>CM021103.1:170034539-170720155 GCA_007115665.2 Sequoiadendron giganteum | reverse complement strand
TGGAGGTGTGAATGAAAAAGGCAATAAGCCCGTGGCTCCTCCCAGCCAAAACTTGCAAATATTCACAAATTACATGCCCATTCATAATATTTCATTTTTTAAGGCTAGCAAAACTAAGCCCGATGTGATGAATGTTGAAAAAGATGACGAAAATATGAGAAAATGTGAACAAATTCCTATGGATGATGATGAATAGACTCCTATGGATAATAATGAACAAAGTCCTATTGATAAAATGATAGAAGTGATTGACATCGAGCATCGTAAATAGAAAACCATTTACATTACTTTCTCTTTAGAAGAAACAATTAAACATGCCCCTGATGGTCCCCTTTACATTGCTAGTAGAATCAATAAAAATCCCACTCCTGAGATTTTAATTGATCATAGTTGAGGAGTGAATTTGATCACATAAGAACTCTTATATGTGCATGAACTCACTCAAGATAGATACGATAAACCAATGGATGAAAACACATGATGGTTTTTCTCATGCTACAGTGGGCTTGATCACACTCCCTTTAGAAGTAGGACCGGAGAAATCAAATGTGTCATTCTCTATTATATCTAATTTGGACCAATTTCATATGAAGTTAGGCTAAAAATATCTTCACTCCATGAATGCGGTCCCATCTATTGTCCATAAGTGCTTAAATTTTCCAATCAGCAATGAAATATTCATTGTAAACCATAGTTGATATAGACCCCCATCTTCCCATAGAAATTTCTCCTTACATTATTTTTGGCCTAAGCCCATCGAACCTATAAGGCAACATGAAAACTTCATTTTCCTATCCTACCAGAAGTTCAAAGAAAAATGCTTAACCAAGCTAACCCTTGAAAGCTTGCCTCCACCCATGATCAAACCTTGACCACCTAAACAAGACAACATTGAGCCAAAAGCCCTTCCAACAAGCCAAGACTCATCCATGAATAAACCCTTATGTGTTTCCTACAAGAGACCTAGAGAAAACCAAACAAGTCCTAATCTACTGCCTAATAAAATTTATAAAGTGAAAGAGAAAGTGGTCGAACAACCTTCCATGGTTTCTTCCATTATTCCCTCACAAGAATAAAAGGAACATATGGTTGATCAACCCACTCCTACACAAACACAATTTTGAAAATTATGATGAAAGGAACCACAATGTGAGAGAGCGTAGACATAGGCATCATGCTATTGTTTGAAAGATGAATGGCAAGAACAACACTGAAAATCAAAATATGAACTTGACTAAAGTAATAAACAATGAACCTCTTCTCTTACCAGAGACTATAAATTCAACACAACAAGCATAAGAACCTTCTATGGATAATATTATTCGTCCTCCTCTTGTGGTTAACTTGGATGATGATGATGAAACAACTAAAATCAATGAGGAAGTGCATAATGAGTTGAATTTGTTATTTTCCTCATCCATGAGCTTAAATGATAACAACCATGATGATCCTCCTAAACCGAGCGATTCACCATGTGTTGAACTTGGTGATTCTCCTAGTACAACATTTGATGTGATCCCTCTTGCTAGTGATTTGCATTCTTCATTTACTGAACAAGACTAGTATGTAGATGAACTACTGGATGGTTGATCTACAGTTCCTTATTGGTCTTTTTATTTTTCTTTCCATGTGTGTATTGTGATCCCCCATGATGATGTGTTTAATGTTTTTCTCTTTTTTTGCATTCCTCTATTTGTACCTTCATTCTTCTATATGTCATAAGCTCTTCATCTTTTTCATTTTTTTCTTGTGTTTTCCTTTTGGGGATGACGCAAGGTGTCAAGACACCCTATGTCTCTTCCATGTTGACCCAAAAGCATTTTCTTTTCTTTTCGATCTCATTTTTTCATTCTTCCAGTTTTGTGTGTATTTGGGGAATGATGGTAGTTCCAAGGTCTTTAATATCACTGCAACAAAGAAAAATATGAACCTAAAACCCATAGATCCCTTATGTGTTTCTGGGGGAAACCCTCTTTTTCTTTTTCATATTTTGGCTACTTTAAAGTAATTTCTCACAATATGGTGTCAGCAATTTCTTTAAACGACATACATTGGAATTATTTTGGCATGATTCCATTTACATTTTTCTCATGTTCCTTGATGTGATTTTCTTACTTCATATGATATATTTTCCTCTTTGTTGTGACATTGGGAGTAATTTCCTTCAAGAGTGTGATCTATCTTAGCATATTACATTCCTCTCAGTGGTGATGCGATACAATGCATTCCCTAGGTTGTAAATATTTTATCCTTTGATTGGTCCTCTCTTGGAGACATTAGGAACAATGTTCCCTAAGAGTAACACCTCACATGAACTGAGATAAATCCCTTAGAACATCTCTCTTTCTTATTGTGTTGCATTTTCTTTTGGTGCCTTATTAAAGTCACCGAGGTATGGCTTTGATATGGTTTACTGGGGCTCACCTAGTGAACAACTAGCTTCACTAGCCCGTGTGAGCATGCATTTTATCTTTTTGTCCTTATTAAAGTCATAAAGGTATGGCTTTTATATGGAATTCCTGGGGCTCACCTAGTGAAAAACTAGCTTCACTAGCCTGTGTGAGCATGTATTTTTGTACCTTATTAAAGTCATGGAGGTATGGCTTTCATATGGTCCCACTGGGCCTCAACTAGTAGACAACTAGATCCCACTGGCCCTTGTGAGTGTGTGTTTTTTTTGCATAGTGGACAACTAGACCTAGTCCACTACATTGGACGACCAGTGAAAGCTTGATCCATTTTAGTTATTTTCCTTTTGCCTTTTTCTTGTCTTTGATGGTGTATGTTTGTGATCTGATTTTGGCTTCATATATCATAAGGAAGTGTGTTCCTTTGTGACTATGTTGTTCTTCCATAGGATCTTGATCCTAGGGGCTTGATCATCCCTCTTGATCTTTTTCATCCTATCTTACTAGAATTGCTACGTTTGAACCCCTTTTGATTGCATGGTTGGCTACTTTAGTGTGAGTTTGAAGCAAGTTCATCCTCTCACTAAAGTGGGGGATAAATGTATTGTAGTAAAATGAATACCCTTGCATTTTCACTCCTTTTTTTGCCTTCCTTGCTTTATTTATCCTTCTTTATGGCTTAATTGGTCTTATTTTGTGTCCACAAGCCCTACGGATGACATCTTTTTCTAGCTAATCCCAATTTTCTCCAATGCATAAATGATATCCTAATGATTCTTATTGTTGTGTCCCTAATTTTTTGCCAGGACTAAACTGCCACTTAGGGCATCTTTGACCCCCTGAGGTGAGGTTTCAGAACCTTGATTTTGAGGCATCTTAATTTGGGCGCCCCTTTTTGGTGTTTGTGCCCCAAGTTTCATCACTTGGGACTAAGATTCCACCTAGGGCATCTTAGTTCTCCTTGAGTCATTTTCAGGATTTTAATTCAAATTCTAGTGAGATTTAGCCTCCTTCATTTAATGAATTCATATGTCGAGGTATGTGCAAGATCATGATGGGCCAAAAAGTGGTGATATGAAAGTGATATGATGCCCCATGTGGCTGACTACTTTTTTTAACCCAAAATTGATGAAATGAAAAGGGGTTTTAAAGGAGATTCTTAGATTTCCATCAATATAAATTATGTTTTAATTTGAATTTAATAAATAATTATTATTATGAATTTTCTATTTGAATTACGACTAAATTCTCGATTGATAAGCTAATTGAAAAACATCTATAGCTTTCAAATGGTATCACATTTTTTGAATCCAAAACATGTGTCAAATTCTATGCTTTGTATACTATAGGATTAAAAAAAAAATGAATTTGATGAAGTTTTGACCAAGTTAAGGTGGTTAGACATACAAATTTTTATATTTTTTAATGTTGTAATAAAAAATTCATAATTCATTATTTACTTGGAAAAAAATTATGAAAAAATATGCATCACATCAGGACATGAGTCCTCTACTTATATCTAAAATCTTATAAATTTTTTTATCATTTTATTGTGGTTAGAGTGGTTAGACAAACACCTACTTCTTATTTCTTCCATGAAATTTAAGTACTATTGCTTTGAAATTTCAAATTTTCACCAAATAGATTTTTTTTTAAAAAAACCTAGTAGTTTAGAAACCAAATTCAATTTTATACAAATTCTATTCTTACATATTTTTGAAATAATATAGATAACTTATTCAAATTTTATGTCAAGTTGTCTAACTCTGATTTTCTAAATTTTCATCACCACTTAAGGGTCTATTTTTTCCATGATGATCCTCCACATACCCTTTGGCTTGGTGTGATATAATTTTGGGATATTAAGCATAGATAAGTATAAATACAAGGTTCATTCATTAATTTTCATCCTAAGAATTCATGAGATCATCCTAGCATCTTGATAATTCATTCCTAAGGAAAAATTATGAGATCAAGAGCATTAAAATACAAATCATCAAGCACTTGGATCCATCATCAAGATTCAAGCATCATGTGTGTTTTTGTGCTAACATTTTTGATGTAGGGTTTTGATTCAAGCAAGAAATCTATTCAATATCTATCAAGCATTTCAAGATCCATCTCAATTGCAACCATTTCACACAATTTGTAGAATTTACAAGGGTTTGGTGAGTTGTATCATTTCATGTTGTTAATTCACCATTTCCCTTCATTTCATCATTTCATTTCAAGGTTTAATTATCAATAAGGGGTTTGACCAAGGCAAACCCCCATTCACTAAAAATTAACAAGTTTTTCCCATCTTGTCTATTTGTGTTTGTAGAATAGATTGAATTATTGAAGATCACTTGAAGTGAAAAGTTGTAAAACTTGCAAAGTTTTCATCTTCACGAAAACTCACCTATAGGTCAGATCCAAAAGTTTCAGAACCTGAGATCCGAAAAGAAGCAAGTGCAGACCTCAGAGCTTAGGATCACATCTAGACTTTTCAAAAATTTAGAGTGGTACTAATATGCCACCTTGGGCATCTTATTTCTCCAAAGCATATATTTTAGAAATTCCTTCATATCTGGTTTCGACATCCAAAGATTATGTATTTTCCCCGAAAAATAGCAGCATGACTAATATGCCATCTTCAGTGTCTTAGTCCTCCAAGGCATATTTTGGTAGCTTCTTTACATTTCCAGAATCCTTACAACATCTCCAGACTTCCCAAGTACACATACTCTAACTTGGTGTTGCATATTTTCACCACTTAAATATCTCATTTAGCTCATTTTAAGTCATTTTGCATATCACATTGTGTTTTCCAAAATTTATTTTTCCAAGGATTTGCTTGGTGGTGAACCCTGTAAAGCTGAAAAGAACCCCCTCCTAGGTCCTCCTTATTGAAAATTGACTCACCTTGTGAGGTTGATGGTCAATCTAATTAGGGTTCTTAGGACATAATTGGATGACGTAGATAAAATAGGAGGTAACCATCCCTTGCCTATTTTATCTATAGTTCAAGTAGTATCCTTCAAGGATCAAGGGAAGAGTTTAGCCAAGAGTTTATCCTCAAAAATGAATTCACTAGATAAGGTTGTGTATGCCGAAACATTGCTAATAGGATCTTCTTTCTCACCATATTTCTTAAATCTAGGAACCTGTATACCTTGTGACATGTGTGTTCTAAATATCTCCAAGGATAATGAGTTGGTTTTCATATATTGTGAAGGTTGGCCATTTTGATTTTGATTCAATGTATTAGTTTGTTGTTGGAGGGATGAAATAGTTTTCAAAAGTGTGTTAAGGATGGGATCATTGTTTGTGTTGTGAGATAAAGGTGAATAAAGTGGAGGTGTATATATGTTTGGAGGGAAATTTAATCATAAATTTGTGAGGGGATATGGATTAGGAAATATGATATTTGAATGCACAAAGCTAGAAGGATTCACAGTGGAAATACCTAAGCTAGTATGAACATTGCTAGTGGGTAGCATGGTTGTAGTAATAGTTGGATTTGTGTATGTAGGAATAGAGGTCATGGTTGTGGATGGTGGAATTGAATTTCCACCTTGAATTTTGAGTATATCCCAAATATTGAGCACAACCATTCATTGTAGTGGCATGTTTATAAACAATGTCATCTAAGCTACAAATAATCTCTATTCCATGTTTATTTTCAAGAATTTCTCTCATGTTATCTATCATAGGAATTGTAGTACCATACATATAATCAGAACTCACAAAATTTTGTAATTCCTCTAATTCTTCATATATTCCTCTAAGGTTCTCTTAAGGGACATTAGCAAACATTTTTTTAATATTAGTAACATTGGTTGTGAGTAAGGAGGTTGGAGGGAATGAATTGTCAAAGGTATGATCCATAATGGGTTAACTAGTGTCAACACTATGAGTAAAAGAGGTAGAGAGCCCAAGATTCATGGTGATTGATGTATTACGAGATGACATGAGTCTCAAACTACGTCTCATGATAGTATTGGCAATAGTACACCAAGTTGTGAAGTGCATACAAGTTTCACAATCCTAGCTGGACCCAAAATGGAGGATAGGCACTAGATGAATGCAACTAACAATCAATGCAATGCAAATATGTAAAAGGAGATATCAATTTCAAATTCTAAACAAGATAAAAAATTTATTACACTATGCGAAAACCTGAAAATTATACATTGCTTAAATACAATTTTGAATTGAAAAAATGCATTGATTTTGACAATTTAACCTTAACATGATCAATTTAAAAAAAACAAAATTCTATAGACTGAAATAGTAAACTAAAAAAAAAATGCAAAAATAGATATTTTGATGCCCAAAAGTATAGTAAGAATCCCTAATAAGGGATTCATTCACCCCTGGGTGAATGGGTCCTAGTTCAAGATTTTTAAAAATGAATTTATAGATTAATGAGATTATTTCTAAGGTTTTAAGATTTTGGACTGAGACAAGTGGTGATGGTTTCAAATTTCTAGAAACTAAAGTCTAAATGCAAGTGCAAAATGATGTTAAATGACAAACTAGGAGACTAAATTTGAAATTCAATTTTGATTCGATTTTCTATTTTAAAGTGTTGTTCATGAAATGCTATATAAATGTTTGAAAAAATGACTAAATTTTCTTATTTTTCCAAAATTTAAAGAATGAAAAAATGAAAACCTAAAACCCTAAATGAGATGCAAGTTAATGCAAGTTATGGACCCTAAATAAGATGCAATTTAGTGCAATGGAATGCAAATGAATGCAAGATATAGATCTAGGGTTGAAAGTGGAATCCAAAATTAGAAAATTACAATGCTCAAAAGTTGGGCTCACCAAGATGAAGTGAAGAAAAATAGGTCCACCAAAATGATAGGGAGTTTTATCAAAATTATGGACACTAAGATAACCTTGTTGGAAACAAGCTACACTGAGACCGGGGGGTGAATCAGTGTTGTGCAAAAATTAACTTTATTAATCTTTATCTTCAAAGCACTAGTAACATTCAACCAAAATGCATGAATATGAAGAAAACAATCACAACACCATAACACAAGAACTTTTACATGGAAATCCTACTAGGGGAAAAACCACGGTGGATGGCCAATCCACAATATGATTTGATTATACTCAAATGAAGTTTACAATATGGGGAATACACTTCCATTCAAGCACATTGCCTAGAGATCACTACTCAAAATAGGAAGGCTCACTACCTTACAAAATATTCAGATTAAGACCATCTAAAGGATTGAACTAAATTAATATCATATACATATGCTTGATTATAGTTCTAGTTAGGCTCAACAATCAATCTTCTATCCTTCTAAATGATTATGCACTTCTACTTTGCTCTACTCAAAATAACATCACAAAATTTGTAATGCACAAGTGAAACTATGCATAATCGCTCTTCTTCTCTTCTGATATTCACAATTCAAATTGACACACCTTCTCCGCATATCAAAATGATATGATCAATCACTTATAAATATTCGTGACCAAGAATTTAATCACAATATGTTGGCATCAATAGAAGACACAAATATTTACAACTATTGGCTCAAATCATGAGTAATGTATAATTTTCATCCACAATAGTCAGCCACAACTTATCTAGGACCCAAGAAAAGATGCTCAAACACAAACATCCTTCAAAAATTACTTCCCAAACATTTGCGAAATGTTATATCCACAAAGTTGGTCTCGATGTACTGATAAAAAAGAAATTATTCAACCAGATCTTCTAACTCACACATGGATCAATATGAAGCAATGGGATTCACAGATAACATAAAGAATACATAAATCAATCTTCTCTCAAATATGCAACATAAAAAATTAATAGAAAATCTTCATGCGAATCAATGAACACAAAATTGGCGAATTCTATGTTCTTCCTTGACTTTCTTCAATCTGTCTACCAGTATGAACAAATGTTGAAGTGTGTATCTAATCATCAATTAGGGTTGCCATCAATGACAACACCAAATGATATTAGTAATGTCTCCTTCCAAAAATCTCCCCCTTTGGCATTGAAGGCAACACTTAGTGAAAAATGACTAAGTTTCAGATCAGTACCGATATGAATTACACTACCATCTTCGAAATTCCAAAAAGAAAACTTTCCCCCTGAGATGATTATACATTTTTCACTCTACTATTCTCTCCCTTTGACATCAATGGAAAAGGCAAGGATTTGTGTACCAAAAAAAGATCAAACAAAACTGTTATGAGCAGACTGTATATACAAAGATGTTTCTTAAACTTACATAAACTGGAAAATATCTACAAAATATTTCTTCAACTAGATCAGATTTGTGTCCCAAACCCTTTTGAGACTCTCTAGGATTGTTACATGACCACATACTAGGTAGGATTTTGTCTCTACATACTCCAAGTTTGTTGGATCACTAACTGCCATAGCATCTTTACCTTCATTTAGTGCACTTGACATTATTTCTATCTTTGGACCAACTAGGCCTCTAAGTTCACATGCTTTCTCCACAAATCTATCAGTTTCATGCTTCAGGATTGTTATCTTATCAAGTAGAGATATTACCCAACCTTCTTTCTTTGCAACACCATGAGCTAAAGGATCAAAGGCTTCAGAAATAGTAGTTAACTATCTTTCCAAATCCTTAACCTTCTCTTCATTTCCCTCAATAAATTTTGACAAAGACACATGATTTATAAATATTTCCACCTTGAGACAAATCATTTTTAACATTATTCACACATGTGGCTAACAAATTTTTATCCTTAGCGGTCATTTCTTTCAACCCATTAAACCTTTTGGCATTTAATTATTTATGCACTTTAATCATAGCCGATTTCTCAAGTTACTCAAAGTGAGTACTTATAGAGTTGATGGGATTTTAAAATTCACTCGAGGAGGAACTAGATGGATCTTTGACATGTGTAGGAAATATTTTCTCCAAAAATCTGCATGCAAGGTTTAAAATTTCAATGTCCTCAATGTGAGATCTCATAAATTCTTCTCTAGCCTTCGCCTGGGTGAATGATGCTACCTTCATTTTCTTAATTGGAGAAAAAGTGGGTACGTCAATAGGACCTTCAATCAGTTCAGGATCAAATTCTTGTTGTTGTTCTACTCGAAATTTCCTCACTACCTCTATAGTGTCTCTTGCTTCCTTTATCCCAACTTTATTTTCCTCAACCATTATTTCTTCAACTGTAGATTCTTGCTTAACTTTTGGAATTTCAATTCTCTCATCCTTATCAACAGATGCAATTTTAGGAGTCTCAATCTCCATAGGTATTTTTTTATCATCCATATCAAGAGGAATCTAAGTATCCTTAGTTGTATCTAGCTTTTCTTCTTCTTCTTCTTCTCCTTCTGGACCTGATGGGACATCTTTATCATGAGTTTCTTCTTTGACAACATCAATTATGTCATTTAACAAAAAAGTTCTCAAGATTTTCTCAGTATCTTTTGTAACCTCACTAGTCACACCCATCATCAGCTTATTCACCCTTGTCTTGCTCTTGAATTCATTTTTGGCTTTATTCAAGAGTTCCTGCATATCTCTCATAGACATTACCAAACATAATTCTGCAAGGATTCTTTCTTTGATTTGTTCTTCTTTTGTTCTAGCATTGACTCTCCTCATTTTCAAAATCTCATATGGGCTTTTAGGTAAGCTAGGCATTAATTCAATAAGAACTTTATTGAAAATATTCAAAAACTTTATTGTTGCCTCCTCAAGAGTTCTTTGATCGGACTCATCAAAAGTTTCATACCATTTACAAAGTGGCTTAAGATTTCCATCTTTGACCAAATATTTTTCAACTTCTTCTACTGAAATACTTGGATTGTCAATCTTTGCCTTATTTTGTGCTTTGACTTCTTCACCAGAGGATTTCCCTTTGACAAATTATTGCTACCTTAGCACCTTGATGCTTTATTTCTCTAACTCCTTCATTTTATTTTATCTCTTCATCTTCAGAGACTGCTACATAGACTCTTTGGCTTTAATCCTTCTTTATTTTTCCATTCTTACAAGATGTCTTCATAGGAATTGGCTTGGCTGCAAGAGTGGATAGGGGTGCAGAGATCCTATTTGACCTAGCTCTAGAAGAGGGTGCTACTGGACTAGCTAATTTAGTTTTTTCTACCTCTTTTGCTACTTCAGCTTCTTCTCTTTTCCTTCTAGATTATCTTACCCATTTTGTTGATATGTCCATACTTTCTACAAATATGTCCACTTCTTCTCTAACTCTTCTAACTAACACAAGTTTTTTGAGTTCATTGTGTACCTATATATTCTTTTCTACATAAGTACCAAACCTCTCTTTTGATGGATCTAGAGGCTTGCTCAATAAATGTTATGCATACATTTCTAGAATGTTCTCTTCAACTTTATAGCCCATTGGCACGATCCAAACTGTTATGGGATCAATAGCTTCCATCATGCATTGATCAATATCTACCATAAAAACAAATTGTGTCCTTATACTTCTCCACAATAGAAGTAAGAATTATTTCTCTAGCCTGCATCATACTTTGAAAACTTTTGAAATATCCTCGGATAGTGGCATTCTTTGTCTTAATGTCTGCAAATCTATGAAAGAGATCTCTAATCTGAGCAACTCTTGGTTTATCTTTTTTCCAGTGAACCTTTCTGAATCCCGAAACCTCATTCATGAAGTAAAAGAAAAAACATAGTAGAAAGTTACCATAGTTAAAATAATTTTTCTTATCCTTCTTGATCTTCCCAAAATTTTCCATCAACTGACTTTTTAGTAACTCACATAGATCATAGTTTGCATTTTCTTTACCATCTGATAGGTTGTGTAAACAGTTGTACTGGACACAGCGTTGTCTTGACTAGAATGATAGATTTTGTATCCGATAAATATAGATGCAAATTTTACATCTATATCAACAATGTTATCAATTTTTATTTCTTTTATGTCATACTTAGAACTGGTTGCATAAGTGACCGCTTGATTCTTCACTGATTTCAGAACTGGTAATCCACTGGAGGAACTCAAACTTGTAACAACACTTATAGCCTCTTTTTTTTATCTTGAAAGGTATATTTAACCACATTAATTCATCATGAACTCGAATCAAGATGTAACAGACCCATTCAATCTCTTCAAACATGAGGAATTTAACAATCTGTGTAAATTTATTTTCTTCTAGGATTTTAAATTTTGGATTTACATAAAAATATTCTCCTATAATGTGATTATTATACAAATTTAGCAGTTGTGAGCTTCCTAGCTCTTCAATGTTAGCGTGAATATATGCTCTAACATCTTCAGTGTGTAAGATGCCCTACAAAACATATGAAAAAGAACCTAACGGGTTGGTTTCAATAGACTTGAAGGGGTGCCATTTGAATTTGGGATGGGGTCTTTACTTAACTTCTACTACTAATGGAGTATTCATATTCACCAATTCACAAATTTATAGGTTTTTTTGATAAATACCTTTTCATCGGATCAGAGTTTGTTTTCTGAAACACCTTCACACTTGAATTTTTCCTCAATTTGCCAAAGTTTTCTTCAGAGCTCTCCAACTTCTTTTCTTCAAAATGAAAAGTGACAAATGAAAGATAGAAATGAATTTTTATCACTTGCATACCTAACCCTTTTTGTCGCAATAAATTCTTTTACCCTAACTCATCTAGATACCTTATTTTCATACACTTCGAAAGATAATTCTTCTATGGACCTCCAATACTACATACTACTTTCTCCAATGAGTTCAACAACTTCTATAGAGCATCTATGCACTTACTGAACTTATCCACATCCAATTTTAGTTGATGGTTAGGGGGCTAAGAGGTTTTCTTAACATCTCCCCCTAGGCCAAAGGCCTGAAGCTAATTCCCGAAGGAATTACCAGAAGTAGATTCTATTGTTGGCTCATTTCCTTCAATAAAGGGATTTTTATTCACCCATTTCTTTTGCATCTGCTACCTGATCACATCTATAGTGAATTTTCCTTTTTCCCTTAATATCCTTCTACATGTTCCTTCTTTGATTTACCAGACCTTTTCTATTCCAACAGAATGTAGCAATGTGACAAAATTTGTTGTAGTTATAACACACAACATTTCTTTGTCTAGACCAACTATTCCACTGATTTTCTCTTGATCTATGCTAGTTAGCAATATGGCCAAGTCTATTGCATGTATAGCATCTAAAATTTATATGAAATTTTTTCATCATATTTCTACATTCATTTGAATTATGACCAAAATTATGGAAATTAAAGCATTGGCCTAAGAATGATGGACCACTTGAATTCATCCTATTTTTACATTGATTAGCCATGTGTCCAAATTTATTGCAATTTAAACAGTATCCATTAAATATCTAAGCATTAGGTTGCCTTACAGGGTACCTTACAGATTTTTTCATTTGATTTTCTTACCTAAATTTCCTTTGTCCTGATCCAGAACTTTCTCCTTCTTCATATCCAAAACCTCGCTTGTCACCTTCTATCCTTTGTCCTTTAATTAGTTCATCAAGCTTGGCTAAGATAACCTTTAACTTCTCCTTGTACTCATTTGTAGTAGCAATTTCATCTCTAAAATCATCAATCTATTTTCCCAGCACTTCCTCATTGTCTTTAGATTTCTCCAGTTCATTTTCCAATCATCTACATACTTTAGATTTTTCTTTCAAGGAATGTACTAGGTTCTCTTCATTGTTATTTCTATCTTCAAGCTCCTTGGTCATCCTCATCATGATAGATTCCATATCATGCTTTAGGACAACATTATCTTTGGTAGTCTTTTCACATTATTCTATCTTTTCCTTCAGGGCTTGACTGAGTTCTTCATCTTCAATTCTCTTACCGTCATTCTGCTTAATCTGATCACAAATTTCCTTTCTCTTCTCTCTAGACTTATTGATTTTATTTTTCAAGGACTCAATGAATTTCTTAGTATACATGAGGTTCGCTTGCAATTTTTGAACTTCACACTCTGACTGATCAAGATCATCTAGGGCCACCAAAAGTTATTGTTGATGACTGCTTGAATCCATTGAAACACTTTCCAAGATCTCCCCAAGTTGTTAGAATTCTTTTGAGGAACTAGCTCTGATACCAATTGTTGGAAGCAAGCTACACTGAGAGGGGGGGGTGAATCAATGTTGTGCAAAAATTAACTTTATTAATCTTTATCTTCAAAGCACTAATAACATTCAACCAAAATGCATGAACATGAAGAAAACAATCACAACACCATAACACAAGAATTTTTCATGTGGAAACCCTATTTAGGGAAAAACCACGATAGATGGCCAATCCACAATCTGATCTGAGTATACTCAAATGAAGTTTACAATATGAGGAAAGCACTTGCATTATGGCACACTGCCTATAGCTCACTACTCAAAATAGGAAGGCTCACTGCTTTACAAAATATTTAGATTAAGACCATCTGAAGGATTGAACTAAAGTAATAACATCTACATGTGCTTGATTACATTTCCGATTAGGATCAACAATCAATCCTCTGTCCTTTTGACTAATTATGGACTTTTTCTCTGCTCTGCTCAAACTCACATCACAAAATCCTTAATGCACAAGTGAAAATGTGCATAATCACTCTTCTGCTCTTTTGATATTTTCAATTTGCATTGGCACACCTTCACATATCAAAATGATATGATCAATCACTTAGATATATCTATGACCAAGAATTTAATCGTAATATGTCAGTATCAATAGAACACAGAAATATTTACAACTGTTAGCTCAAATCATGAGCAATGTATAATGCACATCCACAATGGTCAGCCACAACTTAGCTAGGACCCAAAATAAATGCTCAAACACAAACATACTTGAACAATTACTTCCCAAATATCCACAACATGTTATAGGGTGCTGACACAATAGTGGTTTACACATTCTAAGAGATCCTGATTTTTGTTGAAATCAAATATTTTTAGAAAATATAATGATTTAAGCCTTTAAAATTTTCATTTATTGGACTCCAATTCAAGAGGGTTTGATCAAACCACCTTAGACCAAGCCCCCTTGGATAGAACCCCACTAATTTTAAACCATACCTATAATAGAGTTTCCTTTACACCCATCAAAATGCTAATAAAAAACCACTTTTGATTTACCTTTTGGATGATCAAATCAGTTCATTTAAAATTTATTTTTTGTAAGTATGTATTCCTTATTACAAGCTTCCAAAAAAGTGTAATTTCAATAAAATTTAATTTGATTATTAATTTTTTTTTTTAATTTCTTTTGAATGTAGGTTTTTCACCGAAAATAAAGATCTTTGTTCTACACATGTGGAAAAATAGTAGATTATCAAAATAAAATTCTAAAAAATATGTTCAGGCTAGGTATTGATTTCTTTGATCCATTAAAAAAATAAAAATTGAATTTCCATACATACAGAAAAATTTATATTGTATATAGTTTGCCTATGTCTAAATTGTAACTAGTTTGACTTTGAAACTTGATTAAGGAAAAAATATTTAATAAAACACTATGAAACCAAATGAACTGGTTATATATCATAGTTACAAATCTAAATTCAAAAAAAAAAAATTATCCTTCATACAAAAATTGTTATGTTCTATACGGTGAGCATCATTCCTTAAAAATGTTATTTACTGATAAAAACTAGTTTCCGAAGGAGATGAAAAAAAAGTGCAATCTGATGCCAAAATTTTTGAAAAAAATATATTTAGAATCTATAAACAAAAATTCACAAATCACTAGTTTGCATCACATTCAAATTCCTCACATTTTAGCCGCTATAGGAGCCCGAAAGTGAGGATTAGTTGGAAAATTAGTTCAATGTCTAGTTTGCCCAAAAATTGTAAACCAGTATTGTTGGATCATCCTATATCCATGAAGTCGGTCTTCATGCACTAATAAACATGAAATTATTCAACTAGATCTTCTAACTCGCACACAAATCAATACAAGGCACTAAGATTCATGGATAACACAAAGCATGCATCAATCAATCTTCCTTGAGATACACAACATAAAATATTAACATATAATCTTTATGTGAATCGATGAACACAAAAATGTTGAATACTCTGTTCTTTCTTGACTATCTTCAATCTGTTTGTCAGTATGAACAAATGATGAAGTGTGTATCCTATCATCAATTAGGGTTTCCATCAATGACAACACCAAATTATATTAGCAGTGTCTCTTTCAAACAAACCTATCTTCCCACACTCATATAAGAAATAAGATTCGTACAAATAATTCACTAACAACCTTTTTAGGTGAATCAATTGAATGGGGGAATCTCATTGGTTTCATTTTATGCTTGAGGACCAGGATCCAAGTCAAGCAACACTTTGGAGAGAAAAACTAAAAATAGTAAACTAACTCCAAAATGCAATCTAACACTTCAATCTTGAAGATAAAACTCAAAGCGAACAAAAATAGAAAATATAATGCACATCTAAGAAGGGGAGAATCTTTTATACCTTTCACAAAATATTATTTTTGGAAGCCTACCTAGGACTCATTCACCCATGGGAAAATGGGTCTCTAGTGAGGGATTTTCTACAATTTTCTAGAGCCTCTGGTCCTATCTCTACACCTCTAGATTCTCTACGTTTCAATGTTAGAAAGTCTGAAACAACTTCAAGATCTGAGTTTCCATGAGAAAATGACAACTTTGACAACTTCTTCAAATTTTTCTCTTCAAAATATCTTCAAGCCTTCTTCAATCTAAATCTGCAATCACACACACAAGAGAGAAAACTATTTTTTTTTTTGGTGAGGGGGGGTTTGCCTTTGTCAAACCCCATTTTGGTAATCAAACTTTGAATTGAAATAATGCATGAAAGAGGGAATGAAGAATGAAAAAAATCTATGTTACCACACAACAAGCCCTTGATGGACCTTGATAATGTAGATCTACAACTTGCATGAGATGGCTAAAATCGATGTGGATCTTGATCTTGAATCTTTTTTGAAATAATACTTTGAAAACTTGAATGGATCATGAAACCTGCATCACAATGTTAGCTACATAAATATGCATGATGCAAGAAGACTTTGACTTATGATTGGATCTTGATTACTTTAATAAAACTCTGATATTTCTTCTCTTGAATTCTCTTGATCATAAACTTATCTCTTGTAATTGAACACTTAAAAATCTTGCTTGAAAATGCTAGGTGAAACTTAGAAAATAACATTGTATTTATAGGTATGTATCCTTAATTTCCCGAAACTCAAATATCACAAGCTGACATTTAAATATACACTTAGAGAAATTAAAATCCTGCAAAAAAAATAGTTTAAAATGTGCTTCAAAGGCCTAGGGAGGACCCATTCTCCCATGGGTGAATGGGTCCCAAGTCCCTATTCATGGAACACACATTTCTCAAGGTAAAGTGTTATGTATAAGCATTAATTATTGTTAGGTTTCACTTTTAGAAAATGTAATTTATTAGGCCTGGAAATGAATTAAAGGATAATTAAGGTATAATTAAGCTCAATTAATTAAGAGGGCTCAAAACTTAGTGTGAAGATGTAAATAAAAACATTTTATAACACTAAATTAAGCCAATATTAAATCCATTTTAACTAAGAGGGACCAAAAAGGTGAGAAAATGTAAAGAGGTACATTTTTCGTCAATACAACTAGATATCAAAGGTGAGGTGCTACATGAACATAGAGAGTAGGAGGAGGAGGTAGTAATATTCTTGAAGAAAATGTTGCATATTGTATTGGTTTAAGACTTTGAAAGGGTTAGAAATTTTATCAACTATTTACAAGCAATTGGTAATGTATAGTCCATTTTATTCTACAAGATCTGCATTCTCCTTTTTCTCTACAAAAGTACAATGTTTTTCCATAGTTGGAAATTTTATTTGCTAGTAAGATTTTGAAGTCAATTTTGGGGTCTTGGGAATGTGGATTCTAAAATTTTCAAAAATGATTTTAAACTTGGATGGATGTTTGGGCACCAAGTATTTTGAGCAATTCTTCAAGCTACATGTTGGGGGGTTGGGGGGTATTCTATAGATGTATTTATGATTTTTCTACTAATGGGACTTGGATGCAATTAGATTTTTTTTTTAATTGAATGTTAAACTTTCAGTCTAGTGGGATGAACATTCTCCCCTGGCTGAGATGTTTGAACTTATAAGAATGTATTTCAACTATAAGATTAATATAAATAGTTTAGGGCTTTGACCTTTTATCAAAAAAATAAAATAATTGTAGCTAATACAAGTCGTACCTTTGTAAATAATATTTATTGATCTTTAAAGTATATAAAATAATTATTTTATTATTATAATCTATGCATGTATACAATGGCTATATCTTCTATTATACTTGTGGCTTTCTAAAATATCATTATTTTCCATATTATTTTTGAAAAGATTGAACTACTCTTACCTTCATATTAAGCATAGCCTAATAGTCAATATAGAAGTTTCTTTTGTTTACAGGGAAAGTTTATAAGCTAATTGCTTCTTTTTCTTAAGTTGAAAATTTCCTTTTCCTCATCTCTCTTCATATGATCTTTTCCTTACCTTGATTCCTCTCTACCATTTAATATTTTTCTTTTTTCATTTCTTGGATACATTAAGAGTATCTTAGGCTTAGAGTATCTTTCCTTGTGGTTTATTGTAATACCTTTTCTATGTGAGCATGAGAAAATTACCATTTTTTTTAATCTAAGGATAGTTTTTGTGTTCCCAGATTTTCTTAAAGGAAAATAAATTAAGAATGTAAGATTGTCATATAACATAAATCAATATCCATAGCCTCTTAAAAATTAGCTGGACGTCAACATATTAAAGAATTTGTGAAATCATGTACTAGAGATATTTTCTTTGATTGCCTTTCAAGAAAGGGTTTGTCTCATAATTCCTTCTACTATTGGACCAAGTTAATTTTACTAACCAACACAACCATCTTATGTTTTCCCAATATTTCTAAATTTGGACATAGAAATTGATCAAGTTTCTTTGGGCTATCTCATTTTGTTTAAAATTTACACGGTCATTAGACATAATATCTTAAAATATTTTTGAATTTGAATTCATTCCTTTTATTACAATTTGTTTTGAGATCCCTTCCGACCACATAAGCTTGTTTCTAACCCTATCCCTCATAGTTCTCCCAACCTATGCATCAATCTAGAGGAACTTGGCACTGAACCTAGGTCAAATCGTATCCCTACCGACCACATAAGCAAAAAATTGAATGAAATTGTAGAGATTATTAATGTATAGAAGGATATTGTGAAATGGCTTTTGGGCCAGTTGGTTACTATGAAATAAAGGATCCAAATCTTGGAGAGAAAGGTTCTTGAACAATAGGTTGTGTGGCCTAGGGAGGTGGAGAATAAGATGCATTGGGACATGATCACTTCCCTGGCTAGGTCCTTTAAGAGGCAGTAAAGGTGAGAAAAAGAGCTGAAAGATCTTCAGGCCATTGTTGGTTCTAAGAAAGATAAGAAGAATTTATTTATTGAAATTGATGCCATACACTAGAACCAAGAAAAGACCATGTAGTGTCTAAGGGTTATCACTGAGTACAACAAAGATACTATGAAGAATACTACCCTCACTCTTTTGGTTTTTCAAGATGAGATAAGGAAGAGCCAAGGGAAGTAGTTGGCAGATGGGGTGGGCGATGGTCTCACACACAAGAAGAAGGGAAAGAAGGTAGACACCTTTTGTAATGCCCCGCTAAGTAACCTTAAAGGAAGTTGCAATTAACATCATAAGTGAACCAATTTTTTTCTTTTTATAAAGTGCATTTAACATATACATTCACTTACTAGTTAACAACAACCTCTAAGGCTACAAGGTTAGGATTACTTGAACCCACACATACATATTACATATAACCATAGCCTTATGAACTTTATGAAATCACCATCATACATCATAAGAATATCACATAACATAATAAGATAATCAACTAAGATACAATCTCATAAACATTATCTTCAAACCAATAGTTACATCACTCATTCTCAGAATGAGGCAATAGTACAAATGTCTTACAATTACAAAATTCCACCTTATAAACATAAGAGGGATAAAATAACTTATACAAAATGAAGTATTACAATGCAAGAAATTACAACAAGAACCGCGAGCTGTCCATCTGGATGTCTCGCCACCAAGTACTGAAGATCGATGGGGACCCAATGGTTTTGGTGCATGTTCCACCCAACCAATGTGGTAATCGAAGGCCCACCCCCCATGCTAGGAAATAGTAACAAAGTAACATGGACAAAGATTCTACTACCTCTAACCAAAGGCAGACTCAAACTGACTCATACTGTTATAACCAACCAAATAAATTAACAAGTACAACTCATTCACCATATAAGTACGAATCAAATACAATGCATTTACAAATCTAGTATAATACAAGTACAAATCAAATACAATACATGTACAAGTCAAGTACAATACAAGTACAACTCCAACATCACTGACATAGGTCACATTGCTTCCAGACATAATAATAATCAAGTATGTTCACAGAACCGTACACATAAAACAATTAACAACAGTTGTCCTAGATAGAGTGTCATCGCAAAGTTTTTCATGAGATCTCCTCTGGGAATTCTTCATAGGCTCCGGCACAAGTAATCCTGGTGGCCTCAACCGAATCCCATCACTCATACTCACTCATGCGGAATCAACTACCTCTCACAAAAACTAGATAGTTGATCTTGCCATTCCAGGCCTTCTCACTCATCCCAAGTCTAAACAAGCCCTTGTGTCTATGAGTGAGGATTAAATTATCTTGATTAATGTGAGAAGTTAGTCCTAATCTTCTAAGTACATTATTTAAATTATCACTTGATTAAATCACTCCTGAAGGTTATCCAGTTTACCTCTTTGGGCTCTGGCGCCTAACAGAAGCCACTCTTCTATTCGACAACACACACTCAAACAATCCACCAAGGGAACCATAAGTGCATACCAACTAGGCATCATAATCCACTCCAACACAAAGAGGATACAAATAATAGAAACTCACTCCAAACATCTTGGAGGCAACAATCACATAGTCCACTCCTTTCACAGGAGGTACGAAAGATCTCACTCCAAACATCTTGGAGGCAACAACACATAGTCCACTCCTTTCACAGGAGGCAACAAGATGAAACCACATAACAAGTTCACTCCATACAAGGAGACACGGATCCCATAATCCGCTCCTAATCAAGGAGGTGCAAATATCCTCATTCGTGAAAATCGAGTAAAACTGAATATGCACTACCCAGGGGAAAACAACTGGATGGCATAGAGATTCAACAACCCTTATCTTCTAAGTTCTTCTGGAAGACTTATAATTTAAGACTAACACTAAATCCCAAAACCAACAATGCAACTTGACGACATAGCAACAAAAGCATTCAAGTCATCAATCAAATCTAATATTTGGATTTCCTAAATCCATACTCATTCAATAGGTAGTGTTGAAAAAGTCAAAGACATGATAAGTAGATCATCTAAAATAATCATAACCCCTATTTCTCTTTTCATTATTGGAAATCTAAAACAATTCAACTTACTTCCCTTTACTGAATACAAAAAATTAAATCCTTTAAGATAAGCATGAGGAAGATACTACTTTTGGATATACTAAATCCATATCTCTTTCATAATCCAATCACACTGATTCAATTAATCTAAATAGAAATTAATAAATAACATAATTGATTGCCTCATCAATAAAACAACTTCTTAATTTACTTTTAAATCGACACAAATCCATGCAAGTAAACTCTTTCCATTTCCTAACCAAATCTTATATCTCATTCACTTTTCTATTTAAAACATTCAATCATTTTAATATAATAACATATTGTTTCTCTGTCCATTTAAAAAACATGAAATTTCATCAATGTATAAAAAATATCTTTTGGCTTACCTATTTGACCACGCATTCATATTGTTTCTAATTAAATCTCATTAATTAAAACAAATATTTAAATATAAATATTTCTATAATTCTTCAATATATTTAAATATCTTTTTCCTTATCAATTTTGACCATACATTCAAAACTTATCATTTAAATTCTTCATGCAAAGCTGAATTACATGCACTTAAATAAAACAAGGTAAATACTGATTGAAAATACTCATGGATATATATATACATTTCAATATATTTTCTTCAATCATATTAACAAAATAAATGTTTCCTTTTAAATCAAGTAATTACTTCTATCAAACAAATATCTTTCTTTATTCATTTTCTACACATACTAATTATTTCTTTTAGAACACTAATAACACCCAATTTGCAAATAACAGAATAAAATAAGATAAAATATTATTTATTCTCTCAAATGGATATATATCTTCACTATATATATACTAAATATAAATTAATATATTTAATCATTAACATATCTTCTATCCTTTGCAGAATATCAAATTGATTAATTCAAAATAAAATATCCTTTATCATCAATATTTTAAAATATAAATATATTTTTCCAATTAAATCAAATTAATAATTGGACCTTTTACATATGGATTTAAATTCCACAATTCAATTTTAAATTATGTATTCTTTAAATCAAATATTTAACTCCTTCACTTAAACTTTATCATGTCATTTTAAAATAAACAATAATTTCCCTACATGTTTATAATTTTAATTCCACTAATCTAATATACAAATTTTATTTAAAATAATATAAATAAATATAATACTTTAGTATTATAAATTATAATATAAAATATTATTAAATAATATTTTAATATTATAATAACAATACATAAAATATTAATATTTATAGATATCAATTTATTATTATTTTATTTTCAGAACAGCCATGGGAAAATATCTTAACAGCAGTCTCATGTTTTAATCATAACTCAAAAACTGCGATCTGGGTATTTGAGATTTTTGGACAGGGGTAAGAAAATTTCAAAATGAAAAAACCCTTTAAATTTTCGGAAAACCCAGTTTGTGAAAGTAAATTTATAGGCGACGCAATCAGACCATTTTACCATGAAAATATAATTATACTGCAGATTTTAAAATCCGTTTTTTGATAATAAACAGAAAGTTTCATTTTCTGAAAACATTTCAAATGCATTGTTCAATCTCTATGTTTGATTTCAATAACAATAAAATCAATTTCTCCAAATAATTTAAATTCAACTAATGTTTTCACAATTTTCACTCAAGAATTTTCACAAGCAAAGGCTGTAAATTTATTTAATTATTTTCTTCTAATATCAAGTTTGTTTTCTAAAATATATTTAACAAATAAATCTTTAATCACTACTATTTAAAAAAAAAAAACAATCAAGAACAATAAAATACAAAGAGGAAAACCTGGTACAAGAAGCTACAGGAAGAGATGAATTTTTGATGCAAGCCTTTTCCAAAGATTTCCTGAATTTTCTTCAATCCTCCAGTGAATCCAATCCAAAATCCAACAAATGCAAACAATCTTTCCTTCAATCAATTCTACAATCAAACTTTCTTCAAACCTTTGTGCAAATTTTCTAAAATTTCTTCCCTGCTGTAAAAATGTATTTTTCTAAAAACTTTCTTGCCCTAAAATTAAAACATGTATTCTTTATAAATCAAAAATACCTAATACAACCCTAATTCACATTACATGCAAATTAGATATTTCAATTTCAATTTCAATTTCAATATTTACAACCCTAATTCACATTACATGCAAATTAGATATTTCAATTTCAATTTCAATTTCCAATTTCAATTTTCAATTTTAATTTCACTTTCAATTTCAAATTTCAATTTCACTTTCCAAAAAACCCACTTTCAATTTAAAATGCAATTTGAAATAATAAATTAATTTCCAAAGTTGCAACCAATTTCCCAACTAAACATTTAATTACCCCACACGTTGGAATTAAATTCCAAAATTAATTCTAATTCTTTTATTTCCTTTCATTCTCTTGTATCACGTTTAATTAATTAATTTAATTATTTAATAACTAAATTCAACCCCCTTGGATTAAATTTAATTAATTAAATAAACTAAATATAATTAATCAATTTAAGTATAAACTTTTATCCACATTGCATTATTTAAATTAAATAACCATCAACATGATTTAAATGCAATTATTCTAAATATCTATTTCCAACTCAAGAATGCTTCAGAATTAAATAACATCAAAGCAAGACAGACAATGACTCGACACACACAACTGATGACACACTAAGGCTAGGGTATAGACTTGACACATGTTACCTAGCTACTATCTCCCGTTCAACTTAACTGTTGGATCGACACGCTCAAACCTGTGAAACCAGGTGGAGTCGATGTCATGTACCTGCAATCCTCCAACCAAGTAAACAACATCATATGATATATCCAGCATATAATACACACCATGAAGAAGAAATTACGGATTCGCAGGGCGCTCGCAAGCGAGTGATGCGAAACCGTCCTTTTCACCAATACACTCATCAAAACTGACACTTCCATCATAATTCCAATAGTCTCATAATAGCATCTCATGCTAACTCTACAACATCATTAATCCATAATACATGTGAAACAATAATCAGATAACTACATCCCACAATAATGTTGTCGCTCAATAGTAGCGATCAAAACATCATAACAAAATGTATCCAATATCAAAGTAACTGCAACCAAACATAGCATAAAGCAACTTGAACAAAAATCAAAATGGAGGGGTGTTACACCTTTGCTCGTGATGTCACTATGGATACCTAGACCATTATTCAAGGGCCTGTGAATTTAAAGAAGAAGCTCAAGTTCCTATCTTAGGAGTGGAATGCGATCACTGGTCTCAAGCTTTTAGGAGACTTGTAGGTGTCTGGTGGTTTTGTGCTAGTCCTAGTTATGTGTTTTCTTTTTGTTTTTTATTCATGTTGGTTAAACTATTTAAGCTTTAGTGTTCGTTTACTTTTTTCGTTTTCTCACGAGTCGTGAGTCCCTGGTTTGCCTCTATAGTTGTTTTGTAATGGGTATTGGCCCTTCCAATTTTAATATAATTAAAACAATAGTTTAGATAAAACTCCATCAACCATTCATCAAGATGAAAAATATAGATGGCATGAAAAGAGAAAAGAAATCTTAAGAAGAAGACCAATATAGCTATAAAGTGGAGAGGAGAAAAATAACATGAGAACCAATATGCTAAAAGGGAAGAGAAGTGTTAAACTAGTGATTTAACACACAAATTCTATAAGAGAAAGAAAGATATCCCAACACAAAAGGAAATACACTATTATCAAAAATTCCAATAAAACCACATAACATAACCAAAAAAGAAAGAAATGAAGAAACAACATGGAAATGGAACAAAATTTATCAAAATTTGAATTATAATGATGATAAAATAAACCAAAACAACTAATTGAGCTAAAATAATATATATCTATAAGATGATAAAAAAGGTAACAATATACCAAGCACATATAGGCTTTGGCGCTGCGCAAATTTCGAACACTTTAGAATAAATAGTATCATCTAGGGATTCATTAAGTTACACATTGAAAATTAACAAAAGATCTAGTAAGTTACAAATTGAATGCTAAATTTTTCACAAATTATAAGTAGAAAACAAATAGTAGATATGATAGGAAATAGAAGGATTATGCATTTTTTTTGTTTACATATTGTTATTTTATTTTTTGAAATTATCTTATTGATAGATATTATTTTTTCCTAATTGGCTATTCTGATTTCTTACATGGTTATTCCATCCTTGAATATTCCTTTGATTTTGTTTCCTCCCCCTATTGTTTGTCCCTTTCTTTCTTTTTTGGTTATGTTAGGTGGTTTTCTTGAAGTTTTATTACAATGTCATTTTTTGTATTTGACTATCTTCCTTTCCCTTCAAGCATTTGTGTGAATGTATTGATTGACTACTACTTTTCCCTTCTAGCTTCTTGGTTCTTGTATTATCTCTCTCACCTCTTCTTCATCGCTAATTTGATTTAATAATTACAATTTCATTTAATTTGTCATTTTGTCTACTTTCTTCATCCTGATAGATGATGTGTTATTTGAAATGTTGATATAAAAAAAGTTCATGCAATTAAATCTAGAAACTTTTTAAGCTATTGTCATGAACTTTTAAATTTTCATGTATGTAACCATTAAGCTAACCATGAAGTAGAATGCTATATTAAAAGAATACATAAATCAACTCATGAACTCTCACAATTTGTATGAAATGCTTTTGAGGTAGTAACTTAATGAGAGTTAGAAACCTAACTTTACATAAATAACATGAATGACAAGAACCAAAGACAACTTTTTTTTTAATTTCAAAGCATAGAATTAAAAGCATGCTTTAATTAATATATTGTAGTCAATACTTGATTATTATGGTGAGCGGCATCCGTATCCAAAGTCTCGTTAATGTAAGAAGGTAATGCGAAACATAAGGTAAGGACTGCTTCCAGCATACAAACCATTTCATCCAGGCACAACTTATATCTTTGTTCTGTCAAGTAGACCAAAAGGAGTGCCACTCAGTGATTCATATCTAAGACCCTCTCCAACTTTAATCTCCAATAAACTAAGAAATAATCAACGTACCAATTATTTAAAACCTAAACACAAAATATTTGATGATTAACTGATTTATGATCTTTCCTCCCCACTATATTTAAATACTTTTTAGCATTTAATTTTTTCAATAATTAGTTTAACTAGTAAATTTCCACTTTCTTCGGAGGCTTGGGGCTGTGCAAGATTCAGAAGAGTCAAGTGCAGAAGTATCACGTGGGAATTCATCATGATCCAAATTGAATATTGAAAATTTCGCTAATTGCAAATGGAAAACGAACACTAGATCCGATATCTCAAATTGCAAATGAACAGTACATATTAAATTGCAAATTGAAAATGAACAGTAGATATTATATTACAAATTGAAAATTGCAGATGAACGCGATATTAAACTGCAAATTTAAAATAAACATATGAATATTGCAAATTTAAGATATCATGTTACAGTTGTTAATATCTTTCTCACAATAATTGCGTCGATGCGTCACTTATCAAGGTACTTCGTTGTCTCTGGCTTGATTGAATTCCTCTTTTAACTTTTTGTTTAAATCTAATAGAGTGGACTAGGTACATTTTCTTAATACATATTCTTATTTTATGGAATTTTAATTCAGATTTAGCCAGGATTTTGGTTCCATCTTTACTGCGTATGGTTACCATAGTTTGATTGGGATTTCAGCATATATATTAATAAACTCATTTAATTTATACATCATTTTCTTCCGTATATGTATATATTTTTTAATTGGACTTTTTTAATTTTTGACAAAATGCTCAGTTGGGTAGCTCCCATTTCATTAAAATGCAGAAAGTTCATTACATGTTCATCCCATCAGTCAAGGGTGAAGATCATGATGTGTATGCATTCAATGATCTCATGCGACCACTCGATCTGAGTTGAGGAGATAAGGTTTATATTGTGACCCATAAAGAATGCATATGTTTCCATATTATTTCTGCTCAGACCATCCTGCATGCATGCGTGTGTTTTATTTTTATTTTTAATGATATATGATTTTTAATTTTGTATATTATTATGATATTTTGTGTTATGTATGAGGATGTGTTTTCCTATAGTTTATTATTTTATCATATTATTGCTTCCCTCCTTCCCCCCTCCCCCCTCATTTGATGTGGTTAGTGCATATCCTTTTCCTTTATAAATGTTCATTTGACTTGTTTATAAATTTCATATTGATCATATTTCATTTATGGTTTGTATTTGTGATTAGCATGTTGGAAATACAAACAGGATGATAGACACTAATGAGATCACATCTCCCTCCTTTATTCATGGCATTCGTTTGTCTTTTGATAATACCCCAATTATATGTCATGATAGAACTATGTCCATAGATTCATGTGCTTTAATTAAATTACCTTCTTTTAAACATGTTGATAATTTTGTGATAATCATTTATATGAATGCCATGTTAACCCTATTAATATGTATGACTGTGCTTCTTATAGTGACACCTTACATGAAAATAGCATAACCTTTAGTGTTAGTTCATTAGCTCCTCATGTAGATTTAATTGATAGTTTGTTATCTTCTCTTACATTACATGATGGCATTGTGATTCTTAGTGAAGAGTTCTTATGTGATGATTATGATGGTAGTAAAAATAATTTGGTACATGTTACATCTTCCTTACCTGCTAATTGTGTATATTAGATGATAATAGTTTATATATTAATGATTTTATACTTTATTTGACTAGTAGAAAATTGTAAATGTTTGATTTAGCTTATTTTCTTTATACTTTTTTTGCAGTATTTTTGTATTCTTTTATAGATTATTTTTATTTAAACCTAGTGTTCATCATGGTAGTATAGATATAATGACACCCTTTTATGATCTAGATCTATGATGTTTCCTTTCCTACTATTTATGACACGTGCACATTTTGGTCCTAACTTTTATTCAAACATCTCTTTTAGTTGAAATAAACCTAATTTCTATGATTAAACTCAATTTAAAAAATTATCACATAGTTGGATACACACATCAAAAAATTCCTAGATATAAAAATATTCCATTACAATAACCCAATTTACCCCATAGTATACATAATATTCGTGATCCTAGATAATTAAAAGTGACTATTTTATAGTATTAAAACATCTATGTAAGAATATGAGTGTTGTTTTGTAGTTTATAGTTCACTTCATTAAAATTTTAGAATTTATTTGTCTAGGTTATTTGGTATTTCATTAAAATGTCTAACTATAGTCAAAGGATAGACGCTATAATTATGGCCCATGAAACCATTCACTTGATGGATAAAAGTAATGAGGAAGTTATACTATTTATGTTGGATATTTTCAAAGCATATGTTAAGGTCTCTTAGAGATTCCTCTTAAGAGTACTTCAATAGTGTGGATTCCATGGGAGAATTCTCAATTTGATTAAATTTTCTTTTCTCCAACGTTCTTTGTTCTAATAAATGAGTTCCCTCAAGGTCACTTTACAAGGTCTAGGGGAATCAAGAAAGGAGACCCGTTATCGCCCTATTTGTTTATCCTCTTGGCTGAAGGTTTGGGAAGGAACATAGCAGAAATAATCAAAAGGGGCAACCTCAAAGATTTTGTTCCTTATTTGACCCTCCACTTTATTTCTCATCAATAAATTTTTGTTGAAACCTTTTTTACGGGGCAAGCCTCTATAGTCAAGGCCACTAAATGAAATAAAATCCTATTTGATTATGCCCTTATTTGAAGCCAAAAAATAACTATGATAAAATTTGGTATCTTCTTCTTCAATTTTCCTATATGGTTACAAAGTAGAGTAGCCAAAACCCTTAATTCTAACATCCAGTAACTTCCATCCTCTTACCAAGAAATTCCTTTAACCCTAGGGAAATTGAATTAATCTATCTACAATAATTTAATTGAAATGGTTCAACGTAAGCTAGAAACATGGAAAGGCATTCTCCTTGGTAACACTGATAAGCTCCAAATTCTAAAAGCTTCTAGTCAAAGTACTTTTGTGTATCTATTCTCTTTTATTAGTATCCCTAAATCTATGAAAGATAGATAAGAGAAAATTAAAAGAATATTCTTATGTATAGGGATATTGTTTATTCTCACTATAGAGTAGAAAAATGTATCCCTCTAAATTTTCACACTCATTTGGGCCCTCCCTACTAAAATTGGGCTTCTTTATGCCTTATTTGGCCTTATTTTGCATCTACAAGCCTTAATTAACACACCTTTCTAAGGATAATCTTGACAAACATCAATTGACCAATCATAATTCAATGATTTTGGATTGTATGGACCAGATTTAGTGATTTGGGACTCATACGCCACCTTGGGCATATGGGTCTCATTTAAGTTTTGGGGCCTAGATCTAAATTTTTCATTAAACTAACAATTTATTAAAAAATGTGTCCCAAGCTTACCTTAATGGGACTCACAATCCCCAACTAGCGTATGAGTCCCACTTAGCTTAGACCTAATTTAAATTCAAATTCTTGGTGGTTTTTTATTCTCCTAGATTTGGTGTCAGCTTGTAGTGTTGTAATTTCAGGAAATTTGGCATAAACAAGTATAAATACAAGGTTATTCCATTTATTTTCTCCTAGAAATTTTAAGTGATCTTATGAGCATTCAAGTGAAAGAATTCATGTTATCCCTATTAATATCTATGATTTTTCTTCTTACAGTGACACCTTACACAAAAAATAGAATAACCTTTAATGCCAGTTCATTAGCTCCTAATGTTGATATAATTGATACTCCATTATCTTCTCCTACATTACATGATGGAATTGTGATTCTTACAGAAGAGTTCTTATGTGATAATTAAGATGGTACTACAAATAATTTGGTACATGTTACATATTTCTTACTTGCTAATCATGTGTATTTAGATGATGATAGTATATATATTAATGATTTTATACTTTATTTGACTAGTAGAAAATTGCAATTTTTTGATTTAGCTTATTTTCTTAATACCTTTTTTTGTGTATTTTTGTATCTGGGTATGTGCAGGATCATGATGGGCCAAAAAGTGGCGATATGTAAGTGATATGATGACCCATGTGGTTGATGACTTTTTTTTCCCCAAAATTGATGAAACGAAAAGGGTTTTGAAAGGAGATTCTTAGCTTTCCACCAATATAAATTATGCTTTACTTTGAGTTTAATAAATAATTATTATTCATTTTCTATTTGAATTACGACTAAAGTCTTGATTGATAGGTTGATTGAAAAACATCTATATCTTTTAAAGGGTATCACATTTTTTGAATCAGAAACATGCCTCACATTCTGTTCTTCACATACTATAGGATTAAAAAAATAAAATTTGAATTTCATGAAGTTTTGACCAAGTTAAGGTGGTCAAATGTATGAGTTTTTATATTTTTTAAAAGTTGTAATTCAAAATTCATAATTAATTATTTACTTGGAAAACAATTAGAAAAAATATGCATCACATCAAGACATGAGTCTTCTACTTATATCTAAAATATTATAAAAAAATATTATCATTTTATTGTGGTTAGGGTGGTCAGACAGACATCTAATTCTTATTTTTTGCCTGAAATTTAAGTACTACTGCATTGAAATTTCAAATTTTCACCGAATAGATTTTTTTTAAATAAAAATAAACCTAGTATTTTAGAAACTACATTCAATTTGCAATAGATTCTATTCTTACATATTTTTTAAATAATATAGTTAAGTTATTCAAATTTTTACATTAAGTTCTCTAACTCTAATTTTTCTGAATTTTATTGCCACTTAAGGACCTATTTTTTCCATGATGATCTTGCACATGCCCATTCTGCTATAGATTATTTTTATTTAAACCTAGTGTTCATCATGATAGTATAGATATAATGACACCATTTTATGATCTAGATCTATGATGTTTCCTTGCCTACTATTTATATGACATGTGCAAATTTTGGTCCTAACTTTTATTTCAACATCTCTTTTAGTTGAAATAAGCCTATTTTTTGTGATTACACTCAATTTAAAAAATTATCACATAGTTGGATACACACATTAAAAAATTCCTAGATATGAAAATTTTCCATTACAATAACCCAATTTACCCCATAGTATACATAATATTCGTGATCATAGATAACTAAAAATGACTAGTTTATAGTATCAAAACATCTATATAAGCATATGAGTGTTGTTTAGTAGTTTATAGTTCATTTCATTGAAATTTTAGAATTTATTTTGCTAGGTTATTTGGTATTTCATTAAAATCTGAAACTATAGTCAAAGGATAGATGTTATAATTATGCCTCATGAAATCATTCACTCGATGGATAAAATTAATGAGGAAGGTATACTATTTAAGCTGGATATTTTCAAAGCATGTGTTAAGGTAGATCTTAGAGATTCCTTTTGATAGTACTTCAATAGTGTGTATTCCATGGGAGAATTCTCAATTTGATTAAATTTTTTTCTTCTCTCTGACCACCTTTTTTCTAATAAATGGGATCCCTCAAGGTCACTTTACAAGGTCTAGGGGATTCAGGAAATGAGACATTTTATCACCCTATTTGTTTATCCTCTTGGTTGAAGGTTTGGGAAGGAACATAGAAAAAGGCATAAAAATGGGAAATCTCAATGATTTTGTTCCTTATTTGACCCTCCACCTTGTTTCTCATCAACATTTTTTTGCTAACACCCTTTTTATGGGGCAACCCTCTATAGTCAACGCCACTGAATGGAATAAAATCCTCTTTGATTATGCCATTATTTCAAGTCAAAAAATAAATATGATAAAAAATGGTATCTTCTTCTTCAATTTTACCATATGGTTACAAAGTAGAGTAGAAAAAACGCTTAGTTCTAACATCCAATAACTTCCATCCTCTTACCTAGGAATTCCTTTAACCCTAGGAAAATCGAATTAATTTATATACAATAATTTAATTGAAATGATTCAACGTAAGCTAGAAACTTGGAAAGCCATTCTCCTCAGTAACATCGATAAGCTCCAACTTCTAAAAGCTTCTATTCAAAGTACTTTTGTGTATCTATTCTCTCTTTTTAGTATCCCTAAATCTACAAAAGATAGACAAAAGAAAATTCAAAGAAAATTCTTTATGTATAGGGATACTTTTCATTCTCACTATAGTGTAGAAAAATGTATCCCTCTAAATTTTTACACTTGTTTGGGCCCTCCCTGCTAAAATTGGGCTTCTTTATGCCTTATTTGGTATTCACAAGCCTCAATTAACACATCTTTCTATGGATAATCTTGACAGACATCAATTGAAAAATAAAAATATGATGATTTTGGATTTTATGGCCCATATTTAGTGATTTGGGACACATATGCCACCTAGGGCATATGGGTCCCACCTATGTTTTGGGGCCTAGATCTAAATTTGGCATTAAACTAAGCATTTCTTGAAAAGTGTGTCCCAAGCTTAGCCTAATCAGACTCATAAGCCCCAACTGGCATATGAGTCATGCTTAGCTTAGACCTAGTTAACTTCAAATTCTTGGTGGGTTTTAATTCTCCTAGATTTGATGTCGGCTTGTAGTGAACTATAACTTTAAGAAATTTGGTATAAATGAGTATAAATACAAGGTTATTCCATGTATTTTCTCCTAGCAATTTTAAGTGATCTTATTAGCATTCAAGTGAGAGAATTATATAATTCAAGAGCATTCAAGAGTGATTATCGAGCATTTTGAAGCATTATTCAAGTATCAAAGATCATGTAAAATGTCATCATGCATCATGTTTGTTTTTGAGGTAACATTTGTGATGTAGGGTTTAATTATTCAAGTAAGCTTTCAAGTCAAGATCCATAACATTCAAGCAAGATTCAAGATCCAAATTCATGTTAGCCATTACGTACAAAATTGTAGCTTTTGTTTAAGGGTGATTTCACAATAGTGGTTTACAATTTTTGGCCTTACTGGACATTGAATTCTTTTTTAACTAAATCTTCACATTCAAACACCTATAGAAGCTAAACCATGAAGAATTTGAAGATGATGCAAACTAGAGCCTTGTCACATTTTGTTTGTACATTCTTAAAAAAAAAAGTTAAATTTTTTGGAATTAGATTGCACTTCTTTTTCCATCTCCCACGAAAACCGATTTTTTTCATAAAACAACATTTTAAAAAAGTGATGCACACCATATAATGTATAAAATTTTTTCCATGAAGGATAAAATTCTAATTATTTCGAATTTAGATTTGTGACTTCGATATCTAGTGCTTCCACTTGGTTAGATAGTTTTTTATTGAATATTTTTTCCTCAATCAAGTTTTTAAGTCAAACCAATTACAATCCAGACATAGTGCGACTGTATAATGCGTAACGTTTTTGGTATATATCAAAATTCAATTTTATGTTTTTTGTTGGATCAAGGACTTCAATATCTAGTGTACTCATATTTTTCAAAACAAAAAATTGATAATTTGCGATTTTACCACATGTGCAGAACAAAGACTTTCATTTTTGGTGAAAAACCTATGATTAATAAAACTAAAAAAAAACTACATAATAAAAAAAAATCTTATCAAAATTATATTCGTTGGATAGCTAATTTCAAGGACTACCTGATTTTAGTTGGGTTTGTGAAGATTCCACCATTTTCATGTTCAAACTAAGCTTCTAAGTGAAAAATTTGGAGTCTTTTTGTGTCGGAGGGTGGGAAGGTGGTAAAAGGGGGGTTCGAGCAAAACCCCTTTCTACAATGTGGAAATTTGGGTTCGACATGTAAAGCGGTTTTCTTGAACCTTGGTTCGATCAAACCCCTTTAGGGTTCGTTCGAACCTTGAATTCGCTCGAACCCCTCAAAACGATTTTTTTTTGCATGGGTGAGTTTTTTGGAAGTTTTCCTTCCTCACTTGAATTGTAAACCACTATTGTGGCTTCAACCTTAAGGGTTTGGTGAGTTGAAACATTGCATATTTTTTCATTCATCATTCCTTCATTACATTTCTATTGATTTCAAGGTTTGATTACCAAAATGGGGTTTGACCAAGGCAAGCCCTTATCCACTAAAAAAAAAACATTTTACCATATCTTTGATGTGTGATTTGTAGATTTAGGTTGAAGATCCATTGAAGAGAAAGATTGAAGAAATTTTTTCAAGGTTACAAAGTTTTCAAAGTTGTTACCTTACTTGCAAGATCATGGAAAGTCACTTACAGAGCATAATTCAATTATTCATAACTCGAGATTTGGCGGGAGGGTTCAAGCTATAGGAAAGAATTAGAGGATATAATTGTTTTTAAGAAACCCACGTACTTGGAATTAATTTCCACTTGTGGAGAATGAGTCCCAATATACCTATTTTCAAACTTTTTTTGTATATCCTGATTCAACAATTCCAAATTCTGGTTTCAGCCCAAAACCCTAACTGTGACTAAATTGCCCCTACTGGCATATGAGTCCTAGTGTACATCAAAAATTAGAATTTCTATGATTTCAGACCCTCATTCAAGCCTCTACAGTTTCTAGGTGCACCTTTATACTTTTCCAATTTGTTGTCTTGATTTGAATTCATTTCTAAGTCATTTATTCAAGTTTTGCATATAGTCTTTCCAATCCCTATATTGGTGTTGAACCCTATTATTATCTTAAATCACACCCTAGGACATCCTATTGTATATCTCTTTCACTTATTTCATCCTTGGATTGAGATCTCTAGGGTTTCCTTGAGTGAAACTTATAGAAAATTGGTTATCCTATCTCCCAAAAGATTAGAAATATACCCCATTTTTCTAGGTTTCATTTTGATGAACCTTTCCTTTAGAACACCTTATTTCTGATTTGGATTGCATCATAGTTCTAGATCTAGCTTTCATTAAATTTTCATCAAGGGTTTCTAAATCTTGCATTAGTGAAAGTGCATATAGGTCACATTTTTGCATCTTGCAGTATTGAAATTCACTTAAAATATATAATGAACTTAGTCTAAACATCATTCAAACCAAAAAACATAACATTCACTCAAAATGTTTTGAAATTTGTGCAAAAACCCTAACTTGGGACTCATACACCCCTCTGTGTGATTTAGTCCCAATATAGGCATTTTTTCTTGATTTCTAGGTATTTTGTGTTGAATTTTTATCAAGATTTGAATCCCTAAAAAGGCATAACTATGACTCATATGCCCCTTTTGGATTATTTAGTCCTATGTTAGATCTTAAATTGCATTTTAGAGCATTAAAATCTTCATTTCTGTGTTTCTATTTTTTTATTACATTTATGTTTTAGTTTCCAGAGTTTCTATTACATTCATTTCATTGCATTTAGCTTAATTTCATTTGAATCAAAAATAGAGAATATCATTTATCTTGTGTTCATAGCATCTTTCATTTCATTGGTTGCCCCTTGCATGAACTTTACAGCTGTGTGTCCTCTTTCTAATACTATAGTGAGATGAAGTTTGGGACTCATGTCATCTCGCAATAGCACAATCATCACGGATCTTGGGTTATCTATCTCTTTCATTACTAGTTTTGACACTAGTTCACTAGGTATGGACCATACCCTTAACGACTCTTTTCCTTCAAGTTACAACAATAATACAACCCTCAAGCTACCACAACAATACAACCCTCAAGTTACAACAATACAAACCCTCAAGTTACAACAACAATACAACCTACTATTAAGGTCATTCCTACCTTGGGTATTTTCTTTAGCATCCCTAGTACTTTTGTGGCATCACACATCATATCCCATACCACTTAACCTTTCTTAATAATTCCATACACTACTCCCTCAAACACATATACACCTCCACAATATTCACCTCCATCTCAAAATATTAACAATGACGCCATCACTAACCAACTCTTGCAAAAAATTTCATCCCTTCAAAATAAAATTTCCACCATAAACCAAAATCAAAATGGCTAGTCTACATACTATATCAAAAGAAATCCCTTATCCTTGGATATATTGAGAACGTTAATACCAAAAGCTCTATAGATTCCTAGATTTGAGAAATATGGGGGGAAAGGAGATCCTTCTAACCATGTTTCAACTTATACTACCTTATGTATTTATTTTTCCCTTGAGGATAAGCCCTTGGATAAGATTTTCCCTACATCCTTGAAGGATACCACCTTAGAATGGTTTTTCGTTACCAAACAACTCAATTCGTTCATTCAATGAACTTGTTGAGGCATTTATAAACGATTTCCAAGTGCACATAACTCCTAAGATGTAATAAAAAATATGATGAAAAAGTTACTGAATTCATTTCACACTATCAATCACTTTATTCCCAAATTAACGTAAAGATTCTCAATCCTCACCTTCAACAGATTTTCTTTGAGAACTTGCAAAATAAAATACAAGATAAGCTTACCATGATGAATTTTCCTTCCTTCATATACTTGTGTACTACCCTTCATGACTATCAAAACTCGGTTATTAGTCGTGAGAAAAAATCCAAATCTAGTCAACCTAAAAAATTTGAATCCATAAACCAAAAAAATTATCAACCTTTTAAGAAATAGAATAAATGCTTCCTTCAACCTATTCCCCCTCAACCAACTCAACATGTAGATACCCAAGTGGCTTCTATAAGGAAGACAACTCCTTTTTCATTTGGAGATTTGGCTAGGTAATTCACTCCCTTACCCAATACCTTACATAGCATAATGTCACAACTTTTAGAAAAAGAAAATGATCACCTTTCCTCCTCTTAAAACTCTCTATCCTAATAAGCTTTTACCTCTGAACTTTAGATCAAATTCCTATTGCCACTATTACAGAAAAAATGGACATGATACAAAACATTGTAAGCATCTTAAACATCTTGTGCAAGACCTCACTGATTCAGGTCAACTTCAAGTTGGAGACCATGCTAATTATCAAGGAAATAAGTATGTTGCCCCTCCTCACCAAAACTTGTAGATATTTACCAACCCTATACCCAATGATAACATTTCATTTTTCAAAGCTAGTGAAACTAAGAAGAATGAAGTGATGAATGTTGACACAGATGATGACAACCCAGGTACTATTGAAAAACGTCCTATACTTTTGAACAACGTCCTATGGATACTTTTGAACAAGGTCCTATCGATACTATTGAACAAGTTCCTATGGATACTATTAAAAAATCTTTGATTGTCTTGACACAAACTCAACCTTGTAATGGCAGGACTAAAAATCCTCTTGGCATTGCTTTCTCATCTAAATATATAATTAGAAATGCACTTGATGGTCCTCTTTACATATTCATCTAAATCAATGACAAGCCCACTAATGGGATATTAATTGATCCTAACTGTGGAGAGAATTTGATCACTAGGGAATTCTTACTAGTGCATGAACTCTATCAAGAAAAATATGATAAACCGAAAGCATGCATAAAAATGCATAATGGTTTCGCCTACCCTACGATGGGTTCGATCACCCTTCCTTTAAAAATTGGACTAAAACAATTTTGACTTCTTATTCTCCATCATCTCAATGTCAGATCAGTTTTGTGTGAAGCTTGGTTATCCATGGCTATGCCCCATGGAAGCTATCCCATTGATCATGTATAAATGCTTAAAGTTTCCCTTTGATAATTATATTTTCATTGTACACCATAGTGGATTTAATCCTTTGTCTTCCCGAGGGAAATTTTCATTAGATTTCTTTCGGCCCAAGGCTATGGAACCCATTAAACCTCGAGAAGAATTATTTTTCAAATCCTATCAAAATTTCAAGGAAAAGTACATAGCAAAACTCTCCCTTTGAAACATGCCTCAACCTAAGACTAAGCCTCCAATCCTTGATGAAACTATGATTGAACCTAAAGAAATTCAAAATAACTAAGACAAACCCAAGATTTATCCTCTTCCTATCTCCTACAAAAGACCACGAGATAATGACAACAATCTCATCACACCTCCTAAGATAAGATAAGTTTATAAAGCTAAAGAGAAGGTGGTTGAACAACTTCCTATGGTTTCTTTTGTTCCTCCCCTTAGGTAAGAAAAGAAACCTATGGTTGATAACCCTGCTCCTACACAAACACAAATTAAAAATCATACTAAAAGAAACAAAAATTCTAGAGAGTGTAGGTGTAGATGTCGTGCTCTTGCTTGAAGGTTAAAAAAATAAAACAACAAAGAAAATCAACATCCAAACTTGACTAAAACAATACACGATGAGTCTACCTCTTTGCTACAACAAAAATATTCTATACCACAACCATAATAGAATCTAAAACCTTCTTTGGAAATTATCATTTGACCTCCCATTGTAGTTAACTTGGATGATGATGATGAGGTTGCTAAAATTGATGAAAAGGTGCATAATGAATTGAATACATTATTTTCCTCTTTTGTGAGCCTAAATGATAATTCTCTTAGGAAGAGTGTTGAACTTGGTAACACCCCTAGTTCAACACTTTCTATTCTCCCTTTGGATATTTTTTTGGCTTCTGTATATGATGAACATGATTGGGATGCAACAACTTGCAAATAGGTTGACTTGCATGTGCCTTGCTAGTATTTTTCATTATTTTATTTTCATGTCTTATGTATGATTACATGTGCTGAATGTGGTATCCCTCATGTCTTTCTATTTGATGTCCCTCTCTCTTTGTGGAATTCCTCTATTTGAATCTACATTCTTCTATATGTCGTAAACAAATTTCATTTTTCTTTTGTTTTCCTTTTCGGGATGACGTAATGAATTGATACATTCATGTCTCTTCCATGTTGACCTAATATATTTTCCTTTATCTTTTTAATTTGTCTTGTTTTTTCCTTTTGGGGATGATGCAAGGCATCGAGAAATTTAGGTCTCTTCCATATTGACCCAAAAAAAATTATGTCTTTGCTCTCTTTGTTTCATTCTTATTGTTCCATGAGTATTTGGGGAAGGATGATAGTTCTGAGCTCTATAAAATTGTAGCAAACACATACTAACCCCAAATCCATGGATCGATCATGTGTTTGGAGTTTCATTTTGGGGGAAACCCCTTGTCCTTTTTCATGATGTATCTTCATTTCGAAACATATGACTTGACATAGATCTTTCCAAATAAGCTTGCATATCCTCTTTATTGTTAGCATTTCAAGTCATTTGCTACTTTAAAGTAATTTCTCATAGCATGGTGTTTAGCAATTTCTTTAAAGTTGGGGCATACATTGGCATTATTATTTTACAATTCATGTTTCATTGTATAGTATTCTTACTTCATGTGATTTTTCTTTCACTTTGTAGTGACATTGAGTGTGATTTCCTTCAAGAGCGTGATCTCTCTTAGCATATTATATTCCTCTTAGTGGCTTGATGTGACACACTGCATCCCCTAAGTTGTGAATCTTCTATTATTTGATTGGTCCTCTCTTGGATACATTAGGCATGATGTCCCCTAAGTTAAGACCTTACATGAACTAAGAAAAACTCATTTGAGCATATCTTACACTATTTTTCATTTACAATTTATTTTATATGGCTACCATTCATAGCACACTTTTCTTGCATGTGGTGCCACTTTTTTGTTCATGAGTTTCAAGAATACTAAGCTTTGCTTACCTCATGAAACTTGAAGTTCATTTTTTTGTGGTGCCTTATCAAATATATTAGGAGGTATAGATTTGGTATGGTTGTCCATATGGGAGTCAAACTTAGGCATGAATTTCACATAGCCACTTGCTTGTCTATTTGAGCGCATATCGGCCACGCGCAATTGTGTCTCACTGGGGGCTCACCTAGTGGATAGCCTAAGGTTCCAGTAGCCCTTGTGAGTATGTGTTTGGTTTCCATATTGGAAATTATGTTCAACTTGTAAAATTTCTCAGAAAAACAACCTAGATATAATCTATAGTGTGCAAGACAATGGTCGAAGCTTGATCCACCCCTTTTTCTTTCATTTTTTTTCTTTTTTCTCTTTGTCTTTTGCAGTGCATGCTTGTGCCTTGTTGTTTCTTCATATATTATATTCATGCATTCTATTTTGTGCCTATGTTGGTTTTCCATATGATCTTGATCATTGCCATCCTATCTCACTAGCATTGGTACACTTGGATCCCTCTTGATGCGATTTAGTGTGAGTTTGAAGCATGTTCCTCTCACTAATGTGGGGGCTAAATGTAGTGTATAAAAATGGATCCCTCTACATTTTCACACTTGTTTGGGCTAGTGATAACTTTAAGAAACCCCCTGTCAAAAAATATATAAAAAACTGGTGAATCTTTAATTTTTTTAGGAAAAAATATTAATTTCTATTGGTGAATCTTTCATTTTGTTGGAAAAAAATATTGATTTTACTAGCGATTTTTTTACATCACTAAAATTTTGTAGAAAATTTTGGTGAATCTTGAAAAATAATAGGAAAATACATTAATCAAGATGTAAAATCCATCAAATCTAAAAATAATTCTCATGGAAAAGTAGTGTCCCAAGGGTGGAAATTATTGATGGATTTAAGGGGTAAACAATAATATTTATTTTTCATCATTGTTTTAAAATATAGTATAATGGCCCTCATTATATTGTACAAGGTAAAATGCACCCATGATATGTAATTCTCATGGGGCTCAAAATTTCTTTTAGATCATCGACCTAATGGCCCTCATTGTACTCTCTAAGGTAAAATGTACCCACATTCTATAATGCTCATAAGACCCAAAATTGTGGGCCCCATGAGCATTACAAGTCGTGGGTAAATTTTACCTCATGCAGTACAACAAGGTCCATTAGATTATACTATAAATAAATGGTAGAAATTAAAGATTGGAAATATGGTCCTAAAGCAATTAATAATTACGATATACTAATGGCGAATTAATATAGGTTTCTACTATAATTTATAAAATTTAGGCGAATCTAATCAAATCATGTATCAAATATTGTGGCAAATTTTTAGTTAATTTTTTTAATAAAATAATTTATTTGGCGATTTAAATAAGACTATAATAAAATTTTGTAAAAATGTGGCGATTCAAGTCACATTATATCTCAAACTATTAGCCAATTTTGGATTCCAAAATTTCAACTATTAGCCAGTTGACAAATATTAGCCACTAAACGAATCACTAGTTTGGGCCCTCCCTACTAAAATTGGGCTTCTTTATGCCTTATTTAGCCTTATTTTTCATCCACAAAGCCTTAATTAATTCATCTTTCTAAGGATAATCTTGAAAGAAATAAATTGACCAATCAAAATTTAATGATTTTGGATTGTATGGCCCATATTTAGTGATTTGGGACTCATATGCCACCTTGGTCATATGGGTACCACCTAAGTTTTGGGGCTTAGATCTAAATTTGGCATTAAACTAAGCATTTCCTGAAGAATGTGTCCCAAGCTTAGCCTAATGGTGGTCATACGCCCCAACTACCATATGAGTCCCACTTAGCTTAGACCTAATTTAAATTCAAATTATTGGTTGAAATTTATTCTCCTATATCTGATGTCAACTTATAGTTTTGTAATTGCAGGAAATCTTGCATAAACAAGTATAAATACATGGTTATTTCACGTATTTTCTCCTATAAATTTTAAGTGATCATATGAGAATTTAGGTGAGAGAATATTATCATTCAAGAGAATTCAAGAGTGATTACCAAGAATTTTGAAGCATTATTAAGTATCAAACATCATTTCAAAGTCGTCATGCATCATGTTTGTTTTTAAGCTAATGTATGTGATGTAGTGTTTTATGATTCAAGCAAGCATTCAAGTAAAGATCCATAACTTTTTTGAGAAAGAGTCAAGAAGAAAATTCATGTTAGCCATTACATAAAATATTTCAGATTTTTTTAAAGGGTTTGCTGAGTTACAATATTGCATATTTTACATTCATCATTCCTTCGTTACATTTCTATTCATTTCAAGGTTTTACTAACAAAGCTGGGTTTGACCAAGGAAAAACCCTATCCACTAAGAAAACCACATTTTTCCCTCTCTTTGATGTGTGATTTTCAAACTTAGGTTGGAGATCCATTGAAGAGAAACATTGGAGAAAATTTTTCAAGGTTTCAAAGTTTTCAAAGTTCTCACCGTAGTTACAAGATCACAGAAAGCCACTTACATAGCAGAATTCAGTGATTGAAAACCAAATTTTTAGTAGGAGGAAATCTATAGAAAAAAAATTAGAGGATATAAATTTTTTTGAGCAACCTTGATATTGGGACTAAATCATCACTTGTGGCATATGAATCCCATTATACCTATTTTTTGACTTTTTCTGTAGATCCTTATTCAACAGTTCCAGATTCCAGTTTCAACCTGAAACCCTAAATTCAGACTAAATCACTCCTACTTGCATATGAGTCCTAGTGTGCATAAAAGAGTAGTATTTCTAGGATTTTGGACCCTCATTCAAGCCTCTACAGTCTCCAAGTGCACCTCTATACTTTTCCAATTTCTTGTATTGATTTGAATTCATTTCTAGGTCATTTATTCAAGTTTTACATATCTTTTACATTCTTAGTCTTTCCAAGCCCTATCTTGGTGGTGAACCCTATTATTGTCTTAAATCATGCCCTATGACATCCTATTGTATGTCTCTTTCCATCATTCTATCCTTGGATTGAGATCTCTAAGATTTCCTTAAGAGAAACTTATAGAAAATTGGTTATCCTATCTGCCAAAAGATTAGAGATATACCACATTTTTCTAGGTTTCACTCACAAATAGAATGAGAGTTTTAATATAAGAAAAACAATATATATCAATATCACTCTATAAACTAAAATTAGTTTGTGGCATGTATCAAACATCCACTGGATATGTACCACTTGTCAAGATGTCAATGGTTGAGGAATGAGCACATTTTGGCCAAAGTGCCCATAAATGCAATTAGGTGGAATTTGAAATTGAGGAAATGAAATGTGAGAGAGAAAAATGAATGAAATAAATGCCACTTGGCTCAATGCACAAGGACATGTAAGAGGAGTGAATTCCTTGTTGGATGTACAAGTCCACTTGGATTTTGAATTCAAACTTGAGGAAATATTTCTCCCTTATTCCTTGTTGAGAAAAAATAGGTAATTTAATAAATCAAAGTAATTGATTTATTGGTCAAATTGCATTCTCTAGAGGATTTTAGTGATTGAGATTAAATTAATCAAGATTTGATCAATTTAGTGAGAGATTAGGTGATTTGACAATTTTGACTCAAACTTATGAGTTGATTTAAATCAAGAATTGAGAAGAAAGATTAATTAAATAAAAAAAATTGATTTATTTAACTAAAGGGGATAATCTTAGATTAAATCAAATAAGGTTAAATTTATTTAATTTAATGAGAAGACTTTAGGGATTTAATCAAATAAAATGAATTATTTAATTGAAAGGGGATAATGTTAGATTAAATCAAATAAGGTTTCTTTTTATTTAATTTAATGAGAAGACTTTAGAGATTTAATCAAATAAAATGAATTATTTAATTAAAAGGGGATTTTAGGGTTAATTAAATTAACTTGATTAATTTAATCAATAGAGGAGAAAGACCTAACTAAATAAATAATGATTTATCTAATTAAGAGACATAAGATGATGATAAGCTGAGAGTGTGATTTAGGAAAAAACATTGTTAGTAATTAGGATCAAGTGTGTTGGCTCGAATTGTATATTTTCCATGTGTACATTTTGCCCCTCTATGAAGCAATGCACTTGTATTGGTTCAAAGAATAAACTATTGTGATCAAAGTTCAAAAATTTTAACATTTTTTGAATGCCCCACTATTGCCCCATTCGAAGGATTATGCTGATAAATTGCCCCCTCGAGAGATCAAACGAAAATTTTGATTTTTTTGGATGATCTCGCGGAAAAAGAAGAGAACAAGGTGCCTGACAGGTTTAAAATGCCCCAGAATGCCAAAAAATGTGTTAAAACACCAAAAAAGATGCAAAATGGCCCTCAGTTGGACAAAAATGGGATCAGGGGACCAAAACCCTAGTTAGATGGCCAAATTAGGTAAAAAAAACCCTAATTTGCAAGCTTAAGTAGACCTTGAGGGGTCAATTTCAATATATTTACACACTTAGCTTTTGGGATTTTCTGCATTTTGAGCTTTGGAAATGGTGCAACAACAACTTCCCAGGCACATGTCAAAGAGAGTACGAGTGCACCAGTGGCTAGTCAGCATAGGACCCGTGGTATCTGCCCCTGTCTCGACTTTCAATTTTTTCATTTTACGTGCATTAAATAGGGTCCAAGTAAGTTTTAGGTCAAGAAAAGTTATATAGCGTCATTGAAAATTCTCTATCGGCATCGCATGGTCCTAAACTGGGCCGTATATGATAATAGTGTCATGTGTCTTAGTCAAGAAATTAGGGTTTGATGTTCAAACTCATCTGCATATGAAAATCCGACCATGTGACACAATTTGAAAATTAGGGTTTCACTACAAAGTTGGTCGCATACGAAAACTCGATCGCACGTAGCACTTTGTAGTTTAGAATTTGGAAAAATCTATCATGGTGGTGTAGTTTGGAACTTTTCAAATTGGGCTGCATTTGAAAACAGCTCCACATTTTCTATTTTAAATGCAAAAATTCAACACAAGAGGCAATTTTTTCTATGGGACCTTGACGCAATGGCTTCCCTTGTGCAAAAGGAGCTCAATGTACTTCACTCAAGGGAGCATAGATGGTTGGTGCTTCGTAGATTGCAGGGCATGCATTTTTTCCCTTAAGAGTAGCTTGGTGCTCTCGATCTTTGGTTTCTTGTGTATGTCCCTCTTGTTTTGGCACATTTAGGTATTATGACCACCCTGGCCAAGTTGTGGCATAGTGAGACTTTTTCCTTCCATCTTCCCACTAGCGAGGCCATAATCACCCTCGAGGATGTCTGGCGTATCCTCCAACTGCCTATCCAAGGAACCAGAGCTATTTACAATCTAGATGTCGACAGGGATGCTTGCTTTGATGTGATGGGCCTAGATGAGATTCATTTCTTCGATGGGAAGATTGACATGGAGAGATATCGTGGTACAGTGGGCACCTATAGGTTGATCATTGTGGCTATCATTTTTGGTCTTGTGGCACCCAATCAGCGGGACCGATACTTTAGTCTAGGTTGGGGATTGGCATAGGAGTGGATGGTCATCCAAAGGAAGTGCTTTGCCTGGGGACCAGGGTGATCCCACAATAGTGGTTTACAATTTTTGGTCAAACTAGACACTGAAATTATTATTTTTAACTAGATATTCACATTCGGGCACCTATAGCGGCTAAACCGTGAGGAATTTGAAGATAATGCAAACTAGACTCTCGTCACATTTTTTTTGTAGACTCAAACTATTTTTTTCAAAAAAATTGAAATCAGATTGCACTTCTTTTTCCATCTCCCGCGAAAACTGGTTTTTTTCAAAAAATAACATTTTTAAAAAGTGACGCTCACTGTATACAACATAATTTTTTTTGTATGAAGGATAATTTTTTTTTTTTTTTTAATTTAGATTTGTAACTACGACATCTAGCACTTTCATTTGGTCTCATAGTTTTTTATTGAATATTTTTTCCTTAATCAAGTTTCGAAGTCAAACCAATTGCAATTTAGACATAGGCAGATTGTATACAACATAACTTTTTGTGTATGTACAAAAATTCAATTTTTTTTTTTTTAATGGATCAAGGACATCAATACCTAGCACAAACATATTTTTAAAATATTTATTTTGATAATCTACTATTTTCCACATGTGCAAAACATAAAGCTTTATTTTCAGTGAAAAACCTATGTTTAATAAAACTAAGAAAACACATGTACATAATAAAACCAAAACATATTAAAATTATATTCGTTGGATAGCTCGTTCTGAGGACTACCTGATTCTAGTTGGGTTTGTGAAGATTCCTCCATTTTCATCCTCAACCTAGGCTTCGAAGTGCCAAAATTTTGGTTTTTTTTTGGTGTCTTAGATGGGGGATGAGGGATAAGGGGGGTTCGAGAAAACCTCTAGGGTTTCTGATAGGGTTGGGGTTGGATGGAAACACTCATTGTTCCATGCTCCAGGTCTCACCTTTGGCAATCCCCTATGGTGGCATTCTCCACCACCTTAACCTATAGGTCCTATCTCAGGTATAGGTACCCCTGGTTCTACTGGTCATCCCCACTATCATCCCAATTCACAACTACCAATCCAATCTTCGTGCTTTCTCTACCATTCTCTCCTTAGCCCTTAATCTTCCTAAAGGCTAGTTAACTCTCCAACCTTCACTAATTCAATGCAGGGGTGTGTGATGTCTCATATGGCTTCCAGACCATCCCCCTAGGGTTCCTGATCAACCACCAATCTTCAATTCTCCATCACTCTCACCAAACCCTCTTCTAGGGTTAAAAAGGCTACTAGCCCTTGAGCCCCAAATTAGGTCTCCTAACACAAGAAAAGTGGAAACCACTCCAAAAACATCTAAATGACCTAGGATCCTTTCTTGTGGTTTGTGTTTCCTATGCCCACACCTTGATGATTTTTGGGGTTTAGTGTCAGTACTGTCCGTACTCTACCCTATCCATGAACTTAGCCACTTTAGGCTTGTTTTGAGCCAATGTCTGACCTTCTCCAAGGATAGTCAGTTGGTTCTTGCTCCATATGGTCTATAAAGACTCCATCCTTCTTGCCAAGCCTCCGCAAGGCCTCCTATAACCACCACACACCTTGGTTTTCTAGGGAATTGACACCCCTGCAACTTTAGTGCTTGTTTTGCACTATCTTTCCTAGTTGGGCACTGCCAAGCTCACCTAGGAATAGACTTTTCCCATGAACTTTTGACCCCTAAAGACTCCTAAACCTAACCTATGTACAGTTATGGAGCCTAGTCTCATCTTCCAAGAGCCCATACACTTGGTATAAGGGGAAATGAGAACTAAGTCTCCATTCTTCTGTGGTATGACTGTCAAAACAGAAAATACAAGAAGTAAACTAACTAACAAAACAAATGCTTGAACTGAGGAAAACAACTAGTTACTGTACCACTCAATGCTTGGAAAGAAACTACACTATATTCTACACCAAACACAGGTTTGATCAAACCATCAATACACTAATTCGAGACAAAACAGAAAAATTACTCCATAACACTGTCTTTTCTTATTTTCATGAAACTTGTACAATGCCAAAACGTTCAACCTTGCTCTCAGCTTCAAATCCATCATAAATAGGGGTCCAAATTTAGTTAAGCTTGGCCTCAACCACTTCTTGGCCGCTTATTCACTAAACCTATGATGGAAAAGTTGCAAAATGGAACATTTTGCAACTTCTTGCCACTTATCCTAGAGATGTAGCACTTTGATTTCCTACCTCATGAAACCCTTCGATACCTTCAACTACTGACTACTCCTGATGGCTCCTGATCATTACTAATCATTAGTGATCACTACTTATTCCTAACCTTCTAACACAATTGCAATGGTCAACATGACCTTATACAAATGCATAAAACAAAAACATGGATCCTAGACTTCCTATTGCCTAGTATTTTCCTAGGTGCTCCTGCACCAGGTTTGCTCGAACCAAGGTTCGAGTGAACCATGGTTCAAGCGAACCACTTCAAATAGGTTCACTCGAACCCCTTTCCTATCCATTTTTTTGTTTTTCTTTTGGCGGTCAAGATTCAAAGGGGTTTGCTTGAAGCCTGGTCCGGGCGAACCCCTTATTGGTTCGATCAAACCAGTAGGTTCATACGAACCCCTAGAATCATTTTTTTTGCCTTGGGGTCATTGTTTGTGATTTTTCCTTCCTCACTTGAATTGTAAACAACTATTGTGGCTTCACCCACCAGTATTGTTGGCCTCTCTATGTAGGGATCTTCTTGAGTTTGCATATCTGGATAGCAGGTCCCTCGGGGCTGGAGTTACTTTGCTACACATCTGGGCCTAGGAGTGGATTCCATTGCTCCGTCCAAATGTTACACCAGTTATCCTTGATATTAATGCAATTAGATTTTCACAATCCATATGTAATAGTTTTGCTACTTCTGGATTCGATTATGTTGGAATCTGAGCCCAAATCTTCATCTGTCTTGAGAACACCCAAATCTTATGCAAGGAAGACAATTTTCACAAGAGGAAGCTTAAGGAAGACATTGAAATCTTCAATCACCCCACCAACCTCAATCGTGATGAAGGTTGGAATATGAACCTCTCTTGGCATCCTCTTCTTTTGAACCTCTTAAACTGCCATTGAGTGCGTTTGTGGCTCCCCTTCCTTCCCTTTTTCTCTTCCTCCTCCCTTGCCTCTCTTTTGGTCTTCCTTCTTCGGGTCGTGGGTTTCCCCCTTCCGTTTGCCCCCTCCCCTCCTTATAATAAATTTATTTGCATTTAAGTCTTCTTTTATTTATTTCTTATTATTTTAGCTTAATTGTTTATTGTCTTCCTTTCCTTTGTTCATTTTCTTTCTTCGTGCTATACATTTTTTCTCCTTTCTCTTTGCTCTATTTCTTTGTTTTTTTCTTTCTCTTTTCTCTATTCTCCTTCAAAAAAAATTTGGGTTTGTTATTGAGTAGCTTATATATATTATAATATATGGAGTTTTTATATTTTACACACACATATATATGTATATATATGGCTTTATATATAATATATTGTACTTTTTATATATATTTTTATAATTCTTTGTACATTCATGTGATTGTTTCAATTTTATATATGCATATGTATATAATATATTGTAATATATAGAGTTTTTATAATATTTATAATATATGTAATATATTGTATTATTTAACATACAATATATTATATATATTATAATATATAGAGTATTTATATTATATATATATATAGATTACTATATGTATATTCTATTGGACTTTATATATATATTTGTTGTAATTCTTTGTATATTCTTGTGATTGTTTTAGTTTTATATAGGCATATATAATATAATATATCGTAATATTTAGAGTTTTTTTATAATATATTTACAATATATGTAATATATTGTATTATATATCAACATACATTATATTGTATTATATTGATAATATATTCATAATATATTATACTTTTTATATACATTTTTGTAATTCTTTGTTTTTTCATGTGATTGTTGTAGTTTTATATACGCATAATAATTTTATATATGCATATATTGGTTTACATAGAGTTCTTAGTTTTTTCTCATGTATAATTTGTTTGTAATTTTATATTCATTTAATATATTGTATTATATATATACATATAATATATTATATTTATTAAATATATAGTTCATATGTGTTAATATACTTAGTTCTTAGTTTATTATATTATAATATATAAAGTTTTCAGTATTATACAAATATATATAGTTATAGTTTGCTTTACACTCATATAATATGTTGTATTTTGCATATATTTATATAATTGTTGCAATATATGGTGAATTCATGTGATTATTTTTAGTTTTATTCTTGTTTATTTTGTTTTTATTGTTTTTTTTAGTTTTTATTCTTGTCTATTATCTGTATATTTCGTTTGTTTTCTAGTTTTTCTTATGTATAATCTTGTTTTTTTTTTTTGTATTCATACAATATATTATATTTATTATAATATATATAGTTCTTATGTGTTATTTTTTTCTTTATATATATATATATTATTGTGTATTTGATATATAATATATTGAAAAAATATATTATATTGGTGTTTGTTTTTTTTTTTTTATGAATATATTGTTTGTATTTTGTATTTGTTTATGCCTTTTTTTGAGTTGATTGTCTTGTAAGTTATTTTCTTTTATAAATACTTTCCTTCTTCATTTCCTTTGTGGTTTGCTTCCTCTTCTTATTTTTTTCACTTTTGTATCATCTTTTGTATTTTTTTGACCTTTCCTTTTGTTCCCCTTTTTATTTTGCTTCCTCTTCTTATTTTTTCACTTTTGTATGATTTTTGTTTTTGACCTTTCCTTTTGTTCCCTTTTTTATTTTGGAATTTTCATTGGGGTTGTATTGGCTTGGTGTTTTCAGTTGTTTGTTATTTTTCTCTTCTTTTCTTCTCTTTCTTTTTCTTTTCTCTTAATTTTATCTTTTATTCTTTCCCTCATGGGTTGTGCCCTCCTTCTCCCGCTCCTCTATTTATCTTCCTCTCTAGCTAGTCTGTAACTAATACTTTCTCATCCTCTTCAACTCTCTATCCTGATGATGGATCATAGAGTGTGATCTGAAACATTGATGAAAAAACTCCAACATAATCGAATCGAGAAGCAGCAAAACTATATCCTTGATATTGATGACCCCGTTATCTGGTGCTATGGCGAGGCAGAGATCCATTTTACTCATACTAGCATAAGTGGTCTTACAGGTTGGTGATGAGTTCTCGATGAGATAAGAGAGTTCATTTGGAGGCCTTGGATGGGCATAGGCACATGGTACAATGATGTAGAACAGTTGTTCTTTGCCCGATACGACAGATGGATGCAAGGCCGGGACCATACTGTGATAGAGAGATATCTCCTAGAAAGAGTGGCCTGTCAGTTTGGTGAGATTTAGGACAGACCGGATGATTAGTACATGGCAGTGTTTGCCCATACTATGAGAGAGACAGCATGGGGCCAGCCCATCCTGGCAACTGAGGCAGTGTCTTCATTTAGACATCTAGTGGCCCAATCATGGTTGTATGATCAAGGGCCAGTAGATGCAGGGGTGACCCCGATGTACAGAGCCTAGTTTAGGCCTCCCTTGAGATTGACAATTCCTGGTGCAACACTCCCACGACAGAGGCCTAGAGGCAGATTAGCTCACAAAGGTAGAGGATAGGGGGGCAAAGGCAATAGGGATGGGGATGGATACATAGGAGGAGGTAGACCACCTCCTCATCAGACACCCCCCAGAGATCAGGCACCTCCACGAGCAGAGGCATAGGTCGATCAGCATAGAGATAGGGACATAGCAGTCCCATAGCAACAACCACCACTGCATCCAGACCCTATAGATGTACTAATCTAGCACTTGAAGGGTTAGATTTAGGTATTGACTATGGAGAGGGATCAGGTTCAGTAGCAGGTTTTGACTATTACTGCTAAAAGGGACCCAGCTCGATCCGAGAGGGATCAAGAGGTTGGTCGGTGGAGGTAGCTGGAGAGTACAACTTCATCATCCTAGGGCTGACCATTTTCCCTATGGGCTTAGAGAGAGGTATTCAAAGAGGTCGAGTACTATCAGAAACATTATAGACAGGCAGTGTCAGCAATAGGCTAGGTGCTATTCTTCTCTCAACAGACAGGGATGAGGCCTCCAGAGGATCATAGCGAGAGACACGTGGGAGATGACATCAGCCAACAGGTCTAGCCATTCATCATAAACAGTTTCCATTTTTTATTCCTGGGCCCCATTATTTCCCCTATCGTATCCTGTACTTTGATTGTACACTTGATCCAATTTTTTTTATCATGACAATATATTTTTGATGATATATGAGATGGTTCACCTTGATGATATATCTTGCAATGTATGATATGTAGATGCATTTTAAATTCCTATGTGCTATGAGATGCTTCTATTTTTATGCTCATGTGATATGATGTATGCTAGATGTATTTCATTTTGTATCCTTTCTATGCATTTCGATGGTTACGTGGTAAATGATATGCTAATGATGATGTATCGATATGCAAATGATAAATGAAATACAACTGATAAATGGTATGGAAATGATTAATGATGATGATGCATGCTAATTATTTTTTATTGTCCTTAATGATTCATGTGAAATTAATTTAATGCAATGATTTCTTAAGATGCTTAGAATAAAAAATCCTATATTATTCCTCATATCTTAAAATGATGATAATGTGGTATGATATATATGATATCATATGCACTTATGCTAATGATCCTATGGATGCAGGGTGTATGCATCAATTGGTGATGTTTTGATTAATTGTCATGATACCATGTTAGTATGGAAAGAAGATAGAATAACTTAGAGTCAATGAGTCACTTAGAATGATGGTGATTTTCTTACCAGGAGTCAAGATTTTCAAAGGGCCAATTACGTTATGTTTGATAACACACATAGGTATGATGCATCAAGGTATAAAGAAACAAGATGGCGTTGTACCCAGTGTGATGGAATTTGACTTGACAATCAGATAGGAGTATTCTTGTTCACATTTAGCCTACCAAACTTTATTCAAGGTGTATTTCAAACATTCTAAACATCTCAGACCAAAACATAGGAAAACAAGCTTTCCTATGTGGTCAACAAGATATCTAAAACATCCTCTCCACAAACCAAACAAAGTACGCATGACTAAGTTATTTTATAGGAGTATTCCACAAGCACAGTAGATAAAAAGAGATGATGATCACTTCCCCATTCCTTTATGTCTAAACACGTTTCATTTAGGCATCATCGAGAGGTCCTTGGAATGAGCACAAAATAAGACAAGTCAAAAGGACCAAATAAAGTAAACCAACAAGCTAATGTTCTTCATACCGCTAGCCAAGACTAAACTACTATGAGATACCTGATGCTTATGTCCATCATGGGAAGGATACATCCTAGGACATGTTGTGACCAAGGTTTTGGTGAGACTGACTGGATGATAAGCTATTGATACTCCAAGTTGATTAACTTGCATGCTTACTGACTTAGACTTAAGACTCTGACGATTAGGGTGTTCACTTTTGAACCTACTATACTTGCTTCTGACTGACTTACCAAAGGATGAAGGTGACGATTGATTTATTATAGGTGATGATAATCATGAGTGAAAGCGAGATGAGATGAAAGCACCATTTTGGATTTTTTAGATATTTTGAGGCTATTTTTGGTATTTTTAGAAAAATTTCAATGTTTTTGGATTTTTGAGATTTACAATGAAGAGACTAACCTAGAGACCTATCCTAGGGGTCTTAGGAGTTGATCCGTAGATTAGCCTTGCCTACGTTATACACGCAGAGACCACATAGTTTGACTGGTGATAGACTTGACTCAATGATAAGATAGATGGGCAAACAGATTGCCATTTTATTGCGATGGACGCCTAAGGACTGACCTAACATGTCTCAGTGGATGACCAAAGATCAACCTTGCCTACGTTCAACCTCAAATACGATGTAGTCGACAAGGTGAAGGACTGACAAGACTCTATGATGATCTTTTTGAAGACTTTTTGAGATTTTTCCGATGTTTTTGGATTTTTCTGGTGCATTTTCCAAATGTTTTGGATTTTTTGATGTTTCGAGAAGGTCACAAGAAATATACATGACTCCAATCTGATACAACTATAGGAACATTCCCCCAATGTGAAGCGATAGACTACTTCGATAAAGGTAGGACAAACTGACCTTAGGATATGCCAAGTAGTACTATGGTGGAATATACGAGCACAAGATCAGGCTATGGTATGGATGCGAACGGATGGATGGATGAAATATTAATGAAATGTGATGGAATGAAATGAATGAGTGAGTTGTGCAGATCTTGGTGGATATAGAGTGCTTTATTTATGCTTGGCGCCTATTTTCCAAGTTTTCACCAAGGTACTTGTTCAAAGGTTTTTGCTAGAGGACGATTGTTTTCTTTACTATTTTCAATCCTTTTTCTGATTTTTTTTTTATTTTTGTATTTTTGTATATTTTTGTTATTACCCAGATGCCTATTTTCCAGGTTTTCATCAAGGTAACCATTTTTTCAGGACATTTTTCTGATTTTTGGTTTTATACCTTGAAAGTTTTTAGGCATAAAACTTTTTGAGATGGGAGCTATTCAAAGGCTCCTCCAGAGGTTCAACTTCTAGTGTGTATAGCTGATAGGCTCCTGATTTATAGCTGGTTGTGATGAAGAAAGGTCCCAACTAGTTGGGCTCAAATTTTCCTTTTCTTTTTGGATTTGGCACATTATTTTGGTTTTGTTTCACCACAAGTTTGCTGACTTGGAAGGTGCATCATTTGATCTTTTTGTTGTAGTTGCGCTTCAGGCGGTTCTGATAGACTTGTAGATGGTTGAGGGTTTCCATACAGCCTTGAAATCTGATATTCCTCATCTGTTATGAGGTTTTGAAAAGATATTCTCGGTGATGGGAGCTCGATTTTGATTGGGAGGATGGCTTCTAATCCATAGATAAGGGAGAATGGGATGGCACTTGTTGGTGTATGTGCGGTAAGCCCATAAGGCGAGATTTAGCTATAGATGACAGTCATGACCAGAGTCATTGGTTATTTTCTTAAGGATTTTTAGAATGGTTTTTTTAGTAGGTTCTACTTGGCCATTTCCTTGTGGGTAATACAGAGTGGAGAAGCGATGTTGAATTTTGAATTGGTTGCATAAGTCACGGACATCCTAATTCTTGAAAGGTGTCCCATTATCAGAGATAATGGATTGGGGGACACCATATCGGCAAATGAGATAGTTTAGGATGAACCTGGAAATCTTATTTCCTATTATGTAGGTCATGGGAATTTCTTCGACCCACTTTGTGAAATACTTTTTGGTGGTAATGATGAATTTATGGCCATTGGATGAGGTGGGTTTTATTTTTCCTATGAGATCAAGCCCCCATTCTGAAAAGGGCCATGATGTAACAATAGGATGGAGTTCCTAAGCTAGTGCATAGATAAGGACTCCATGCTATTGGCATTGTAAACACTTTCTAAAAAATTCATGTGCCTCTCTTTCCATTGTTGGCCAGTAGTACCTAGTTCTTAGTAATTTCTTGGCGAAGATCATACCACTCGAGTGTGAACTGCAACTGCCATTATGTACTTCAGTTAAAGCAGTCATGGCCTCCTTAGGAATTAAGCAATGCAAAAGGGTTCCCTCAATGCTCCTATGATAAAGGGTTTCTCCTAGGATGATAAAACATAAGGACCTTTTGAAAAAGGCTCGTTTAAGGTTTGGGGTAATGTTAGCTGGGAGGAATCCTATTCTCAGGTAGGTGTAAATTTCATGATACCAAAGATCATCGGGACCAATGGGTTTGCACACATATTCTAACTCTGGTACCTCGAATGTGGGTACGAGAATCTACTCTACAAAGAATTTGTGTCTTGAGACATTATGAGGGATATCTAGTAAGGATCCAATTTTTTCCATGGCATCACCTACTCTATTGTTAGCCCTTGGTATCTTCTCAAAGGTGATATCAATGAATGATTCTTTGAGGCTTTCTACTAACTTCTTATATTGTGTGAGCTTTTCATCCTTAGTTTGGTACTCGTCATTGACTTGGTTGATGGTAAGTTGTGAATCCCCATAAACCTTTAGCGTCATGATCTGCCACTGTGCTGCAATCTTGAGACCTATGGTTAAAGCCTTGTACTCTATGATGTTGTTAGTATAGGGGAATGCCAATTTGTAGGATCTAGGTATACAATGCCCTTGTGAGGTGATGAAGAAAACACTGGCTCTTGATCCATGTTGTGAGTATGAACCGTCAAAGTAGAGTTTCCAATGATCGATTATGTTGAGATTAAAGATGGACTCATTTGGAGATTCTGAGATGAGTGGATTATCTTAATAGATGGAAGCCTATGCTAGTTGGTCTGAAATAACTTATCCTTTGATTGTTTTTTTCTCCACACATTCAATGTCATATTCTGACGGTATCATGACCCACTTAGCCATCCTTCTTGTGAGCATTGCCTTTGACAGTAGATACTTTAGGGGATCGATCTTGGTGATGAGTTTTATTTTGTGTGCCAACATGTAATGTCAAATTTTTTGTGAAGCAAACACTACTGCTAGACAGACTTTTTCAATGAATGAGTAGTTTAACTCATGGCTGACCATTGTTCCACTGATATAATAGATGACCCTCTTTGTCCCATTTTCATCGTGCTGAGCTAAACGAGCACCAAGGGCTACTTCTATTGCTAAGATGTATAAAATCAGTGGTTTTCCTGCAATGGGTTGCATTAACACTGGTGGCGTGAGTAGATATTCTTTTATTTTATCAAATGTCTGATTTCAATTGTCATCCCACTTGTATGCTACTCCCTTGTGGAGTAGATTTGAATATGCAATCTATTTATCTGTCAGTTGCGCTATGAACCTTCAGATGGATTGGAGTATGCCTTATAGGCCTCTGATTTGTTTTAGTGTCCTTGGTGGCTCCATGTCTAGGATTGATTTGACCTTGGCAGGATCCACCTCTATTCCTCTCATCGATATTATGTATCCCAAAATTTTACCTGATTGTACCCCAAAGACACATTTCTTGGGGTTGAGTCTGGCCTTGTACTTCTCCAGTTTGTCGAAAATGGCACTTAGGGCTACTATGTGATCTTGTCTCTTCTTTGATTTGGCCAGTATATCATCCACATAATCTTTGATAGTTTTATGTATCATGTCATGAAAGATTAGTGTCATGGCCCTCTGATATGTAGCCCCTACATTTTTTAGCCCAAATGGCATCATGTTCTAGTAGTAGGTGCCCCATGGACATGTAAATTCTATCTTATGCTGGTCCTCCTTTACAATCATTATCTGGTTATACCCTAAGAAGCCATCCATCAGTGATAGCATCTCATCTTCAGTCGTCATGTCCACTATCATATCAATGTTAGGTAGGGGAAAATCATCCTTGGGACATGATTTGTTGAGGTCTCTAAAGTTAGTGCAGATACAAATTCCCCCATTTGGTTTTGAAAATGGCACAAGATTGGATACCCATTCTAGATAATCAATTGGTCATATGAAGCCGACATCCAGGAGTTTTTGTAATTCTACCTTGACTACAATGGCTATTTGAGGGTGCTCTTTCCTTGAAGTTTGTCTTACTAGCTTTGCTCCAGGGTAAACAACCAAGTGATGAACCACAAGTTTTGGATCTAGACCCAGCATGTAAGCATAGATCCATGTGAAGTTCACCTTTCTTTCCTTTAGAAATACTGCCAATAGTTCTTGTTCTTATGTTAGAAGTGATTCAGCATAGAGGGTGATTTGTGGTGTTTCCTCTATTCCTAGATCGATAGGATTATACTATTCTGCCAAGACTGTCGATTTCTCCTGATGAAGTGTAGTAGGGGGGAGATTGAATCCTTCATCCTCCGGTGCCTCAGAGAGGTTTTCACTGTTAGATGCATCCTTTATTTTTACTATTCTTTGGTTAGAGAGTACCACAGTGTGGTTTTCACTCAATGACCTCAAGCTTATTCTAGTTCTTTTTCTTTTGTGACTCAAGGACTCAATCATCTCCCCATAATATGATTATGTGTTCACTGTGATATCAAACCCAGACTTGTGATCTTTGCATGGTACTGTATCCCTTAGTCTCATAAATTATTAGAGTGTCTCATCATTTTACAATGTGTTTAGAACCGGTGGTCCTCGTTGGTCATAGTCGATCAGTTATGGGTAAACTAGGTTGATTTTGTAAGCTTGGTAGTTCAAATCAGTGGGTGAGGCACTAATCATAAGTAAAGAGGAATTCTCAAAAATCCTGGGAAGGCTAGTTATGGTATCCTCATCATCACTACTGGTGCAAACATCAGTTATGTCAAAAGTGAAATTATCTAGGGGCAGACCAGTGGATACAAGTAGTTGAAGGGTGATTGCTGATACTTGAGGAGGGGACCTGACTACTCTACTAGGAGTACATCTGCCACATACAGTTATACTTAGAGGGTTACATCTAAGGTCAAGGTTTATCATTATTCTTTCTACAACAATGGGCTCCAGTCACCCATAGATGTTTCTTCCAAGGATTTCATTCATGTTATAGCCCATACCAAGCATAATGTGCAATCCTCTATTGGTTTCATCCATGGGTAGAGTGGGAGTGGGTCTTTCATCATGGTATAGCATGCTTGAAATGTCTCCCTCATCTACATTTTCTTAACATTGATTCCCCCAATGGAAGAATATAGAAGGATCTGCCCTAACAGTGTGGACAAGTGTTTTGGCTGACTGAGGTTGCCCATGCGACCTAGGAGATTGTGGCAACTCTCCTACAAAAAATGCATTCTTCTTCATTCTTTAGTCTTCACACCTGTTGTCCTGGATCATAATCTTGATTTCGGATATATCAGGGATGGAGGGTGTCTCTGTTGTAGAAGTGGAGGCAAGGTTAGATGGGTCTATATAATAAGTGGATGGGTCTTCATCATTTTTTTGTACTTGGAGAATTTTATAAAACTTGGCTTCCAAGTTTTTGCAATAGGAAAATGGTTCTGGATCACCATGTATTGTGAGCTCCTCATTTTAGTATAGGAATTTGATGCATTGTTGGAATTTTGCAGTGACCGCCTTCATTCCATGGATCCATGGGCATCCTAGGAGGATGTTGTATGGTAGGTTGAGATCAAGCACTTGATAAGTGGTTTCCATGGTTGTTGGCCCCACTTGGATTGGGATTCTTATAGTGCCCTGATACACTCTTTCTTGATCATCGTATGCTCTTATGGTGATGCCTTTGTTCTTGTCAATGGAGTCCTCAGAGAATACCAAGATCTTTATGAGTTTGAGTGAACAGATGTTGAGGCCTACGCCTCCATCCACTAGGACCCTTTTGACTTTCTTTTTATGAATGAACACTTGAAGGTGAAGTGCACAATTGTGAGATGGTTGGGTGGGGAAATCTTGACCGGAGAATGTGAGGAGATTTGGGGTAACGATGTTACCAACCATAGCTTGGAATTGTTTTGTATCAAGGGTGGAAGAGACGGTGGATGTAGCTAATGCTTCATCAAATATTTTCCTATGGATGGCAAAATTTTTAATAATTCCATGATGGAGATTTGGGCGAGGGTTCTCCTTAGCTAGTCGATGATGCTATAATTGTAGGGAATGAATTTTTTATTTCAAATGGGGGTCTTAGATGGTTGTGATGCCCCTACAATAGTAACCTTCCTGCCATGTGTTGTGACTCCATAATCGGTGTTGGCCCCTTTGATGCTAATGACCGTGACCATGTCATCTACACATGTGACAATGTCTTCATATACAAGGTTTGCACTAGCATACTTTTTCTTCCCTTTGTTGTTCCCTTGGTTATTTCCTTGATTATTATTCAGCATCGGATTTGTGTATATTTTAAGGTCTTGATTTCCAGCTGGTTGTTCAATGTTTATGATCTTGTCCTTAATGAGGTCCTCAATGATATTTTTTAACCTCATGCAATTTGCAGATGTGTGTCCCTTGATTTTGTGAAAATCACAGAGGAGATTTTCATTGTACTATGGTGGTTTTGTCATGGGTTCCACTATTGCTCAGAGTTGGAGATTTTGATAATATTTTCCTTAACCAACTTCTTCATTATAGATTCAATTGATTGTCCAAGGGTCGTGAACTTCCTCTTGGGAGGATACTTGTTTTGGGGATGTGGTCCTCCTTGATTGCCCAAGTTATTGATTTGGTTGTTAGGAAATAGTTTTTGTTGTGCCACTATATTAGTTTTCACATTATTGTGATTATGATTCTATGGTTGATGGGTTTGGATGCTCTCCTTAAAGGCATTGATGACCACTTTAGCATCGACCACTCCGTCATTTGTGATATTTTTATTCCTCGACCATGTTCGAGGTTTAATATTATAATTGGTGGACGGACGGTTATCCTATTGTGGAGGAAATTTTGATGTGCCTCCTTGCGCAATAAGGGATCTTTCGATATTGAGTGGCTTTGGGATCAACTGATCATAAGTTGTGATGCATTGCATTTTTAAGTAGAACGCCAAGTTTTCATCTAGATTGGATATGATTGTGCAAAATTGTTGTTCTTCTGGCATATTCCACTTGTTCTGATTGGCATTAGATCGCAATCTTTGCAAGAAGGATGAAAATAGCTCTCCTTTTCTTTGCTTGAGTGTTGATAGTTCTTCCAAACTAATGTCTGCACCCATGTTGAATGCGTATTTTTTAAGGAAACCTTCCAAAATTTCTTGGAATGTTTTAATGCCTATGGTTAGGCGAGAAAACCATACCATGGTAGGACCAGTCAAACTTTGAGGAAAAATTCACATTAGGTATGTGTCATCATATGCAACCTCCATGCAATGCACTTGAAACTCCCTAATGTGGTTTTCAGGGTTTCCCATCCCATTATACTTATCAAATTTGGGGATCTCAAATTCCGTTTGGAATGGTACCATCGTAAGAATTCTATCAAATGGATAGGGGCATAAGTTTCTTGGCATTCTGGTTTTTTTCCTGCTTGGAGGTCCAACACTTGTTGCGAGAGTAGTTTGATTTGTGTTGCAAAATCATTTTGAGGATCAAGAGGTGGGATGAATTTTTTTTGAGGTTTTTGCAGTGATTGAATGATGAGAGGGGTATTGGTGGGGGTTTCCTACAAGCTCTTTTGTATGTTTAAGGCCTACTGATATGCTTGTATTTGTGTCAACAACGCTTGTTGTTGATCTTGCTATTGTTATTCCAAAGAAGCTTGTTGATGGTCTAGTTGTTGTTTTTCCCATAAAGCTTGTTGTTGGTCTAGTTTTTGTTGCACCAAAAAAGCTTTTTGTTGGTCTAGTTGTTGTTATTCAAACAAAGCTTGTTGTTGGTCTAGTTGTTGTTGCGCCAACAAAGCTTTTTTTTTAGCTTGTTGTTGTGTGTAAAAATCTTGCATGAATTTCTTACAATTGTTATCGGTATTGTTCTTGTGCCTGTTGAGCCTGGTGCTGGGCTTGAGCTTGAGCTTGTGCTTTTTGGGTTGCTTGTGAGGCTTGTGTGGCTTGCTGAGCTTGTCCAACCTGTGTAGCTTGTTGATTAGCTAGTTGTTCTTGCGCTTGCTGAGTAGCCTGCTATGCAGCTTGCTGGTTTTTTTGAGGTACCCTTTGATGGGTGGCCTTTTGGATTGCTAAATCATGGTGATGAATGAATTCGTCACTTTGGCTTTCGGTGGCATTGGTGGTGGATTGGGAATGGTGCTAACCATTGTAGCGGGTGGGGGGGTTGTGTTGGTAGCTAGGACTTGGGTTGTTGGTGGTGTGATTGAGATGCTTGGTCCTTGAGAAGGTATTCTTTGAGGGATTTGGGGACCTTTGATGTATTGATCATGGTGGCTTGAATGGTTGCCATGTGTTGTTGTGATGTTGTTTGAAAAAGGAGAGGATTTGATGTGATGCTCAGATTGCCTTGATTTGAGAAACTAGCGGTGGGTAGGGGCAGAAGACCCAACCCAGGAGGTGGTAAGAATGTGAGTGGTAATGGAGGGAATGATGGTATGATTCCTTGGAAGAGTGATGATGAGAAAGGGTGAGTGACTCCCATTGTTATGAACAAACCATCTTCTCCTTGCGATCGAGAAGTTTGTATGTTTAGCAAATATATTGGTGTTGCATGGAATGAGGATGAATTTGCATGATTATGGAGAGTGAGTAGGAAATATGGGTGTGATGGATTCACTGGGATGGAGTTATCTAGTGTGGTATTGATATTTACCTCTCTATTGTTTACAAGGCGATGTTTTTGTAATTCATGAAACATCACACTTCCCTTGTTAGCGATTAGTGAGGTTGATGTGATTGTTGATATGGTTTGGTGAATTTCTTGAGTGATGTTTGGAATTGACATTGGGGGTATGCTTGCAAGAGGCCTTTCCATACTGGTACTTACATCAAAGTCAGAAGGGAATTGGGCCCCTCCTTTTGTTAACGTGCGTATGTATAGAGAAAGATTAAGTTTAAGCATGTCACTGAAAATTCTATGATTCTATGGATTTTGAATCATTTCAGTTATTTCCTTTTGTGTCATTCCCAAGTCCTTGTTAATGATTTCCTCTTCATAGTATTCTTCTTGAGGATTTTGTGATGGTAGAGAAGAGTTTTTTGGGGGATTTCTTGATCCCGCAAGGTTTACTTCAGAGGTTACTTGACTTAAGTCATTGGAAGTTGATGTTTCTTTGTTGTTTTCCATGTTCCTCTTGTGTTGTGATCTTGTTTGGACCATAAAATAGAGATCGTTTGATCTTAATCCTTAGGCACAAAAAAGGAGAAGAACTAGGAGAGTCCAAGGATCAAAGGGGTGATAATGGGGATGAGATAAATGGATAATGCAAAATGAGTGAAACTCTTGAAGAACTTTTAGGGGTGATGCTAAAATTTTTAGGGCTTGGATTGATTTGGTTTTGATAGTTTGACTAGGTGTGTTAAGTCAAACAAGGTGATCATGAACTTGTAAACCCTAGGAAGTTGTGTTATCCTAGAGAAAACTTTTATAAGGGAATGAATTGGCTAAGTGTGTTAAGCCAATCAAAATTGATCATAAACTAGTAGACCTTAGAAAGTTGCATTATCCTAGAGGTAAAATTTTTCAATAGGATTGATAATTTGACTAGGTGTACTAAGTCAAACAAAGTGATGTTGATTTTTCCTTTAAGTTTAGCATAAATGGTGTTTCAAAGTTCTTAAGAGTTTGTTGGAAAAGAGTTGGATTCTGTTGACACTAGAACTCATACAAACTTGGATTGTTCTTTTAAGATTTCTTGTAGAAATTATACACCAATATTTCTCTAGCTTCAAAAAGTCTTTTGAGATGCTCCTCATGAGATTTTAGGCTAATCTTTTTGAATCTTGGTTTTTGGATTTTGACTTTACGAAAAATCATTTGAGAAAACACATATGAGGTCCAATTGTTCTTATCTTTTCTTCATGAGTTATTTTTACCAAAAGCACTCTCTTGATTATGATTTCAAACTAAATGTCTATGTCTTAATTCCTTTTCATTCCACAAGGTCCATTATGTGAAAATTAAGGTTCCAAGAGCACAGTTTCCTAGGTTGACTTTAGTGAAAACAAATGATGATTAAACCCAAGCACTTAGAAACCTCTAAGGATGGATTCCCCAGGGAAAGCAAGAGCACATGGATTTGTCAAGGGTATTTTTTTTCTCCAAAGGGTTTGAAATTTTGAAGCTTTTGTGAATGTTTGTTTCTCAAAGTTTTAGAATCAAGTAAGGTGTTTTTGATTTCAAGAACATATAAAATCCCTAGGCTAAAAAGATAATATTTATTGGGTTCCCACTTGGACAAATCCAGCTGTGCATATTCAGTGCAGATGATTAGATGCTTGACCACACAGGATCCCCCTTACAGTGCACTTGCTTCTTGGGTCAGCCAAGCATTAGTACCCATGAATCTCCCATGGCATGCTTTTCATCTCTACAAAAAAACCGCATGTATAATGTGGGGCAGCTTCAAAGGACATGATGTAATACCCCTCCGTTTTGATTCTTGTTCAAGTTGCTTTATGCCATGTTTGGTTGCAATGACTTTGATACTAGATACATTTTGTTATGATGTTTTGATCGTTATTATTGAGTGACAAATATTATTGTGGGATGTAGTTATCCAATTTTGTTTCATATGCATTATGGATTAATGATGTTGTAGAGTTAGTATGAGATATTATTATGAGATTATTGAAATTATGATGGAAGTGTCAGTTTTGATGAGTATATGGGTGAAGAGGACGAGTTCGCATCACTCGCTTGCGAGTGCCCTGCGAATCTGTAATTTCTTCTTCACAGTGTGTATTATATGCTGGATATATTATATGATGTTGTTTACTTGGTTGCAGGATTGCAGGTACATGACATCGACTCCACCTAGTTTCACAGGTTTGAGCATGTCGATCCAACAGTTAAGTTAAACGGGAGATAGTAGCTAGGTAACATGTGTCAAGTTAACACCCTAGCCTTAGTGTGTCGTCAGTTGTGTGTGTCGAGTCATTGTCTGTCTTGCTTTAATGTTATTTAATTCTGAAGAATTCTTATTTTGCAAATAGATATTTAGAATAATTGCATTTAAATCATGTTGATGGTTATTTAATTTAAATAATAAAATGTGGATAAATGTTTATATTTAAATTAATTAATTATATTTAAATTATTTAATTAATTAAATTTAATCGAAGGGGTTGAGTTTAGTTATTAAATAATTAAATTAATTAATTAAACGTGATGAAAGAGAATGAAAGGAAATAAAAGAATTATAATTAATTTTGGAATTTAATTTCAACGTGTGGGAATTAAATTAGAAATTGTAATTAAATGTTTATTTGGGAAATTGGTTGCAATTTTGGAAATTAATTTATTATTTTAAATTGCATTTCAAATTGAAAGTGGGCTTTTCAAAAGTGAAATTGAAATTGAAATTAAAATTAAAATTCAAATTCAAATTCAAATATCTAATTTGCTTGCAATGTGAATTAGGGTTGTAAAAATTGAAATTAAAATGTAATGTGAATTAGGGTTGTATTAGGTATTTTTGATTTAAAAAGAATACATGTTTTAATTTTAGGGCAGAAAGTTTTTAGAAAAATACATTTTTACAGCAGGGAAGAAATTTTGAAAAATTTGCACAAGGGTTTGAAGAAAGTTTGATTGTAGAGTTGATTGAAGGAAAGATTGTTTGCATTTGTTGGATTTTGGATTGGATTTTTTGGAGGATTGAAGAAAATTCAAGAAATCTTTGGAGGAGGCTTGCATCAGAAATTCATCTCTTCCTGTAGCTTCTTGTACCGGGTTTTCCTCTTTGTATTTTATTGTTCTTGATTTTTTTTTTTAAAAATAGTAGTGATTAAAGATTTATTTGTTAAATCTATTTTAGAAAATAAATTTGATATTACAAGAAAAGAATTAAACAAATTTACAGCCTTTGCTTAAGTGAAAATTGTGAAAACCTTAGTTGAATTTAAATTATTTGGGGAAATCGATTTTGTTGTTATTGAAATCAAACATAGAGATTGAACAATGCATTTAGAATGTTTTTAGAAAATGAAATCCTCTGCTATTATTAGAAAACGGATTTTAAAATTTGCAGTATACTTATATTTTTCATGGTAAAATGGTATGATTGTGTCGCCTATAACTTCACTTTCACAAACTGGGTTTTCAGGAAATTTAACAGGTTTTTGTATTTTAAAATTTTCTTATCCTTGTCAAAAACTCGTAAATACCCAGATCATATTTTTTGAGTTATGCTTGAAACATGAGACTGCTATTAAATTATTTTTCCCTTGGCTATTTTGTAAATAAAATAAGAATAAATTGATATTTATAAATATTAATATTTTAGGTATTGTTATTATAATATTAAAATATTATTTAATAATATTTTATATTATAATTTATAATACTAAAGTATTATATTTATTTATATTATTTTAAATAAAATTTGTATATTAGATTAGTGGAATTAAAATTATAAACATATGGAGAAATTATTGTTTATTTTAAAATGGCATGTTAAAGTTTAATTGAAGGAGTTAAATATTTGATTTAGATAATGCATAATTTAAAATTTAATTGTGGAATTTAAATTCATGTGTAAAAAGTCCAATTATTAATTTGATTTAATTGGAAAAATATATTTATATTTTGGAAAATTAATGATAAGGGATATTTTATTTTGAATTAAACAATTTGATATTCTATAAAGAATAGAAGATATGTTAATGATTAAATATATTTAAATATATTAATTTATATTTAGTATATATATATATTGAAGGTATATATCCATTTGAGAGAATAAATAATATTTTATATTATTTTATTCTACGGTTTGCAAATTGGGTATTATTAGTGTTCTAAAAGAAATAATTAGTATGTGTAGAAAATGTATAGAGAAAGATATTTTGTAATAGAAATAATTACTTGATTTAAAAAGGAAAAATGTTTATTTTGTTAATATGATTGAAGAAAATATATTGAGATGTATATATATATCCATGAGCATTTTCAATTAGTATTTACCTTGTTTTATTTAAGTGCATGTAATTTAGCTTTGCATGAAGAGTTTAAAAGATAAGTTTTGAATGTATGGTCAAAATTGATAAGGAAAAAGATATTTAAATATATTGAAGAATTATAGAAATATTTATATTTAAATGTTTGTTTTAATTAATGAGATTTAATTAGAAACAATATGAATACGTGGTCAAATAGATAAGCCAAAAGATATTTTTTATATATTGATGAAATTGCATGTTTAAAAATGGATAGAGAAACAATATGTTATTATATTAAAATGATTGAATGTTTTAAATAGAAAAGTGAATGAGATATAAGATTTGGTTAGGAAATGGAAAGAGTTTACTTGCATGGATTTGTGTCGATTTAAAAGTAAATTAAGAAGTTGTTTTATTGATGAGGCAATCAATTATGTTATTTAATTAATTTCTATTTAGATTAATTGAATCATTGTGATTGGATTATGAAAGAGATATGGATTTAGTATATCCAAAAGTAGTATCTTCTCATGATTATCTTAAAGGATTTAATTCTTTGTATTCAGTAAAGGGAAGTAAGTTTAATTGTTTTAGATTTCCAATAATGAAAAGGGAAATAGAGGTTATGATTATTTTAGATGATCTAGTTATCGTGTCTTTCACTTTGTCAACACTACTTATTGAATGAGTATGGATTTAGGAAATCCAAATATTAGATTTGATTGATGACTTGAATGCTTTTGTTGCTATGTCGTCAAGTTGCATTGTTGGTTTTGGGATTTAGTGTTAGTCCTAAATTATAAGTCTTCCAGAAGAACTTAGAGGATAAGGGTTGTTGAACCTTTATGCCATCCAGTTGTTTTCCCTTGGGTAGTGCATGGCGTCTTTCCAGTTTTACCCGGTTTTCATGAACAGGGATGTTTGCACCTCCTTAGTTTAGGAGCAGATTATGGGATCCATGTGTCCTTGTATAGAGTGACCTTGTTATGTGGTTTCATTTTGTTTCCTCCTATGAAAGGAGTGGACTATGTGTTTATTGCCTCCAAGATGAATGGAGTGAGTTCTATTATTTGTATCCTCTTTGTGTTGGAGTGGATTATGATGCCTAGTTGGTATGCACTTGTGGTTCCCTTGGTGGATTGTTTGGGTGTGTGTTGTCGAATAGAAGAGTGGCTTCTGTTAGGCGCCAGAGCCCAAAGAGGTAAACTGGATAACCTTCAGGAGTGATTTAAACAAGTGATAATTAAAATAATGTACTTAGAAGATTAGGACTAACTTCTCACATTAATCAAGATAATTTAATCCTCACTCATAGACACAAGGGCTCGTTTAGACTTGGGATGAGTGAGAAGGCTTGGAATGGCAAGATCAACTATCTTGTCCTTGCAAGAGGTAGTTGATTCCGCATGAGTGAGTATAAGTGCCGGGATTTGGTTGAGGCCACTAGGATTACTTGTACCGGAGCCTATGAAGAATGCCCAGAGGAGATCTCATGACAAACCTTGCGATGGCACTCTATCTACGACAACTGTTGTTAATTGTTTTATGTGTATGGTTCTGTGAACATACTTGATTATTATTATGTTTGGAAGCAATGTGACCTATGTCAGTGATGTTGGAGTTGTACTTTATTTGTACTTGTATGGTGAATGAGATGTACTTGATTCGTACTTGTATGGTGAATGAGTTGTACTTGTTAATTTATTTGGTTGGTTATAACAGTATGAGTCAGTTTGAGTCTGCCTTTGGTTAGAGGTAGTAGATCTTTGTCCATGTTACTTTGTTACTATCTCTTAGCATGGGGGGTGGGCCTTCGGGTACCACATTGGTTGGGTGGAACATGCACCAAAACCGTTGGGTCCCCATCTATCTTTAGTACTTGGTGGCGAGACATCCAGATGGACAGCTCGCGGTTCTTGTTGTAATTTCTTGCATTGTAATATTTTAACTTGTATAAGTTATTTTATCCCTCTTATGTTTATGAGGTGGAATTTGTAATTGTAATCTTATGTACTATTGCCTCATTCTAGGAATGAGTGATGTAACTATTGGTTTAAGATAATGTTTATGAGATTGTATCTTGGTTGATTATCTTATTATGTTATGTGGTATTCTTATGATGTATGATGTTTATTTCATAAAGTTTATAATGCTACAGTTATATGTAATATGTATGTGTGGGTTTATGTAATCCTAACCTTGTAGTCTTAGAGGTTGTTGTTAACTAGTAAGTGAATGTGTATGTTAAATGCACTTTATAAAAAAAAAAAATTGGTTCGCTTATGATGTTAATTGTAACTTCCTTTAAGGTTACTTGGTGAGGCAATACACATGACTTTTTGAACCAACAAATAGATAGGATTTTGGCCTTTGCTAAACAAGGGGTTTTAGTGTGGGCATTCCATTCATGGGGGACTATCCAGTATGGTGAGAGACCATTGTTGCCCTTCTCGTCAAAATAATCTTTGTGATATTGACCTTTGTTCCAATATCCTTACTTATATTCCTGCTGGAAGTCGCTTGGCTTTAGCATGTTCCCAGTTGGGTCATTCCCTTGGGTGATAACTTCTTCCCACAAGGCAGGCCCGCTAAGATTAAAACAATCAAGCAAGCATATCCCGTAGTTCAATCGACCTTCGTTTAAAAACAAAGGGAAAACAATCACAATATGCCATGTTCACACTCGCAAGATTGGTTCAATTTTAATTCCAAACAATTAAGTGTGGAGGCAATTATTTTACTCAACCTAAGATCACCAAAAGAGATTTTGATTCTCAAGATCTTTGTGACATGCGAGAGAAGTGCATACGTCCTTTTGATGATATTATTTTGAATAAATAATTACAAAACAAAGCAACACTTGTTCATTTTAAGCCCACAAAGCAAAATGATATTTTTTTAAGCACCAAATAAAATATAAAGTTTGTTTTGTTCAATTGTTAAACCTCAACCAAATCTAGTAAATTGTTTCTAAGGTTCTTTTTAAGCCTTTTGTTTGCAAAATTTGAAAAGGAAATTTGTGTTGTTATTTTTAAGGCCCAAAAATAAAAATTATTGTTTCCTAAGGCATAAAAGATAACAAATTCCTTTTAAAGGAGATTAAAGATTCTCTAAAAGTGTTAAACAACACTATAGTGTTCAAAAACACTTTGTATAGGATGAGATTGATGTCCCAATGGAACCTTCCATTTTGATTCCTTCCTTTCTCTTACCTGCAAAATAATCAAAAACCAAAAGATGTAGAGGTAGTAAATAAGTGAGGAAATCAAAAGATTAGAAACAAAACAGCACATGTTTAAAAAAATCCAAATTTAATTTTTTCCCTATCAGCCCATGGTGCAGTTTGAAAACTCAGCGATGCAATATAGCGTCGCACCTTGACTATGTGCAACGCTCTGCAAAAAACAAAGAGTGCAAATGTGGCGGAGTTTTGGAATGTGCCATAGTTTGAAACTTTGAAATTCCACGGAAAATTTTAAAATTTGGAAATTTTTAAGTGGGAAAGCGGGTGTGGTGCTCTGCAAAAAACAAAGAGCACAAATGTGGTAGAGTTTTGGCATGCGCCGCAGTTTGAAAGTTTGAAAGTCCACGAAAAAGTTTAAAATTTTGAAATTTTTAAGCAGGAAAGAGGGTGCGGCACAATTTAGAATTAGTGCGGTGCAGTATAGCGCTGTATCTCTGAAAGCAGTGAAATATAGCACTGCATGATTGTCAATAGCATAGTTTCCTGTGTGCACAAAGAAAATGTTAAAAAGCGCGGAATTCTTAAAAAAACATGATAAAATTCTTCAAATCTTCCCTTCTTCTAGCACCAAAATGTGAACCCTAGTTTTATACCTCCACAAATACAACAAACAAAAATATTATTAGATCAATATGCAAGATAAAAACAAGGATTCCCCATGAAATCCATTTACAAAGCTTAAATAGAAAGAAAATGAAGAACAATGCAAGAAACTAAATCAAATCTATTTAAATAAATAAAACTCTTGATCCCATGGGCGGATTGGTGCCAATTGATGTGTTGAAATTGGCCCTTTCCCAACTCTTTTGCTGCAATGTTGATGATGTGTGGATGATTGAATCTCCTTGATGAGATTTTGGCATAACCTAGCTATGAAATTATGAAAATGATGAAAACTTAAGGAGAAATGAGAAAAATTATCTTTCAATGTGAAGAGAGTAACTTTGCATGAGATTGTGGATGTTGAATGAGAGGAAGAACCTCTCATTTATAGATTTCCAAAATGGAAGAGAGAGTGAAATTCAACAATGTGGGATCATTCAACATCGAATGGCTATGTGCCACTTGTCAAGATGTGAATGGTTGAGGAATGAGCACATTTTGGCCAAAGTGCCAATAAATGCAATTAGGTGGAATTTGAAATTAAGGAAATGACATGTGAAAGGGAAAAATGAATGAAATAAATGCCACTTGGCTCAATGAAGAGGGACATGTAAGAGGAGTGAATGCCTTGTTAGATGTACAAGTCCACTTGGATTTTGAATTCAAAGTTGAGGGAATATTCCTCCCTTATTCCTTGTTGAGAGAAAATAGGTAATCTAATAAATCAAATTAATTGATTTATTGTGCAAGTTGCATTCTCTAGTGGATTTTAGTGATTGAGATTAAATTAATCAAGATTTGATCAATTTAATGATAGATTAGGTGATTTGACAATTTTGAGTCAAATTTATGAGTTGGTTTAAATCAAGAATTGAGAAGAAAGATTAATTAAATAATTTTTTTTTGATTTAATTAACTAAAGGGGATAATGTTAGATTAAATCAAATAAGGTTAAATTTATTTAATTTAATGAGAAGACTTTAGGGATCTAATCAAATAAAATAAATTATTTAATTAAAAGGGGATAATGTTAGATTAAATCAAATAAGGTTTAAATTTATTTAATTTAATGAGAAGATTTTAGGGATTTAATCAAATAAAATGAATTATTTAATTAAAAGAGATTTTTAGGGTTAATTAAATTAAATTGATTAATTTAATCAATAGAGGAGAATGACCTAACTAAATAAACAATGATTTATCTAATTAAGAGACAAAAGATGATGATAAGTTGAGAGTGTGATTTAGGAAGAAATGTCGTTAGTAATCAGGATCAAGTGTGTTGGATAAAATTGTATATTTTCCATGTCTACAAATACATATTTCAGATATTTTTTTATGGAAGGACTCTAAGGATGGTAACTTCTTTGTTAAGTCTGGCTACATTCTTATTGTTCATATGTGTCATGCTCATCATAATTTGATGAATCTATGAAAATATAAAATTGTTGAACAAGATAACTGTTAGTGTAATTAATATTTAATTACACTTGCATAACTTTACTTAGGTTTTGCTTAGTTAATAATTAGTTTACTTAATTAATAAGTTAGCTTTACTTAGTTGAGTTGTTTTTAGGTCAACATTAGGGTTGCATACATTGCTTTTATAAAGCAATTCTTTTATTGTAATTTTTGAATTCTAAATATTATCAATTTGCACATTTCATGCAAAGCTCTTATTTTTTGATGTTTTCTCTTCTATGGAAGGTGTTTAGGTTTGCATGTCTGATTTAGGGTTTCTAACATGGTATCAGAGCCTTGACATGCAACCCCTTCTCAAATCCTTGAAAAATTCATTGCAGAGTTTGTTCGGGGTTCCTCAAGGGTATCATACCTTGAGTTTATTTATGCATTGTCTTGGATCAAATCAGGCACCACCATTAGATTCAGAGCGCTGGAAAAAGTCGGGTTTGGCTTTCATTTTGCAGATTTTGGTCATGATTTGCCAGATCAGTAAGGGTTTCAAGTTTGCTGATTTTTTAGAAGCTCTGGGGGAAGTCTATTTTTTAGAGAATTTTCGAGCAAAATGGACACCACCATCACGTTTGTAGCACCCCAAAACCCTAAGATCGCCCTTCGTTTCATTGATTTTGGCGAAGTTGGTTTGAAAGGCAAAAAAATTTTACCAGGAAGGTCGTACGGCCTCCCCAGCACGCTCCTCAAGGCACGATTTTTGAACAAAATGCAAAAAAAAAAAGAAAAATGAATGTTTTTTCACAAAATGTTTGCACTTCTGATGAAAAGTTTGGGCGCCACTGCCGCACCACCCGATGACCACCACGAGTGGTGGATCCCAAGCGACGCCTCCTCCCAGCCACCTCCTACTCTGGTGGTCTCCTCCATCCCTGCGCCCCTTCTGCCCTCCACCCTGGTCACATTGATGTCTGCGGGCTATCCTGTAGGGGGCTCTACCATTGGCTGCACCAGGAGCGGCGCCACCTCAGCCCCGCTGGCCAGGCACCCACCTGGTGGCGGGTATCTTTTTCCTCTAGCCTCACCTATGGTCATATGGTAGATCAAGGGCCTGGCCGAAAGGAGTTTCAATTTTGCGCCTGTTTAGTCTTGTAGTACCCTAAATTTCTCTCTTACAGGCCTTTTTTGCATTTTATCATAACTTTTGATCCCGGAGGCCAAATTTTTTAAATGAGATATCACTAGAAAACTGGCAAGCCCACTTTTCTCATGGTGCAATTTATTTTCAAAGATTTTTCTGTTTGGTGTGATTTTTTGCCTGTTGAAGGTAGATGTTCAGTTTTCACTCCGAAGGGCATATCTTTTGACTCGGTGATCCTTTTTTCGCCATTCTTGGGACATTCAAAAGTTGGTTCAGTCCTCTACACAGATCTAAGGTCAATTATTATTTTCTATTTATGCATGTTTATACATTCTCTCCTTTTGAAATCATTGGGTATTGTAATAAATGAACTAATATAAAGTTCCATCGAGGGGGTTTCTTGCATAATAATCTTCATTATGTTTTGATGGCAACTCGCATGGGTTGTAATATGGTTTCTTAGTTTATTTTGGCCACTTTTTTGTCTGAGCTTGACACTTTAGATTCATTTTGGTTCACACTTTAGATTAAGAGCCTATGGTTAATGATCTACATCAGATCCATCTCAGTTTGAGGGCCACTAAAATTGTGGTTAATGTTCCAAAGTCTTTATGGTAATTTTTCCCATGGAAGAGTTTCAATCTTATTTTGACATCGGCATTGAGATTCACGGCCTCCAAATTCTGTCATCATCATATCATGTACTGTTGCTTCATGGATTCTAGGTTTGTTCCAGTTTGGAGTTTTCGAGTGTTCTGTGGCATCGGGTCTATTGTTGTATCATTATGATTCCGATATGGTTTCTTGTAGATAGAAGTATCTTTTCTTGCTTGTCAGGTTGCGGTTCTAGTGTTCTTTCAGTGCTTCTTTGCAGTAGTTATCTAATTGTAGGGGGGTTGTCCCACTGGGTTTTCCTTCTCTACCTCATTATTGCATTTGTACATGGGTACCTGATCAGGCCTTGTTGCCGGAACCCATTCATGCTTTCTTGCATTCATCTTACTTTTAGGTGCATGTTTTTTTAGTCTCCCTAAGTTGCACTTATGGTGGGGGGGGGCTAGTGTAATTAATATTTAATTACACTTGCATAACTTTACTTAGGTTTTGCTTAGGTAATAATTAGTTTACTTAATTAATAAGTAAGTGTTATTTAGTTGAGCTATTTTTAGGTCAACATTAGGGTTGCATACATTGCTTTTATAAAGCAATTCTCTTATTGTAATTTCTGAATTCTGAATATTATCAATTTGCACGTTTCATGCAAAGCTCTGCTTTTTTTTATGTTTTCTCTTATGTGGAAGGTGTTTAGTTTTTCATGTATGATCTAGGGTTTCTAAAAATAACTGAGAGGGGGTGGGGTGAATCAGTTGTAACAAATTTAAACCTTTAAATCATTCACTAGAACAAATTCTTAACACTGCTAAAATGATTTAACATCAAGTGAAAGTATAGAAAATTAAAATCATCACACAAACAAAACAAAACTAGATTTACATGGAAACCCCAATAAGGGAAAAACTACAGTGAGGATTAACTCACACTATAAATAATATCAAAACTGATTACAAAGGCTCATTGCCTAAGAAACAAGTCTCACTACTTAAGAAACAAGGCTCACTGGTTGAGAAATAAGGCTCACTGTCAATACAAGGACTCATTGTCCAATAGGGCTAACCACTCGGAGGGCTCATTTCCACAAAAATACAAAGAAGATAGAATAGATATGTTATAGAGAGAAGACAATCTCAATGAAATAGATATTTCCACCATAATTTTCTCAACCACTTGCAAACATACATGAATGATAGAGTTCATCTTCAGCTCACTACATCCAAAAACTAAAAATTTAGACTTCACACTGATCTACCACACTCACATTGACACACACACCCACTGATTCACATATATTTCAAATCTATCTTCTCTATTTATTTGAATTTATCTCTTGTCCTTTTTTACCACTAATGCATCGTGTATTTATACCATCTTCAACTTTGAAACATATCCAAATTTTTCCATCCATCAATAAATTCAAAAAAGGTCAATTCCAAAACATCCTAGGGTGAAATTAGAATGAGGGACTGACCCAAACACATGCTTGATGAGGACCTAGATAGGTCCAACACACTTCATAGAATTCAAAGATAGTGTTCAACTCAAGGTCAGCCAAACCAATGTAAAATGTATAGAACAATTAAGCATGATCCTTCCAGATACTAAAATTATGTTCAACATGATCATATCAACTTAACTCTAGAATTGAAAGTTATAAGACTTTACCAAAGAGAAATTTATACCAACAACATTTCTCTTGGACCTCAACCAGAAACACAGAAAACCATAGTTAGCAACTGGTGAACATAACCCGCACTATAAAATGAATCAAAAGCCAAAAATCTAGATATAGTAGCTTCCAAAAAACATGATAAACATATATGTACCACACAAATATAGGAGAATATCCTAGAGAAAAAACTAGAGCAACCATTGAATGCCCTTTAACCTTTTTTCAATACAATTTTCTCAATATCCCTGACATGAAGAACCAATAACCTGCATCCATGATATTAATGGAAATAGTAACCAGTTGATAACCAATTGAAAATTTGACATCAATTACAATACCTTCGTTCTTGCAACAAAAATATCTTAAAAATTTGATTATTTTGGTAACTTTTTGTCACCATAAGATCCTAACCATTGATAATCTCTAGAGAAGAGGTATATAATTGGTGAATAAATGTTTTCTATGTTATAAAAAATAAGATAGTAAGGATCATCTCCTAATCTATTATTATTATGCTTGGAAAACCCAAAAATTAATCTTTAGTTACTTTTTCATCCATTGGGTTTGACAATAAATTATAGGAAGTATAATGTGTTAGAAATAATAATTTATCTATTCACTATACTCAAGTGTCCATAGGTTTACATTGTGTAGTCACCAATGGAGGGTCTAAAAAGAATTACCCAATTGTGCAACTTAGAGTTGACATAAAAAATATATATATATTGCAAATATACATCATTATTGAATTGGAAATATTACATGCATCATATGCCCCATGGGCAAATAACCAAGGCTCACCGGCCTACTATAAGGGCATTCAACATTACAACTAGCCTCATGCCTTATTACAATTTCACAATAGGGTAATGCGGAATTTTTGATCTCTAATCATGAAATCTCAAACTAACTACCTTCCTATGAATTAAAAATAATCTTAAATACGATTCTCCAACTCCAATAATGGTTTGTGTTAACCTCAAAGATTTACAAACCCGATGAATGATCAAGAAAGTAGGTCAACCTTAAAATATGAAAGATAATACTTCACAAAATGAAATTAATTGTGAATCTCCAAGAAAGATCCTCATAGACTAAAAATGACTGTATGATGTCCCATTAACCTTTAGATTCTCTAAAATAGGTCAACACAAAAATTCTAGACTAGGTCGGCCCTAGATGCTCTAACTAAGAATGATAGTGAAATTATGAGAGCGATAACATTTAGTAGACAAATGCAAATGATCTAAAATTTGGATATGATGTAGATGACCTCATTTAGATGATATATCGTGCTTCATGAGTTGAGAAATGAAAATACAGTGAAATATGGAATGAAATACTCTAACTACTATAAACTAAAATGAAAGAAAAAAAAATGTTTTTGGTTGATATAGGATAACTTTGCAACCAGACATGATCTTGTATCAGACACTCGGGGTTGGATGAAAAGTGAATCCCTCACTTTCTAGGGGCTAGAGGAAATTTCAAAGTGGTCAACCTTAGCTTGAGAAATCCATGATGAATCCTCCACTAGTCTTCCTTTCCACTTCACTAGATATTCCTTGTATTTATTTTTCCTAGTGCTCCTTTTGGCCCTAGTATCCAAAATATGCTCAATCTCCTCTAGTGGTTGATGTGGTAATTTCTCCTTGAAATCTACTTCTATGTTGCTACTACTTGACTATCCTTCATGATACTCATATATATCTGCAACATTGAAAATAGGTGATATACGTAATGTCTCTGGTAACTCTACTTCATATTCATTTCTAGAATCAAAATTCTTGAGAATATTACATGGTCCAAACTTCCTCACCTTCATCTTATTTTATGTTCCAACTGTAAATCTCTCATTCCTTAGATATACCATCACTTCATATCCAACGAAAAATTATTTATGTCTTCTTTTCTCACATTCCTTCTCCTTAAACTTATTGTTCATGTCCTCCAGATGCTTTTAGACCTGATTATGCAATGTTCCCATGAATCTTGAAAACTCCTCTACTTCTACACTCCTCTTGTCCTTGATAGTGATGTCCCTTATTTTTACAACTCCTTTGGAATGTATTCTGGTTATAATCTAAAATAGTGTCTTCCCTGTACTCTAATTTACTAAATTATTGTATGCAAAATCTACTTGCGGTAGAGCTAATTCCCAATTTCCTACTTTATCTCCAACCAAACATCTCAACAAGTTACCCAAAATTCTATTTACCACTTTTGTTTGTTCATGTGTTTGTGGGTGATACACCAAACTAAACTTTAGATCCTTCTTCATTTTATTCCACAATGACCTTCAAAAGTAACCAATGAATTTGGTGTCTCTATCTAAAACTATACTTTTATGTAATCCATGTGTGTGTATGTAAATAACGTGAATAAGAAAATAAAACCTATACAACATGCCAATGAAACATTATATCAAGGAATTCAAATAACAATCAAATTAATACAACAATTCCTTAATGGTGTCTCATTGACCTCTATCTCCAAGGATTCTTTAAGTCATATTTCTCTCAGATTTTTGTGCATATGACTTTCCAAATGATAACCTAAAGAATGAGAGATGCTTGAAATTCAAGATATGTTTCCTACATTACATGATAACGAACTAGTTGTAGATGATATGCAAAGATAATAATGCTTCTATGATATTGTTGTATGAAAATTATATGATAAAAATGATGTGATTCAGATGCTGGTAATGAAAATGCCATCATTAAACTACTTGATGCTAAAAATTCTAATACTAAAATGCTCACTAAAATGATAATGCTAATTAAAATGCTCTAGAGTGTAATTGCTACAAATTCTTATCTCTCTCTCTCTTTTTATTGTGTAATGAGGGCCTATTTATAGATTTTCCAAGGCATGAGTGAAGGTGGTAGGAATCAATGATCTAAATTTGATTTGGAGAGATGGACGGTTGAAGATGAAGAGGTTAGAGAGAAAGGGGAGGTGTGTTCCCTTCATGAGAACAAACTGCCAAGTGTGAAGAGGAATAAAATGGAGATGAAGGTCAAGTGTCCCAAATTAGTTAGAATTTTTTGTCTATAAATTCCAAATTAAATATTAGAAATATTTAGTGAGAGCAGGTTAATTAAATAAAACAAACTAATTAAATTTGTTCATTTAATTTAAAGAAAAAAATAAAATGATCTAGGATAGGAATAATTAGAGAAAAGTAAACTATATAAATATTTTTTTCAATTCATTTATAAGTAGAATAATTAAAGATTATTAATTAAATAACGTGTATTTAATTAATTCTCCAAACCAAATTTGAGTGTATACATTTTTCCCCTCTTTGAAGTGATGTGTTTGTGATAGGTTGCTTCAAAGAAAAATAGTTGATCGTGCTGTTAAAAAATTTCGATATGCCCTAGATGCTAATTTTCGAGTGATGGTACGTGTATGCCCCCTCGGGAGATAAATAGGAGAAATTTTTGAATTTATAGTATTTTTTGAACTTTTGAATTTTTATTTTATTTTATGAGGATTTTCAAATTTGTAGGATTTTGTGACAATTAATCTCCCGATAAAGAAGAATGACCATGCCAATTGATTAATTGATGCCCTTTTTGAAAATAAAAATAATCCCACTTAAATACCCTCCATCTCCATCATCCCTTCCATCCCCACCATCTCGCTCCTCATCATCACCATCTCCCCCATTCCTCCACCTTGGTGGTGGATGTGGTTCTCTCTCATCATCATAAAATTTTGGTACTATCTCATCGGGACTGGATATCCTTGATATGACATGTGTGAAAAAATTCTTGGTATACTCATCTATCATCACACCAACCCTGATCTCTGAAAAATAATCCCATACCTGTGCCTGCAATCCCAAATACTCCTCGCAAGCTGCATCATAAGATATGGTGGGTGCCCACTTTGGAATATCCTACTATCTCCAAACATATAATGCAACTCTTTGGGGCATCCCCTGAACTCAGCCATACTGCCAAATCACCCTTAGGAGCATGAATCTATCAATAATAAACCGAGTTGGTCCAATCAAATATATTGAAGTGCAAAAATATGGCATCTCCAAATCATCCTCGGTCCACTGCTCATAATCTAAGTATGGTCACCATATGACTGCCTCCAAATCATAAAGCACTCACTACCAATACTCCAATTTTCCCATCTTGCACTGGACAAGAATACCTATGTACCCAAAGACATATAGCTTGCCAATCGGATGATCTCTCTCTGCTAAAGGACAAGTAATAGCTATATGCTCCGAAGCTCAAATTTGAAGCAGTGTCACTCTAGATGATAAACTCACGGCTCTAAGATACACCACCTGATGCAGATCATGATATAAATGTGATAACATACATAAACCTCGTGAATAAGCAAATAAAACCTATACAACACTCCAAAGAAAAATTATATCAAGGAATTCAAATAAAAATCAAATTAATACAACAATTCCTCAATGGCATCTCATTGTCCTCTATCTCTAGGGATTATTTAAGTCATCTTTCTCTCAGAATTTTGCGCACATGACTTTCCAAATGAAAACTCGAAGAATGAGAGATTCTTCAAATGCAAGAGATGTTTCCTACATTACATAATAATGAATTGGATGTAGATGATATGCAAAGATAATAATTCTTCTATGATATTGTTGTATGAAAATGATATGATAAAACTATTGTGATTATGATGCTGCTAATAGAAATGCCATGATTAAACTACTTCATGTTAAAAATGCTAATACTAAAATGCTCACTAAAATGATAAAGCTAATTAAAATTTTGTGGAGTGTAATTTCTACTAATGCTCAACTCTCTCTCTATTTTTGTTGTGTAAATAAGGGCATATTTATAGATTTTCCAAGGCATGATCCTAGGTCACAGGAATCAATGATCTAAATTCAATTTGGAGAGATGGACAGTTGAAGATGAAGAGGTTAGAGAGAAAGGGGAGGCGTGTTCCCTTCATTAGAAAAAACTGCCAAGTGTGAAGAGGAACAAAATGGAGATGAAGGTCAAGTGTCCCAAATTAGTTATAATTTGTTGATGATAAATACTAAATTAAATATTAGAAAAAATAAATTCTTGAGACACATGATGAGGTGGAAGGTGGGAAGAAGCTAGTAGACATGTGCTTAAATTCAAATTTAAAATTCAAATTTAAAATTCAAATTTACTGAGAGGAGGTTATTTAAATAAAACAAACTAATTGAACTTGTTCATTTAATTAAGATATGAAGAAAATGTTCTAAGATAGAAAGAATTAGAGAAAAATGAACTATGTAATTAAATTTTTCAATTTATTTATAAGTAGAAGAATTAAAGATTATTAATAAAATAAATTATATTTAATTAATTCTCTAGACCAAATTTGAGTGTATACACCATGCAATTTCTTGAAAAATAAGTCAACAACATGCACAACATCATTAGCCTTCTTGTAAGGAATGAAATGTGCCATTTTAGAAAAAAATTTCACTACTACCATTTAAAATCATATCCTCTTTCTATTCGTTGTAATCCAAATATGAAATCCATGCTAATATCCTCACCGAGTCTCTTTGGTATTGTCAAATATTTGTACAATCCAATATTTTGACTACTCCCTTTTTTTCTACTTAACAAATTTCATAATTATGAACATACTTCCTAATATCATTCTATATTTTCAGCTAAAATAAGTGTTCACTCACCAAAGCTACTATCTTATCAACTCTAAAATATAGTACTAGTCCTCCACTATTCTTTTCCTTGACCAAATTCTCCCTCATTGAACTCCTTAGAACACACAATTGATTTCCCTTGAACAACATATATTCTTCAATGAAATAGTCTAAATATTGATAATGAAATCTTTTTCTTCTCCTTAACAACCTTATGAGAAATTTAGTGACTGGGGGGACCTACTTGTGCTTCACTAAATAACCTCCAAGATTTTTAGAGAATTTGACTCTTATTCAATGTTTGGGGGAAAGGGAGAAATAAATGTAGAAAGGAAACTTGATTGTGGAAATGCGCCAAAGATTTTACAACATTTCAAAAACCTTAAAAAGCTCCTGTTTCTAACAAAGTGAGCACAAAATTCCATAGACCCTTAATTTTTGGAAGGAGAATGAGCAACTAAGGCAGGTATGTGGGCATATAGTAGTCATTCAACTCCCCGTGTTGGAAGCACCCATTAAGGTTCAAACAGAAAAAAGAAACCCTAACTCAAACAAGATATTTTGGATCCTTACAAAGCTATTCCACTTGACAAAATGATACAAAAAATCGACAAAAAATCAATAGGAGAAAGAAAGAGTATCATATAACATGATTCAATTCTTGAAAGCTTAGGCTAGAAGATCATAAAAGCTAGAAATTGAAAATTGAATAACAATACTTGTATGTAGAAGTAAAGAGACATAGAGCATTCAATGTATATGAGATAGAGAATAAAGCATAAAACAAGACCGCATTTGCACAATGTGACAAAATTTCTTCTTCTATTACTCGATATTGGAGATTAATGAAAATGCTAAGGTAAAATAATAAATCTAAATAATTGTCTTGACATTGATTACAAAAGAGTGATAGGAGCTATGTAAGAAATCCTCTATACCCTATTCTACTATTGCTAGATTACTTTTATTGATGATAATCTATCACCTATCTATCCATCTATCATGATGAGAGGTTGTTGGATGGTTCCCTTTTATAAGACAAGGGAAGAATACGAGAACTTTACCACCAAAAATAAAACTGTGATGTGTGTCATCACTAGACAACCTCAAAATCTTATCAAAAACTGAGATTTGATATGATAATAAAAATTGAGTTGCTTCAAAAATATTGATAGGGATAACAACTAGATAAAATAAATATTATAAGAGCTTCATGTAGGTCTCCTTGTTAGAAAGAATATATGGGTTGTAAATTCTTGACTAAATCCAATCCGATCTGCTACAACTGATAATGGCATCATAAAAAAGGAGGTTAACCCTTGAAGCTATGAAGGAACAAAAATATTTTCCACCTGACAACATATGTTATGGTACTACTCTAATGGTGAAGAAACCTACCAAACAATAGGCGGCTGACATGGCATGCTAGCAGGATTCCTTCAAAAATTGAGAGAGTGGCTTGAAGAAGATCCCCAAAGGGCAGCTACGTGTCAAAATTTAGGTCTGAAGGGAAGGAAATATACTAAAACATAGTGCAGCCACTACATGGCACAATTGTGAACATTTTTGCCAAAATTGTCCCATGACCTCAAAAAATATCTCTTGATATGACATGTGGAAAGGCAAAAACAAAAGTCACAAAAGTGGGGGCCTTGGGTCTAAAATCACAATGCGAAGGAAACATACATACTTAAAGAGAAAAAATTCTCCATAGTTCCTGGTGACTCATAGGGAGCCTTCGCCTATGGAGGCATGAATGTAGAGAAATAAAATAGCATAAAAGAATAAAGAAATTTGTGATCCCTCAGAGTTTGAGGAATGTATAACTAATGCATGCATAATATCGGAAGCTTGTGTTGGTTATTTTTTAGGAACCAAACTTATCTCCACAAATATCTATGGACTTTATCATTTCCAATAATCAATACTCCAAAGGGATTGGCCAACGAACAAGTAGAAGCTGCAAAAATTCTACTTCAACACTTTGGGCTATTTGAAACCCATGAGGGTTGTCCCATAATTTATACTTCTAATTTCATATAACTATATTCAAATACATTGACAATGATAGATACTTCTCATTTATACTACTCAAGATCCTAATAGATGAAATAAGTTGGTAGGTTATTTATCAATGTGTTACACCTAGAACATGAGAAGGTGGAACATCAATACAAAACAAATACAATGGTATCCATAAAATTTCAAAGATTAAAAGTAATTAGTTGATGAATCAACACAGATATTGAATCATGAACATTCTACATGAACCAATGCCTTCATCCCAAGCATGGAGTCATAATCAAACTATATAACCAAATAAAAAATTAACAATAGTAGCATATAATTCCATGAGTTGCTGCATTAAAACATTCCCCTATCTCATTCATGACTATTACTTCCAATCAATATCCTGGAACTATGTAGTGCATTCTTATTTGCTTGTTATTCAACATAGTTGCAAACTTCAAACATTCAAATCATTAACCTGCCATCCTTAGTGTAAAACCCCCACTCCCTCTAAATATCTGCCTTTCCATGCTTGGAATTCTTCATCTATGGGCCAATAAAAATTCATTACTTCATCAGCCCTTTCTCTTTAAGGTGCATATTTGGTGACAATTTGGTTAGCTTCCCTATCAAACTCTAGCAATACATTTTCAGCATGGGCTAACATATCCATATTTACTGTCAATGTGTCCATATCAAATTTCTGAGAAATTTTTACAACTTGATCTGAAATGAAAATGTTTACTTCACTTCTCTATTCTTGCAAAGTCTTAATGCTACCATCACTCCTTAGGATAAATGGGATAAGTCCATGATGAGATTCTTGGAAATATTTCACCAATTCCCCTATCCTATTCTCTAATGTTTCAAAATTTCCTCTATATTCCTCAATCTTATTCACCAGGAGAACAGTAGGTCTAAACCTCACAGGTGAATTAGGGTCTTGCTTAACCCCAATCACCATCAAAATCAAGTCTTTTTTTCTAGGGATCCATATCTTAATAAGTTGGATAGCCTTTTCTCATTCAATATCAAAAAAAATTATGGCATCAACCATGGATGAATAGGTATGGTGAATACTATTATGCTTGTTGTTCACTTTTTTGTTCAAGTGTTCCAAGAATACTATGACAATCTTCATGTTGCTCTTGAAAGTATCTTCATCATGACTTTGACACCTTTCTTTATATTCATTTAGTTATCTAAGCAACTCTTCCCTTTTGACATCCCCTTCATCCTATGACCCCTCTAACACACTGGGTTCTATTGTTGAAATGGGAACATTTCCCATATTATGTGGAACAATTTCCCATGAATTAATTACTTCCCTTGTAATTTTAGGGGATATATCTTCTTGTACATTAGTGGGAGGGTCAACCTTATCTTGTTTGAGCTTTCCAGGCTGCAATTTTTGTAATACATCCTCTAACAATGCTACCTTTGTATGTAATTGCATATTACTTCTCTCAATATATTCATACTTGACCAACAAATTGTTTAGTTATGTTATAAGTTTATCCTTCTCCGCTTTGACAGATTCCATAATAGCCTTGGTGAATTGTGCAACATGAAAAGACAAATTTGTAGCTTCCAAGGTCAATGTTTTTGAGACTCTTTTGATTATTAAGCCTCCCTTATAATTAGGTGGAGGGTTAGCAATGTTTAGTTTTCTTGTATTTGGGACTAAAGACCAAATAGCCAAGTCTTCCCATTCTTCACTAGAAGCATACTCTTGCAATGCAAGATCAACTTCTTCCTTTGTATCATATAATGGTCTATCACATTTTTTAATTGTGTCAAAATAAATGGCTAGTGCTAGATCCCATTCTAGTAATAGCAAGATACCACTTGTTCTCACCAATTCTCTACCTTCCTTAGAATTCATGTTTTGAAACCTAGCTCTCATCTCATTTAATACCCTTTTTTGAATGACAATATCAGGAAACTCTAAATGTAGGCTCCTCTCCATAGCTAAACATTTTAGATACTCATCTCGTTTAGCCCTATAGGAAAAATCATTAAAAGCTTGAGTTTTCACAAATGATTCATCATCCAAGAACTTAGTACATGCCTCAACTCTCATGTCATCACTTCCATTTAATCCTCTAAGTTCAACATCACTTAATATTTTTCCCAATTGACTAGTTCCCCTTACTATAGATGTAGTTGGCACTCTTTCCTGTATTTCTTGCTCGGATACCCACATGTCATTATCAAAATCTTCATCATCATAATCCACTAGGCTAGTGGTCACAATTTTCTATTTTTTCAATGTTGGCTCCTTAGGTGGTACTTCATTCGATGGTGGAGAATCAACATCCACATTTTTAGACTCTATCAACCCTAGGGGATACACTTTTTGTAGAGGATAAATAGGTATATGTTCCTCATGCTGAGTGGGAGCACAGGGTTCATCATATTTTATTTTTTTACCCTTTCTTCTTATGAAAACATTTATTTTCAGTTCCTCAAGGGCTTGTGATATAGACTCCCCTTCAATAGCAGAAATTCATTCTCCACTTTGTTCCTCAATAATTGGAGCTTTCCCCTTATCTATACCAATCACCCCTTTAGTTGCAAGGTGGCCTACTATTGAATCAAAATTTCTTGTAACATCCTCCACCTTTTGAATTATGTCCTCAATCTCAAGGAGGATTCTTAAATCAAGCTCTTCCTATTTTATTTTCCTTTGCATCTTGTTAAATGAAATGCACCTCGCCAACCTATTTTCTTCCTCCATACTATCAGATATATTTCTTATTACATCCTATAGATTATATAAAATATGAGAATATTTGTAGCTTTTGTTTCTATCATTCAACCAGGCCATAAAACCTTTAGGATCATATCCGACCCTCTCAATCATCCTTTTCATTCGGTATTCTATGATCACTTCATTGATACTATTCCAACCTCCTTTAGTCATCATAAAATCAAAAAAAAAAGTGTATAAAGGAAAAGAAAGTTTCATTTCCCTTATTTAACAAATGTTCATTCTCAATGTTCCCTAATTTCCACATAACTTCAAGGAACCTATTCTTTTAGACACAAACCTTGGTAACAAATGAGGTGCTACTTTAGAACCATAGACTCTTAAAATAGTAAGATCAAAGAGAAAAATAACATCTCCCCAGTTATGCGCAATACCTATCAAAGGTTTTCTTTCCTTTGGTCTCAAGAAATCATGTAAAGTAACAAGAAATCTAGGAAACCTCACAACCAAATCCTTTTTCAATTCAGAAGCAGAGAGATTCTGGAAAGTGACATAATCATACATCCTATCATCCTTGTCCAAAACAGTGGTAAAAAATTGCATAGGAAAATACCAATCACCTGCCTTTCTATCCAAATCCATATTCTATCCAAAATACACTACACCCTTTTATAATAACATATGCATAAGCAATGAGTATCAATTGCATCCTACCCCAGATTCTCCTTTCTTTAATCTATCAAACCCATCATGCATTTTCTCAGAAAGAAATCTTGCATAAACAAATACTGCACAATATTGGGGATGCTAGATTTGGGCAGCCATATACATCCAAGCCATTGGGATAATAGAAACGGGATCATAACCAATTATTTCACAAATGGGATAGAAAGTGTTCTTGAAATAAGGAAAAAACTAATTGATAGGGAAAGGATCCTTGTCATGTGATCCTATTATAATATTTTGTCCTGCAATTTCTGCTAGGAATCTTGGTTAAATGTGGACCCTAAAATAAGCCTTGGTCTTCTCATACTCTTTTCTGAGAGCTTCTTCATTTAACTTATACATTTCATCACTCTATTTAGTGAGTTTGAAAATAAGACCCAATTCATCCTTTGTGATTCTAAACATTTCTTGTGCATCAAAGGTTCTGATAGTCCTCGTGACTGGGTAATAGTTAGGAGCTATTGCCTTTAGCAAGTCAACATCGATATAAATGTTTGGAATAATTATCTTTCATAGATCATAATTCCAATGGTTTCCAACTTGGACACCCATATTTCTATTCTTCAACCAACCATACAACAATTCCCATCCAGAATAGGGTAATTTAGCATCTTAAATAGAACCTCTTTTGTCAAATAGTCCCTCTACTATTTGTGGACCCCTAGGAATCAATTGACCTCTAGGTTTATCGCTAGTGGAAGGTGGTAACTGATCCATAAGGTCTTTATTTAGAGGTCTCTTGGGAATAAAAGCATCCCCTTTGAATGAAGATGATTTTGATTTAGGGGCCATAATACAAGAAATATACTCAAACAATATTATTTTATCTAACTGAGCAGGGCCTATGAATTTTGTAAGGGTTTGGCACAAATTATTCAAATGCATAATTAATGAAATCCTATTTTATAAACGTCAAACTTAACAATTGAACCAAGACAAAAACCATAATAGACTTAAGCTTGAGAAAATAGAACCTTTAAGTAATGCCAGAAGGAAAATTATAATTGACTTACTATTTTACGTAGGTTGACATCCCTGTTTGCAACATGAGAAAATGTTGAGTGACCATAGTCTTAACTCTTGTAGTATATTGAGAGTACTTGTAATACCGAATTATTCCTTTGATGTAAATATTTATAATTATGAAATTCCTTACTTCAGTAGCTCAATGTCCTTTTAGTTATTAAGAATCCCTCGCACGAACCAAAACAGATTGATTTCTATCAACTTCATTTTGAATGCTGACCATTGATTTATTCAGCTAGTTAATTGATCCACGATCCACATTTAATTAGCTTATGATGAAACATATGACTATGCATAATCAAATCAATTACTCAAAAATAGGAGGCCACATATGGGAGTAAATGTTTGTAACATGCAGGAGCTACCATCTCTTTGTCTTTTCAATTTCAATCCATGTGTCAATCTTCCCTTAGCCTCTGATCCATAACTCACATGCAACTTTTATCAACAAGAGGATGGGGAACAACTGATATTGAATTTGGAGGCATCATCCTACACAATGCTTAGCTAGCTTCAATTTTGATTCTCATATAATATCAAGGGTTCAGATTAAAATATTGTTAGGCCCACATGATATATGAGATTTAGTAACACACACGTTACCCTCCACACTGTTAAGATTTATTCCACACGACAAATGCCTGCTTCCCCATCGAGAAACTAGGGAGGTGAATGGGGCCCACACGAGATGGCGAGGAGTGGTCTAGGTTGATCCAAATTACCCTAAATCAACTATCAAACCAAGGTGACATTTAGAAATATTAATCCTTGAACTGATCATAGATAAGATAGGTGGAAAATTCCCATTAGACTGCATGGTTACTCCAGTAACCAAGAAAAATAGATGGGTTAGCGGGGAACAACCTAGATGTGGCCATCTTAGTTATCACCAACCATTGATCTAGATTTAGCAAACACTTGTACACCTTTTCAGTGATGTGAGGCCCTCAAATAATGAGTAACACATGTCTCTCACCCATGAGCCAAATGAATAAAAGAATTCAAGATAACATGGAACGGGCAAGGAGGCGACAGTTCAGATTTTCTCCATTGATCACTATGAACTTTTATTCACAAACCGCTATCCTTCATGGTTATCTTTTCCTTCGTGGGTTCACCTTGACCGTTATCGCTCATAGATTTTTGGCATCTACAATGTGGCCTCCTAATGGAGCTTCATTTCGTTTCGTATTTCTTTGCCTATGTCGTGTTCCATGCGTTCAATGTGTGGCTTTCTCTCACTCCTTTCTGAGTCGAGCCCACTCAACGGTTACTTTTTCTTGGCGTCTTCCACATGGCTTCCTCTCGGAGCTTTACATTGGGGTGTCCCTCTTTCTTTTGCTAGTCGCCATGTGTTTGACGCGTGGCGTGTTTTTGTGCTCCATTTATCTAGGAGTTGCCACCTATGTTGTTTGTTCTCCTTTGCTACCGCATTTTCTTCTTTGTTGCTTTGTATTCTTTATTGTTGCTGCATGGCCTTGTTTTCTCTAAGGATGGGTTTTCTAGTGTGCTATTGGGCAATCTTCCTATTTGGTGTCGGCTCGAGGAGATTTGGGACATCAATTTTTCGTCGAGGCATATTTCTCTATGTGGCTTTCAAGCAATGGGATGGCTTATTTAAGCAACCCTTTCTCTCTTTATTTGGTTGTTATTAGATAGATTAAAAAACTTCCTGAGCATTGGGAATTGGCCTTTTGTAATATTTTCTATTAAACTTGAAGTTTTCTAATTGTTCCAATCAATTCGGCCTCTCTATTTTTCATGCATTTGATAGAATACTAAGACTATGCTTTCATTTTCCTGTAGCATATGAATGTCTTTTTTTAGCTTTTTTAATCTCATATACCTTAATAAAATGCAGACCATGTTTTACTCTTCTACATTGGCCTATGTTGTGTTAGGTTATGCTATGCAATGAAATGATCTTATGTTTGAAGTGTTTCCTGAGATAATCTATTTCATATACAGCTATTATTGTTTGAACCTTTGCTTTCAACATTGTGCTCAGCTATTACTCTCATGATTTGGTGCATCGCCTTAGTTTAGTTTTTACTATTACATGTTATCTTTCTAACCATTTACCTCCCCCCATAAAAAATGAAAAGTCAACTTCGGTAAAATCTCGGAGGTCACTTAGTTAAGCACACAAGTCCCCCAGTAGCTAAGTTTCCCATAGGGCTGCTTCCCTCGCAAATTCTTGTGTCAACAATTTTTTTTCTAGCATGCTTGGTGGGATGCGAACTAGCACATTCACCTGATATAAGAGTGTATGAGCCATAGGCTCATCACTAGGTCTCAAACTGCAAGATTCTCTGGCCTGCTTGTACCACCACTAGTTTCAGTCCATCCGAGAGGTTGGAAAGTTAGTCCTTCACCTCCCTCTTATCCTCCATCTCCTGCACCAATGGCTACTAGAAATTATGTAGCCTAGGAGGCTGGTAGTCTTTTAGTAGTGCCTGTGGCTCCTACGGTATGGGCTCCGATTCTAACTTCTGCTTTAAAATCTATCCCTAAGTTTTTTGGGGATGAATCGAAGACACCGACAGAGCACTTGCAAGATGTGGTAGACGTGCGTCTGGTGCATGGTGTTTCTAATGAAAATGTGGCTCTAAGATTTCTCACTGCTTCTTTCTGACGCAAGGCTTTGAACTAGTATCGCACTCTTTTGGCTAATTCAGTTGCTACTTGGGATGAACTTGGAGATCCATTCTATGAGCGTTTTTCAAATGTTGGTTACAAGTCTTTGCTATATCATCAGTTGTCTAGCATAAATCAAGCTCCTCATGAAGCTTTGGCCGATTTCAATGTTTGGTTTCATTCTACTTGGCAGAGAGTTCCTATTGGTAGTCAGCCACCTCCATATTTGGTGTTCATGTTCTATTTGAAGTCACTAAATGCTGATATCTCCATGATGCTAAAGGTTCTTGGTGGAGATAATCTACCCAATTCCTATAGTCTTGTTGTCATTGCAGAGAATAATCTTATTGCAACTGGAAAGTTGGCACCAAGACCCATCATGCCATTGTTCTCAGAATTCGATGTCGTGGAAGCTGGAGTAGCTTCAACTAACGCTCCTTTAACTCCTCCCCAGTCTATGCACATGTACCTGGGAATGACGTCAAGTGTAGCTCCAATTCCTAACCCCCTAATGACTGAAATGAATGAGATGAAGGAGCAGATATAGACCATGAAAAATGAATTGACAACTATGAAGCAGAAGTAATATAGCTACCAGAAGCTGGCTTACCAAAATTATCAAGGCGGAAAATCTCCTTACCAGTGAAATCATTGATATGATAGATCACGCAACAATACTCAAGCCTAGCCGAATAACCAAGTTGTTCCTGTGACCATGCCGATGTAGACCATCCATCCTAGTTCAAGCAAGGAGCTAGTTGCAAGATAGAATAATCTTTTCAAAGATACTAATTCATGGTGTTTCCCTTGTAATGATGCACATATGCCTCGAAACTATCCGTGAGGGAATTTGTAACAAAAGATCACAGAGCAACATATCTAAGACAACGTACTTGATTCAGGGGACCAGACATATGCCTCTCAACAAATGGATAATGCAGTCCTCACTGCTCAAATGCAAGGGATGTCCATAGAGAAGGAGTTAGATATAGCTCTGGACCAAGCATTCTTTTCATCGATGGAAGGAGAACAGTGAGCATTTCCAAATGAAATTCCTTCAACATGAGTTCAAAGTGGACACTCACCACATAATTCACATCTTTGTCGACTGATGGTCCATCTAATTCAATGCCCAGTCCATTGAAAAAAATTTCATCAATTCCATAGCAGTCCAAGGCAGTTGCTCCCATTTCTCCGAATCTAGCTCCTCTGAAAGAAAAAACCCCCATGATCACCCTAATCGTTGCCAAGCAGACAAATGCACTAGCTGCGAAGCTGAAGGAGCAAGCTACCATGACTCATCAGTCGTGAATGCAGTTCAATGTGTTGGAGCAACTAAAGAAATCCTCTACCAATATTTCTTTGTGGGATATCTTGGCTATTTCAGAGAAAAAATTTTTATTATAGAAATCATTGTTGGGAGAAGAAGATGCAAAGATGCCAAAACAACCCAAAGAAGATAGGAAATCTAATCCGGACCTAGATAAAGTGCTAATGAATCAATTGAAGGAAAATCTCAAGGTCTGAAAAGAGAGTAAGCATAAACCTAGGACTTTCTTTCTAACACTTATCATTGGCAACAATTTATTGCATAATTGTATGATTGACTCTGGTGCTAGCACCACCGTCATGCCTAAGCAAGTAGCTGATGCATTGGGACTCAAATATGAGCCTCTTAACAAAGGATTCATGCAGCTCGATGGAATTAAATTGGATACCATCGAGGTAATAAAGGGATTTCCTATGACATTGTTTGCCTACCCCAGTATTACTATGAACCAGGACACTGTACTCATTGACGTTCCTCCTCTGTTCGAGATATGTTTGTCCCAAGATTTCACTACAAATGTTGGAGGCTATCTAGCACTAGATTGGTCACACCTGATCTTGAGAACCAAGCATGGAGCTAAGATGAAACTATTGTCAGAAACTCTACATTTCAAACATGTTGTTGATGAGGCCCTAATCAACTTTGAAGCAACACATACCTAAATCACCTGAAAAGAGATGTTCAATGTTGAATTTTTTGAGGAAGAAGAAGCTAGTAGCTCCCAGATGGAGAGTGAAGAAGCTCGATTGAATGAGTTTATAGACACATACCCTTTTATAAATTATCATGCAACTGGGCTTGGAACCTATGTCATACATGAGGATGGAAAAATTATGCCTAGAGTTACTAAAGAGTCTGTAGGTGAAACATCCTCAAAGTTATGGAGTTTGCACTTTGATGGAGCAAGATGCTGATTAGGAGCTAGAGCACGAATATGTTTGACATTTTCATTCGAAGATAAGACCTTGAGGTCTTATCACTTCCAGTTCACATTCTTAAATAATGAATCAGAATATGAAGGCCTTGTCCATGGTTTGATCCTTGCAGAACAAATGAGTGCAAAGCAAATAAGGGTGTTCGGAGATTCAGAATTGGTGGTCAAACAAATCCAAGGGCTATCTACTGCAAAGAATGCCATTATGGGATCATACCAGCATAGGGTCTGGGATCTCATTGAACGATTCAATGTATTCAACATTTAGGCTATACCAAGAGAGCAGAACTATGAGGTTGACCAAATGGAAACTGTCAAGGCTCAGTTTGAGCTAGCTTCCAAGTTGTTAAAAAATAAACATGCAATGAGAGTAATTGTACAACCTTTTTTTTGAATAATGATTAGGACTAGCAAGTGTTTGATAGTGGTTCTCATATTGCATCATTTCTCTAGTTATTTGGGGAATTTGCTGACCAATTGCAACCAAAGATCACCAAAGCCTATGGGGATATAGTAATCCAGTTGAAATCCAATAAGATTCCCAGGGGCCTAGTTACTCTGGAGAGTATTTTTTATTCCAGTGATGCAAGAAAAGATAAAATGAAGCTTGTAGCTAAAAAAGGCAACTACACTGATTTGAATATCGGAGAAGATAAAAAGCTCAAGGCCAGAAAAGGATTATCCCAGAAGAATAAAGACAGGCTGAAGGACTTCTGCGAGGAGTATCCAAGCATAGTAGCCTAGACATATGATGATCTTAAGGGATATCATCCTAGGATTATTCAGCATACAATTGAGCTATTTTTAGGAGAAAATCCGATCTGTTAGAGACAGAGGCTAGTGAATCTAAAAATTGAGTCACTCATGTCACAAGAGTTGAATAAATTGATTATGTCCTAAATAGTGTTCCCAATCAAGAATAGCACTTGGGTGTCTAACCCGGTGCCATTCCAAAAGAAGAATGGTGATATACAGTTGTGTGTGGACTTCTGAGACTTGAATAGAGCATCCTTGAAAGATCATTACCCCCTGCCTTCTATGGAGGTAATTCTACAAACCATTGTTGGTTCTGAAATGTTTTCAATACTGGATGGTTTTTCAAGCTACAATCATATTCGTGTAAAGGAAGAAGACCAATACAAAATAGCATTCACCACTAAGTGGGGAACATACACATATGCTAAGATTCCCTTTAGACTTTCAAATTACAGAGCCACCTTTCAAAGAGCTATAGATATTGCCTTTAAAGATCTAATACATAAGATTATCCTTATCTATCTACATGACCTGATACTGTTTTCCAAATCTGTTGATGATCACTTTGATCATCTCGAGCTTGTCTTCCAGAAATGCTAGGAATTTGAGATTTCTCTAAATTCGAAGAAATGTGTATTTGGGGTTCCTCAGGGGAAGCTATTGGGATATGTTGTCTTGAAGGAAGGCATTGCTATCAATTCAGAAAGAGTTAATGCAATCAAGGAACTCCCTCTTCCCGTGAACAAAAATAGAGTGCAATATTTTTTGGGTCTGGTCAATTTCATTAGTTGATTCATTGCTGGCTTTGTGGGGATTGTTCAGCTGATTACCCTGATGTTGAAAAAGGAGCAAACGTTCAAGTGGATGACAGAAGCCAGAAAAGATTTTGAGCTAACAAAAGGGGTTATTTCTTCTGCTCCTGTATTAATTAATCTGGACTTGTCTAAGGATTTTATTATGTATGCTTTTTGGTGGTGGAAACAGTATTGCCATTGCGCTAATGCAAAAAGATGATAAAGATAAGAAGGAATCACCTATTTCTTTCTACTTGTGCACCCTAAAGTAATATGAGGTGAAATATAACTTTGTAGAAAAGCAAGCCTTTGCTATCATAAAGGGGCTAAATAAGTTTAGACACCTTATATCATGCAATAAGGTGATTGTTTGTGTGTCGTATCCTAGTGTGCAAGAGTACATAATGGAAGGAGAAATCACCGAGAAAAGAGCTAACTGGATCACTAAGATCTTGGAGTATGATATTGAGATTAGGTCAGTTAATATTGTTAAAAGAAAGGGACTGTGCAAGTACCTAGCTAAAAATAATGAACCAGTAGCAGAGTTCCAAGTTTCAGAACCTGTGCTATTGAATGAGGAAAGCTTTGAGGACAATTGGATGGAAACCAAGATAAATTTCATGCAAACAGGAAGGTACCCAACCAATCTCCATTCATTTAAGAGACGTTTCTATCAATTGCAAAATAATAGCTATGTTATCTTAGGAGTGTTTAAAAAAAAAAAAATTAATGGTATCCTCTTAAGATGTGTGAATGAGGAGCAAGCAAAAAGGATATTAGATCAATATCACAGTAGCCTGGTTAGAGGGAATTTTTCCACAAGAACCACTACAACTAGAATCATATGAGTTGGTTATTTATGGCCAAAATTATTCAATGACTCATTTTCATTGGTAAAGTCTTGCAGTGAGTGCCAATTTTATGTGGGAAAAAGGAAAGATGCTGCTATGCTACTAAGACCCATAGTAGTGGAGGAACCTTTTGCTCAATGGGGTCTTGAATTCAATGGTATGATTAACCCTTTTTCATCAAATAGACATAGGTGGATCTTGATAGTGACTGATTACTTCACCAAATGGGTAGAGGTTGTGCCATTAAAAAATGCAATGAAAGTAGAAATGTGTACTTCCTAGAAGAATTGGTAGTGAGATTTGACCTACCAAAGACGATTATTTCTGACAATGCTAAAGATTTTCTCGGCTCTAAGTTGATCTAATTTTCATTAAAATATGGGGTCTTCTTGAAAACCTCTTCTAATTATTACCCTCAGGGGAATGGCCTTGTGGAATCCATGAACAAAAACCTCATCAAGTGTATTAAAAGAATAGGCTCATAACACTAGAGAGAGTGGCATAGAAACCTCTGAACAATGCTATGGGAAGACTATATCATGCCCAAGTAGATATTGAAGAAATCTCCTTATGAGATGGTGTATGGGAAGGAGGCATTGTTGCCTATTTCTATGGAAATTCTTGCTCTCCAATTGCTCAAATCTCTTGCAATTGAGCAGAACGGAGCTATGGAGGTATAGTTTTTTGAGTTACTTGAGGTACAAGAGAAAAAAGAGCATGATCTCGAGGCAATGAACAACCACCAGTAGGTGGTGAAGAAATGGTTTGATAAAAATTCATCTGACCAGGGGCTACTATGCGGAGACTTGGTGCTCAAGTTCAATGAACACGGAGCAAAGCCCGGACAACATGGCAAGTTTGATAGTCTCTAGGAAGGGCCTTTCAAAATCATCCAGTGCAAATAGTATAACTCTTTTGAGTTAGAAACTATGGAATGTGATGCTTTCAGTATTCCACTTGATGGAATACACCTTCAAAAGTTCAATTAGTTCAACTTATGCAATAAGTTTGTAAATTTGTAAATATGTAAATATTTTTCCTACTTTAAGTTTTGGGTTTTTTCTTAGTTCTTTTTGAATAACAACAATAGTACTGCAAAAATTGAGATAGAATGAAGAATGAGCCAAGATATGAAAAATTGCATATTATATTACTTTTGGAGCATTTACATTATATACAACGAGGGTCGGTGGCCATATGTCAAAATATACATATATATTCACTACTAGGGACAACAGTTGGCAAAAGCGAGAAGGAAAAATGGGAATATATTATCAAATTTCTCAGGTAGAGGAGGGACAAGCAACAATGGTAGCAGGTGGCGCAAGGTAGGGAAAAACCATCCTCTCAAAGTTTTTATACCATTGTATACTTCATAAGGGCTCCACTTTGTGCATCCTCATGAGGAATGGCACAACCGGCATGAGCCTTGTTGCGGTGCTCCTTGTGCATCTCAAGCTCAAATCTACGCAGAAAGGGCTTGGTTGGCATAGGTCCTCCATGCTCAAGCAAACAACATAGGTTGTGGACGGATGGGACCCCACGATCAAATTTAGCAGCCTACACTACATTCTCCAATCCTCCAAGGTAGCATCGAGGGAAGACTTGCTTGGTCAGCTTCATAATTTTGCGCTTTGAAATACCAATATCGAGGAGCGAAGCGATGAAGTGGGAGTAAATGCTAGTATTTACCCTATATTGATATTCATACTCAACGTAGTATTTTCCTATTATCCATTTGATTTCCTTTACATACAACATTTTTTTCACACCTATTATGTGCTTTTAGAACCTACACCTAACTTTTTCTAAAAAGGCAGCCTGAGTTTTCTTACAGACTAATCTAATTGGTTATTCCATGGTCTCTTGCTACTCTAGCTAAATGAGAAAATTGCTAAGATAAACTAGGGCCTGGTCAGTATGAATGTTGAAAGTAATTGTGATTAGCAAGGTTGCCAAGGGTCCTATTTATAGATATTTGGGGTTTGCCTGATAAGGCAAGCTATGATTACGTCAGAAGAAAATGGTGCTAGAGAGCCTTGATAATTAGTGTTGCGACGTGTGAAGTGATTTGAGTAATTGTGTACATTTGTAGCTTGCTTTGTTCGAGTTGCTGAATTGAATGGGGATAAGCCAAAGGTCAACATGAATTGTTGTTTTCCTTATTGAATCAAGGAAAATATTTTACTAAGGCCATTGGGTGATGCGCCAAAGTATGATCATAAAATCAATAAATACAAAAAGGCTCACAAAGGATATGGTATGGTTGCCTTGGTACATTGTCTAAGAAAAATCAGGCACCACCTTATGTGAAGTCATGTATTTTAAATGTGAAGAGTATTTTGGTAGATTGGCGATCTCTTTGCATGCACAAAAAAGGTTGGTGGTGCATGCAGTAACTAATGTGAAAAGATGGTACATACACTTCCTAAGCCATTTTTTGGGAAAATAAAAAAGTAGGCTAGGCACGCCAGGGCATTCATTGTGAAAATTTATCAAAGTGTGTAACCATCTAAGTCATTTGCAAAGAAGAGAAAGCATTTTCAGGAGTTAATTTGCAAAGTTTGTGAAGCCTCTTGCGAATACAAAGAAATGGTTGAGATTGCAGGTGGTTGAACATAGGTCATGATCACATAAAGTATTGATGAGCAAATATTTTTGGCAACCTATGTAAACATATATGACCACGAGTCTTATGCTACCCTGGGTATTCCAACAAAGCCATCATGGCCCTTTACCAAGCAAGGAAACTAGAAAAAAATAGGCATGATTTCTCCTAGAAATCAAGTCTTGATATCAGAGGATTCGGACAATGTTCGGGATCTTGAGTTATCTCAGAACCCCAAGAGCTTGAGGGAAGCTACATGCGAGAAAATGAAGAAGATGAAAAACCCTTTTTATAGACGTCTATGGAACTGTGGGCTTCCCCAATACATGGTTCTTGTGGTGCATTATTGTCTAGAAATTGTGGCAACATGTGCAGCATGTTTCGACCCTCAGACTGGAGGTCATAAGTGGCCCTAATTTAAGGGTAGTTATTAGTCCCCAAACCCTACAAGATATGCTATGCATTTTGTTCCTCTCACTTAAGAACATTGAAAATTTTGACATTTCCAAAATGCAAGATTACTGGAAGGTGCTCTAGATGGTGCAATAGTTTTATCACACTCAGACTGCTTAGCCGTTAGATTTGTCAACACCTCCTAGCTTCCCAATTGGTTTGGGCACTTTAAAGTTAGGTTTTGCATCCATATTCTCTATGTTGGCATTAGTTTGCAGACTCGATACAAACAAGGAAGTTTTCGAATTCCAAATGAGTCTCAATTTTATGCTGAAGAAGAACAACACACCTCCATTAGTGGACTTCATGAAGGTTATAATTGATGGGATGAGCCAGTATTTGAGGGAATTCGAACCTGGTTCTAGGTCTAGGTATTCTTCTTTCTTGGTCTACATTATTTTGCACCAGAATCTTGATTATTTCAAGCAATTCATGGCCTTGGCTGCATTTGATGAAAGTGGCATGAGAAAGCCAATTTAGACATGGAATCGTGTCCTCTCAAAAAATTTTGATTATTACACATTTTCAGACTCATTCCTAGCTCCAACTTTGTGGGATTTGGATGGATCTAGAAGCAACATGTTTGTGCAATTATCACCAAGGAAGAAATCATGGATGAGAGGTCTCTTGCCACCTTGCAATTGGTTCTTTGGTATAGATTTCACTATGCTCCGTATGCAAGGTTTGGTTCAGGATCCCTTCTAGCTCCCACCTATTATTTTCAACAGAGTGTTGGCCTTGGAGGCATTTAGGCAGTTATGTAATATTGAGAATGACTACTGGGGAGGAAGGCATCTGAGTTTCTATTTGATGTTGCCGATCATGTTTGGCTTTGTATTGCTGATAAAGAAAAAGAGCTTAAAGGTTAATAGCTTAAAGGTTTTATACTCTAAACTGGGTAATCTTGGGCTAGTGGTCATCGATGACACATGGCGATACAACCCAGAGAATAATCTGTTAGGGATTGGCATAAAAATTTTGCACCAGCCTCAGTCATTATGGGACCCTCAGAGAAAATGTAGATGAGGGGAATTTGAAATAATACATCAACCTGGGGTATTTACCTACTGACACAGGTCGACTACCTTGGGTGAAATTTTACCACATTGTTGCAAGGCCCAATCCCAATCATAAGATGAGTTAGTTTATGTGCAACCAGTTGAAAAAGCTCAAATGGAGGCCTAAAAGAATTAGGGAATTCTGGACGTACAAGCAAGAAATAAAGATGAAAAATGGGCTTTTCCAAGAGGTGGAGTCAAACAATTGGTTTGATGACATCTGGGTTCATGAGCATTCAGATAGCAAGAACTACCCAAACTCTTTAGATTCTGATAAGTTCTATGAGAAAGGAGGTAACCCAAAGAGACTCCATTGCTGAAAAAGATCCTACACAAGGGGCAACAATCAGTGTACGACATTCACAATAGGACAACTCTTCAAATATGCAGATTTTGGAGCCTTCCACCTCCTCTAGATTAGGTATGAAGAGGCCAAGGAGTTCGGGTCATCGATCGAAATTTATTTTGGATATTGATAGTTCTCTGGAGGAAAAAAAGCCATGAACAAGAGAGTCCACTGGAGGGAAGGATTCACAGCATACAAAAGCGGTGGTACCAACTGTAGTTCTTCAGGAACCTCAAGTATTGTTTCCTCCCTCTTCTCTCACTACTATGTCTTTGGTCTCCTCCTCATCTGCCCCTACTATTTCATCTGCACCAGCTTTTCCTATTGCTGGATATCCAAGGCAGTCCAATATTTTTCCTCTTGGATTTCCCCTTCCATCTCCTAATTTCCCTTATGCCCCTAAAACACAAATGGTGGCACATCCTAACCTTTTGAGACAACAATTTTCATCCTCGAGGCCCAGCATGTCAGTTGGTGCTTCCTTGATCTTTCCTCATACCATGCTTCCATCATCTTTGGGCGGCCAGTTCATTCCATCCTTCTCCTCGGTAATTATTACTAGGCCTAGCAAGTCCAACGATGCTCTGAGCATGCTTTCCTTCCCACTAGCAATCCCTCAAGAGTTTCCTTTTGCTAGTGGATTGGTCATTTCATCCTAGGAATATTTTTTGTACCTAGATTCAAATAAGAGCGCCCGAGCAAGCCGAATTCAGAAAAGAAGAGAAAAGGATGCAGGCAGGCAGGCAGAACCTCTTTTGCAAACTTTATTCCACAAGATTCAAAATTCATTGATGTTTGTGAAAATCGACCCCAACATGATCAAATCGATCGAAGAAATGCTGTCAAGCGACTATTCTATCAATGTTGTAGGGTGGACTTGCAGTAGGCTCGTCTGCAAGATGAGGTTGAGTTGATGGAAGAAACCTCGAGGGTGGTGACTACCGAATTCCTAAAGCTCAGTCGCCAAAAAAATAAAATGAAGGAGCAGTTGAGGGAGCTAAGAGGTAAGGCAGATATTTGGGCAAACAAGCATAAGGCCCAGGAAATCAAGATTAATCGCCTGCAAAATGAGAAGAATGCCTTGGAGGGAAAAGTAAATGAGCTCCAGGCTTTGGGTGTGGATGTTGTTCTGGCCTTGCGAAATGAAATTGAACAATGTCAGATGACCGACAAAACCCTCCACACTGATTTGAGGCAGAGAGATGATGGCATGAACTAGCTCCGATAGAGCACGAATGATGAAGTAAATGAGATGAATGTCACTCTGGAGTTAGAAATTGAGAAGAGGAGGCAAGTCGAATTGGCCTTGGAAGAGCGGGAGAAAAAAATTTCTACTCTAAGGAGTCAGTTGTCTGTATTGGAGGGATGCTTATTGGGTTGAGGGCAGAATTGGGCAACAGAGCTACAAATGTAGACCTTTTGACGGCTTAACCTCCTGCACCACAAATGAGCTCGATGGAGATTTCCAAATAATTATATGCATCATACTGGGATAAGGTCAAGGAATTATACCTTACTTTGCAGCCCACTTTGAAGTTTATGGTGCAAGCGACCAGCCTATGTGGGATGGTTAGCAAAACAATGTAGCAGGTATAGGAAATGACTTCTGATAAAGTTCTGAAGGACAGGCAATTGTTGGGCAAGTTGTATACAACTGCCGATGAAGCTTTGAGTGGTGTAGGTATTCAAGATCGAACAACGACGGCTATGGGCATAAACATTCTCATTTCCATGCATGAAACCATCCAGCATGTAGTAGAGTGCAGAGCCAGATTGAATTAGATTACTAGTGACATGCGGGCACAATTTTCCCACTTAACTCAGTGAGACCTCCCATCGGCCTTCATCGCAGATCAGGTGGTAGCAAGTGTCAAGAACATAATTGCAAGGATCGAGGAGAAGAAGCAAGATCTTTCCATTTTCCAATCCTTTGATCAATCTTCGACCATTGAAAATATTGAAGGAATAGTGCATCATCTAGCGCAACTCTTTTTTCAGCTTGAATTGGAGGTGAAGGTATCTGATAGATTTCCTTTTAAGGAAATCATCAATCTTAAGTTGGCACACAAAAATTTGCGCGCTCTCTTTGCATTGAAAAATGAGGTCTGGACTATCCTTCAAGCTGCCATCTCTCAACTTTGAGCAATAACAATGGTGTTGAACCAAGGTTTCTATGGTTCTTCATTCCGTAGGAGAAATGTCCCTGTGAGTCACCAAACTATGAACTTTTACTCAAGAACCACTATCCTTCATGGTTATCTTTTCTTTCGCAGCTTCGCCTTGATCGTTATTGCTCGCAGCTTTTTGGCATCTACCACCTGGCCTCCTAATAGAGCTTCTTGTCTTTCCATATTGCTTTGTCTCTGCCGAGTTTCGTACGTTCAACGCATGGATTTATCTTGCTACTTTCTGAGTCAGGCCCATTCAACGATTCCTTTTTCTTTGTGTCTTCCACATGGCTTCCTCTCAAAGCTTTTCATTGGGGTGTCACTCTTTCTTTTTCCAGCCTCCGTGTGTTCGATGCATGGTATTTTTCTATGTGCCAGTTATCTGGGAGTTTCCGCTTGCGCTATTTTTTCTCCTTTGTTGCTGCATTTTCTTCTATGCTACCACGTGTTCTCTTTTGTTGCTACATGGCCTTGTTTTCTGTAAGGACAAATTTGATGGTGCGTTGCTGGGTGATCTCCCTGTTCAGTGTCGACTCGAGGAGATCTGGGATGTCAATGTTTTGTTGAGGCATCTTTCTCTCTGTGGCTTTCAGGTGGTGGGCTGGCTTATTTAAGTAGCCCTTTCTCTCTTTATTTGGTTGTTGTTAGATAGATTAAAAAACTTCCCAAGCACTGGGAATTGGCCTTTTGCAATATTTTCTATTAAACTTGAAGTTTTTAGATTGTGCCAATCAATTTGGCCTCTCTGTTTTTCATGCATTTGATAGAATATTGAGACTGTGCTTTCATTTTCCTGTAGCATATGAATGTCTATTTTCAACTTTTATAATCTCATATAGCTTAATAAAATGCAGACCATGTTTTATGCTTTTGCATTGGCTTATGTTGTGTTAGGTTATTCTATGCAATGAAATGATGTTCTAATGTTTGAAGTGTTTTTTGAGATAATTTATTTGATATACAACAATTACTATTTGAGCCTTTTCTTTCAACATTGTGCTCAGTTATTACTCTCATGATTTGGCACATCGCCTTAGTTTAGTTTTTACTATTACATGTTATCTTTCGAACCCTTTACCTCCCCCCATAAAAAATGAAGAGCCAACTTTGATAAAATCTCAAAGGTCACTTAGCTAAGTGCACAAGTCCCCCAGTAGCTAAGTTTCTCATAAGGTTCCTGCCCCCGTGAATTCTTGTGTCAATAATCACACAGCCCACAAGAACTTTCTAGACCTACACATGTAAAAATGTTAACCCTAAAAGGGACCCTTCCTAGGAATATTAACCCACAACCATGACATAAAGACTTTTAATATTTATTAATGGGAAATATTTAGCTTGACTTAGGATAACCACCAAATAACAATCCAACATGATTAATAAGTAAAATCAAACCAGAGGGCTGGTCATTTAACAGGTTTTAATGTTGCATGACATGAATTAAAAGATTGATGACTGGTAAAACAAGTCAAAAATGAAATAGAACAAAGGCCAAGATATAAGCTTGAAGGGTTTTTCAATATTTTGGACCAGATTAAACCTCAAACCCTTTATATCAACAGGAAATAGAAACCCACAACCTCCTAAAATTCACCAAGACCTTGGATATGGAACAAAAAATTTAGGGGTTCTATTAGTGGCTCCGACTGGGGACATATGTCTCTCGCAGGCATAGCGAGATCCTAGAATCTCAGGTTGAAGCAGACTAGTCAAAACACACAAGTCAAAACCAAGGAAAAAATTAGACAAGGCAATAAGACAAAACCAGACGCAACAAAAAACAAACACACCTATACACAAAAATTACAAAATATACAGTGTACATGGAAAATACAACATACTCAAGAAAAGTATGGTTTTAAGAACTATCCATGTATTGGCAGTTTGAAAAGTTCACCTTTTATGCTTTGGAGGAAATAGGAATCTTCCCCGTGTACACTAGCTATCAGAGAAGAGCCTATCCATAATGCTTCAAACTTCCCATGCTCACCCTTGTCTTGAGCTCTCATATTCCAAGCTAACACCATACTATTTATTTGAAACTTTCTAGGAGAATCTCTCTTGTCATGTAGATGCTTGACTTGCAACTACATCTTCATATTTTAAACCTGAGCCTCTCTTCTTCTTTCATCCAGTTGCACCAAGTTATTTATCCTATGTTGCATATCATCACATATCTCTTCATCATATTATTCTATGAACTTATACATCTTCAATAGGTTATTCTTTGGTATCCTAGCATCTAAGCCATAAACTAAGGAAAATGGTGAATAACCCATAGTCTTTTTCACGGTCACTCTATCTGCCCAGAGTGCCAACTTCAGTTTAGAGTCCCAAACCTTCTTGTTCTTCTCCATCACTCTCTTTATGATTTTCATTAAGATTTTACTGCTAGACTCAGCCTGACCATTTCCTTGAGGATGGCAAGGTGAAGAGTAAGAAATTTTTATTCCATGTTTATCATAAAATTCTTTAAATTCGTCATATCCGAAACACATAGCATTATCTAAGACAATATTCTCAGAAACTCTAAATCTGATGAGAATATTATTCAATAGGAAATCCACTACCACCTTTCTTGTGGCCTTTTTTGTGGGTATTGCTTCTACCAACTTTGTGAAGTAATCAGTAGCAACAAGGATCCAAGCATGGCATCCACTTGACTTTTCTAGTATTTATCCAATGAAATCAATCTCTCATTGTTGGAAATGGGCCGACACTATTATAGGCCTAGGTGGTAAATTTCCTAAGAAATTCAACTTTCCAGCAAATCTTTGGTAGACATCACAAGTTTGAACAAACTTGTGAGCATCTTCAAAAATAGTAGGCTACCAGAATCTTGCTCTTTAAACCTTTTGAGCAGTGGTCTTTGCCATGTAGTGACCTCCACACGCCCCATTGTGCATTTCTTGCAAGAGTTCTAGTGCGTCCTTCCCATCTACACATTTTAGAAGTACACCATCTAAATTACTCTACCATAACTCATTATCAATAATTACATATTTTATTGCATGCAATTTCAGTGTCCTTTTGTCATTGTCAGTCATGTGTGCAGGACATTGCAGAGTTTGTAAATATTGGACAATTCTTTTGTACCACCCACAACATATCACAGATAGGTGCAACATCAATTCTTATGTTCCATTAATATCATTTGCATCCAAATTAGCTTCTTCCATCAACTAAGTGAGACTCTAACCTCTTACCAATTTGGTGATTTGAATATCAATATTAAATTCTTGGATCTTGTTGATCCATCTACACCTTCTGCCTGTAGTCTCCTGCTAAGTGAAAATATCTCTCACAACAACGCTTGGTACAAATTTTATGATAGTATCTCCATGTAGGTAAGTCTTGAAGTCTTTTACTACCTTAACTAGAGGATAAGCTTGTTTATCAGCCGTTTCATACTTCATCTTTGCAACTTGCAATGAATTACTAAAAAACACAATTGGTTGCTCAAAACCTTCTTCATTTTTTTGTAACAATACAACAACAATGGTATGAAAAGAAGCAAAAGAGAAAATGTGCATTGGTTTAGAGAAGTCTGGGGACTTTAAAACTATAGCTTCTTTGATAGCTTGTTTAATCCTTTTGAATGCTTGATTAGGCTCCTCACTCCAAAGCACCTTCTCTCCCTTCTTTAACATCTTGGAAATTGGTCTTGTGATCTCTGCAAAGTTAGTCACAATCTTCTCAAAAATTTTATTTGTCCAAAAAATGATTAAATGTTCTTAACATTTTTTGGTTGAGGGATTTTTTCCATGACTACTACTGTTTCAGGATCTATTCTCACTCCATATTTTGAAACAATATGTCCCAATAATTTCCTGTCAGTTACCCCAAAATCACACTTCTTTGGGTTTAGAGATATCCCACACTCAAGGGACTTGAGAAATATCTTCTCTAAGTGCATACAATGGTCTTCTTCTATTTTAAAGTAAGCAGTTAAGTCATCTTGATACAATACCGTAAACAAATCAATAAAATCTGAAAAAGGCTACATCCATAGCTCTTTGAAAAGTGGCACCTACATTTTTTAATCCAAAAGGCATTCTAACATACACATAGGTGCCCCAAGGAGTAGTAAATGCAATCTTATACTAATCAGACTCCTTTTCCTTCACTTGATTGTAACTTGAAAAACCATCCATCATTGATAGTAACTCACAACCAGTTACCTTTTGTAACATGGCTTCCATATTTGGTAGTGGATAGTTGTCCTTTAATGAAGATACATTCAGGTTCCTAAAATCAACACACAATCTTATGTCTCCATTATTTTTCCTTATTGGTACCAAGTTAGATACCCAAGAAGAATATTTGATGGGTTTTATAATGCCCTCATCTCTTAACTTTACTAATTCCTCTTAGATCTTGCGAGCTACAGTGGGATTAATTGGTCTTTGCTTTTGCCCACAAGGTTTAGCATCTTCTTTCAGAGGAATTTCATGCTGAAATAATTCCTCCCTGTAAGTTGTAAAGTCATCATATGACCAAGCAAAGATGTGCAGGTATTTTCTGAGTAAGGAAATCGATATTGTTTTCACCTTTGGCTTCATCCTTTTTCCTATGTAAACTTTCTTGGGAGCATTTTCAATCCCCAAATTTATTTCCTCCATGTCCTCTGGGTGAGAAGCAGTTGCTTTGACCTTAATTTTGTCCTGACTATCAAAGACTCTTTCAAGAGCTACAAGGCCTTTAGGAATTTTTTTTTTTTTTAACTGGATGATCTCTTTTCCAAACACTGTATCCTTTCCATCAATATTCTCAACAAATCCATCAAATTCAATCTCTTGACTTTCATATTAATCTACACAGTTCAAAATGTTGAGAATATCTTCATCATCATTGAATATCTACCACTTGTAAACATTATCAGGGATAGAAGGCCTTGCCCGTATTTCTACTTTAGAAATTCCTATAAAATTTATGTCATCAAGTCTTAGTGTAATGTTCTAAAGTAAGTTAGCTACTCCATTATTCCCTCTTTCCATCTAGTCAATTCCAAAAGCATCAAATTTTTACAGGCATATTTGGCTCTTACTTGGGAAATCGCCAGCTCAGAATCCCCAATTACCATCAACTTTTTTATTTCGTGTTTCTCAGCTAGTCTTAGTCCTAGTAACAAAGCTTCATATTCTACCACATTATTCATACAGAAAAAAGATAATGAGAAGGAAAACATGTAAGTATTACCATTAGGAGCTACCAATAATATCCCTGCACCTAACCTATCTTTGGAACTTGCACCATCAAAATACATTTTCCAAAGTCCATATTTATCAAACAACCTTGACATTTCATTTTATATTGGTGTAGGACACCTCTCTATCTCTCTTGGTGTTTCCTCTATCTTGAAATCACTAATGTCAGTGTCTATGAAAATAAAAGTGTCATCCTCAAGAGTGTTCTCCAACATATGTGGCACCTTCAATTCTCTCATTACTTGAACATTCTTACCATCAATGCGAAAAGTGGCATAAGACATATCACACTTCATACTACCTCCCATGGATGCAGTCCACTTTCCGAATAACAAAATTCCATAGTTAGGTGGGATATCTACCACTACCACACTCATTTTGAATTATTTATCTAGGTAGGCTGCTAATTTATAAGGAAGTTCATTTATCACACCAATTATAGGGACCTCTCTTATGTCCATATCATAACACTTTCCATGCATGCTATCAACTTTCAATCCTAGTGCATCCATTATTTTACGTGGCATGATATTGTTGGATGCTCCAGAATCAACAATACATTTTTTTATAAAATTTCCTTTAACCATTAAGGTGAGGAAGAATGGATCTATTTTTTCAGGACAAGTAGTTACATAATTTCCTAGGAAAATATGAGGAATCTCAGTAATAGCTCCCTCAACCTCCTTGCCTTTCTTCTCTTTTTCACTTTGTTTAGGTGGAGCGGACTCCACCAATTCATTACAGGCTATAGCAAAACCATTGATAAGGGCCACTCCCTTATGCTTATGTTCATTTATTCTCATCATTTGAAGGAAAGGAACATAGAATTTTACTTGGCTAAGTAATTGAAATATATCAAGAAGAGTATATTTAGGTAATTCAATTGCGAGCATACCTTGTTCGCTATTGCTCACCTTATGTTGATTTCTTGTTTCTTCAACTTTGTGCTTTGCATATTTTCTTCTGCCATCAAGATTTTTCTTCTGAGTCTTTACCTTTGCAGCTGGAGATTTGGATTCTTGAGTAGCCTTTGGCTTTTCAGCTCTTTTAGCCTAGATTTTGTTTCCTTTACTTTCTTTAGCTTTGGCTATCTCTATTTTTCCATCAAGAAATTTTTTTTACTCTTGACATTATGCTCTTTAATGAAAATACCAGAAGGATTTCCCTCCTCACCTCCATTTATTTTGTTCCTCAAATGCTAGGAACTTCGAGCCTAAGCAACCAAAGCAACAATATATCTTGCAATTTACTCCTCTGAGGTTCTTCTTAATTAAATAATTTCTTTGATTGCTTCTAAATTATAAACCTCAACTTCATTATCAACATCCTCATCAAAAAACACTTGTTGATGATATGTACTAACTACTTGCCTCTGATTATCCACATCCATTTCACAAAATCTTCATCAGAAGAACATTCACTGCTAGCAACATCAGAGTCACCTATTGCCATAAGTACATTTGTATCCTCTTCATTTTGTTGATCAAAACCTCTGAACATGTCTTCATATACCTCAACCATCCATGCAACTGCACATTGTTGAGAAGAATGTGGCACTTGAAAAGTCATACACCAGGGTGTAGCTTCATCAAAATTCCCTAAATTCTTCTGCAGAGGATCTGGAGGGAATTTATTCTGAGTGTTTCTTTTGATTATTTGGAACAGGATTTCCATTATACCAATTGGTATTTGTTAGAATTGGCTATGGATGCCAATATCTTGAGACCAAATGGAAAGCACAAAGAAGGGAATAGAATGTGACAAGAATAAATTGTATTCTTATCAATATGGTTGTCATTGATTTACAATGAGAGACCCCTTGGTTATGTAGCCAAGGTGAGTACCTACGAGCACATAAGATTATGAAAAGTGTCATAATATTATGACATGAGACAACTATGAAAATCTATCACTCCACCTAAAGTGGAAAAGTTATAATGTGATAATCACCAAAAATGGTGGAACACCCACAAAAGGTGGAGAGGTAATCACATGATATGTCCACGAAAGGTGGAAGTGATAAAGTAATAACATGATAAGTCCACCAAAGGTGGAAAAGCTCCAACTACCTCCTATGTGGTCCCTAACTAAACTTAATTAAGGTTTAGTTATGACCTAGGACAAGGTACAACACATTTAATTACACCAACACCCCCGCTTAAGTGCAACTTAGGGAGAATGTACACAAAATCAAAAAATGCAAGGTGGGTCCTGAAAACTAGTCCGTGATAGGTACCCATGTACAAATGCAATGCAATCTCTCACAAATGGAGAAAGGGAGAAAACCCACTGGGAAAAAACTCCTCCCCAAAAGAGGGATGAAATATAAAAAAATTAATTCTCTCAATGGTGCATGAGAAGACCAAAACCCCATATGAGGAAAAAGACCCCCCATAAGAGAGAAGTAGAAGAGAGACAAGACATAACCCCCTTAATGTTGAGTCTCCTACAATGATGGTAGAAGCTCGACATTGAATGTTGAAGATGATCCAAAAGCATCGAACAACATTCCTCCCCTTAGGAAGAAACAAAACCATGAATTTATGCAATATGTTAGAAATATGGATGATAGATGATGATGTCTTTGAAGCATGCTCAAGTGTCTCCATGTTGATGCCAAAAGCTAACACACTTCAAATAGACATTCTTGGCCACACTGCAAAAGATGAAAATCCAGTATCTAGTAGAGATGAATGTAGAACATGATCCAAAGAGAAATATATCCCCTCTAAAGACAAGGAAGCCTCCTCCAAATGGTTTCCAAAACTATCCACACTCACACCAAACTGCAAAGAATGATCATGTAGAGAATGAACAAGAGGGTCAGAGTGTTCCCTCACAACAACTAAAGAAGGAGCATCTTCACCAAAGAGAACATGAATGTCATCAATGGTGTCTCCTAAATATGCAATATGAGACTCCACAAACAACTCTGAAATCCTTGTCAGGAAGCCATCCAAATTAGCCATATATGGAAGACAATCTGTGTCCTGCTGCACTAAATCACAAGGAACCAAAACTATGGAAACACAAGCATCATAAACTGCAATAGTAGGTGGAGGAGATAGAATGCATGGCTCAAGTATTGGATGTGATGTACGAAATATCAAGTTCAAGTAGCCAAATGTCTCCTCTGAATCATGGTTCACACTAGAAGTGTGATCAATAGTCGAAGGAACAATGTCATCATCAAAAATAAAATCTGCAAAGGTATACAACCAAGATGAATGATCATCCTCCCTATTAGAAATGATCAATCTAGTCTCCAAGTCTTGAATGATGACTTAGTTAGTAGTGAACTCCATAGTTCTCCCATATCCACCATGTGTAATCTGATATATTGAAAGAAGATTGTTCATCAAATGAGGAACACACAAAACATACTAAAAAGTTTTTTCCCCAAAACGAATAGATCCCTTCCCAATTATACTCATGTATGCAGTGTTTTCCATCAAGATAGGAGACATATTAGAAGGCTGAAATGAAGAGAAGATAGATTGTGAAGATTTCATATGATGAGATTCTCTTGAATCTAGAAGCCATCTCCCTGATCGTGGACCTAAAAAAAGCACAAAGAGCTTGTCCTTTATATCTTGATGTAGATGCTCTGATACCATGTTAGAATTGGCTATGGCTGCCAAGATTTTGAGACCAAATGGTAATCACAAAGAAGAGAATAGAATGTGACAAGAATAGATGGCATTCTTATCAATATGATTGTGATTGATTTACAATGAGAGACCCCTTGGTTATATATCCAAGATGAGTAAATAGGAGCACATAATATTATGACAAGTGTCGTAATCTTATGACATGAGACAAGTGTGAAAAGCTATCACTCCACCTAAAGTGGAAAAGTGATAATGTGAAAATCACCACAAATGGTGGATCACCCACAAAAGGTGGAGAGGAAATCATATGATATGTCCATGAAAGGTGGAAGTGATAAAGTAATAACATGATAAGTCCACCAAAGGTGGAAAATCTCAAACCAACTCCTATGTGATCCCTAAGTAAACTTAACTAAGGTGTAATTATGACCTAGGACAAGGTACAACACATTTAATTACACCGACAGTATTGTATGGGTGGTCTTGTAAGTGAGGAATCATGTCATTTCTTTGATATTTTTTTGGTTACACCTTTTCCTCTTTAGCAATCTTATCATTTACAATATTCATAAAACTCTCAAACTTGTCCTCAATAGTTCCTCCTTTGATGCCTGAACTTTTATCTTCCTTTTTTTATCCTTTAATTTTTTTTGGATAATCTCTCCTACCAACCTTACCAGTTGCTCTACTAATATTCTCAATATGCTCTATCATCTTGAAGTCTCCCCTCAATGTCTGAGGGTTCTTATCTAGATTCGGTAACTCATTTTTGCATCAAAATCATTACAATAATTCACCATACATACATGATCATTCAATTGTAACCGAGGAGGCAATATATGTCTAGCCTTTTGGAATCTTGTATTGAACTCAGCAACAGATTCATTAGAACCTTTAGTAATAGTATTGAATTTATTCAATAAGAAACTCGAATCAATCTTTTCACCATATTGCTCTCTCAAAATTCTTTTAAATTCCTCCCAAGAGCCAATGCTCTCAGTAGGCAAGCTCCTATACCTCTCTTGAGCATCTTCAATTAGAGACTGCATGAAAAACTTCATCATATCATCTTTTTCCTCTACCTCAAAATCATCCATAGCATTTGCAAATGCTTTGAGATGGCCTTCACCACTAAAGGCATTATTACCAAAAAAATTGACTAAAGCAAGTCGAAAATCAGTAGGGAATGGGTTAGGGTAGCTAGGTATTCTAGTGAAACATAATTGTTTGTAACTATCTACTTGGAGTGGCCTCCTAGCATGTTGGTCCCTATGACTATCCTTTTTCTCACCATCTTTTTTATTATCAGATCGGTTGTTATCTTTACCCTTCCCACTTTCATCATCACCAGTTCTCTTCTTACTTCCCTCATCATTATCCTCAAAATAAAAATTATTGTTCTTAACCTGTCCTCCTCCTAGACCACCTTTGTCACCACCACCTGCTCCACTAAGAATATTCCCAACAAAATTATTCTTTTCTGAATCAGTAGTGGTATGTCCAAAGCTTGATGACTCTAGAGTAGATGTGGACATTTTGAGGAAAGCAATCTTCCTAGCCATTTCTGCATTTGAATATATTCCATCTTAGCTTTCTTCAAATATTCTTTCAACTTTTTATTCTCCAATTGTAATCTCAATATCTTTGATTTTAGAGGTGGAGTAGATGAGGTTGGGTTGATTTTGACCTTTTATACAAGGATTTCAACATATGAGGTATTAGTACCAATATTGGTATTGAAGGTAGTTTTCTTGAGTTGATCAATGGGTTTCTTCCCATGATCCACAAATGACATTTTCTTTGCAGTAGTAGGAAAATTAAAGGATTTTTTAGTTGAGATAGATGTGGAAAAGGTATTAGTAGTAGAAGATCCCATTGGGACTATTACTTTGAGAATGTCATTAGTTATTTTGGAGGTAAACTTAAAAATATTTTCCTCAAAGGTTTTACATCTAGCTGCATCTTCTCTCATTTTCTCCATTTTTTTCTTTCTAGAATCTCTCTCCAACTACTTAGCTTTAATCTTATCTCCCCTCTCTTTCAACTCCCACATTCTATTATCTTCTTCTTTTTGTAGGCTTAACTCTTCTTCTTCCATATCTTTCATGTCTTTATCTATGTCCTCTTCATTTTCTAGAGCATCCCCATGTTCACTCGGGGTAGGAGTATAGTAAGGTTGGTTCATAGGATCTTCCTCAAGGGAGAGATGCACTTGTATGCCAAGGGATTCACCTCTTGGATTAATTTTTTTCTTATTAAAAATAGAACCAACTTTGGGGGTCAATGGCTCAAAAAATTCTTTATCCTTTCCCTAGAATTCCCACCTATCCTCCTCTCTTGAAATATTTAGTTCAGTATCAAACACATTCTCAGTTGGGAAACTACCTTGGTCTATATTTAATGCTTCAATAACTTGTGCCTTCTCATGAGTATTGGAACTACTTACTTCAATATTAAAATTAGGAGAAGCTTCGATAGGGGAACTAATGGAATTAATTGATTCAGAACCCTTCTTTATCCAAGCGGGTTGCTTCTCTTTAACAGGTTCTGATTCTTCCTTCTTCTTAGGATGTTTCTTTGCATAAATTCTTGTTTTCTTCTTGATGTCAAATATGTCAGAATCCATTTTCTTATGTTCATTTTGAGAACATAAATTTACACTCATGTTAGAGAATTTAGAGTCGCCACCCAAGATACAAGGAAATATTAAGTGTTTGGTTCTTGAATTTGTACGTGTCACTTCAGAGAAAAATTTAAACACAACCCAGTCGACACAAGGTGACAGAATGAGATAAGACTTGACGCATAATATTGTGAGTGATATGACAGTTGTAACAAAATCTAAACCAATTATTCTTCACATGGTGAAGAGTTTTCAACAAAACACTTGACTCTGACAATACCTAATTTGAACTAGGGACTTTGGACTTACCTATCCCCACCAGAGTCACCAATTTGTTTGTTATTTTTAAGGAACCAAACTTATCTCCATAAATGCCTATGGACTTTACCATTTCTAATAATTAGTACTCCAAAGGTAATGGCCAATGAACAAGTAGAAGCTACAAAAATTCTACTTCTACAATTTGGGCTTTGTGAAACTCGGGAAGGTTATCCCACAATGTATATTTCTGAATTCCTACAATTGTAATCAAATACATTGGAAATGAGAGATACTTCTCATTTAGATGGCTCAAGATCCTAATACATAAAATAAGTTGGTAGGTTATTTCTCAATGTGTTATACCTAGAACATGAGAAGGTGGAACATCAATATGAAACGAATACAATTGTATCCATAAAAGTGAAAATATTAAAATGGATTAGTTGATGAATCAACACCAAAATTGAATCATGAACATTCTACATGAACTGATGCCTTCATCCCAAGCACGAAGTCATAATCAAACTATATAACCAGATAAAAAATTAACAATAGTAACATATAATTTCAAGAGTTGTTGCATTACATCATTCCCCTATCTCATTCATGACTAATACTTCTTATTAGTATCCTAAATAATTTTCTCCAAGCATTTACATTAATTCATTGAAATAATAATCAAGAATGAAACCAAAAATCCACTAGTGAACAATGTAGACAAATTAAAGACATACTGGATTACTTTCATTCATAACTCATAAAATGAAAACAAGAAGAGACAATAGCCATGAAATTTGTATTTCTTAGTATATATGGGTATGTGCAGGATCATCATGGAAAGAATAGGCCCTTAAGTGGCAATAAAAATTCAGAAAATCAGATTTAGGGAACTTGATGTAAAATTTTGAATAAGTTATCTATATTATTTCAAAAATATGTAAGAATAGAATCTATAGAAAATTGAATTTAGTTTCTAAACTACTAGGTTTATTTAGAAAAATAAAAAATCTATTTGGTGAAACTTTGAAATTTCAATGCAGTAGTACTTAAATTTCAGGGAAAAAATAAGAAGTAGGTGTCTATCTAACCACCCTAACCACATTAAAATGATAATATTTTTTTATAAGATTTTAGGTATAAGTAGAGGACTCATGCCCTGATGTGATGCATATTTTTTTGTAATTTCTTTCCAATTAAATAATAAATTATGAATTTTTATTTCAAATTTTACAAAATATAAAAACTTGTATGTCTGACCACCTTAACTTGGTCGACACTTCATGAAATTATTTTTTTTATTTTTTTATCCTATAGTATGCAAAGCATAGAATGTGATGCATGTTTCAGATTCAAAAAATGTGATACTATTTGAAAGATATAAAGTTTTTCCAATCACCCTATCAATCAGGACTTTAGTTGTAATTAAAATAGAAAATGAATAATAATTATTTATTAAATTCAAAGTAAAGAATAATTTATATTGGTGGAAATTTCAGAATATCCTTTAAAAACCCTTTTTGTTTCATCAATTTTGGGTAAAAAAAAGGTCATCAGCCACATGGTCCATTATATCAGTTACATATCACCACTTTTTGGCCCATCGTGACTTGCACATACCCATATTTTTCTTTATTTTTATCAAAACTACATAATCATGAACTCCAAAAATTAAGACAAAAACTCTAAAACATGCTTAATATTCTCTTCACGATTCTCAGTGTCAATTGCATAAAACAACGAACTCCCACTTTCTAGCCCTGAATTACTTCTTATAGAAACGAAGGAGAAAAACAAGCCTAAGATGAAAAAATTACACATGTCAAAACACCGTTGGACTACTTAATCTAAGATTCTCCCATTCAGTTACAACACATTCCCAAGAAGTGGGAAATATGTGAAGAAATGAATGTATTCATTTTGATGTTGCAAGACATTAGGTCCAATCTTCAAAATTATTTCAACCAAACAGTTACCTCAAAAAAATTTCCCACACACCAAAATGAAAAGAAGGAAGAGCATGAGGAAAACATAAAAATAAAAAAGGTAAGACCACATCTGCAACCTTTTCATAAAATCAACTTTGAATAAGATTCACTATATTTTCCCTACTTCAACTTAAGCCTAATCTATACTAAATCTAGGCTATGTAGTGAATTCTTATATTTTCTTTATTGACCACAGTTGCAAACTTCAAAAATTCAAATCATTAACTTGCCATCCTTAGTGTAAAACCCCCACTCCCTCCAAATATCTGTCTTTCCATGCTTGAAATTATTCTTCTATGGGCCAATAAAAAATCATTACTTCATCAGCCCTTTTTCTATAAGGTGCATATTTGGTGACAATCTGGTTAGCTTCCCTCTCAAACTCTATCAATACAATTTCAACATAGGCTAACATATCCATATTCACTGTCTATGTGTCCATATCAAATTTCTGACAAATGTTTATAGCTTGATCTGAAATGGCATTGTTTACTTCACTTCTCCATTCCTGCAAAGTCTTAATGCTACCATCACTCCTTAAGATAGATGGGAGAAGTCCATGATCAGATTCATGGAAATATTTCACCAATTCCCTTATCATGTTCTCTAATGTTTCAACATTTCCTCTATATTCCTCAATCTTATTTACTAGGTGAACAATAGGTCTAAACGTCTCAAGTGGATTAGGGTCTTTCTTAACCCCAATCCTCATTAGCATCAAGTATTTTTTCTAGGGATCTAGATATCATAAGTGGGATAGCCTTTCTTTATCGATATCAAACATTTTTATGGCATCAACCATGGATGAATAGCTATGGTGAATACTATTCAGCTTGTTGTTTAATTTTTTGTTCAAGTGTTCTAGGATTTTTGTGACAATCCTCACGTTTCTCTTGAAAATATCTTCATCATGAATTTGACACCTTTCTCTATATTCATTTAGTTGTCTAAGCAACTCTTTCCTTTTGAAATCCCCTTCATCCTCTGACCCCTTCGACACACTAGGTTCTATTGTTGAAATGGGAACATTTCCCATATTATACAACAAAATTTCCCATGAAGTACTTACATCCATTTTAATTTCAGCGGATATATCTTCTTGTACAATAGTGGGAGAGTCAACATTATCTTGTTTGAGCTTTCTAGGCTACAATTTCTACAATACATCCTCTAACAATTCTACCTTTGTATATAATTTCATATTACTTCTCTCAAGATTTCCATACTTGACCAACAAATTGTTCAATTCTATTCTACGTTTATCCTTCTCAGTTGTCATAGATTCCACAGTAGCCTTGGTGAATTGTGCAGCATGAACAAACAAATTTGCACCTTCCAAGTCCAATGTTTCTGACACTCTTTTGATTATTAATCCTCCCTTGTAATTAGGTGGAGGTTCAAAAATGTCTGGTTTTCTTGTATTTGGGGCTAAAGACCAAATAGCCAAGGCTTCCCACTCTTCACTAAAAGAAAACCCTTGGAATGCAAGAGTAGCTTCTTCCTCTATATCATATAGTGGTATGTCGCATGCCAAAAGCATGGCTAGATCTCATTTTGGTAATAACAAGATACCACTTACTCTCACCAATTCTCTACCTTCCTTAGCAGTCATGTTCTGAAACTTGGTTCTCATCTCATTTAATACCCTTTTCTGAATAATAGTATTAGGCAACTTTGGATGTAGGCTCCTTTCCATAGCTAAAAAAATTACAAACTCATCTACTAAGACGAGGTTAATTAAATAAAATAAACTAATTAAACTTGTTCATGTAATTAAGATATGAAGAAAATGTTCTAAGATAGAAATAATTAGAGAAAAATGAACTATATAATTAAATTTTTCAATTTATTTATAAGTAGAAGAATTAAAGATTATTAATTAAATAAATTATATTTAATTAATTCTCCAGACCAAATTTGAGTGTATACACCATGCAATCTCACAATATCCATGAAAAATAAGTCAACAACATGCACAACATCATTAGTCTTCTTCTAAGGAACGAAATGTGCCATTTTAGAAAAAATATCCACTACTACCATTTAAAATCATATCCTCTTTGTATTCATTGTAATCCAAATATGAAATGCTTGCTAATATCCTCATTGAGTCTCTTTGGTATTGTCAAATTTTTGTACAATCCAATATTTTGACTACTCCCTTTTTGCTACTTAACAAATTTCACAATTCTAAACATACTTCCTAATAACCTTGTATATTTGCAGCTAAAAAAAGTGTTCACTCACCAAAGCTACTATCTTATCAACTCCAAAATATACTACTAGTCCTCTAGTATGCTTTACCTTCACAAAATTTTGCGTCATTAAACTCCTTAGAACACACAATTGTTTTCCCTTAAACAACATATATTCTTGAATGAAATAGTCTAAATATTGATCATGAAATCTTTTACTTCTCCTTAACAACCTTATGAGAAATTTAATGAACGGAGGGACCTACTTGTGCTTCACTGAATAAACTCCAAGATTTTTAGAGAAATTAACTCAAGTCTTTAATGTTTGGGGGAAAGGGAGAAATAAATGTAGAAAGGAAACTTGATTGCAGCAATGCGCCAAAGATTTTACAACATTTCAAAAACCTTAAAAGGCTCCTGTTTCTAATAAAGTGAGCAAAAAATTCCACAGACCCTTAATTTTTGGAAGGAGAAGGAGAAACTAAGGCAGGTATGTGGCCATATAGTAGTCAATCAACTCCTCATGTTGGAAGCACCCATTAAGGTTCAAACAGATAAAAGAAACCCTGATTCAAACAAGATACTTTGGATCCTTACAAAGCTATTCCACTTGACAAAATGATACAAAAATTTGACAAAATGTCAATAGGAGAAAGAAAGAGTATCATATAATATGATTCAATTGTTGAAAGCTTAGGCTAGAAGATGATAAAAGCTAGAAATTGAAAATTGAATATCAATACTTGTATGCAGAATTAAAGAGACATAGAGCATTCAATGTATATGAGATAGAGAATAAAGCATAAAAAAAAAGATCGCATTTGCACAATGTGACAAAATTTATTCTTCTATTACTCGATATTGTAGATTAATGAAAATTCTAAGCTCAAATAATAAATCTAAATAATTTTCTTGACATTGATTACAAAAGAGCAATCAGAGCTATGTAAGAAATCCTCTATACCCTATTCTACTACCGCTAGATTACTTTTATTGATGATAATCTATCACCTATATATCCATCTACCATGATGAGAGGTTGTTGTATGGTTCCCTTTTATAAGATAAGGGAAGCATACAAGCACTAAGCCTCTTTACCACCAAAAATAAAACCCTAATAGGTGTCATCACTAGGCAACCTCAAAATCTGATCAAAAAATGAGATTTGATATGATAATAAAAATTGAGTTGCTTCAAAAATGTTGATAGGCATAACAACTAGATAAAATAGATATTATAAGAGCTTCATGTAGGTCTCCTTGTTAGAAATAATATATGGGTTGTAAATGCTTGACTAAATCCAATCCGATCTGCTACAAGTGATAATGACATCATCAAAAAGGAGGTTGACCCTTGAAGCTATGAAGGAACAAAAATATTTTCCACCTGACAACATATGTGAAGGTACTACTCTAATGGTGAAGAAACCTGCCAAACAATAGTTGGGTGACATGGCATGCTAGTGGGATTTCTTCAAAAATTGAGAGAGCGGCTCAAAGAAGATCCCGAAAGGGCAGCTATGTGTCCAAATTGAGGTCCGAAATGAGGGAAATATCTGAAAAGGTAGTGCAGCCACTACATGGCACAATTGTGAATAGTATTTCCAAAATTGTCCCATGACCTCCAAAAATATTTGTCAATATGACATGTGGCAAGGAAAAAACAAAAGTCACAAAAGTGAGGGCCTTGGGGCTAAAATCGCAATACCAAGGAAACATACATACTTAAAGAGAAAAAATGCTCCACAGTTTTTGGCGACTCATAGGGAGCCTTCGCTTATGGAGGCATTAATGCAGAAAAATAAAATAGCATAAAATAATAAAGAAATTTGTGATCCCTCAAAGTTTGAGGAATGAAGAACTAATGCATGCATAATATCAGAATCTTGTGTTGGCTATTTTTAGGAACCAAACTTATCTCCAGAAATATCTATGGACTTTATCATTTCCAATAATCAATACTCCAAAGGGATTGGCCAACGAACAAGTAGAAGCTGTAAAACTTCTACTTCAACACTTTGGGCTATGTGAAACCCATGAGGGTTATCCCATAATGTATACTTCTAATTTCATATAATTATAATCAGTTACATTGGCAATGACAAATACTTCTCATTTAGATTTCTCAAGATCCTAATAGATGAAATAAGTTGGTAGCTTATTTATCAATGTGTTATACCTAAGAGATGAGAAGGTGGAACATCAATACAAAACAAATACAATGGTATCTATAAAATTTCAAAGATTAAAAGTGATTAGTTGATGAATCAACACAGATATTGAATCATGAATATTCTACACGAACCAATGCCTTCATCCCAAGCATGGAGTCATAATCAAACTATATAACCAAATAAAAAATTAACAGTAGCAGCATATAATTTCAAAAGTTGTTGCATTACAACATTCCCCTATCTCATTCATGACTAATACTTCTTATCAATATCCTGGAACTTGATTCTTATGAGTTAATAATTTCATCCAAGCATTTACATTAATTCATTGAATTAATAAGCAAGAATGAAACCAAACATCCACTAGTGAATAATAGAAACAAATAAAAGACATCATAGATTACTTTCATTCATAACTCATAAAACGAGCACAGGGAGAGACAATGGCCATGAAATTAGTATTTCTAAATATATATTTTGGTTTACTCTTATATGAACTACGTAATCATGAACTCCAAAACTTAAGACAAAAACTCTAAAACATGCTTAATACTCTTCACAATTATGAGTGTTAATTGCATAAAACAACAAACTCCTGGCCCTAAATTCCTTCTTATAGAAAAAAAGGACAAAAAAAAGCCTCAGGCTAGAAAAGTACACATTTCAAAACCCTATTGGACCTCTTAATCAAAGATTCTCCCATTGAGCTACAATGCATTCCCAAGAAGTGGAAAACATGTGAAGAAATGAGTGTATTACTTGTTCATTGCAAGAGATCAGGTCCAATCTTCAAAAATATTTCAACCAAACAGTTACCTCAAAATTTCTACCCATGCACCAGAATGAAAAAGAAGGAATAGCACAAGGAAAACATAGAAAAGACAAAAGATAAGACCACATCTATAACCTTGTCATCAAATCAATTTTGAATAAGATGCACTATATTTTCCCTACTTCAACATAATCCTAAACTGTACTAAATCCAAGCTATGTAGTGCATTCATATATGTTCGTTATTCACCATAGTTGCAAACTTCAAACATTCAAGTCATTAACCTGCCACCCTTTGTGTAAAACCCCCACTCCCTCCAAATATCTTCCTTTCCATGCTTGTAATTCTTCTTCTATGGGCCAATCAAAATTCATTACTTCATCAGCCCTTTTTCTGTAAGGTGCATATTTGGTGACAATCTGGTTAGCTTCCCTATCAAACTCTAGCAATACAGTTTCAGCATGGGCTAACATATCCATATTCACTATCAATGCATCCATATCAAATTTTTGACAAATTTTTATAGCTTGATCTAAAATGACGATGTTTACTTCACTTCTCCATTACTGCAAAGTCTTAATGCTACCATCGCTCCTTAAGATAAATGGGAGAAGTCCATGATGAGATTCTTGGAAATATTTCACCAATTCCCTTATCCTATTCTCTAATGTTTCAACATTTCCTCTATATTCCTCAATCTTATTTACTAGGAGAACAATAGGTCTAAACCTCTGAGGTGGATTAGGGTCTTGCTTAACCCCAATCCCCATTAGCATCAAGTCTTTTTTTCTAGGGATCCATATCTTCATAAGTTGGATAGCCTTTTCTTTGTCGATGTCAAAAAAAATTATGGCATCAACCATGGATGAATAGGTATGGTGAATACTATTCAACTTGTTGTTCAATTTTTTGTTCGAGTGTTCCAAGAATACTATGAAAATCCTCATTATTCTCTTGAAAGTATCCTCATCATGAATTTGACACCTTTCTTTATATTCATTTAGTTATCTAAGCAACTCTTCCCTTTTGACATCCCCTTCATCTTGTGACCCCTCTAACACACTGGGTTCTATTGTTGAAATGGGAACATTTTCCATACTATATGGAATAATTGATTATGAATTACTTACATCCATTATAATTTCAGGGGATATATCTTCTTGTACATTAGTGGGAGGGTCAACATTATCTTGTTTGAGCTTTCTAGGCTCTAATTTTTATAATACATCCTCTAACAATTCTACCTTTGTATGTAATTGCATCTTACTTCTCTCAAGATATTCATACTTGACCAACAAATTGTTTAGTTATGTTCTAAGTTTATCCTTCTCAGCTTTGACAGATTCTGTAGTAGCCTTGGTGAATTGTGCAACATGAATAGAAAAATTTGTAGCTTCCAAGGCCGATGTTTCTAACACTCTTTTGATTATTAAGCCTCCCTTATAATTAGGTGGAGGGTTAGCAATGTTTGGTTTTCTTCTATTTGGGGCTAAAGACCAAATAGCCAAGTCTTCCCAGTCTTCACTAGAAGCATACCCTTGCAATGCAAGATCAACTTCTTCCTTTGTATCATATAGTGGTCTATCACAGTTTTTAATTGTGTCAAAATCAATTGCCAACACTAGATCCCATTCTAGTAATAAAAAGATACCACTTGTTCTCATGAATTCTCTACCTTCCTTAGCATTCATGTTTTGAAACCTGGCTGTCATCTCATTTAATACCCTTTTTTGAATGACAATATCAGGCAACTCTAAATGTAGGCTCCTCTCCATAGCTAAACATTTTAGATACTCATCTCATTTAGCCCTATAGGCAAAATTCTTAAAAGCTTGAGTTTTCACAAATGATTCATCATCCAAGAACTTAGTACATGCCTCAAATCTCATGTCATCACTTCCATTTAATCCTCTAATTTCAACATCACTTAATATTTTTCCCTATTGAATAGTTTCCCTTACTACAGATGTAGTTGGAACTCCTTCCTATATTTCTTGCTCAGAGACCCAAATTTCATTATTAGAATATTCATCATCATAATCCACTAGCCTAGTGGTCATAGTTTTCTATTTTTTCAATGGTGTCTCCTTAGGTGGTACTTCACTGGATGGTAGAGAATCAACAACCAAATATTTAGACTCTATCAACGTTAGGGAGATGAGGGAGACACTTGTTGCACAGGATAAATAGTTATATGTTCCTCATGCTAAGTTGGAGCATAGGGCTCATCAAATTTCTTTGTTTTACCTTTTCTTCTTATGAAAAAACTTTATTTTCGATTCCTCAGGGGCCTATGATGTAGACTCCCTTTCAATAGCAGAAATTCCTTCTCCACTAGAAGTTGTTCTTTGGTAATTGGAGATTTCGAATTATCTATACCAATCACCCCTTTACTTTCAAGGTGGCCTACTATTGAATCCAATTTTCTTGTGGCATCCTTCGCCTTTTGAATTATGTCCTCAATCTCAGGGAGGATTGTGAAATCAGGCTCTTCCTAATTGATTTTCCTTTGCATCTTGTTAAATGCAATCCACCTTGCCAACCTCTTTTCTTGCTCCATATTATCAGATATATTCCTTATTACATCCTCTATATAATGGAAAGTATAAGCATACTTGTAGCTTTTGTTTCTATCATTCAACTAGGCCATAAAACCTTTAGGATCATATTTGACCCTCTCAATAGTCCTTTTCATGTGGTATCATTTGAGAACATCAATGATATTGTTCCAACCTCCTTTAGTCATCATAAAATTAGAAAAAAAAGTGTATAAAGGAAAGAAAGTTCCCTTTCTAATTTAGAGTGGCAGGGATAGCAAACACCCAAATATAATGTAAAATACCCTCTAGCACTTAGGTTTCAACAAACTTCCACAAACTATGGTGAATTAGGCACTTTTCTATCAAAAGGCTAGTAGCCTTACCCGGTAGGATAGTCAATATAAAAACCACATGGATTATTTTCAAGACACCAAACCTATGAATTTAGACATCCACAATGGACCCCTAAAAATTTCCAAAACCTTTCCTCTTGACTGTCAAGGCATCACTCACAATGGCCCTTTCTACCACTACTCCAAGAGGCCTAATTCACAGACCTACACCTGGGTCTTGACTATCTAGGCTCTCCCCTTCACCCCAAAGCCAAAAAATGAACTCCTACAGGTTTTTCACACCTATCATCATCATTCCTAAGTGCCTTTCACACAGATTCTTCAAAATAAAGCAAAAACTCACTTTTTGCTTGTCACATGGGCTTGCCACATAGAGATGTCAAGCCAAAACATTGCACCATTTGGATCCAAAGTTCTTGCTGCTCTCCAAGACCTCTGATACATAAAATTTCACCCTCATACCTTCCATCCCACCAATATTTTGGAATTCTATAGTGTGGGAATGGAAGATGCATCCATTTTTTTGCTCAAAACCTTGATTTTGAGGATTTTCAGAACACCCGGGAGTAAAATTAGGATATCTCCCTTATTACTCAATGAAATATCACCACTCCAACTCCAAAAGAAATATTATTCAATTACCTTTCCAACCATTACACCCTTCAACCATAAAACAGAACATACAGATCGTACCAAGTACGGGATCAGCAAATTCTAGAGGAAAACATGGGGTTTGAGACCACCCGGTAGTAAAATGGCAATATCTCACTCAATTCTCAATGAAATCACACCATTCAAATGCCAAAACAAAGGTGATTCAATTATCTATCCAACCATTATAGGATTATAACATGAAACAACATATAAAGTCCATAAAATGCACGGGATCAGCAGTTTCTTGATGAAAAACTCAAAAACAGCAATTTCTCCTTTGAAAACTCCTTCTCAACTTCTTCAACAACCTTGCCTCGACCAAGAGAGGCATATTTGAAGCCTCCTAGCTCCATAAAACTTCCTCCAACTTCCATTTTAATCAGTTGGTTGTTGGAAACACATTTAGACTTCACTTGAACACATAAATGCCTAATTAAGGCAATTTAGACCATTTTCACCAACTTGCCTACAAAGATGCTTCCAAAATATGTGAAAGGCATACAAGACAACTAAAATGAGCAAGGTGACTCCCCTCAAGTGTCTAGATACAACAAGGCATCCTTATTTTTTTAATTTACCAAAATGTATTAGACTTACAAAGGAGGATGGAGACCTTGTTTATACAAAGAGTTGGTCACCAAGACCAAAATTCCATCAAAAACTTAGGAGACCTATTACAAAGCATTGAAATGGTCCTTAGGACCTTATTCTAACACAAAAATAAGAAACAAAACATAACTAAACATTCTAGGTCCATTAGACCCATGGGTGCTCCTGCACCACTTTCCCCGATTTAACAAATGTTCATTCTCAACATTCCTTAATTTCCACATAACTTCAAGGAAACCTATTCTTTCGAGCACAAACCTCGGTAAAAAATGAGGTGCTAGTTTAGAACCATAGACTCTTAAAATAGTAAGATTGGAGAGAAAAATAACATCTCCCAAGTTATGCTCAATACCTATCTTAGGTTTTCTTTCCTTTGGTCTCAAGAAATCATGTAAAGTAACAGGAACTCTAGGAAACCTCACAACCAAAGCCTTTTTCAATTTAAAAGCAAAGAGATTCTAGAAAGTGACATAATTATACGTTGTATCATCCTTGTCCAAAATAGTCATCCAACATTGCACGGGCTAATCCCAATCACCTTCCTTTCTCTCCAAATCTATATTTTGTCCAAAATACACTACACCCTTGTATAAGAACATATGCATCAGAAATAAGTACCAGTTGCATCCTAATGCATATTCTCCTTTCTTTAATCTAACCAGCCCATCATGCATTTTCTCAAAAAGAAATCCTAGATAATCAAATACTGCACAATATTGGGGATGTTGGATTTGGGCAACCATATAGATCCAAGCCATTGGGATTCCATTAAAAGGATCATAACCAATTATTTGACAAATGGAAGAGAAAATCTTCTTGAAATAAGGAACAAAATAATTGACAGGGAATGGCTCCTTGTCATGTGATCCTATTATAATCTTTTGTCCTGTGATTTCTACTAGGAATCTTGGTAAAATGTGGACCCTAAATGAAGCCTTGGTCTTCTCATACTCTTGTTTAAGAGATTCTTCATTTATCTTATACATTTCATCACTCCATTTAGTGAGTTTAAAAATAAGACCCAATTCCTCCTTTGTGATTCTAACCATTTCTTTTCCATCAAAGGTTCTAATAGTCCCCGTGACTGGGTCATAGTTAGCAGCTATTTCCTTTAGCAAGTCAACATCCATATAAACGTTTGGCACAATTAGCTTTCCCAGAAAATAGTTCCAAGGGTTTCCAATTGGGAAACCCATACTTTTGTTCTTCAACCAACTATAGAACAATTCCCATCCAAAATAGGGTAATTTAGCATCTTTAATAGAACCTCTTTTGTCAAATAGTCCCTCTACTATTTGTGCCCCCCTAGGAATCAATTGACCTCTAGATTTATCGCTAGTGGAAGGTGGTAACTGATCCATAAGGTATTTATTTAGAGGTATCTTGGGAATAGAAGCATCCCCTTTGAATGAAGATGTTTTTGATTTAGGGTGATAATACAAGAAATATACTCAAACAATATTATTTGGTCTAACTGAGCGGGGCCTAGAGATTTTCTAAGGGTTTGGCACAAATTATTCAAATGCATAATTAATGAAATCCCCTTTTATAAACCTCAAACTTAACAACTAAACCAAGACAAAAACCCTAACAAACTTAAGCTTGAGAAAATAGAACCTTTCAATAATGCCAGAAGGAAAATTATAATTAACTTACTGTTTTGTGTAAGTTGACATCTCTAATTGCAATGTGAGAAAATGTTGAGTGACCACATCCCTAGCTCCTAGAGTATATTTAGTGTACTTTTTATACTGAATTAGGGCTTTAATGTAACTATTTATAATTATGCCATTCCTTACTTTGGTAGCTCAATGTTCTTTCAGTTATTAAGAATCCCTCACATGAACTAGAACAACGTGATTGCTATAAACTTTGTTTTGAATGTTGACCATTGATTTATTTAGCTGGTTAATTGATCCATGATCCACATTTAATTAACTTATGATGAAACATTTGACTGTGCATAGTTGAATCAATAACTCAATGATAGGAGGCCACATGGGAGAAAATGTTCATAACATGTGGGCCCTACCATCTCTTTGTCTTTTCAATTTCAATCCATGTGTCAATCTTCCCTTACCCCCATGAGCCATAACTCACATGCAACTTTTATCAATGGGAGGATGGGGAACAACTAAGATTGAATCTAGAGGCATCATCATAGACAATGCTTAGCTAGCTTCAATTTTGATTCCCATATAATATCAAGGGCTCAAATTAAAATATTTTTTAGGCACATGTGATATATGGTCTTTAGTAACACACACGTTACCCTCCACAATATTAAGATGTATTCCACATGAAAAACATGCGCTTCCCTGTTGAGAAAATAAGGAGGTGAATGGGGCCCACATGGGATGGTAGGGAGTGGTCTAGGTTGATCCACATTACCCGAAATCAACCGTCAAATCAAGGTGAAATTGAACAATATTAATCCTTGAACTTATCATAGATAAGACAGGTGGCAAACACTCGCTAGCCCACATGGTTACTCCAATAACCAGGAAAAACAGACAGGTCGACGAGGAACAACCTAGATGTGGCCACCTCAGTTATCACCAACCGTTGATCTAGCTTTAGCAAACACTTGTACACCTTTTCAGCGATGTCAGGCCCAAAAATCATTAGTAACACATGTCCTTCACCCGTGAGCCCAAATGAATAAAATAACTCAAGATAAGATAGGACATGCAAGCGGGAGATTGTTCAGATTTTCTCCATTGATCGCATGACCCACAATAACATTCTAGATCTGCACATGTAAAAATGTTAACCCTAAAAGGGACCCTTCCAAGGACAATTAACCCATGGCCATGACATAAAGACTTTAAATCTTTGTTAATAGGAAATATTTAGCTCGACTTAGTATAACCAACAAATAACAATCCAACATGATTAATAGGTAAAATCAAACCGAAGGGCCAGTCATTTAACAGGTTTTCACGTTGCAAGACATGACTTAAAATATTGATGACCGATAAAAGGATTCAATAGCAAAATAGAAAAAGGGAAAAGATATAAGCTCAAAATGTTTCAAATTTTGACCAAAGTAAACCTAAAACCCTTTATATTATCAAGAAATAGAAACCCACAACCTCCTAAAATTCACCAAGACCTTAGAGATGGAACATAATTTTCATGGGTTCCATCAGCTTGATCGAGGTCAATTACCTCCTTGAAGGATACTACTCCGTATTATTCTTCTACCACTCTAATGAGGGAGTAGAGCTAGGCCAAAGGGAGAAGCACATCTTCGATCTCTTTGACCATAGGAGGTGAGCTCAATTTTTGGAGTTCTAATTGGTCCTACTACTTGGCCTCTAAGGCTTGTCTAATTTTTTCCTCAATGAGTATTGTTCCATCAAGTGAAAATGGAGAGGGAAAACCCAATTGAATCAAAGCTCTAAAATCCTCTCTTCTAAAATCCTCTCATTTCACCAACCTTCTTGGTTGGTTCTAGCTGACAGTTCTTGCTCCTTTGGGTAGCTTTGTTACACATGATGAATTTGTTTGCCTTCTTGGTGGTCGCTCTTCATTCTGGGATCCCAACACTTACCAAAGTCACCTCAGTCACCTTATCCAAATTGGTTATTAAATTACCTAACTTAGCATATCGAATGAATCTCTTCAACATTTGGTTGATTATTGGAACAACCTTTCTATTTAACTCTGGTACATCAGCTATAAATTTCAGAGTTGATCCCAAGGCCATCGTTTCTTCCTTTATACCATTGGGAGGTGTTTGGATGTTCTTGTTGGGTCTCAAAAACACAGGTTTGAACCACGAGAGGTTTCCGAGCTCTCACAATGCTTATGGCCAACGTACAAGGCCAATTGATGCAATTGTACCTTCTGCTCTTTAGGCTTTGCTAAACCTAGGTGGGTGCACCTATGTGTATGTTCCAGATTTGAAATATATTTCCTTCTTGAATAATTTACCCACAATGGCAAATGGAAGTGGATAAATAAGACCACTACAACTACTCCTACTGCACAAAAGAAATATTTGAAAATGTTGTTTTATATGAAATTTGTTCTCTAGGTTGTGATAGATTAGTGCCTTCTATTGACATGGGAAATGGATTCAAAATTAAGAATTATATGTGTTTTCCTCTCTGGAATAACTCTAGTTGTTAAGCACTTTGAAAAATGAGATTCTATGAATGGCATAAAACTTCACTAAATTTATGACTTGCATAAACTATGTTGGAATATTTCTTTACCAGTTTCTTGTTTAACTATCCAAAAGAAAATCTTAAATCACTGTGACTTATTTAAAATAATTTAATTCTGACTTGCAGACACCAGTTAATTAAATCACACAAAATGGGAATACATTTTGACAAATCAGAAATATACTTGATACACTGATTTAAATGATAAAAGACCTCAAATTGGAGACAACCAGATACAAAATATGGATTATTACATCACAACAATTGAACACCAAAAAAAAGAATTTCACCAGTTTAAGACATTTTCTCCATTGTTGTATTTCAAGAAGGTATGTACATTATTTTCATTTCCCCAGTTTTACTTCTACAATTCTAATTGTTCCTACCCCTAACTACCACTATCCTCTCTCACATATTTTTTGAAATATTTCTACAATAAATCCAAAGGGTCATGACCCTTCATTTTCCCTGTTACAACCGTTTAACATTCTTTGACATAAATTAAAATATTTAACTGGATTGCCTTATTGGAAAATTAAATATTTCTAAAACTATAGCTCTACATTTATTTTATTTTACATTATACCTACTCTTTAATTTTTGCTTTCTACATAGCTTCCTTTATTCCTACCACCCTACCGTGGTCAACATTTTTTCCTCCCACAGTGCCGTGGTGCTTTGAATTTGACTTTTCCCCCGCCATCCACTATGCCACTGTAGTCTATGTTTTAACCACCAATGGTACCACGTTGTTTGGTCTTAATCGCTACTTCATTGTTATCTTCCCTTCCACCGCGTCATTGCAAGCTTCATTTTAAATCCTAGTGGTACTCACATTTATTTTCACGCTAATTGTCTATCGCATTACCGCAGTCACTAAATTGAGTGCTAGTGGTACCAGGTGGGTCTTCTATCTGTCGCTTCGCTCCTTGCTAACTATTCACCACAATCACCGTGGTCTCCTCGTAGATCGGTGGCAGTACCATGGTAACCATCTTTTGACCATTACCTTCACCATTATCTTCATGCCCACCATGCTACCATGGTCACTATTCTAACTAACACTTCACCACTTATCTCCATCCACCATGCCACCGCGGTCTCCATTTTGACCATCCGCTCTCCGTCGCTTCACCGCTTACCACACAACCCCAATCTTCTCTCTGAATTTCCACGATGTGGCAGTAATGATTACATGATTGTTGCCAACCATGATACCATGAGCAACTTTTCAAAAGGTTGTGGTAAAGTGGTGAAGGCTATGAAGGGTAAATGATGGTGGTAAAAGGTATTTTAACATTATGGATGGGGGTAAAATGAATTATTATGAAAATTTAGCAAAATAATAAGTTTAAATGAGTAAAACCCCTTATTTTTTTAATGGAAAATTTGGGTTCTAACAGTGGCTCCTATTGGGGATGAGTGATTTGAAAATCACTACAAGAATCTAGAATTTACTGGGAGAGTAGACCAAGCAAAGGATGGAAAAAATGAAAATGAAGACAACGAAAGACAAAGGTAATGAAAAAAAAGGAGATGGAAAATGGAAGATGAAGAACGGAGAATGGAAGTGACCCTAGCTACTATACATGGAAAGAAATAAAATATTTCTAATAAGGGAATTTATGAGAATGTCCATGTACTGGCAAACCTAGGCCCTTCAAAATTTCTAAAACTATTGTGCATGGAAAAGAATGTTTAAAGAGGTTTGTTAGGAATTGTCCGTGCACTGGAAATCCTTAATCCTCTATTACACCTCTTATGGTCTAAAATTCAAACCATAAATTATGGCCCAAGTCCACCCAAAAGAATAACCTATAATTTCCTCTATCATAGACTTTATTCTGATTTGAACTCATCAAGCCCCTTTTGAAACTATCCATTCCATCTGCCCTGTTACATATAATGTCATAGAAAATTTTCAGAAAATCATTGTGTTCAACCTGACTCATACCACTCTGCAGTTCATCATATGATAAACATTTGTCACCTTCATCATACAAAGTGTATCCAGATTCAATGGAACATTCATAAGCTTTCTCATTATCATGTATTGCTAAATGATCCTGCAATTGCACTGGGACTTGAAAATTTGAGTGCTTATCTTGGAAGTCTTAGAATCTTGTCTCATCAACACCTTCTGAAACAATCAAATCAAAAATACTTTCCATTTATTTCCTATCACCAGTTGGTAATGAAACATAAGTTTGATCCATATAATCATCCTTACATATATTTGGATCAATAAATGTTGAATACTCACCATCAATGATATGCAAACCAATATCCTCCTCTTGTAGACAAAAAATGTTCAAGTCATATACCTCTTCTTAAACATAAATGGATTCTTGATCATCTTCAAAGATCTCTTCATCACTCTAAGAAATACACATGGAGTCATATGAATCATTACACATAGTACTCTCACTATCAAAGAAAATGCATGCTGGTCCCAAAACTTTAGAATCATCTTTATGTGCATCATCTCTGGTATTCAAGAGTTAACAAATCTGAAACTTGCTCACTGCTGAATGAACATGTTTCTTCCAGATTTTCTGCTATATTTTCATCATCTTGGCCCTCATAAGAACTTTCTCCCATGAATTCTTCTTTATGATTAATTGTGTCACCATGGTATTGATCATTGTATTCCTCATCCAAGATGTATGATTGATCCTCCATATCATCACCATCTTCCAAATCGAAAAAATTGTCATTAGAAATCCCAGTAGCACATGCTTCCTTTGTTTGTTGCATTGTCTGATCATCCATGATATCACTATTAGATTTATGGTTGCTAGTATTCATATAACTTTTCCCAAGTATGGAATCAATAAGTTTATTCACAACATCAAAGGCACACTATTTTGATGACTTTGACCAATAAACTGATTTAGGCTCCGATGCTCTTAGAAACTGTGCAACAAACATGGGTCTTCTAGGTCTACAATGAGGAGGTAATTGCATATAGATGTATCTCATCCTATTGTATAGAGAGTTTACATCTTCTCCCTTATATCTCTTTATGTCAAAAAATGAATCCAAGGGAGAAACTCCACATTCTGATTTTGTGATGGATTCTTTGCTTTGAGTATGTGCATATTCATCCTCCTCCTCAAGCTACCAATTCTGATAGCTTACAAATATTTGTCTAGGAAGGACAGGATAAATATTCATTTGATGTGATGACTGAGATGCATTTAAATGTTCGACTATGAATAGAGCATATTACCTTCATTGTCAAAGTTTTCAAGTGGTACTTGTGGTTTCCAAGATCTACTGGCATTTGTGTATTCAGATGTATTAGAGACATGTTTAGCTCCAAATTGTAGCAATCCTTGATTCAATTGTAGCATTTTTTGGTCCAATTTCAGCCTTTGTTATTTTAATTCCTTCAACTCTCTTATTGAATGTTGCCTCCACACTTATTCTACCATCTTGACAAGAAAATTGACCAAGTGTTATTGTTCCATAATATCTATGCGTTATTTATCAAACTAAAACATAGTCGCCACCTAATTTTCCCAAAAGTAGGAAAATGAAAAGGATTTTGATACTGATTTTGCTTGCCTCAGTGGAATCTCCAAAAAAAAAATGTAAAACTTTGTTGACTCTATAAATGGATAGGATTGAAAATTTTTTTTTGAGTATAGTCCCTAGCAAAGTTGCCAAACTGTTGGGTCTCAAAAATGCATGTTTGAACCATGAGAGGTTTCCAAGCTCTCAAAATGCTTCTAGCCAATGTAGAAGGCCAATTGATGCAATTGTACCTTATGCTCTTTAGGCTCTACTAAACCTAGGTAGGTGCACCTATGTGTATGTTGTAGATTTGAAATATATTTCCTACTTGAATAATTTACCCACAGTGGAAAATGGAAGTGGATAAACAAGATCACTACAACTACTCCTACTGCACAAAAGAAAGATTTTAAAAATGTTATTTTATATGAAATTTGTTCTCTAGGTTGTGATAGATTAGTGCCTTCTATCCACATGGGCAATGGAGTCAAAATTAATAATGATATGTATTTCCCTCTTTGGCATAACTCTAGTTGTTAGGCACTTTGAAAAATAAGATTCTATGACTGGCATAAAACATCACTAAATTTATGACTTGCATAAGTTGTGCTGGAATATTTCTTTACCAGTTTCTTCTTTAACTATCCAAAAGAAAATCTTAAATCACTGTGACTTATTTAAAAGAATTTAATTCTGACTTGTAGACACCAGTTAATTAAATCACACAAAATGGGAATACATTTTGACAAATCAGAAATATACTTGATACACTGATTTAAATGATAAAAGACCTCAAGTTGGAGACAACCAGATAAAAAATATGGATTATTACATAACAACAACTGAACACCAAAAATGAATTTCACTAGTTTAAGAAATTTTCTCCATTGTTGTATTTCAAGAAGGTCTTTACATTATTTTCATTTCCCCAGTTTTACTTCTGCAATTCTAATTGTTCCTACCCCTAACTGCTGTTGTCCTCTCTCACTGATTTTTTGAAATATTTATACAGTAAATACCAAGGGTCATGACCCTTCATTTTCTTATTACAACCGTTTAACATTCTTTGACATAAATTAAAATATTTAATTGGATTACCTTATCGGATAATTAAATACTTCTAAAACTATAGTTCTGCGTTTATTTTATTTTACATTATACCTGCTCTTTAATTTTCACTTTCTCTATAGCTTCCTTTATTCTTACCGCCCTACCACGGTCAACATTTTGTCCTCCCACGGTGCCACGATGCTTTGACTTTGACTGCTCCCCTACCATCCACTATGCCACCGCAATCTGTGTTTTAACCGCCAGTGTTACCACAGTGTTTGGTCTTATCTGCTACTTTGTTGTTATATTCCCTTTCGTCATGTCATCACAGGCTTCATTTTAACTCCTGGCGATATGGTGGTATTGGAATTTATTGTCACGCTAACAATCTACCGCATCACCGCGGTCACTGACTTGACTGCCAGTAGTACCGTGGTGGGTCTTTTGTCTGCCGCTTCACTCCTTGCTAACTATTAACCGCATTTAGCGTGGTCTCCTCATAGACTAGTCATGGTACCGTGGTAAATGTCTTCTAACCGTTACCTCCACCATTATCTTCATGCCCACCATGCTACTGCGGTCACTGTTTTGACTGACACTTCACTGCTTATCTTTGTCCACTGCACCACTGCAGTCTCCATTCTGACTGGATGCTCTTCATCACTTCACCGCTTACCACACAACCACGGTCTTCTCTCTGACTGTCCACGGTGTGGTGATAACAGTTACATGATTGTTGCTAACCATGATACTGCAAGCCACTTTGCAAATTCCGCAGTAAAGCGGTGAAGGCTATGAAGGGTAAACGATGGTAGTAAAAGTTATTTTAACATTATGGATGGGGGTAAAATGAATTATTATGAAAAGGTAGGAAAATAATGAGTTTAAATGAGTAAAACCCCTTAGTGTTTTAATGGAAAATTTGGGTTCTAACAATTCTTTCCACAATCAATTCCTATAGGAACAAAGACTCCTTAACCTTTATTTCTTCCTTCAATTGATCAACCTTTGTCTCATCCCATTATAGCTCCTTTGTTTCTTGAGACTTGGCACTAGTCAGCTCACCTTGCATCTCATTCTTCCCCTTTTTGAATTGCTTAGTTGCTTAACTCAGTCTGCTGCTTCAAAGCATTTATTTTGTATTTCCTATACCTCTCTCTGTAATCCTACACATTTGTTGTCTTGTTGGCTTGAATTTTGAGCAAACACCTTTTTATTTTGTTTCCATTCCTCTATAGCCTTTTTCATTGGGCCTTTATATCTTATTTTAGTTTGCACTTGGTCTTGACCTTGTCCATCATCTTTTCCACCTCAGTGAAAAGTTGATCCCTTTCATTTTGAGTGGCTTAAATGGATATTTATGCTTCTACTTGCATATCTTGTGCCTATCTAAGGCCATTGATCTCCATATACTTTAATTTTATCTCCACTTGGTGCCTATTAATTGTATCTTTTACATTGACCAACTTTGTCTCTCGCTTCTTCAATTTCTTCTCCATCCTTGTGTAATTGACGTATACAACCTTCTATGTAGCTTTTGGGAAGGCCTATCTTATCATGGAGGAGCACCTCACTCAAGTTCAAACCTATACGATATAGATCTGATAGTCTTCATATTGTGTCTCCCCATCTACCTTGCAGACTAGTGGCTTCCTAGCCAAAATCATCAAGCATCTCAACTCTTCATCAAAACACGTCTCCAACTTTGAGGTAGCCAGAGCCGCCACGACCTTCACCAATTACTTCTATTTCCTCCCCCTTTGAGCCCATCTGGTTAACTCTATTTGACTCTTGATAACATTTGGGGATTCAATAATTTATGTAGCAATGGGGACTCCAGTAGGGAGGCCATAAAGGGTGGGATGGGGTGTGCTTCTAGATGCTTGGGTTGGGGGAGAGGCAAATAGAAAATATATCAGTGAGAAAGGTGATATGCCTCACAAATATTGTGTGCAATGTAGAGTACTCATTGGGTTAAGGGGTGTAGTAGTTGAAAATAGGGGCATAGGCCTAGAAGCAGGAAATGGTGATGAAATTTGTAATAGGTGTGGCTTCAAAAATGAAATCTGGGCCTCAAATAAAGCAATTAAAATTTCAACCATAACTATGATGGAAGACACATGTTATACATGTGGGGCTTCCACATGAGGCTCATCAGAAAACATGGTAGGGTGTGTTTCAATAATAAGTAGGTCCAAATTAATCGATGAAGGATTTTTCTCTATGGATGGGGGGTTTATAGATACCAATGACGTAGTGGAAGAAAGCACACCAAGTGTAAATCTGACCTAAAATATAGGGGTTGAAGATACTTGCAAGGAGAAGTCCATTTCTTCACCTTCCTTGTCTGAGGATCCTTGTCCAACAAACCTTGGGTTTCATGAGCTACCAAATACTTCCATATAGATCATCATGCACACCTTTCTTTTATAGAAATATTGGTAGAAGAGGAGACATATAGCTCCTTCTATGATACATATTTCTCCTTCCCCTTTCCAGTGTTAGTCACTCGAGGCAATGAGTCAGAACCTTGGACATTTTCTTATTCAGGGTCCTAATCAACTTTTTGATCTGAATTAGACCCAACCTCTCTATCATAAATATATTTGAACATATTTTTCATCCATAGGAGTGACTCTGAACAAGGGGCCTATTTTCCTGATCTCTTACTGATATCTCCAAAATTCAATCACTTTCCTTTTGAACAACCCCTTCTTCCTCAACTATCGTTTGAAGGATGTATCCATCATAATACCTAGGTAAATAATTTCACCATGACTTGGTATAAAGTGAGCCATGGAGACCACACAAATGATATAGCGCCCAGTTCAACATAGACACCTTTTTTTCCCTTGATTGGGTTTCATATTTCTTCCCAATATGGTCAAGTCTCATATCAAAAAGACAAGTTTCCTTCCAAATTATACTTCCACTTCTTGCAAATAAGCCTAAGGCTAAGAGAGGACAATTTTTTGTTTAATACATATTGTGCCTCTCTCTTCATGGGCATCACTTTTCTCTTTCCAACTGTGAGAGGGATTTCAAGAAGCTTCATCTTTTTAGTCTTAGTGCCATAGTCATAATTCATAATTGATAATTGTCAATATATTTCCAAGGAAAGTGTCTTGGCCATTACAAATATTGGCAACCAAAGACGCTCACCTATAAACCCATGACATCTAATGAAATTAAAATTGAAACCCATGAACTAGTCAAGTGTGGTCATGTGTGTCCTCATCCACTCTAGATATTTAGGAGGAAACTTTCACAAAGGTTACTAGGATAAATCTTGAAGCACTAGGTTTAGAAAATATTTGGAAAATGTATAATAGTCACATATGCTTAAAATAACATGGGTCAATAACCAAACTAGTTTAAACAACCTTGATCCACTCCACATACTGAGCGACAATCCCAAACGGCCAAAAAATGTAGGGTTCTAATACAAAATTAAATGTACTGAGAAAAAAGAATACATGAACTTGGAAAAATGGTGGTACTCCTTTAACTGATTGAGCATCTTATCTATAATCATTTTGGCAAAGTCATACCGACATCTTCCCTTTTATTTCTTGAGCTTAAAGGCTAGACCCATCTAATATTCGTGGACCTCATCATCAAAATCCATAGCATATACGAAATCCAACATTGAAAACACATCCTTCAAGTCTAAATTGAATAAGACTAAATGCCATAGGGAATTTGGGATCTTCACTATCAAGTCCTTGCCTTGTTTCATCCCTCTAGAATGCTAACTTATCTCTCCTTAACCTCTAAAAAAAAAAAATCCCATGAGAAAATCTCAGCCTCCATGTTAGTAGGGATACATAGCATGTCCCTGATGTCTATGACATTAATGGTGATTTTTATCTCTCCACCCCTAATGATCCCATTTTCCTTATGCAACTTCTTAGCATAGATATCACCTAGCTCTCGGCATGAATGTGTGAAAGGTAGCATATGCTATGGTAAACCACAATACCAAAGTCTTACCCCAAGGATCTTGACATTTCCCATCTAAAACTTGGTGACCTTTCTCAGGGAGGCCCCTTCTCGTAAACTTTTGGGGTTGGTGTGTAGGTTTGGGTCAAAGATATCATCTACAAAATTCTTGGCTACTTTTGGTTTGATGTGGGTTCTAGGCGCTATCCTTTTGGTATGAGGAAAGATTCATTCCTATGGCATTTGTGTGTTAGCAAAGGAGATATCTCCAAATATGTTGACATAACCTAGCTGAGAGAAGGGAATTTCAGTACCCCTACCAGAGGATGATGCTTTAGTAGCCATTATCATATCCTTTGAAATATTTCTACAAAATTTTCTTCTAAACTTATATAATTTCACTTTTGCCAAGGGCTTATGCTCAAAAAAAATTCTTCTTTGGTTCAATTTTCACTCATGCTTCATAGAATAAATTCATGGTCGTTAATGATAACCTCTTTAGTGTTTCCAACGAGAGGTGATAAGAGCCGAATAAACTTCATCATTCTTGAGAAACATAACCTTCACTTTAGGAAGGGAATTTAGTACATTCCTTACATAATTTTTAGTGAAGGATAGCCTTGAGAAATAGGGGACATAATTGGAAAATATGTCTACATTAATTAAACAAGAAGTGGCCTTTAAGGATGGTTTTTTCAAATGATAGAGTTGGCTGATGGTCACAAAGGTGACAAACACATGGTGATATGTCATATATCTAGTTATTAATACCAGCACCTACATTAAATTTACAGAGCCTCAAAAAATCCCATACATACGATTCTCCTTTAGTTCTACTCATGAAATTGAATTTTACGTTTTCATTATGACATAGAAAAGATTTTCCATCTACATACTTTCTAGCTCACTTTTTTCTCTAAATAGAGTGTTACTTTTGGACAAAAATATTAATTATGTGGTTTCTTTATTCTACATTTTGGAAAGCATGGGCACTCCAATCAGACTCCTGAGTTGGAAGAACTAGATTTCTTTCATGGGAGAGATGAGAAATGATATAATTAAGAGGATGTTGAGGATGAAGTGTGACCTGACCATCACTACGTTTAAATGGAAGCTAGGAAGAGACTTCATCATAGATGAAATCCATTACTAAACTAATATGGATATCATCTATCAGTTTGTTTCTTCTCTCCTGGACTTGAACATTCTGAAGTCGTGGATAATGCAATTCTATATGAGCATGTGTTGCAAGAATGAAGAAGAAACCCTATGATGTGTGGTCATTGATGCCATCATTGCTTGGTAATATTTTGTCTGATCTGGTAAACAAAATTTGTGTTGCACTGATCTAGTAATTTTGTTTAGAATTCCTCATAGTAGAATATCTGCCTATTTAATTTAAATATGTTATTCGGGACTATTAAATGCATCTGTGAACAAATTTTCAGCAATTTTGGTTGAATGGTATGAAATATACAAATGAGAGAAGTTTGACATACAATTTTGTGATCAAGTCTTCTTTTGGCTGACATGAATAAAGTGGTATGAAGTCTAATATATTTTGCAAATGTTAAAGAGATCCTTTTAGGTTTGTTCCGACCCAATTTATGCATTTCACATTTTTGTTTAAGTGTGAAAGGAATTTTGTTTCAAGTCAACAATCTATTTTTGAATTAAGCATGTGTACATCAAATTAGGCTGACCTAATTAATGTATATTAATGTAATAACATATATATGTGAAAAAAAATTGTATTGAAGAGGGGACATATATGTGAAGTATGCAACATGTGATAGAAGTGATGTTTGATAGTGTGATTTTATGTGATATTATATGTATATGAGTTCTATATCAAGGTAGAATTTCAATGTATGTTGTATTATTTCAAATCAATATAGGATTTTTCATCTTTGAGCTTAATTAGAACTGAATTTAGCATAAGAAAGGTGTATTCCATTAGTTCAAATTTTGGTAGTGAGCCACACTCCATTTTGTAATTGATTCAGGTTGTGAGTGTTTCAAGGATAGTGTGTCCTAACAGTGTGCCCCTGTAATATTTTATAACTGGTTATAATATATTGTGAGCTAAGCCTCACCATGGTTTTTCCCATTTTGGGTTTTCCACATAAAAATCCTACTGTTTATGTGTTATGTGGTGTTATGATCTCTTTCATATCTTTACTTACAATTATATTTATATATTCTTTAATATTTGGATGGTTTATAGCTGAATTATTTTGTAGAATACTCATTCAGTCCCCCCTCTTAGTATTTTGGGTGTTCAACAATTGGTATTAGAGATTGGTTCCTCTAGAAAATCCTAATAGCTTCATGAAGATCTTGAAGTTTGAACACATGGCTTGCAAAAGGTATCTTATTCCTCCAAAATAAATCTTGGTAATTGAATGCATCAAAAGGTAGCATATTGTGAACCCCTAAACCTGAAAATGCACAAGAGAAACAAAACACATTAGTTGTTAGATCAAATGCATGTAATCTAGTATGAGAGATTCCCCATAAAATCCATCTATTTAAGCTAAAATTAGGAACAAAGATGAAGAACACAATACAAGAAATGAAATTAAATCCTAATTAAGCTAATAGCATGATGATCTTATAGGGGAATTGGTGCCAATGAAGTGTTGCAATTGGCCTTTTCCCAATTCCTAAATAGCAATGTTGATTGATTGAGAAATGGTCAAATCTCCAAAGAGATTTGAGCATAACCTTGATGAAAATGTGAAATATGGTGAATTCTTGGAGTGCAATGGGAAAAATTATCTCTCAATGTGGAGAGTATAACTTTGCATATGATTATGGATTTGAGCATAATAAGTTTACTCAAATTATGGATGATTTAATAAGAGGAAGAGTCTCTCATTTATAGATTTCCAAAATGGAAGAGAGAATGAAAATAAGTAATGTGGGACAAAAGACAAACCAATGAGAAGAGGCCACTTGTCCACATGTGATTGGTTAAGGAATGAGCACATTTTGGTCAATGTGCATGATAAATGCCATTCGATTCAAATTTTAATTTTGCATTGAATGCCTTGTTGGAAGGACCAAGCCCATTTGAATTTTGAATTCAAATTGAGGGAATATTCCCTTTTGACGCCATGTGAGGGAAAATAGAGAATTAAATATATCAAAGTAATTGATTTATTGTGGAAGTTGCATTCTCTAGAGGGTTTTAACGAGAGGGATTAAGTTAATCATGGTTTTGATTAATTTAATGAAGAATTAGATGATGTGACAATTTAGACTTAAATTTATGAATTGATTTAAATCAAATTGAGAGGAAAGGTTAATTAAATAAATGATTTTGATTTATTTAACTAAGGAGGAATATGTTAGATTAAATCAAATAAGGTTTTAATTTATTCAATTTAATAAGAGGACTTTAGAGATTTAATCAAATAAAATGAATTATTTAATTAAAAGGAGTTCTACAAAATTAATTAAATAAAATTGATTTATTTAATTAACAGGGGATGATTACTTAATTAGATAAAGTTGATTTATTTAATTAAGAGATGAAGAGTGATGAATTTAATCAAATACAGATTATTCAATTAAATGACTAGCAAAGGAGATGATTCAAGATGAAATAGTGTTAGTAAATTAGGATCCAGTGTGTCGGATCAAATTGTACATTTTCCATGTCTACATTTTTCCCCTCTTTGAAGCAATGTACTTGTTGCATTGATTCAAAGAATAAACTGCTCTGATCAAAGGTTCAAAAATTCTTTATTTTCTTAGATGCCCCACTGTTGCCCTAGCGAAAGGATTACGCTGGTATACTGCCCCCTCGAGAGATCGAGTGAAAATGTAAGATTTTTCGATCAAGATCACAATAAAATGTGAGAGGAGTGGTTCTATTGATCAGAGGATGAAAGATAATTCTTTGATGTAAACAATTTTGATGATGTATAGATAGTCATCGACCAAGGGTAGCCTCGTGTATATTTTGATACCACACACTGATTTTAGATAGAAATGTTAATAAAGATAGAATAATAAGAAGAATAAGATGGATGGAAGGAGGATCCACATAAGTTCACATTATTGATGATGATGATGATGATTTGCATTGCTAGGAGTTGGGATTTTCAAAGGGCCAATTACTTTATGTTTGATAACACACATAGGTACGATGCATCAAGGTATAAAGGACGAGGATGGCATTGTACCTAGTGTGATGGACTTTGACTTAACAATCAGATAGGAGTATTCTTGTTCACACTTGACATACAAAAACCTTATTCTAGATTCAGTTCAGATATTCCAGACATCTTGGGCCAAAACATAACAAGGCAAGCCTTCTTATGTGGTCAACAAGATACCTAAAACATCCTTCCTACAGACAAAACAAAGTATGCATGACGAAGTTATTTTACAAGAATATCCAACAAGCACAGTAGATAAAAAAAGATAATGATCATTGCCCCATTCCTTTCTCTCTAAACCTGTTTTGTTTAGGCATCATCGAGAGGTCCTTGGAATGGGCGCAAAATAAGATAAGTCTAAAAGACCAAATAAAGTAAGCAGACAAGCTAATGTTCTTCATACCGCTAGCCAAGGCTAAACTACTGTGAGGGGTACCTGATGCTTATGTCCATCGCAGGAAAGCTTCATCCTAGGACATGCAGTGATCAGGGTTTTGATGAGATTGATTTGGGTGATAAGCTATTGATATTTCGAGTTGACCAACTTGCTTGCTTATTGACTTAGACATTCAAGACTTTGTCGATTAGGTGTTCACTTTGGAACCTACTAAACTTGCTTCTAACTGACTCACCAAAAGATGATGACTTTATTATGAGTGAGACGATCACAAGTGAAAGTGAGATGAAATGGATGCACCATTTTGGGTTTTCAGATATTTCGAGGCTGTTTTTGGTATTTTCACATTTTTTAATGTTTTTCATATTTTCAAGATTTTTCAATGTTTTTCGATTTTGTGTCTCGGGGGCCGATCAAGGATGGCCTTGCCTACATTTAAGCTTAGAGACGACGTAGTTTGGATGACAAAAAACTTGATTGTTGATGACATAGATGGGAAAACGGATTGTCAGATTGCGATGAATGCTTAAAGGATTGACCTAAATGTAAAATAGATGGGCAAACGGATTGCCAATGTGACAAATGCCTAAAGGATTGACCCAAACTATAAAATAGATGGGAAAATGGATTGCCAAATGCAACGGATGCCTGAGGACTAACCTAATGCGGGATGATCAAAGATCAACCTTGCCTACATTCAAGCTCAGAGATGATGTAGTTCGATAAGGTGAAAGACTGACAAGACTCAATGATGAATTTTTTGAAGATTTTCTGATATTTCAACATGTTTTTGGATTTTTGAATTTGGATGTTTTTGGATTTTTGATGAATTTTTTGAATGTTTTTGGTTTTTTCTGATGAATTTTGATGATTTGGATATGGATACATGATGATATCAGTGCTCTACTTTGAGGTTTTGTTGAAAAACAAGTTTAATGTTGATCGGTCAGATTTATGGATGGATAGTTTGACTAAGTGTGTTAAGTGAAACAAGGTGATAATGCACTTGTAAATTTCAGGAAGTTGTGTTATCCCAGAGTAAACTTGTACAAAAGTGTATGATTTTGACTAAGTGTGTTAAGTCAAACAAGGTGATTATGGATTTGATAATTTGGCTAAGTGTGTTAAGCCAAACAAAGATGATAATGAACTTGTAAACCTAAGGAAGTTGTGTTATCCTAGAGTAAACTAGTACAAAAGTGGATGGTTTGATTAAGTGTGTTAAGTCAAACAAGGTGATAATTGATTGGATTCGATTGATCAAGATTGATGAAGCTTGATTTGGAACAAAATTGTTTTGATGATGTAATGATGAAGTACACATTAGATGCAACTGATATTAATTGTTTGGATTGATGTTCGATGAAAGATAAAACTTGATAAGGAACATTGTCTTGTCAAAATATGTCATGGGCTAGTGACTTGGATTTTTGGCTCACAAATTCTTTGAGCAATTTGATTTCATGTTTGCCAATGTTCGGATCACCACATAAGTTGGATGATATATATCAAGATTTATTCTTGAAGAAAGATGCAAATATCTACCCCCAATGTCTAGCAATGTTTGAAAGGCCATTGGTGGATACTTGGATCAGCGGATGGATAGATATGGTAAGCATGCAAAGGATTCCAAGGATTATCTTGCGACAAGATGAGGTGTTTTCACAAAGGATTCTAATTTGGATAATGCTTTAAGGCTCAGATAATGTTGGATAGGATGGGATCAATGAAAATGACCCATGTCAAGATGTTTACCATAAACAAGTGTAAAGTGTTTACCAAACCTTCATCAAGATCAAGATAAGGTAGATAGATGGTAATGGGTTGGATAAATGGTTCATGGATAAACGGATAATATGGATGGAATGTCAACTTTATTATGGATGTGATAAGATGCTTACTCTGGAAATGGCACACGTAGATGCTCGATTCTACACATGACGCCTATTTTCCAGGTTTTCATCATGGTACTTGTCCAAAGTGCCGCCATAGTGGTTTTCACTAGAGGACAATTTTTTCTTTACTGTTTTGAATCCTTTTTTTGATTTTTTTTGGATTTTTATACTTTTTATTTTTTTTGTATTTTCTGAGAGATTTTAAGCTGATGTTGAACCACCTGCTGGTGCTGATGTAGATTCTTCTGTCATAATGTCCCATCGGTATCCTGCTTGAAGAAGATGCTTTGCCAAGACACGTGCACTTGAATGCAACTTTTGAGATCCTTGATCTGCTTTGTTGATGCCAGAGTTAACTCTGTCTTTGTGCGCTCATCGTGATAGAGTGCCTTCTGAATCCTTATGATGAAGGGTCATGCCAACACATGGTCAATGTGATAATTAGATATCATGTGTGGAGGCATGGATGGAGTGTGTTTAGGGATAAAAGATGGATTGGTTGATAGTTTGGAGCCTTTGATTCTCCAAACTTGGGAAGATGAGCAATAATGAGTGGATATGGAAGTGTGCATGGAATTAGGACCAACTGCTTGATACTCTTTGTATGTTGCTTGAGAAGCTTTCTTTTGCATTTGTGGACATCTTTGATGGATACTTTTCCCTTTTCTATTTTTCCCCATAGTTTCTTTGACTAATGGAGTTTGATAGGGATAATCTTTCTTTGTATTCTTTGGTATCCAAACGTATTTGATTTGTCCTTCATGCTTCTTAGCTTCTTTTCTTTGATTCAAATATCCATTTTGATGTTGGTCCCAATTTGTGGATGGGGTGATGGGTGGATGAAGATTCATGACATGGCGGGTTGTAGTATTGACATCGGTTTCATCATAAGGATCCTTCATGCTCCCTATGTTGATGTTTGCTTGAGACGAAGTTGCCCACACTTTTGTGGAAGTATCACTGATATGTTGAGATCCCTTTATTTTCAAATAACCAAGCCCTTGATGCTTAGGATTGTCAAAAATCTGCACTAGTTCCATGATACCTTGTTCATGTAGACCTAATCCTCTGCCTTGATAATTCATCTGCTGAAAAAATTTATTTGCCATAGGATATGATTTACCTTGCAAACAAGGTGTCGCTCTTTCTTTGCTCTGTCATGGACCTTCAAAACTGTCAACTTCTTTATTGATGAGATAGCTTGCCCTTAAAAAGGTAAGTGATCCAACCTTATAAGTGATAGGATCCTCTATATGTGGGACGAATGTCTGATTGATATCTTTAGATTGATCTTGCGAGATACCAGATTGTAATGCTTCTTCAAGAGGTTTTGATGCTTCACTATCCTTGTAAAATTCTTCCTCATGATTCATTTCATAGGATTTTTTTGATTCACGACTTTTGGAGGAGCCCTCTTCATGACCTATTTCTACTATGTCTCCATAGGATGTTTCTGATTTGTAACTTTTGTAGAAGCCTTTCGATATGTCTCCACATGATGTCTCTGATTCACAACTTCTATAAAAGCCTTCTTCATGATCCACTTTTGGTATGGCTCTAGATTTTTCTATATCTTGATCATGTGTACAAATGTTAAGAGTAGGAGACTCTTGTACCTTGGTAATGATGTCAAGAGTATGAGACTCTTGTTTTGAATGAAGATCATCTACATGTCCATCCAAAGAAAGCATCTTGTGGGTAGATGGAGGAATATGTGCTATATGGATATGATAATTATTTGTGACATCTTGTAGGAGAGTGGCCATCACCTCATTGTAGTATCTTGCATATAAAAATTCTTGATCTTGATTAATGTCAAAATTGCTTTCAACATGCTTTGGATCAAGTTCTTGACATGGGTCAATTTCAAAGGATTGATTGCTTTTTCGGACATCATCATAAGGCATGGGAAGTGGCTCAATATCCTCTTGATCTTTGAGTGGACTTGGATCAAATGGTGAGTTGAGGATTTTTTCACTGTTCACAACCGTGAGGTCGAAGAATGTCAATATGCCTTAGGAAAGACCATTGCTAGACCTTGGGGATAGATGTTGATCATGCTTTGGAATAAATTCTTGAGATATATCCTCTAACTCGTTAGGTGATGTAGAGACATTATCAACATGATCATTGGTGGAGGGATCTTGGTGTATGTCAATAGGATCAAATAACATCAACACTCCTAGAAATAGATCTTTGTAGGAGGGGTCTTGATCATGACTAAAAAATGGCTCTTGATGTTCATTGATTTGATCATTGGATGAGGTGGAAAAATCTTCAAGGTGTTCATTGATGGATAGATCTTGATTATTGTTTTCAACAATTATGGTGGAAGTTTGTTGCAAGCTCTGCTAAGAAAGTAAGGTTTGCTGATATGCCTGCATTTGTTGTGCCAACAATGCTTGTTGTTGGTCTTTTTGTTATTGTTCCAACAAAGCTTGTTGTTGGTTTTGATGTTGTTGTGTCAACAAAGCTTTTTGTTGGGCTAGCTGTTGTTGTGCCAACAAAGATTTTTGTTGGGCTAGCTGTTGTTGTGCCAACAAAGATTTTTGTTGGGCTCCTTGTTGTGCTACTTGTTCCTAGATTGCTTGCAATAGTGCTTGGAATTGTGTTTGCATTTGTCAAGCTTGGTGTTGGGCTTGAGCTTGACCCTGTGCTTGTTGGGCTGCTTGTGCTACTTGTGCAACTTGTGTGGCTTGTTGGGCTTCGAGTGCCTTTTGGCAGGCATCTTTTTATGCGGCTTGCAACATGATGGAGAATGAATTTTTCATGTTGTGTTTTGGCGGTGGTGGTCATGGATTGGGAATGGTGTTGACTGTTGGGGTTCCTTGAATGGTTTCCACCTATTGTTGCGATATTGACAGAAAAATGGGATGATTTGATATGATGCTTTGATTCGGTGTGATGTTTAGATTCAACATGATAGATTGAAATTGAACATTGTTGTGGTTTGGAATCATATTGAATTGATTTAGGTAACTTTGATTTTGCATGGATTTACCTTGGCTAGGATGAGCATCCAGAGTTGTCAACATATTGCTAGGATTTTGAACAACATTGGTTTAATTTGAAATTGTATCTATCCCAAAGTTCACCAAGTATGGATTTGAAATGTTCATGTTTGGTAAAGTTACACTTGGCATGTATGGATTTGGTTGATAGATTTTCAAATTTGGACTTGGATTAAAATCTATCATTGGGAAGGGTGTTCCAAACTTTGGATTGGGCATACTCACATTCGTTGTACTTTTGAGGTTTGAAGGAAATGATGATTCCATGTATAAATGTGAGTTTTTATTATCAAGTGGCATTGTGATACTTGGATAGTTTGGTTGAATAGGACTACTCATGATGTATGAGTCGAGTTTATATTCCATGTTTTTCTTGTGTTTTGACCTTGTTGACCTTCAAGGGGTTTAGGACCAATGATGAGATGAAAGATGGAAGGGGTGAATGATATGGGTGTTTTGAACTTTTAGGAGCTTTGGATCAATGCTAGACTTTAGGAGTTGATTTGATTCGATTTGGATTGATGATAGTTTGACTAAGTGTGTTAAGTCAAACAAGATGATAATGAACTTGTAAACCTTAGGAAGTTGTGTTATCCTAGGGAAAACTCGCATAAGAGAATGAATTGGCTAAGTGTGTTAACCCAATGAAAGTGATCAAGAACTAGTAGACCTCAGGAAGTTGTGTTATCCTAGAGACAAATTTGTTCAAGAAGATTTGATAATTTGACTAGGTGCGTTAAGTCAAACAAGGTGATGTTGATTTTCCAAAAGTTGTTGGTGAGATGGAATTTGATAAATGTTTGAAGGGGGATGAAGTGTTTTGATTTGATCCTAGATGACCCTATGAGGACTTACTTGCAAGACCAAGGTGATGAAGAACATGTTTTTCCCTAGGAGTAATTCATACCAAAAGACCAATGTTTGCATACAAACCATAAGACTCAAAAGAGAACAAGCACATGTGTGGTTCAATTGTTTGTTATCTTGTTTATATTTGGTTCTTTTTACCACAAACACTTTCTTGATTATTCTTTTCAAACTTCATGTCTAATGTCCTACTTTATTTTCATCCCACAAAGTCCATTATGTGGAAATTAAGGAAAATAGGGAAAAAGTTTTCTATGTTTAACCTTATTGAAGACAAATGATGATGGAATCCAAACACTTAGAAACCTCTAGGGATAGAATCCCTAGGGAAAGCAAGAGTGTGTGAATTTGTCAAAGGTATTCGTCTCCTAAAAGGAGTTTGAAATTTGGAGTTCTTTGTGGATGTTTGTTTTCAAATGTTTTCGAGACCAAGCAATGTATATTTCCAAGCAATTTTTTACAACCCTAGGATGATGAGGCAATATCTCATTGGGTTCCCACTTTGATAAATCCAGCTATGCATATCTTGTGCGAATGGCTAAATGCTTGACCACACTGGCTCCCCTCCACGACACTCACTTATTCAGGTCATCCAAGTATTAGTACCCATCAATCTCCCATGGCATACTTTTCATTTCCACAACAATACCACATGTATAACATGGGGCAGCTTCAAAGGACATGACCTTTTGCACGAACAAGATAGACAAGGTTTTTGGCTTTCTACAAACTTAGTTTGTAATAAGAGTACCCATTCAGAAGGCCACACGAAAGGAAAGATCAAACCATATAAAGAGTATCACCTGCTTGTCCATAGGAGCTCTTGTAATGATGAGGTTTCCTCACCATTCGAATTTGTATACCGGTTGGGAATAGCTTGGTGTCTAGCTCATCACCGGTTTGAGTCATTCCCTTGGGGTGAGTAATTTTCCCCACCTAGGCAGGCCCTCTAAAAGTACACAATAGGATAAAGTACATTCGTGGTTTGATCATCTTTGTTTGTGTGAACAAAGAGAGAACCCTCACAATGCCTTTTTCTCACACTAGACAAGTTTGTTAAAATTTAAGCTCCCAAATCGAAGCGTGGAGGCAATATTTTTAACAACCTAATATCACCAAAATGATTTTGATTCTCAAGATCGCTGTGAAGCGCGAGAGAAGTGCATACACATTTTAAATGATATTAACTTGTAAAAAAGATTGCAAAACATGGAAAACATTTGTTCATTTTAAACCTCCAAGCAATGATGACTTCTTTTTAAGCACCAAATGAAGTGTGAGTTTGTTTTGTTCAATTGTTACCTTTCAAACAAAATCTAGTGTATTTGCCTAAAGTTTTTTTTAGCCCCTTGGAAACTTTTGAAATAAATTTGATTTTATTTATTTTAGAACCCAATGGAAAATTAGTGTCCTAAGATCAATGAACTTATCAAATTCCTTAAAGAGTGTTGAAGAACACTTTAGTGTTTAAAAACACTTTGTACAAAATGAGCATGGTATCATAAAAAATCTGCTTGTTCTTTTTAAACCCAAAGTAAATCTAGTGTTGCTAAAGCATGAAAGTAACAAATTTCTTGGAAAGGGATTATAAGTTCTCCCAAAAGTGTTTAAAAACACTTGATACAATGAGATTTCAACAATTTTTTAGATTTTTCCATTTTTTGTAACTTTGCATGCATGAATTTAAGAGTCCTATTTTTTACCAAAAATACCCAATACTAAGATATGATGACTTGCCAACTAACATTTGAAATTGGGAACATGGGTTTTGAGTTATTACAAAAAATAACTTTAAAAAAACTAGGAAAAAAACACTAAAATGTCATTTTGAGGGCCAAGATGAAAGTTTCGAGCCCCAAAAATGTGTGCCAAAATTGCCACCAACCTATCCTTAATAAGTTGACCATCCATATGCCACCTCATAAAGAAACCACCTGTAAAATTTCAGCAAAAACCCACATTCGAGTCAAAAGCTATGACCTCAGGAAGTTTCCTGCATCATAAAAAAAGTTTTAAAAAATAGAAAACTGAGGTGCGGCGCAGTTTGCAAAAGTGGTAGAGTTTGGAGTAAAAGTGGCGCTATATAGCGCCGCATGGTTGACTTTGCGCGGTGCTCTACAGAAACAGAGAGTGCAAAAGGGGCATGACAGAGGCAAGCGGCAAAGTTTGGAAGTGGCCTGATTTGAATTTTTGAATTTTTTAGGTGGAAAAGCAGGGGTAGTGGAGTTTGGAGGAAACATGGTGCAATATGGCACCGTGGTGCTGAAAGCGGTGCAATATGGCACTACGCAATGCTGTTAGGAAATTTTAAAAAAATAGGCGGAGAGAATCCGCGGCGAGGTTTGAAAGTTTTGCACGGTTTGATATAGCGTCGCGCCTCTAAAAGCAGTGCAATATTGCATCGTGGTTCTAGAAGTGGTGCAATATGGTGCCACGTGACGTAGTTTTCCTATGTCCTACAAAAAAAGTTTTAAACGTGAAATTTAAAAAAAAAACGTGATTAAATGCTTGAATCACCATCCTTCTAGCGCCAAAATGTGAACCCCTAAACCTGCAAATGCACAAGAGCAACAAAACATATTAGTTGTTAGATCAAATGCATGTAATCAAGTATGAGAGATTCCCCATAAAATCCATCTATTTAAACTAAAATTAGTAACAAAGATGAAGAACACAACACAAGAAATGAAATTAAATCGTAATTAAGCTAATAGCATGATGATCTTATGGGGGAATTGGTGCCAATGAAGTGCTGCAATTGGCCCTTTCCCAATTCCTAAATAGAAATGTTGATTGATTGAGAAATGATCAAATCTCCAAAGAGATTTGAGCATAACCTTGATGCAAATGTGAAATATGGTGAATGCTTGGAGTGCAATGGGAAAAATTAGCTCTCAATGTGGAGAGAGTAACTTTGCATATGATTATGGATTTGAGCATAATAAGTTTACTCAAATTGTGGATGATTGAATGAGAGGAAGAGTCTCTCATTTATAGATTTCCAAAATGGAAGAGAGAGTGAAAATAAGCAATGTGGGACAAAAGACCAACCAATGAGAAGAGGCCACTTGTCCACATGTGATTGGTTGAGGAATGAGCACATTTTGGTCAATGTGCATGATAAATGCCATTGGATTCAAATTTGAATTTTGAATGTGACATGTTGGGGGGAGAGAAGAATGGAGTTAATGTCACTTGGCTCAATGCACAAGGACATGTAAGAGGCATTGAATGCCTTCTTTGAAGGACCAAGCCCATTTCAATTTTGAATTCAAATTGAGGGAATATTCCCTTTTGACGCCATGTGAGGGAAAATAGAGAATTAAATAAATCAAAGTAATTGATTTATTGTGGAAGTTGCATTCTCTAGAGGATTTTAATGAGAGAGATTAAGTTAATCATGGTTTTGATTAGTTTAATGAAGAATTATATGATGTGACAATTTAGACTTAAATTTATGAATTGATTTAAATCAAATTGAGAGGAAAGGTTAATTAAATAAATGATTTTGATTTGTTTAACTAAGGAGGAATATGTTAGATTAAATCAAATAAGGTTTTAATTTATTCAATTTAATAAGAGGACTTTAGAGATTTAATCAAATAAAATGAATTATTTAATTAAAGGAGTTTTATAGAATTAATTCAATAAAATTGATTTATTTAATTAACAGGGGATGATTACTTAATTAGATAAAGTTGATTTATTTAATTAAGAGATGAAGAGTGATGAATTTATTCAAATACATATTATTCGATTAAATGACTAGCAAAGGAGATGATTCAAGATGAAATAGTGTTAGTAAATCAAGATCTAGTTTGTCGGATCAAATTGTACATTTTCCATGTCTACACATATATTATGGTAAATAAGAATACCAGAGTCTTACCCCAAGGATCTTGACATTTTCCATCTAAAACTTGGTGACCTTTCTCAAGGAGGCCCCTTCTTGTAAAATTTTGGGGTTGGTGTGTAGGTTTGGGTTGAAGATATCATCTACGAGATTCTTGGCCACTTTTGGTTTGATGTGAGTTCTAGGTGCTACACTTTTGGCATGAGGAAAGATTAATTCCTCTAGCATTTGTGTGTTAGAAAAGGAGATATCTCCAAATATGTCAAACGAACCTGGCTGAGAGAAGGAGATTTTAGTACCCCTACCGGAGGACGATGCTTTAGTAGCCATTATCGTATCCTTCAAAATATTTCTACAAAATTTGCTTCTAAACTTATAGAATTTTAATTCTACCAATGGCTTATGCTTAAAAACATTTTTTCTTTGGTTAAATTTTCATTAATGCTTCATAGCAAAAATGCATGGTCATTAATGCTAGCCTCTTGAGTGTTGCCAGTGAGAGGTGATATGAGTGGAATAAAAATCACCATTCTTGAGAAACGTAACCTTTTATTTAGGAAGGGAATTTAGTGCATTCCTTACATATTTTTTAATGAAGGATAGCCTTGAGAAATGGGAGATGTAATTGGAAAAGATGTTTACATTAATTAAGAAAGAAGTACCTTTAAATATGGTCTTTTCAAATGACAGAGTTGGTTGATGATCACAAATGTGATGAACACATGGCGAGAAGTCATATATTTGCTTATAAATACAAGCACATGCATTAAATTTTTAGAACCTCACAAAATCCCATACATATGATTATCCTTTAGTCCTTTCCATCAACATGCATTTCCTGTTGTCATTCTAATAGGGAAAATATTTTCCATTTACATATTTTCTAGCTCACTTTTTTCTCTAAATAGAGTGTTACTTTCACAAAAATATTAATTAAGTTTATGGTTTATTTATTCTACATTCTGCAAATCATGGGCACTCCAATCAAAATATTGAGTTGGAAGAACTAGATTGATTTCATGGGAGAGATGAGAAATGATAGAATTAAGAGGTTGTTGAGGATGAAGTGTGACTTGGCCATCACTATGTTTAAATGAGTGCTAGAAAGAGACTTAGTCATAGATGAAAACCATAATCGAACTAATACGAACACCATCTCTCAGTTTGTTTCTTCTCTCCCGGGCCTAAACATTATGAGTTTGTGGATAGTACAATTCTATATGAGCATGTGTTGGAAGAATGAAGAAGAAACCCTCTGATGTGTTTTCATTGATGCCAACATTGTTTGGTGATAGTTTTGTCTGATCTGGTAAACAATGTTTGTGTTACACTAATCCGATAATTTGGTTCAAAATTTCTCATAGTACAAAATATCTACCTATATAATTTCAGTATGTTATTCGAGACTATTAAATGCATCTGTGAACAATTTTTTAGTGATTTTGGTTGAATGGAATGAAAGATACAAATGATAAGTTTGACATACATTTTTGTGATCAAGTCTTCTTCTCGCTGACATGAATAAAGTGGTATGAAGTCTAATATATTATAAAAATATTAAAGAGATTATTTTAGGTCTATGTCAACCCAATTTATGTCTTTAATGATTTTGTTTAAGCGTGAAAGGAATTTTGTTTCAAGTTGACAAGTTATTTTTGAATTAAGCATGTGCACATCAATTTAGGCTGACCTAATTGATGTGTAAGAATGTAATCGCATATATATGTGAAACATTTTTGTATTGAAGAGGGGACATATATGTGAAGTATGCAACATATGATAAGAAGTCATCTTTGATAGTGCAATTTTATGCAATCTTATATCTATGAGTTCTATATCAAGGTAGAATTTCAATATATGTTGTATTATTGCAAATCAATGTAGTATTTTGCATCTATGAGCTTAATTGGAATTGAATTCAACATAAGAAAGGTGTATTACATTAGTTAAACTTTTGACACTGAACCACACTCCATTTTTTAATCAATTCATGTCATGATCCTTTCAAGGATAGTGTGTCCTAGAAGTGTTCCCCTATAATATCTTATAATTGGTTATAATATATTGTGAGTTAACCCTCACCATGGTTTTTCCCATTTTGGGTTTTCCACGTAAAAACCCTAGTGTTTATGTGTTATGTGGTGTTATGATCTCTTTCATATATTTACTTACAATTGTGGTTAGATATGCTTTAATATTTGGATGGTTTATAGCTAAATTGTTTAGTAGAATATTTATTCAATCCCCCTCTTAGAATTTTGGGTGTTCAACAATTGGTATTAGAGATTATTTCCAAAATCCTAACAACTTGATGAATATCTTGAAGTTTGAACACATGGCTAATAAAAGTTATCCTATTCCTCCAAAATAAATCTCGGTAATTGAATACACTCGAGATGACTATACAAATGACATAGAACTTAATATTGCTCTTGAATCTCTTGATAGAATTTAAAGTGAGAAATAAATTTTAAAGGTGAACCTGAAAGAAGAAAATGAATGCATCCAAAATTTAAGAGAGAAAATCAAGAAGTTTAAAGAAAGGAACAGAGAAGTTAGTGATCAGTTAAAGAAATAAAATGACGACATTTCTGAATTAAAATTTCAAATGGAAGAAAAGAAGAGAATTGAGGAATGTCAGAAAGCTAAAATTCAGAGCAACACTGATGAATGTACAAAGCTTGAACAAGAAGTGGTAACCCTAATGTATGACTTCGAGAAAGAAAGAGCTCATAAGAATAAATTGAAAACAAGTACTACAATTCTTGATGAGTTGATTTATTTTTAGAAACCTTCTAAGGATAAAGTTGGTTTAGGACTTGAAGAAGGATGAATCTCAAAGACAAATCAGACTCCTAACAAGGTTGACAATCAAATGAAGACTCAAGGAAATGGTATACAAATCAAGAATCAAATAAGAAACACTGGAAAGCCTCCTACTAGACAACCCAATGCTCAAAGGTACTCATCTTTCAATGGTATTTTTTTTCATGCAGTAAATTTGGTCATAAGGCAACAAAATGTAGAAGTATAATAAATGAGAATGTTGGATTCTTCTCTGAACAATGCTTTTCATGCAACAAATTTGGACATAGAGCTACTGAGTGTAGAATCCAAATAATGATGATGAATAGATTCAATACTAGTATAATGATTCAATCTTTTCAATGTTATTGCTACACATGTAATGCATTTTTCCATAAGGCTAACCAGTGTAGATCAAAGATGAATTCAAATTAGTTTGGTCAGAGAAATGTTGTGTGCCACAATTGCAACAAGGCTCGACAAATTTCAAGATTCTTCAATAGAAAAAATGGAAGGAAATATAATCCAAAAAAAATAAACAAACTTGAGAATAAAGTGGACCCTACTAAATTAAAGAAGAAAATGGAGAAGATGTGGAAGAAGAAGGAAGAATTTGAGGCAAGAACGAACCTAAGATATATGTTCCTTCATTTGGTGCAAATAATCCTTCTAAAAACTAAACTGGGTAGTGGATTTAGGGTGAGCAATTACAAAAAAATCTAATAAACCCTTGATATATGAGGTGTGAAGTAGTGACAAAAAGATATGATGTAAAAGGACATTCTGAAGGTGTTAAAAAAGATTTTGGTAGAAAACATGCAAATTTGAAGATTTACAAAAAAATTTAGGATTTACATAGTATTCATAAGGTGTTTATCAGATTTTTAAATATCAAGTGCAATAAATGTCAAATTTAAAGTATAAAGTGAAGTCAAGTTAAATCAATTTTATTCATTTGGAGAAGAGTAGAGAAATTTGAATGAGTGTTAAAGGAGATTCAAAGCATCTGGCATCAAGCCCTAGTTTTCATCAAAGCATAAATTTTTTTTACAACTATCTATATTCTATGGGTTTTCATTAGAAGTAATTAGCATTAGAATATATAAGTGAATTGAGGGAGAAGTGGCCATATCAACCATGGTTGAGACTTATAAGAGACCTAGACTAAAATTCAAAAGGTTTTCATGGAAGGTTTTCAAAATTGACCCTGTCGATGCATTCTCACAATTTCCTAATCATTTCTTGCCCATCGAGGATAATAGAGCCTACATTCATGGGGAACTAGAAGAATTTTCATATCAAGTACTCAAGGATCAATGGCTAATAGAGTTAACTAGATAAAATTACTTAGTAAAGCCTGAGTATGAAAACCTAGTATGGAAGAAGTTGGATGCATGGAATTGGTTCCCCAACTTTTGCAATCAAATGGATGTGAAGTATGTGAGAATAGACCTAAGTAGAGTGCACGATAAATTTGTATAGACAAGTGTTCCTAGAATAATTTCTAAAGAGGTGATAAAAGTTGTGATTGGAATCTGCGATACTGGACCTATACCAGTGTTAAAATATATGAAAAATGATGTGGTTATGAAGTTAACTGGTGCCACATATAATGGAAAAGCATTGAATGTAAAACCTATTATCAACCCTACTATGAGGTATGCAAAAATCATGATAGCTCACAATATTTACTTCACCAATAGAGGAAATTTTGTGTCTGTAACTATAATTTATGTTGCAAATGACATGGTGGCGAATGGAAAATACTATGATTCATCTGAATTGCTATGGAAATAGCTTATGGAGAACTTGAACCAGACCAAGAAAAATAAATATCCATTCAAGTTTAGAACACTAATCGTTTGTTTGTTATTTTACTTTCTGAGAGAGATGCCTAGGAAGAAAAACATGGTATGGGAGACGTCAAGGCATAGGGTAATGCTCTGACTTCATTTTTCATAATTTTCTAGAATGGCATGCATGAAAAGAGAATTGCAAAGATTCTGGTAGCCAAACATGCAAATGATATAAGTTTCCTAGTATCCATTGATGAGTGTATTATAGAGGTAGTAGAACATATAACTCTATGGATAGAGCCTCTAGGATATGAGATAGATGAATAGGTAGTTGAGGGTCTCATTGAGATATTTCTAAACAACCCTAAGGATCCCACTCTACCTCAGCATGGTACATATGAAGAGAAGTCAACTAAAGTGTTTTCTGAAACATCATCATCTCAAAGAGCTGAGAGGGTAAATAAGAACGTTGAGGCATATTTCCAAATGCGTATACTTTCTAAGGATGATCTTGAAAGGTTAAGAGAATTTGTAGTAGAGAAGAGGGCCAAAGCAGTTGAGGTGCCCTTGAAACCTAGAAAATCAGGAAGATCATCTTCCACTACTATCTCTATATTTACAACAACACATGGTCCAACTGCAGTAGTAAAAGGAAAGAAGGTAGAACATGGTTCTTCAACAATAGTGAATGTAACTTCTTCTATAGGATCCAACACCATAGCTTCTAAGAGGAAGAATATACCCCCTGTTGCATCATATTTTACCCTCGAAAAGGGATAAAAGAAAATGCTAGTAGAAAAAGGAACATGAGTGATGTGGTATAGGAGGAGATTGAACCTGGCTTGCAAGAAGAAAGATAGTTGAAAAGGAATAGAAGAAGTAGTGCCTCCTCTAGCAATGAAGATATCTTAGAAGCGACTAAAACAAAAAATATTGTGGAGTCTTATGATGAAGAGGATCTAGAGGAATAAAATGCTTTCACAATTCAATATGCATGAGAAGAAGGTTAAATAAGGCACTTTAGAACTTATGGAGGAAAATCCCAACTCTCCTTCGGTAAGAGACTACTCTCCATTAAGATTGGAGCCTTTAGTAAATAATATGATAGAATTATAAGATCTTCTACCTACTGCTAAATTGTTTGATGAAGTTGATGAAGAAGATAAGGAAATAATTGAAAATGATTTTATTCAATACATGGTTATGTTTGATAAAATTATGGAATATATAAGAAAGAAGGTGACTAAAAATTTATGGGAAGCTCTAATACAAAGATGACATGAAGCTGTAAATATTGGTAAGATCAAGTAAGATGCCTTAAACACATACAAATCCTCCTTGTCTGAGGATGATAATACTACCCTATTAGTAGAATATTCCAAGAGTTTCATAGTTAAATATAGAGTCACCATTCTCATGATAAGGGAAAAAGGAAATGTGGAAAGGTTGAAGCTAGAGAATTTTTCCACGGTGAAAGACATGGCAGAGAAAATTGGGATGAGTTTGTTGGAAATATGGACCCTTGCAGCATGAGCATGAAGTGTATGTGGATTGATCTGGTTGTTCCTATTTTTTCATTGTTGTCAAAATGGTGACAACTATACAGGAAGCTTACTTAGTTTACTAGAAACTTTTCTCTACTAGAAGTGTTCTTTTTTGATGAACTAGTCAGTTGGTATTTGAGTCTAGAAATAACCACAAGAAAATATATGACTCTAGTCGCTTAACCGTGTTATCATGTCTCATTCAAAAATTTATATCGTAGATCTTGAGAAGTTTTGTGTTGTGAGAAGAAATTTACCATTGACATAGTTTAGCTTTGTACTCTAAAAGTTTTTCTCTTCTCTGCATATTAGTGTGGGAGACTTCGCATATTCTTAAGGAGAACATTCTAATGCTATAGTTTTAATGGTAGTCTCTATGATTGTAGTGTGATGAGAAATTGATGTAATATCAGATCTATAAGGTTTTTGATTTGAGGATTGTATGTTGGTTTGGAGTTTTTGTGGATAAGTCCTAGTCTTGGCCAACCTAACATATGAAACACATTAAGAAGACTAGATATACTTTGTGGATGTTTTATATAGATCTATGTTGAACTAAATGATGAATGAGATATACTTGTGTGTGTGTGTGTATATATATATATATATTGAAAACGTAAAAATTGTGGTGTTTCTTTCACCTCTAGAGTTTTTGACCTAAAAGGAAAGAGACCAATTTTCTTTCTCTTTTCACTCAAGAACAAGCCCTTGAGATTTCAATGCAAAGGAAATTGAAATCTGATAAAGGGAATTTTCTAGTGGGTTGGATGATGTCAAATGAGGGGTTCACCACCAAGTGTAAACTTGGAAAAGAAAATGTTGGAAAACATCTAGTGTAATATGCAAAATGACCTAGAAAATACCCTAGAAATGCAAGTAAAACATAATAAGAAAGAAAAATATGAATAGTGTGCACCTAGAAACGTTGAAGGGACTGGAAGAAGCTCTGGAATTATGGAAATGTTGACTTTTTGACCAACTGGGACTCATTCGCCAACCCGGGAAAATCAGTCCCATATCTGGATTTCTGAGTGGGAGCCTATTTTAGGAAAAAAGGGTATCATAATCTACAATCTAATATGATAGATAGCTACAGTGGAATTCATTTTCCACTCTTGGTGAATCAATCTCATTCAAATTGCTTGGGAATTGAATACCCTGATATGCACTTCAACACTTGCCCTTCCCTTCTAGCTTGAGTTCTAGATCTAAATCTGTGAAAAACACCTGCAAAATGGAATTTGACTTGATTTGGTAAAGAGTGTTTTTCCTTAGTCAAACCCCCAATTTTCTAAGTAAACATTAATAAAGATAATGAAATATGCATGAAAACCCTAGCCTCAAATGTGCCTAAGACTAGGAAATCAAAAACATGATGCAATCCTATTCTTGAATGATTCACTTGTGATGATATACAATCACTCCAAATGAATCCCAATGATACTTGTACCTTCCTTAGGTTGAATGTAGAGTGATAATGATGGATGGAATCACTTAGGAAACAAGTCTTTAGGCTTGGCTTGATGGCTAGTTTCATCTTCCCAACCTAGAATCCATCATGATTCACCATAGGCATCCATGATCAACCCTTGACAATGCCAAACCTTGATTGAAAGTGAGCTTCAAGACCTAAAAAAACACATTTATGCTTCTCAAAAGCTTCAACCTTATTTTCTCTTGAAACTTGAATGCTCTTGTGAAAGCTTGCTTGAAGATTCTTGATGCTTAATACTTGAAAATACTTGCTCAAAGTGCTTAGAGATTGATAAAAATGACTTAGAAGCTTGATTTTGTAGGAATCAACACCCAATTGACCATTATTTAGATCCCGAAGGTCGACATTCATCAAAAACTTGAATTAAATTTATGAATTCCTCCTCAAATTTGAAAAAGGCCCCAAATGGGACTTATTCAACACCCTTGGCGAATGGGTCCCACCTTAAGTTTTTGAGGTGGGTTTTTAGATTTTTTGAGGATTTGAATTATTTTATATGATTTTTGAGTGAAATGAGCCTCATAATCCAAAATAATGGGTCCTAGGGGCCTATGAATGGTTATTTTGAATGGAAATTAATGCAAGGGTGCCAAAATAGGTCCAAATTAAGTGTGAAATTGCCTCTTTTTTCAAGAGTGCACAATTTTCTACAGTATATATATATATATATAAGGTTCTTTAAAGAAAAAAGGTATGGTGGTATATGATGTAAGAAGTGAAAAGGTATGGAAGGAGAAGCAAGAGAGGTGTGATGAAGTGCAAAGAGGATCAAGGGATATGTGAAGATTTGAGCCTAAATTCTCTATCATTTGAGGATCAGAACAAAATTGTTGAGTGTCTACTATAAGAGGCGATACTTCTTATTTAGAGATTCATTGGAACTAAACTAGGTGCACATAGAAAGTGTATGGGTATGTGCATGATCATCATGGAAAAAATAGGCCCTTAAGTGGTAATAAAAATTCAAAAAATCAGACTTAGTCAACTTGATGTAAAAATTTGAATAAGTTATCTATATTCTTTCAAAAATATGTAAAGATAGAATCTGTAGAAAATTGAATGTAGTTTCTAAACTACTAGGTTTATTTTTAAAAAATAAAAATCTATTTGCTGAAAATTTAAAATTTCAATGTAGTAGTACTTAAATTTCAAGGAAAAAAGAAGAAGTAGTTGTCTATATAACCACCCTAACCACAATAAAATGATTATATTTTTTTATAAGATGTTAGATATAAGTAGAGGACTCATGCCCCGATGTGATGCATATTTTTTTGTAAATTTTTTCCAAGTAAATAATTAATTATGATTTTTTATTACAACTTTAAAAAAATATTAAAACTCGTATGTCTGACCACCTTAACTTGGTCAAAAATTCATGAAATTCAATTTTAATTTTATTTAATCCTATATTATGTGAAGCATAGAATGTGATGCATGTTTTGGATTAAAAAAATGTGTTACGGTTTGAAATATATAGACTTTTTTCAATCAGCCTATCAATTAGGACTTTAGTCGTAATTCAAATAGAAAATGAATAATAATTATTTATTAAATTAAAAGTAAAGCATAAGTTATATTGGTGGAAATATGAGAATCTCCTTTAAAAACCCTTTTCGTTTCATCAATTTTGGGTAAAAAAAAGTCGTCAGCGACATGGGCCATCATATCACTTACATATTGCCATTTTTTGGCCCATCATGATCCTGCACATACCCATATTCTATTAGTTCATACTCTTGGCAGTGAGCAATAACTTTTGTATCTTCATGGTTAGCCATCTTTCATATTCAAGTTGTGACCCTTTCAAGGACAGGGAGTCCTAGTAGTGAGCCCTATAAAATCTTATATTTGGATATAATATATTGTGAGCTAATCCTCACTGTGATTTTTCCCTTTTTGGGTTTTCCACGTAAAAATCTTAGTGTTCATGTGTGTTGATGCATTGTCTTGCTTTCTTGTTCTCCCTTGCTAATTTAGTTAGAATTGTGATAAGGTTTAGATGGATTTTATTTGACTGGTTTTATGGAATACTAATTCACCACCCCCCCCTCTCTGTATTTCAGATATTCAACAATTGGTATCAAAGTTTGGTTCCTCTAGAGGAGCCTAACAACTTGAGAAAGGTCCTGGAATTTGAATATAAGAATTGTATTCCTCCAGAAGTGATCTCTGCTGAATATTTAGAAGAAATTGAAGATCTGAAGAATAAGTTGAAGGAAGTGAATGATTGCATCAAGAATCTAAGGAGTAGATATGAAGGAGACTTTGATAAATTGAGAAGAGAACATGATGAGATCATCAGACTGCTACAACAATTGGAAAAAATGAAAAGAATTGAAATCTATCAGCAATGTGAAATTCAAGAGAAGATGAATGAATTTGTTAAGCTCAAGCAAGAAACAATATTTTTGAGATCAAATTTGGAAAAGGAAAAGAGATTTAAGGCAAGATCTACAATACTTGATGAATTGATTATTTCTTAGAAAACGAAAATGGACAAAAGTGGTTTAGGATTTTAAGAAGGTCAAAGTTCAAAAATGAAGTAATCTCCTAATAAGAAGACTCAGTGCAAAGATGGACAAATCAAGAACTTAAGAAGCAATATCGGAAGAACTCCCATCAGATAACCTAATTCTCAAAGGTACTTTTCTTTCAATGGTGCTTGTCATTCCTATAATAAATTTTCTCATAAGGCAAAGGACTACAAAAGTAGATTCAATGAGACTCCATCATTCTTAGGAAATTTTTTTAAGTGCACGAAGTTTTGACATAAGGCTAATCAATGTGAATATAGATTGAATAAAATAAATTATGGAAGAAATAATGTTGTTTTCTATGATTGTAGAAATCTAGAATGATTTGTTAATAACTTCATAAGGAGAAAAGACAACAATCCGGAAAAGAAGCATGAACCAATCATTGATCAAGAAGAAGTAAGAAAAGAGATGAAAAGAATCTGGAGAAAGGAAGGAGAATTCAATCAAATTGAATTAGAATCATCAATCTTATCTATTTTGACTTTTGGTGCAAACACACCTATCAATTTTTAAAGTCCGACAATGACTAATGGGGAGCAATTATCAAAAAATCTAATAAACCCCCTCATTGATACTCAAGTCACAGCATGACAAAAGTATTTTTAATGCGGTAACAAATTCGCAAGGAATTTTTTTAGTCATATGTGGGAAGATTGAAGGTTGTAGAAATTGAAAGGATGGAAGTGCACACAAATTTTTAGGTGATCTACCTACAGTTTGAAGCATTTATTGTAGAAATTTAAATGTATCAAGAAAATCGTAGTCAAAAGGTATATGTATTTTTGGAGAAGTGTGCAAAGGAATTTTGGAGACACTAGAGAAATTCATAGTTCCAAGGTTTGAAGGAAGAAATGGTCAAAGTGGATTCAAAGTGTGTCATAGAAGCTGGAGATCTATGCTATTCTTTGTTGGAAGTTACAGAGGTATTCTACTTACACAATATTTCACCTTTTATGCAATGGATAATTCGAAGGTTGCGAATATTTTGGATATATTGCAAGTCAAATTAAGGAAACATTTGAAAAATCTATCAAAAGAATTAGTTGGTGCATTCTCTTGTATTCCTCCTAGAGTTAGAGTATTTCCCTCTGAAGGTATCTATGGATATGTCTATAGAAAGATTGAGGAAATGTCACCGGTTTAGTTAAGTATCATATGGAAGAATGAATTGGAAGAAAATCATGATGCTTATAAATTCTTAGTTGAGAAGACTTAGTTGGATGTATGGTGGAAAGGCCCTCTATTTGAATTCGACGGGAACTATATTCGAATGGTTTTGAGTAGGATTCATGATGAATAAATATGGATTGATGAAGCACATTTGATTCCTAGAGAAGAAATCAGATATGTAGCTAGTTTTTTCACCTATGGACCAGTTCCCAAATGAAAGTATATGAACGAAGAAGAGATAATTGAGGTCACTGGTGTGACAATTGAAGTAAAAGAAAATTTTTTGAGAACAATTGAAGATCCAGTCATTAGGTATTTTGTGATGGTTATCAAGGTCACAAAGTTTGCTTACCTAGCAATGACCTCACAGTTTCTACTGCTTTTGTTCACACTACTATTGATATGATTAGAAGAGGTATGGATTATGACCTGTGTGAGCTACTTCAAATACATCTTTTGAACAATTTGAAGGAAATCAAGAAGAGAAATAAAAATAAATTCTGGTATGGGAATTTGATTGTTTTCTTACTCTGTTACTTCCTAAAAGAGTTACCGATAATAAGAAAGATAGAATGGATAAATGCAGAACATATTGCCCATCAGATTAGGAATTTCATGATAAATATTGGTGGTTCAAATTCTCAAGAGACTACTCTTGTTGCATTCTTTGGAACATTTCAAATGAGGATGAAGCAAATATCATGGATTTTAGGAAGTGTAATTGAAAGGTACTCTAGAAGTATTAATTTCCTAGTTTCTAAAGATTTTTATTATATGGAAGCAATTGAATCCTGATTGGTGTGGATATCTAAGTTAGATTATGAAGTGACTGAGGCTGAGATTGATCTTTATGCAAGAATTATTTTGGAAAGCTCTAAGAATCCGAATGAAGAAGAAGACTCCAATAGTGCAACGGGAATAGGGAAGAAGACAAAAAGTGTTGTCAAACAAGAATTCATAGAAGGAAGTGAATCAAAGAGAGCTCAACATGAGCATGAAAGCGTAAACATTCAAGGAGCTTTAAAAGAATTATAGAAGGTAATTCCTTATGCTAACTTTTATTCATCTATATCAATTGTGGAAAACCTCAGAAACATGATTAATTCTTTGAAAGTCTATGTCTTCGGACTAGAAGTGCATTCTAGAATGAGGTTTGAAGAGTAAAATTTAGAATATATCAAAAATAAATGTGCAAAAGCACATCAAAGAGTGGTGAAGGAACTGGAGAGTGTACAGGTTTGTGACGAAGAGGCTCAATAATTGATTTCTTTCTACCTTAATTGGTATAGCAATACACTCAATATAAGAGATGAGATAAGGAAGAGTGAAACACAGATGAGTACTCAAGAAAATATGTAAAAATTGGTAGATGATGGAAATAATCAGAGATGTTCCTACATTGTGCAAGTTCAGGTGAAATTATTTTCCCTATAGGATCAAAGAATATAAGTGATTAGGAATTTTGTGGCACTCAAAGATATGGTAAAACTCAAGCACAATCTTGTATCTAGTGCTCTTGACTGTATTAGTAATCTATTAGAAATTAATCTTAATCCCAATACTTTAGCAGATGGTATAGAGTCCTTGACTAAGCTTGAACTATTTCAAAAGACTCTTGTAAGTGAAAAAGATGAATGGGAAGATGGAAAATCTTCATGGAAGGATATCCTGAAGAATCTCAAAGGTTCCTCATCTTCAAGTTCATACAATTCTCTTTTTTTGCATATCCTTTTGGTTAATTCTTGATGCATACACATATATACCGAACTCCATCCTTTGAAATTGATGTCAAAGGGGGAGAGAGAGAGATAGATAGAGGATTTTTTTTTGTGTAAAATAGTTTTGAAAGGGGGAGTATTTCAGTTGCCTTATATCGAAAACAAAAATTGTCATGCATGTTTCCATGAATGCCAAACGGGGAGATTATTGGAAATATGGAGCCTTGCAACATGAGCATGAAGTGTATGTGGATTGATATGGTTGTTCACATGTTTTAATTTATGTCAACATGGTGACAACTATATGGGAAGCTTACCTAGTTTACTGAAAGTTGTTCTCTACTGGAAGTGTTCTTTTCTGATGAACCAATGAGTTGGTTTTTGAGTCTAGAAATCACTGTAAGAAAAGATATGACTCTAATCTCTTAACCATTTTATCATGTCTCATTCAAAAAACTATATCCTGGATCTTGAGAAGTTTTGTGTTGTGAGCAAAAAGTTATCATTGATAGAGTTTAGCTTTGTACCAAGGAAAAATTTAGTGGTGAATAAGACCAATTGGCTAACAATAGAAATCAGGAGCTCCAAAAATGGCTAATAGTACAAGCTGAAATGAAGACTAAATCGGCAGGTTTTTACAAAAAAATAATTTTGTCTTGATTAATTCGCCATGTAAAAGATGCATCATCAAAACTGATTCACCAGTATTTTGTACAGTTACTAAAAAATTTAATTATATTCGCCAGTAATATTATATTCCTCTGATTAATTTTGGCGAAATATTGCCACTAATAATAAATTACTATTTAATTTGAGGAATATTTTCTTTTATCTATTGCCATAGATTAGTTTTTTAATCGAATAGTTGTAGGTTGATTCCAAGCCCTAATACACATGTGCCTTTTAAAAGGCTTGTTGAGGCCTGAAACTTGTTTTTAATCAAGCCTTTAAAAAGGCACATGTGTATTAGGGTGCAGAATGAACTTGTAGCCATCCTTCGTTCTTCCAGTGGGACACTAGATAATGTTTCCCCGATGCACCATAGGATTGTGATGGGGGTTTCATTGATGAAGCATTGTTAGGCCAATGGTATTGAATTTTGTTAGGAATGGGGGAAGATCTGGCCCTCAACCCCGTCTATATTGTGATAGGAGCGTGCCAAGATTCACTAGGATTCACCACTATGATTATTATTTCTACCAATTATTCATTAAGATTCGCGAGGATTTTACAAAAAATTTAATACTGTGCATAAGATTCGCCAGGAAAATTGATATTTTTTTTCAAATAAAAGGAAAGATTCACCAAGATTTTACACCTTCGCCGAGGGGGGGGGGGTTTCTTAAAGTAATCTCTGCTTTGTACTCTACAGGTGTTTCTCTACTCTGCATATCAGTGTGGGAGACTCTGCATTTTCTTAAGGAGAACATTCTAATGTTGCGGTTCTAATGGTAGTATGTATGATGGTAGTGTGATGAGAAATTGATGTAATATCAGATCCATAAGGTTTTTATTTTAAGGATTGTATGTTGGTTTGGAGTTTTTTTGGATAAGTCCTAGCCTTGGACGACCTAATGTATGACACACATTAAGAATAATAGATATACTTTGTGGATGTTTTCTATAGATCTATGTCAATCTAATTGATGAATGAGATATACTGAAGTATATATATATAAAAGATTCTTTGAAGAAAAAAGGTATGGTGGTATATGATGTAAGAAGTGAAAAGGTAAGGAAGGAGAAGGAAGAGAGGTGTAGTGAAGTGCAAAGAGGATCAATGGATATGTGAAGATCTGAGGCTAAATTATTTATCATTTGAGGATCGAAACATAATTGTTTAGTGACTGCTATGAGAGGTAGTAATTCTTATTCATAGCTTCATTCAAACTAAGCCCTGCACACAGAAGGTGCATTATATCAGTTCATACTCTTGCTAGTGAACCATTACTTTTGTATCTTGGCAGTTAGCCATATTTTGTATTCAGGTTGTGAGACTTTCAAGGAAAGTGAGTCTTGGCAGTTAGCCCTATATATATCTTGTATCCGAATATAATATATTGTGAGCTAATCCTCACCACATAGGACCCCCCTTTCTTTGCAAATGTGAGGTGGGTTTTTGATGTTCTTTCCACCCCCGAAAGCAAGGTCCTAGAAAATTGTGCTAGGATCCATTTGCCTTTAGTGGTGAATGGGTCCTCCTCACATGGGACACCCCTTTTTAAATTTAATTCTAGTAGGATTTTAATGATTTTCAATCCTAGATCTGAGGTTGGCTTGAATTATTTGGATTTCAGGGTTAATCTCTAGATTGAGTATAAATATGTGGTTAATTCACATTGTTTCTCCTAGCAAGTTTACAAGAGGCCTAAGCATTCGATTTTTAAGCATTTGATTTTTCAAGCATTGGAGCACTTCAAAATAATTTCAAAGATAGTTGATGTAGTATTGAAGATATACTTACAAGAATTGTTCCACATCTAATTCAAGATCAAGATCAACATTCTTCATGGCCACTACATTTTAGTTTTCATATTTATAATCCAAGACAACTTCCAAGGTATCAACATTGCATCATTTCATGTTCATGCTTCAATTTCATTAATTCATCATTTGATCTAATTACCTACAAGGGTTCTTACTTAGGCAAACCCCTATTCACTAGAAATTAACAAGTTTTTCTCCTCTTGAATGTGCATTTGTAGATTTACAAGTTGAAGATCAATTGGAGAACAAATTTGAAGCAAAATTTTCAAAGTCGTCACATTGCAAAGTTGTCATCAACAGTGCAAGAACATGGAAAGAAGGTTACATAATTTTCTACAGCTTTTTAGGAGCTGACAACCAGGGATCTACAAGTGCAGGAATCAAGGAACAAAACCTAGATCTTAGTTTCAAAAACCCTAACATGGACCCATTCTCCACTACAAGCGAATGAGTCTTTTGTGCCCTAAAAATAGTCTTCTTGTAGCAAGGTACACATCATTTTGAGCTCTAAAAACTCCCCTCATGGTTTCTATAATAGTTATGGTTAGTTTTTAATTGTTATTGGCATCTTATCATACACATAATTGCATGTTTTGTAAGAAAATTCTAGTGGCTTATCATCTCTATCAATTCATTTTCATAAACCCCACTTTTTCTACCCAACAATTGTTATTGCCATGAAGGCTCAAACCCCATTAGGGTGTAATTTTTGAGTGTTTATGTTAGGGATGAGGTCCCCCATTGTGGCCTCATTGGCTCATAGGTCCAAGTCAAAAGTGTTTACCCCTCTTTTAAAAAAAGAAGAATATATTGGACAATTGGAGCAATCATAAAAGTGTAACATTTACAACCTAATGGTACTATGACAACCTAACATTGTATCGCTTACTAAAATTGTAATTGGATACATTAAAAATTTGGATGACCATGTCACTCTTCATTAATGAGATATTTATTGACATCACACGAAGCATGTGTAAAGAACTAAGATATGGGATTCAACATAATTTTCATGGAAAAAAAAGTAAAAAATGGTGCAATTTAGGCCATAGAGACTTCCTTTAAATGATGAATCTTGTGTGAGTCATATATTAGACACTTCATTTGATGGTTGGTGTAATTTGAGGGAAATAATGAGCTTTTATGTAAAAGAGGGCTATAAAAAATATATAACCATTCACATTAAAACCAAGATCAATTACGCATGCTCTATCCAAATTAATATTATTTTTCCATCCATCTATTAAATCACTTTTTGGCATAGTCTACACATACATAAATAAGAAAAGAGAAATGGGGCCCACCATAGCTGACTTGGCTATGAACTATCCAAACATAAATAATTCTAACAAGTGTACAATACAACTAAGGTACCATAAGATCATAGATTAAAATTATGGTTTGATGGTTGGGACAAATAAAAAACACTCAATAAAAGTTAAATTCTATAGAACAAGCAACTCAATATTCCTTTCAAAAATGAGCACTAATACCTATACCTCTTAAACTCATAACACATAAGATCAAATATTCACCACTACATAGTACATGATACCATAAGATCAAAGCTCAATAAGAAAATTTCATGGTTATCTAAGAGTCAATATAGAATGCTCTATACCATACAAGATTTCGCTGAAAATTATAGCTACCCAAGATCTAGAAACTTTTGTTAAATCACAAGAGATATCAAATATGAGAGAATAATGGTATTCTATCAAAGGATGCAAATGATAGATTATAATAGATTTAGATTAAAATGATAGCCCCTTGGTTATATTGACAAAGGTGAGACAAAGGAATGAATAATATTATGAAATGTATCTTAATCTTACAATCTGGTACATAAATTGATGGTTCTATCCTATGTGAACCCTAAGTAAATTTAGCTAACTATTTGTAGCACCCCTCCGATTTGCTTATATTTTTAGACAGTACTTTAACTTTGATAGACTATGATACTATGTTTTTATTTGATCATCGACATTGGAGCGATGATGGTTTTTATATTTAGATGTGATGGTACACTTTATGGATGATTATTGATTATGACATGATTTATAGTTAGCATAGTTATTTATTTGAGTTCATATTGATATATGCTCATCTTTAGTTAATTGATGTTTTGGTTTTTGTCAGTTTTGATGTGACACTGTATTGGTGGAGGGATTGTGATTGCATCACTCGCTTGCAAGCGCCCTACAATTTTGTGATTTTCTCTTCATGGTGTGATTGTTCATGATCTATATATATGTACAAAATATGTTTTGATTGCAGGATTGTAGGTATAGAACATCAACTCCACCTAGATTTGCAGGTTTGAGTGTGTCCATTGCCCAACAGAATAGTTGATTGGGAGATAGTAACAGGGTTTCCTTGTCAAACCACAACCCTAGTCATAGTGTGTCATCAGTCTATGTTTTGATCATGTTGTGTTGTCATGTTGTTCCTGTTTGCCTTGTCATTTATTTATTTTCCAAGGTATGTTCTCTTGGAAATTAATGTTAATTAATATTTTTAATGTTTGTAAAGTGATTATTTAATTAATCTTGATTAATTTTGTTAGAATCTTTATATTTGATTTAATTAATTAAGTTTAATTTATTTTGTAAAAGTAATTTAATCTTTGAGATTAAATTTATTTTATAAAGTGATTAAATTAATTAGATTAAATTTAGTTTGAATTTAATATGTGATTTTAAATTATTAAATGCACAAATATCTTGTAAATATTTTAGAGGAAATATCTGTGATTTGGTTGGAAAGATATTTTATTTATGATATGTGTTAGAAAATTAAACATGGTTGTTAGGAATTAATTCTCAGAGAGAATATTTGCATTAACTGAAAGAGGAAAGAGGCTACTCCACAACAAGGAAGAAAGATATTTTGGGGGGTGGTTGAAAATTGGAGGAAGTTGTTGAAATTTGGGTTGTTAAAAATTGGGAGAGAAAGCTCTCGGGAAAAATTGGCTCTGGTTTTTTTTTCATCTTTCTAGAAAAGTGGATAATTTGGAAGAATCTTTGGTAAATTGGAATCTGAAGGTGAAGCTCTACTTCAAACATCATTTCCTCAAGAATTTGGAAATAGGTTATTCAATTGTTCTTATTTATATCTGAATTGGAAAGATTCCCTGTACAAAGAAGAATATTATATTTGTTTATAAGCTTTAATATATGTTGAAAACCTGAAAGATTGTCATGTTTGGAAAATTGTCGTAAAAGCTTTAGAGGTTTTGTAGAAATTGATTTTTTTTAAATAATATTCCTTGAAATATTCTGTAGAGGAGTTTGAAAAGCTCTATAGGAATGAATTTAAAATATTCCTTTCAAATTTATGGAAAATATTGTTTGTATGGGAAAAGATCTTCCTGTAGAAGATTATTTATTTGTTGTGTTTTCCCAACTAGTTTTATTTGGTTGGGGAACCTCTGGTAAAATTGTGAAATTCCTCCTATAGAAAATTTTGTGAATTTTTTTTTCCCTTCTAAGACAATTGATTTTGATATAGTGATACATATATATATATATTTATTTATGAAGTTTCTTGTAAAAAAAATTAAATTGAAAATTGCAATAATTGAAGTTTTTCATATGGCGAATTTTATAAATTCACAGGTTTTAAAAAATATGTTTTTAATATGTTTATGGGGGTTGGGGGGGGCTACCCCAACCGCCACCTCCATAGGGGAGTGACATTATGGGGGCAGCGCCTCCATATACCACAGGCCCTTCATTGGAGTTGGTCATGTGCTAGGCAGAACCTTTATAATTGTTGCCAAACCCTGTTTCTTCTACCCCTTGTATTTAAATCAATTTTATTATATATGGTTTTTAATATATGAAATATATATAATATATATATATATATTATATGCATAATATAAATATAAATATATATTTAAATGTATATATATATGTATATATATTTAAATATATATTTTATAATTATTTTGGAAATTGTAAATGACTTATAAATATTTAAATAATATATATTCAAATATATAATTATGTATATATTCAAATATATATATATATTCAAATATATATATAAATGAGTTTTTTAATAATAGGTGCATGCAAATGCATGATTTAGATGATTTTTAAATGAAATGATATGAAAGAGGAAATTGATTTCTATATAGATGTAATTGGGAAATTGAAATAAAAAAATAGATTTAATTTCTTTATTGTTTGTAAATGAAATTTGTAGTAGGCTAGTTTATTTGGGCAATGCATTATTGTTCTTGGAATGGAAATTGGATTTAGGAAATCCTAATGATAGTTTAATTACTTTCTTGAATTTCTTATTTAAGTATGATGTCTTTTGTTCATGTTGTTGGGGAAATATGTTAAGTTGTGTATGTAAGTCTTTCATATGATGTTATTTTATGAGGGGGTTCTGATTTATGGTTCAAACCTTTGTTTCCTTGGGTAGTGCACTTGGTTGTTATTTAGTTTAAACACCTAGTTACTACGAACGAGGATGTGTTGCCTCTTGTATTTTGGCTAGGGATTTAATTTATCCATTTTATGCACTATGTTTACCCTTGGTTATGGATTAGATCCTTGTTTTGTTAGTAGGGGAGTGGCTCTCAATGGGGGTCGTCGTACAAAGTGGTGCCAGGGTAACTCGTGTGAGAGTTAGTTAATTTAGTGGAAATTAAATAAATGTATTAGGGGAAAGGGTAGTTTAAATCATATAACATGTTAATTGTGCCTCACTCATGGGTTCAAGGGCTTGTTTATACTTGAGATGAGACAAGAAGGCCTAGAATTGAAAGATCATTATCTTGTCCCTTTGAAAGAAATTTGATTCTGCATCAGTTTGCATGTGGGGCCGAGGGTCGTGAGAGGCTGCCAGGGTAACCCAAGATGGTGGTCAAGGCCTAGGAAGATCTACTAGGGTAACCCATGCAGCTTTGTGATGGTACTCCTCCTATGACAACAATTTGTATTATATATTGGATGTACTTGATCCTTTTACTCTAGAATCAATGTAACCTTTATGTATGTGTTGTTCTTGTATGGTTTAGTCTTGTTATTTGCCTATGTCTAGATGTTGTTGGTTATGCCTAGGAAACCCTTTTACTATCTCCTAGCATGGGGGTGGGCCTTTAGGTACCACTTCGTTTGGTGGAATGTGAACCTTACACTGTTGGGTTTCCACTTCATGTTCGTGATGGCGGGATCTTCCAGATTGGGGATCTCACATGTTCTAGTTATTTGTACCATCCCTTGTATATTGTTGGATCAGTTGGATACTTATGTATATATACTACTCCTCATTTGTATTTGAGGAGGATTCTTGTATCATTGTAATTGTAACATTATTGTATGATCTACCTCATTTTGGAAATGATACTTGTAACTTTTATTTTGAATGGTTTGATTATGTACTTTGTATCTTATGAGATGAGTTTAATGTTATTGAATGCATGTTCTTTATTTCATGAGTATTATTTTATCTGTTATGCATTAGTTTATTTTTTATGTTATGGGATTCGAATGTAAGAGTTATTGTGTACCTTAGAGGATGTATGTGTTAAGTTTAGTTCACTTTACTTAGTGTTATTAAAATTTTAAAAAAAAATTGTTACACTTCCATTGTGTTTGTGTCGTCCTCTAGGGTTACATGGTAGGGTGTTACACTATTATGAATAGGACCTAGGTGATGAACTAGCTAGGTAAAAAACCACTTTCACATCAATAATTTCTAACATCATAGTATTTATATAATCATAAGATAAAATCAAGTTGATATACTAGCAACTATGAAGCTCAAAATAACACAAAACATGCATGAATATACATAGGAACTAGAGCATAGATTGTAATGTGTGTTTAAGGCTCAAGAAATTAATAAGGCCAATTGAATGTATATTTCTTAGATCATTTATCACTAGAGGGAAAATAAATAATTAGGAAAAATAAGAGAACATGATTTTTGTAGTTTTTGGTATAAGAAAATGAAACCTACATCAGACTACATGGCCTTATGGTGTTAATTACAAAATTCTATCTAAATTTTATAGGTATTATAATTATATTTTCCCTAGACACATAAGAATTATAATGCAAAAATATTAATACTCTAGTATGTTAAAATAATGGTTGGAGTCCAATGTTATGCATGATAGTTCTTAGTAAATTTATTATTTGATTATGTATATTTTTTCCTATGATTGGTATGATTATAGAGAGAGATTTTTTTCAAAACTAAGTCATCAATGTAAATCAAATGATATTCTTGTGGAATTACCGAGAGAATCCACAAGAGTTTAAAGGAAGAGCAGGTGGAAAGTACAACCAATGAGAGGTTACAAGGATCACACAATTGATATCACACTATCTTATAGTTTATGGATTTGATAAAATGAGGTATGTGAAGTGACATGTTTTGTTTAGTTTATGAGCTATGATGGTTAATATATTTTTTTAAAAATTACCACTTAAGGTATTCCGCATGTAATTGAGGTAAGTGAAATACCCTTCACTTTAGTCCTTGATCAATGCCATATCACAATAGGTCTTATACACACCAAATATCAATGACTAGATATGTCCTAGGATTAAAATTTTAAGTGAGAAAGCATAACAACTATACCATGTGTGCTTCTATTTCCCATGTTTCTCTTTTCCTTATCCTATAAAGTGGGAGAACCACATGATACTGTGTTCCTTAATCATTTTCTTGATGCGATATAATTCAAATAAGATGAATCATGACCAATTGAATATCTATATTTTTATCAAAGTTTATTAGTATGATATAAACATTATTAATAATTTTTAATGACCCATTTTAAATTCACAATCATGGGATAATGCATCTTTAGAAAACTCATTGATAAAAAGAGAATCAAAAAATAATGATTAAGGAAATAAATGATGTGACATGGTTTATTATGATTCATTGTGGCCTACTAAATGTTTTTAATCTCCCAAATACCCTTCACTTTATTCCTTGACCAATATCATGTCACTCTATATCTTGGGAAAATCAAATCCAAATCATAAGGTATCCTCTCAATTTAACAAGTTTCTATGAGAAATCTTAACAAGTATATTGTTAGTCTTTCTATGTGCCATATGTCTTAATGTAATGAATGGGATAATCGCCTCTATATATTTCAAATAAGATGAATTATGACCTTGACTATGTCGATGTTTAACAAAGTTAAGTTATATTATTTCAATGTGAATATTGCATTATAATTAGTCATTTAACATCATAATTCTTAGATAATACATCTTTAGCCAAGTCCTTAATGAATCAAACCAATGAATATAACATTGACCAAATGAAATAAGTAAATTTTTGTCCTAATTTTGATTAGTTTTAGCCAACCATGTGTCATGGTTCTATTTTAGTTTGTCCAACAAGTAGAAGAAAAACGCTATACTTTATGCCTCAACTATTATCCCAACAATATAGATTCAGTATAAGATAGACCGTGACCATTGTACATGTCAATCTTTAATGAAGTTAAATGATATGATATAAATGTGAGTATAATGTTGTAATGGTCTATTTTAATTACATCTTCGACTCCACTAAATATTAAAGATTGATATTTAATCATAGAATAATAAAATCATTATTAAATTATCCTTTATCAACTTAAATGTCAAAAAAAAAATCTTATCATACTTTAAAATTGAGAAAATAATAAAACCTAAGAACCAATCACAACTTAAAAAATACTTTTAAAAAAAAATAGACACTTCTCTATATAATAGACTCTTTAGAGAATTTAAAAAATCATGTCAACCACCAACAATAAGAGAAACTACAGCAATAATAAAAGTCATGCCTAATGTCCAATGTTGTCACTAAATAATACAATAATAAAGACAGAATTCCCTGAAGAGGTCCAAATAACTGCAGTAGGGAATCTTGTGCATGCACTCCAAGCACTTTGGAATGAACATATTCCTCTCTGAAGAGGCCCAAATAAGTGCAGTAGGGAATGTTGTGCATGCACTCCAAGCACTTTGGAACAAAAATATTCCTTAGATTGCCTGATTATCCACCAGTGCAATGCTATTTGATATATAAAAAATATAGAATAGAAAAATAAATAAAAATAAATTCTCAATTATCTGGTGAAAGTTTGTTATAATTCATTAAATTAAAAGCATGGACAAGCATCTTGTATTAAAAAACATTGAGAACAAACTTCTACACACATATATTGAGAGGACTGACAGGATGCAGCTCAATCTTAAAATGGGCTGTTTGCCATCACATAAATCAGCAGTGTGACTCACCAACACCCTGATATGTTTTCTTATTACAAACTAAAACAATGAAATTCTAGCATAAGGTATGATTGAAACGTCAGAGAAAAGTTCAGATCTTTATTCGAACACTATGGCCATTGGAATGCTCTTTCTTATCCCTCAACTTCTTGTCCCTGGAAAGTCGTTCCGCCATTCTGCCATGTTGAATTAATACAGTAAGAGATCTTATGGTGACAATAAATGCTACAAAACTAGACTATGGAAACACAAGGAAAGGTTAGAGTAGTAGGAGATACTTAGTCAATGCCATCCTGTTTGTGTAGTCATTTTTCACTATCTCAGGACGCCCAGTCTCTAAACCCAAATGTCTAACAGGTTTATCCAACAACTCTTGGCCTTTCTTCACAAGATTCTGCAGGTTTTCATCTGTATTGAGGTCCATTTGTGCTTCGGCTCCTTTTAATTGCCATTCCTACAGTATGAATGACCATATCTTAACCATGCAGAAAATAAAGGGGAAATAGGATCTGTAAAATTATAAATCTAGACAATTTTTTATTTCAAAAAAAATTATTGGAAACCATAAGAAAAACCTGGATTCTAAGGTAATTTTCTTTGCAATGATGAAGCATCAAAGCCGTATGAATGTTGACCATGTCTGAACTTGCATTCATGATATATTCTATCAGAGGTGTCCTTCCATCATAAGTAATCCACTTCAAACTCCCCCATGTGGCAGCCTTTTTCGCGTCCCATGCAATATCGTCTTCTAGTCCCGTTCCAAGCGAAAGCACAATAAAGTGGTCAATGTGTGCCTGTAAATAGATAAAACTCTGGTTACATGTTCGCGCTTAATACTTCCCATCATTGAACATTCATTTTCTATGACCTCTACAGATGAGATGCTTATTCCAAATAGGGAAGAATAAAATACCTTTTTATCTTCGATTCTTTTATCCCGATGAACTGCTCGAGTGACCAAATTCATTGCTATCAAGGTCTGCATTATCAGTAAATTGTTAGCAGACCCTTAAAATATATCCATGTCAAATATAAATTTAATCAGAACCCCTACTCATAATACAAGCATTACAGGATTATTAGCTGCTACTCCTCCATCCACCAAATTAAAAACTCTACTCTTTCCGATACAGGACTTTGTAGTAAACTGGTGAGATGGAAAATAGGTAGGAGCTGCAGTTGTGGAGAGGCATACGTCCATTAGATGTGGATTCTTCAGTGGATCTACTTTCGCGTGCATATATGTATAGTAAGATATTAAGAATGCTTTTCTACAGTGCATCTGCATAATTCAAGTATTGAAGATCATTAAATATAATGAATACCTCATGACTTGCGACAATTGTCGGAAACTGCGTCTTGATATCGAAGGTGGGTATAACCAGGTTAGTTATCGTGTCACACAGACGTGTTTCGTGAAAATTCTCTTGTTGTAAGATATCGACCAGCTGTTTGCCATTGAATTTTGGACTAAAAATGCCGTGGAAAAAATTCCATTTGCTACAAGTCCAACAACAAGAGAATTTTTGCATAAATACAAGTATTGCGATCAATTCCGTTGAAATATAACCCTAATACAGTACTTAGAATAGCATAATACTATTAGCACTACTAACCTTGCCTGAGGAAAAATCGCCCTCGCATTCTTCAAATAAAATTCTTCAATTTTCTGGGTACTATAAGGACGATTGTTACGGTGATCATTTGGGTCTGCAGTGGCTAACATAGTGGCGATAAGACCTCCAGTGCTCGTACCCGCCATTATATTGAAATAATCTGCTAGTCTTGCATCTTCCCCATCCAGTTTCTGAAAAAAACGAAGCAGAAAGCTACATTTCAGTGATATATGTGTACGAATAAAACTATGTTTCACTCGACTAATTTGTCAAATGATTTATACTAATCTGTTGAAGAAGAAAAAACCTGCAACTCTTGCTCTAGGAATTTGAGCAATTGTACAGGAATAAGGCCCCGAACTCCTCCTCCATCGACACTCAGGATTCTAGTACCGACGTCCGACGAGACATCGATTGGAAGAAGTTGCTCAGCAGCCATTGGAAGAATTAGAAGAATGTATGGAGAAACAGCCTTTAATAGGTGCTTCAACTTACGAGGAAGTAGTGCAGAATAACTAAGCGGAAGGCTTATTTATATAGATGGAGCTCATGAGCTGATGTTATATGTAAAAGTTATATACACGCATGTTAAATAATGCTTATCCGTGACTTAATAAGATGGTTAGTGAGGAGAGGGAAAAACGCCATAAACAGAGCTATTAAACCACGTGCCCGCGTCGTCACCTCCGTTATTTACGAAGATGCACAAATATTTTTTTATTACCGTTTATGTTTCATGTGCACTATTCCCAAGGGTTTTTGTTGACCAGCTGCAACGTAGTAAATGTTTTGCCAAATAAACCTCAAGTGGTTTTTTTGTCGGAAACACTTGCACATATTTATTAATTAAAAGGTATAAATATAAATTAATTGTCTCAATAATCAATTTTTAGATTTACTAAATGTATAGAGGCGGTTTATATTCAAGATAAATATGTTAGTTAATTTAAAAAGAAATAAAAATATATGTGAGATTTAGTTTTATGATTAAAAAATGATTGTGAGATGAAGAAGATTCTATAATCAAATTATGCATGTTAAAAAAAATGTCCTCAATTAATGGTGTGACGTAAAATTTGTATTATTTTTTTTCAAACTCAACTAGCAAGATGAGACACCCTAAAGTGTTAAGCAACATTTTGTTTTCAACTTTAAAGGAACCATAGAATGTGCATATGATGTATAAATTAGTTGGATCAACTACAAGATCTTTAAATTTTAATTCTTTCAAATATGTTTTAACATATAATGGTCCACAATAATTGTTTGTGGAAGATGTTGGTTATCTCTAGCATATGATTGTAGTCATGTGATACACACTACAACCACATGCTCCACCAATTGCTTGGAATTCCTCTAAACTCAGCTATTGCTTGCCAGGATAACATGTTAGCTACAATTAGGATCAATATACGCAAACCCCTAGTATGTTTGTTTATGGCTAGAGTACCTTAAATTTTGTCTCTTTTAGTGTTTGCCTAGTAAGGTGCTTCAAAGATTGGTATTCTTTCTAATCTCTATATCATCACTCCACACCAAAAATTCTACTTCTCTACCTTAGCCATTTTTACTATGCCACCTATAGACATGTATTCATAGTAGGGAATTCCAAAGAACCCTCTATGATGAATATTTGTAAATATTTGACACTTATTTCTCATATACTATCATTACTTCCTCTTTGCGAAAATAAGTTTATGGTTGACTCCTCTATCCACTTATCCTCTATCAATAGGCCAACCTATCTTTACAAGATCTCCCCATATTAGAAAGAAATTAGTGGACTCCTCAAATGAGGATAATATTTAGCATTAGACTCAATAGTTTTGATGAAGAGTTTATCCTCATGTTCTATATTATCATCATCAACTTCAATTTCATGTGCCTCATGTGAATTGTTTTCATCAATTTAGAATCCTATTATTAGGGAGTAAAATTGGAGAGTTTCCATTTGCATTAGCCCCTTCAACCTTGACTATGTGATGAGAACACGGTTATACTAAGAAGGGGGTGGGGCGAAGAATCAATATAAGACTATCATTAAATTTTTTCAAATTAAAAAGGTCACTATAAATTCAAATACACTGAATCAACAAATAAGAACACAAATTCAAATACATTGCATCAATAAATAAGAACACAAGAATAATGTAAGATTTAAATGGAAACCATTTTGGGAGAAAACCATAGAATAAAGACTGCTTAGATCGAATATCTAAATCCAACCACCAAAATAAATAATCTTTAACAACAATTTGTTGGAACCCACCCATTGCATACACCAATCCCTACCATTGAGTGCACCAAATCAATAAAAGACACCAATCTCTTTTTATATAAGGCACCAAACTCTCTAGTATGGGGCACTATCCTCTAGCTTAACAAAATATTTTTCCTCCTTGATAATTTTCCCTCAAAAATATTCCTTTGAATTTAATCTTTTGTAATATTATCTTCACATAAATATAATAGTGTATATATGATATATCTCTTTATCTTCCACCCTCATCCTTCTCCATATAGCATAAACTATTTTTATATGTTAACCAAGATAGGAAACCTTCTGGAGGGATACATTTCTTCACATAAATGAAATTACTCTGTTATTTTATATGCTTTCAATGCACCTTTTATTAGAAAACTTAGGCTCTTCATAAGGGGTTAGCTCCTATAAAAATATAAATTTATTTAAAATTAATTTCAAAATGAGGTACCATAATAATGGGTTCAACCCATAAAATTAATCAAATATAATATAATTTAATTATTTTAATTTTCAATGAGTGTGTCAAAATGGGGGAATCAACCAACATTAATGAATGATATTTAGTGGCTTTGGGCCATTGTAATTTCTTGTTCTTGGATAACCAAATTCCATCATGGCATGCATGATATATCTTTCTTGACATCAATGACAATAAAAATGTAAACCATCACTCATAAACCTTTGACATCAATGAAAATAATTCTAACAATATTCCCCTTTGTCATTGATACAAGCCCCTCATAAAATATATCTTTGAATTTAGTAAGAACATAATAGTCTCCATATCTCTATTGCTCCCCCTTTGATATCAATGGAAAATGAATTCTCAAAGATCTAAGGTAGTTGAGTGATGATCTCCCACTGAATAATGCATCTCATGAATGACTAGATGGAGAGGATATCACCCTTGACTTTTATCTAAGATACTTAAAAAGTCTCTATTTGAAGAGGCTTTGTAAATATGTTTTCAATTTGTTCCTATGTAGAAATGTACTCTAACTTCACCTAGTGGTCTACCCCTTTCTCCCTTAAGAAATGATAACTGATTGGAATGTTTCTAGTTCAAGAGTGCATCACAAGATTATTCGATATATTGATTCCACTTGTGTTATCATAGAATATGGATACTGGATGTTCATATTATACCTTCATGTCTCTTAATGATTACTTCATCTAAAGAGTTCCTGAGTGCAACAAGATTTTGATGCTATATACTCTCCCTTTGTTGTGGATAAGGAAACTAAAGATAGTTTCTTACTCAACCATGATACAAGAGTATTTCCTAGAAATAATGCACCTCTACTTGTAAAAGATTTATATTATCAATGCTAATAGCCCAGCCCATATATATTTCTAAGGTGAAAGATTCACTTCTTAGATACCATAATTCAAAATCCAAATTTTTCCAAAGATATTTCAAGATTCATTTAACGACATGTGCATGCATTTCTTTTTGTTCATCTTGAAACCTTACCACCATACCTATTGTTTGTGTAATGTGATCAAGTCTTGAATCTATCACATATAAATAAAATCTCAATCATTAACCTGTAAATATTTTGATTAGCCTCAAGGTATTCATCATCCTTACTCAATTTGCATCTTATGACCATGGGTGTACTCTTTGGTTTGCAATTCTCCATCTTTAATTTATTCAATATCTCCCTAATATAATTGATCTATGAAATATGTATTCCTTTATTTGATTGAGAGATTTTCAACCCAAGGAAGAAAGAAAATTCACCAAGCATGCAAATTTCAAACTATGTGTATATGTTCATGGAAAACACTTGGAAATTTTTATCACTCCTACCTCAAAAATAATATCATCCACATGAAATACCACAATAAACTTATAACCACCTTCAGTTTTAATGTATAGATTATTGCTAGAAATACCTCTTTTGAAGCCTAGTTATTTTAGATACTAATTTGATCTTGAGTATGAAGCCTTATGGGCTTGTTTCAATTTGTAAAATGTTATCTTTAAATTACATGCATAGTCCTCATTTAAGATAATATGAACCCTTTAGGTTGTTCAATATATAACTCTTCTTCTAAGCTTCCACTCAGATAGTTCGATTTGACATCCATCTAGTAGAATTTGAAATTTTTAAAATTAACAAATGCTAAAACATCATTATAGCCTCTAGATGATAAACAATGGTGAATGTGTCTATGAAACCACTTCTTTTGACTTGAGAATATATCTTGCATATGAACAGGTTTCTTTGTTCCTCACAACTTGGCCATCCTCATTCAAGGTTTTTTTGAATACTCACTTAATTCCAATTAGATTCTTATACTTAGGTCTTTTGATAAGTTCCCAAGTTTCTTTATTTTCAATTTGATTCAACTCCTCTTCCATAACACCGATCCTTCTCGTCCCACCCAACCAATTATAGTGGTTCCCTACTATCTATGGGGGCGGTGCTTACTTCTTTTGATTGATGAAGACCCAAGGACCATTTACCCACTACTTATCTTCTTGAGTTTCTATAAAATTCTTGGGTTCTAATTTAGAGAGAAAAGAAAATTTTGCCTATTCTAATGTACTAGATAATCTCCTTGTCTAAATTTTGATATCTCTATCACCAAGAATTAGATCTTCTAAATGATTCCTTTGATAAAATATAGATGGTGCCTTTGATGGTTTCTTTGTGTCTCTTCACTCAACTTCCTCATTTTTTATTTTTTTCCTTTACTTCCTCTTCTTTGTAACTTTCTTCATTTTGAAAATCAACTTCTTATGCCTTTTCTCTTTGATGTATTTTCTCATCCACTCTAACATTTTCACTTTCAATAAATTTTGGTAATCGCCTGTTATAAAAATTGTAGTCTTTATTCCTTCAAGAGTAACATAGTCCAACGTGATTAATAGGAAAATGGGTGCTTTATAACCTAGGTCATAAAACACCACTTTTCTCCAATTATCATTCAAGGGTGTCCTAGGATTCCTAATTGGATTGACTAACAACCTCACAAGGTGAGTCAATTCACAACGAGAAAGAACTAGGAGGGAGTTCTTTCAATTTTAAGAGGGTTCACCACCAAGAAAATGCTTGGAAAGACAAATGAACATTCAACTTACAAAACATAGTTATGCAAGCTAAATGAGATATGCAAATAATAAGATTATTTAATAGTGAGATATAGGATATGTGTACCTAGGAAGTCAGGAGATGTTGAGGATTTCAGAAATGAAAAGAATCTTCTAAAAAGTGCTATGGAGGACTAAGACATCAAAGGTGGTGTATTAGTCCCACTATTGTTTTTAAGGGAAAATACAAAATCTTCATATGTCGGAACCAAATTTGAAAGAATCTCTAAAAAATATGCCTAGGAGGACTAAGAAACCCAAGCTACCGTAGTAGTCCCATTCTAAATTTTTGAAAACTCTAAATGTGATCTTGAGCTCCAAGGTTTACACTTGCTTCCTTTTCGATCTCAGGTTTTGAAACTTTTAGATTCTCCCTGTAGGTGAGTTTTTGTGAAGATGACAACTTTGTAATGCAATCTTGCAACTTTTGCAACTTTGCACTCCAAATGATCTTCAAGAAATCAACCTAAACCTGCAAACACAAATATGCAAGATGGGAAAAAAAATTTGTTTGTTAGTGAATGGGGGTTTTCCTTGGTCAAAACCCTTGTTGGTAATTAGACCTTGAAATGAAATAAAGTAATGAAGGGAAATGGTGAATGAACAACATGCAATGCTATAACTCACCAAACCCTTGTAATGTCTTCAAACTTGTGTGAAACGCATGCAATGGATATGGATCTTGAACCAAAGATATGGACCTAAATTGCTAGCTTGAATCAAAACCCTACATCACAAATGTTAGCACAACAACACACATGATGCAAGAAGATCTAGGATATGATGCTTGAGTCTTGATGACTTTCTCTTGAATAATCTTGTAAAATCCAATTTGATATTATGAATGCTCTCACAAAAGACTTGGATTGAAAATGAATGAATGAACCTTGTATTATTAATTATATATGCTTAATATCCTGAAATTACATCACACCAAACCAACATATGAATTCATTAAATAAAGGAGGCTAAATCCCGCCAGAATTTGAAATTAAATCCTGAAAATGACTCAAGGAGGACTAAGAAGCCCTAGGTGGAATCTTATTTCCAAGTCATGAAACTTGGGGCAGAGACACCAAAAAGGGGCCCAATTAAGACACCTCAAAATTAGGGTTCGGAGACCTTTGGGGGACAAAGACGGCCTAGGTGGCGTTTTAGTCCCAAACCAAAAATAAGGGACACACATATGAGAATCATTGGATTATTAGTTATGCATTGGAGAATGTTAGATTAGCTAGAGAAATATGCAACTCATAGGGCTCGTGAACACAAAATAGGACCAATTAAGCCATAAAGAAGGATAAATAAAGGAAGACGGGCCCAAAAAAGTGTGAAAATGAAAGGGTATGCATTTTCCTACACTACATTTAGCCCCCACTTTAGTGAGAGGATGAACTTTCTTCAAAGTCACACTAAAGTAGCCAACCACACAATCAAGAGGGGTTCCAATGTACAAATTTTAGTAAGATAAGATGACAATAATCAAGAGGGTGGCCAAGCCCCCAGGATCAAGATTCTATGGAAAACCAACATAGGCACAAAGGAACACACTTGTGGATGATATATGAACACAAAACTAGATTGCATACATACACCATCAAAGACAAGAAAAAGGAAAAAGGAAAAGAGAATAACTTCAGCGGATCAAGCTTAGATTGGCCATCCAACACAATGGACTGGGTTTCGGTTGTTTGTCCAAAAAGCGATTTTACAAGTAGAACGAGTTGTCCACTATGCAAATAAAATGCACACTCACAAGGGATAGCGGGAGTTAGTTGTCCACTAAGTGAGCCCTAGGGGACCATATCAAAGCCATACCTCCATGAGTTTAATAAGGTACAAAAATGCATGCTCATGAAGGCTAGTGAAGCTATTTGTTCACTAGGTGAGCCCCAAGAGGTCCATATCAAAGCCATACCTCCATGAATTTAATAAGGGCAAAAAGAGAAAATGCAACACAACCAGAAAGATGTTTGAGGGGATTTTTCTTAGTTCATGCAAGGTCTTACTCTTAGGGGACATCCTACTTAACATCTCCAAGAGATGATAGATAAAAGGTCTCATCCTGGGGAACATCATACCCAATGCTTCCAAGAGAGGACAAGCACAAAAGGTCTCATCTTGTTTCCAAGAGAGGACAAGTGCAAGGTCTCATCCTGGGAATATTGTATCTAATGTTTCCAAGAGGGGACAAGGAAATATCACGCTCTTAGAGGGATTCAAACCCAAAGACACCACCAAGAGGAAAAATGCATCGCATAAAGAGATAAAATCACATAAAGAAACATGAAAATAAAATGAAAATGAAATCATGCTAAAGTAATCTCAATGTATGCCCCCACTTTATAGGAATTTCTAACACCATACTGTGAGAAATTACTTTAAATTAGCCAAAAGATGAAAAGGAAAAGAGGGTTGGCCCACATAAACACATAAGGGATCTATGGATTCGGGGTCAATATTTATCTTTGTTGCAGTAATATTATCTAGAGCTCAGAACTGTCATCATTCCCCAAATACACATAGAACTGGAAGAATGACACAAAGAGAGTGAAAAAAATGAAGATTTTTTTTGGGTCAACATGGAAGAGACATAGGGTGTCTCAATGCCTTGTGTCATCCCCAAAAGAAAAACACAAGAAAAAAATGAAAAGAAAAGAAAAATATTTTGGCTCAACATGGAAGAGACATAGGGTGTCTCGATGCCTTGTGTCATCCCCAAAAGGAAAACACAAGAAAAAAAGGAAAATTAAAAGAAAAGATAAAAGAAAAGGCAAAAAGCTTACGACATATAGAAGAATGAAGGTACAAATAGAGGAATGCACAAAGAGAGGGAAACATCAAACAAAACGTCATGGGGAATCACAATACACACATGCAATCGAAATTGAAAAGAAAATAAAAAAGGCTAGTAAGGCACATGCAAATCAACCATACAGTAGGTCAACTGCATCCTAGTATTGTTCAGTATATGCAAAATGTAAATCCCTAGTGAGAAGGATCACATCAAGTGTTGTACTAGGAGAATCACCAGGTTCAACACATGGTGAATCACTTTATTTAAGAGGATCATCATGGTTGTTATCTTTTAAGCTCATGGATGAGGAAAATAGCAGATTCAACTCATTATGTGTTTCCTCATCGATTTTAGTTGTTTCCTCATCATCATCCAAGTTAACCACAATAGGAGGAGAAATGATAATATCCATAGAAGGTTTTAATCCTTGTTGTGTTGGAGATGTTGAAATTATAGGCTCTAGTAAGAGATGAGGCTCATCATTTATTTCTTCTGTCAAGTTCAAATTTTTATTTTCAATGTTTTTCTCATCACTTATCTTTTGAGCAATAGCATGATGCCTACGCCTATGCTCTCTAGCATTGTGGTTCCTTTTATTACAAATTTCAAATTATGTTTATGTACGAGTGGTTTTTTCAGCCATAGGTTCCTTTTCTTCTTGTGAGGGAAGAAAGGAAAAAACCATGGAAGGTTGTTAAACCACTTTCTCTTTGGTTTTATAAATTTTCTTAGAAGGAATATTAGGACTTGTTTGGTTTTCTCTAGGTCTCTTGTAGGAAAAGGAAAGGGTTTATTCAAGGATGGGTCTTAGTTTGATTGAAGGTCTTTAGGCTCAACATTATTTTGTTTAGGTGGTGAAGGTTCAAGCATGGGTGGATGTTCAATCATGGGTGGAGCCAAGTTTTCAAGGGATAGATTGGTTATGCATTTTGAGTTAAAATTTTGGTAGGATAGGAAAAGGGAGTCTTCACACTGTCTTATAGGTTCCATGGGCTCAGGCCAAAAATAATCTAAGGATAAATTTCTATGGGAAGACAAGGTTCTAAAGCCAACATGGTTCACAGTGAATATTTCATTGCTGACTCCAAACTTTAAGCACATATGGACAATGGATGGGACTGCATTCATGGAGCAAAGCCATTTTTAGCCTCACTTCACATGAAATTGGTCTGAATTAGATATAATAGAGAATGATACATTTGATTTCTTCAATCCTACTTGTAATGGGAGGGTGATTGAGCCCATCATAGCATGAGAAAAACCCTCATGCATTTTAATCCATGCTTTTGGTTTATAATATCTATTTTGAGTGAGTTCATGCTCATACAAGAGTTATTTTGTGATCACATTCTCTCCATAGATGAGATCAATTTAAATCCTAGGAGTTGGCTTGTTATTGATTATGTCATCTATGTAAAGAGGACCATTAGGTGCATGTTTAATTCCTTCTTCTGAAGAAAAAGTAATTTTAATGGTTTTATGTTTACAAGGCTCAATTTCAATCACTCCTATCATTGTATCCATAGGTTTTTGTTCATTAGTATCCATAGGACTCTGTTCATCATCATCCATAGGACTTTTTTCATGATCGCTCATATTTTCATCATCTATGTCAACAATCATCACATCGGGCTTAGTTTCACTAGCCTTAATAAATGAAATATTAAGGTTGGGCATGGGATTGGTAAATATTTGCAAGTTTTGGTTGGGAGGAGCCACAAACTTATTACCTTTGTCATTCACACCTCCAATTAGGATATGATTGGAATCAATGAGGTATTGCACAAGACATTTAATATGCTTGCAATGTTCTATATCATGTCCTTTCTATTGGTTACAATCACAATAGGCATTGTGTCTAAATCTCAAAGGTAATGGCTTGCTAGGGTCAAGGGGTTAGATGGGAGGTAAAATAAGCATGTTTTTGTTTAAGAGCTGGGTCATGATGTTGTGGAGTGTGTCGAGTAAGGGAGTAAATTTCCTTTGTGGATCCCCAAATATATAAGGACTACTCTTCTTTATAGAGGCTACTTCGGTATCAACTGGTTGGGTAGGTTGAGAGGTGGAATGTATTTGAAGGAAACTTTTAGTTTTTCTTCTGAAAGGTTGATAAGTGTTTTTGTTTGAAGCTTTAGACTTTTCAAGACAAGTAGGGGTAGCTTTTGGTTCACTAGAACTTACATAATTTCGATAATCTCGAAGGGCAGTGCATAGGTGCATGAAGGAAGGGAATTTCATCATTGTAAGCTTTCCTCGTATTTTTCTTTATAAATTTTCTATGAACATATTTTGAAGGTGGGAATCAGGAATCTTCACAATAATTTGGGAATAAAGCGATTGGTAGTGTGAAATAAATTTATTGAATTTTTCACCCTCATTTTGCTTGCATCTCATCAAATCAACTAATGTAGTTTCAGGAACCATGTGCACTTGGAAATGGTTAATAAAGGCCTCAACAAGCTCATTGAATGAACAAATTGAGTTATTCGGTAATGCTTAAAACCATTCCAAGGAAATTTCTTTCAAGGATTAGGGAAAACATTTAGCCAAAAGTTTGTCCTCAAGGATAAAGTCACTACACAAAGCAGTCAAGGCATTAACATGATTATCAGGATCTCCCTTACCTCCATATTTCTAAAATCTAGGGATCTCTATGCCTTGTGGCACCAGAGTTCTCAATATCTCCTACAATAATGGGTTATTTTTTACATAGTATGAAGGCGGATTGTTTTAATTTTAATTTATGGTAGAGACTTGATGTTGAAGGGATGAAAAGTTTTGTAAGAGGTGGTTAATGATAGGATCATTTCTTGTGGTTTGGGATGGAGATGAGTATGGTGGTGGTGTGTATGTGTCAGAAGGAAAAAATGAATGGATTTCTTGTGGGAGGAGGTATGAGATTAGATGCCACATAGGTATAAGGAGCACTAGTGGAAATGTGTGAGGTAGGAAGGATATTTATTGTAAGTTGCATCATTGTGGTCACTTGAGGAGTTGTATAGGTGGGAATGGATGCTATGGTTGAAGAGGGAGGAGTTTTATTTCCACCTTGCACATTGTTTGAAGTTTGAGCACCATTGATGGTGGGAGGAAGGTGTTTTCCAAAGATGTGACCCTTTTTTGCACAACTTACAGTCCTTCATCACTTTCCATCATGTGGTGAAGACTATGTATAGAAGGTATAGTAGTGTTAGAAATGTTTTCAGTACTCACACTATCTTGTAAATGAGCTAAGTCTTAATGCATTTTCATTATTTTTTCTTGAGGGATATGATCAGCCATTGTTTGAACACTTGGAATAACACTTGTAGGTAAGGTAGGCATAGCAAAAGACGTGTCAAAGATATGGTCTATACCTAGTGAACTAATTCCAACACCAAAAGTAAGACAGCTTGATAACCCAAGATACACAATGAATGTTTTATCGTGGGATGCCATGAGTCTGGCACTTCATCTAACCATAGTATTAGTAGTAGAACACCACGTACTACATCTCATACAAGGAATAAACCACAAAAAGTAAAATTAACATAATATCTTATGCTTGCAATTACACTTGAAATGAAAGAAATTGGATTAACAACAATTCTATAAATTGAAACATAAAATAGAAGGCAACCCATAGAAACACATAAAAGAAATTTCAGACCTTGAAAACTAGAGAGTCAAAGTTAACAAGGACTAAGACACTAGTAAGGGCATCTTGGTCCTCTTGGTGATATTCTAAAGTTCCAGGGAGTGAAACAAATAGCAAACAACAGAGAGAGGATTCTAGAGCGAAAACCCTGAGAGGGACTAAGACACTAGGAAGGGAATTTTAGTCCTAAAAGAGCTTTCTCAAAAAAATAGTGAATTTTGGAGTGTCTACAGTGTTTACAGATTGCCTATTCATGGTAGTGATGTTTAGAAATAGGAAAATTTGCAAATGAGTGCAAAAAAAGTAACTAGGAACAAGCAATTGAATACAATTTTTTTCAATTTGGAATGTAATAAGAATGCTTCTAAATGCAATTAAGAGGATGAACGATGCACTTTTCAATTTTTTTAATGAAATGAAATGGTGCAAGAAAGTAAAAAATGTAGCCTATATGCACTTTCACTAAGGCAAATATAGGAAACCCTAAATGTAATTTCACTAACGCAAGATGCAAGAAACCCTAGATGCACTTTCACTAATGCGAGATGCAATGAATTTAATATAGATCTAGAACTTTTATAGACTCTAAATCAGAAAAATAATTCTCAGCAAGGTCGGGTTCACCAAAATGATTAATAGGAAAATGGGTTCTTTATAACCCAGGTCATAAAACACCACTTTTCTACAATTATCATTCAAGAGTGTCCTAGGAGTCCTAATTGGATTGAAAATTTCAACCTCACAAGGTGAGTCAATTCACAATGAGGAAGACCTAGGAGGGGGTTCTTTCAACTTTAAGAGTGTTCACCACCAAGAAAATTCTTGGGAAGACAAATTAACATTCAACCTACAAAACCTAGTTATGCAAGCTAAATGAGATATGCAAATAATGAAATTATGGAACAGTGAGATAGGATATGTGTACCTCGGAAGTCTGGAGATGTTGTGAGGATTTTGGAAATGCAAAGAAGCTTCCAAAAATTGCTATGGAGGACTAATATTCCCAAGGTGGCGTATTAGTCTTGCTGCTATTTTTTGAGGAAAATACGGAATCTTCGGATGTTGAAACCAAATCTGAAAGAATCTCTGAAAAAATATGCCTGGGAGGACTAAGATGCCCAAGGTGGCCTATTAGTCTCGTTCTAAATTTTTGAAAACTCAAGAAATGTGATCTTGAGCTCCAAGCTCTACACTTGCTTCCTTTTCAATCTCGGAGTCTAAAACTTCTAGATTCTGTCTATAGGCGAGTTTCCATGAAGATGAAAACTTTGTAATGCAATCTTTCAACTTTTCACTCCAAATGATCTTCGAGACTTCAATCTAAACCTGCAAACATAAATATGCAAGATGGGAAAAACTTTTTGTTTGTTAGTGAATGAGGGTTTGCCTTGCTCAAACCTCTTGTTGGTAATTAAACCTTTAAATGAAATAAAGTAATGAAGGGAAATGGTGAATGAACAACATGCAATGCTACAACTCACCAAACCCTTGTAACTTTTCTGCAAACTTGTGTGAAATGGCTACAATGGATATGGATCCTGAACCAAAGATATGGACTTGAATTGCTAGCTTGAATAAAAACCCTACATCACAAATGTTAGCACAACACACATGATGCAAGAAGATATTTGATATGATGCTTGAATCTTGATGATGACTCCAAATGCTTGATGAATTGCTCTTGAATTCTCCTGTGAACTCCAATTTGATATTATGAATGCTCTCAGAAAAGACTTGGATTGAAAATGAATGAATGAACCTTTTATTTATACTTATCTATTATTAATATCCCGAAATTACATCACACCAAGTTGACATATGAATTGATTAATAAAGGAGGATAAATCTCGCAAGAATTTGAAATTAAATCTTGAAAATGACTCAAGGAGAAATAAGACACCCTAGGTGGTGTCTTAGTCTGAAGTCACGAAACTTGGGGCACATACACCAAAAAGAGGACCCATTAAGATGCCTCAAAAGGAGGGTCCCGAGACCTTTGGAGGACAAAGATTCCCTAGGTGGAATTTCATTCCCGACCCAAAAATCAAGGACGCATGAATGACAGGGTGATCCCACGATACTGGTTTAAAATTTTGGGCAAACTAGACACTAAACTAATTTGTTTTAACTAAATCTTCACTTTCGAGCTCCTATAGCGGCTAAACCGTGAGAAATTTGAAGATGATGCAAACTAGTGATTTGTGAAATTTTGTCTATAGGTTCTAAATATATATTTAAAAAAAAAATTGGAATCAGATTGCACTTTTTATTTCATCTCCTTTGAAAACTAGTTTTATCAGTAAACAACATTTTTAAAGATTAATGCTCACCATATACAACATAACTATTTTGTATGAAGGATAATATTCTAATGTTTTCAAATTTATATTTGTAACTATGATATCTAACCTGTTCATTTGGTTTCATAGTGTTTTATTAATTTTTTTTCCTTAATCAAGTTTTGAAGTCAAACAAATTACAATTTAGACATAGGCAGGCTGTATAAAACATAACTTTTTGTATACGTATCAAAATTCAAAAAAAAATTAATGTATCAAGGACATCAATACCTAGCCTGAACATATTTTGTGAAATTTTATTTTGATAATCTACTATTTTTTCACATGTGTAGAACAGAGAGCTTGATTTTTAGTGAAAAACCTACATTCACAAGAAATAAAAAATAAATATAATAATCAAATTAAATTTAATTATAATTATATTTTTTTCTAAGCTTCTAATAAGGACTACATACTTACAAAAACAAAAATTAAATGAATTCATTTCATCCCCTTAAAGGTAAATCAAAAGTGGCTTTTTATCAGCATTTTGATAGGTGTAAAGGAGACTCCGTTATAGGTATGGTTTAAAATTAACGGGGTTCTATCCAAGGGAGCTTGGTCTAATGTGGTTTGATCAAACCCTCTTAAATTAGAATCCTTTAAATAGAACTTTTCAAGGCTTAAATCATTATATTTTCTAAAAATATGTGATTTCAGCAAAAATCAGGATCTCCCAGAAAGTGTAAACCACTATTGTGGCAGTACCCAACAATCATTGGATTATCATTTATGCATTGGAGAATGTCAAGATTATCCATAAAAAGATGCAATTCATAGGGCTTGTGGACACAAAATAGGATAAATAAAGCAAGGCCGACCCAAACAAGTGTGAAAATGAAAGGGTATGCATTTTCCTACACTACACAAAGTACCTTCATCAACCTAGAGTCATTTTTTCCCATATCTTCCTCATTTATTCTTATATATAATTTTCTCCCAAATACCTTGAAATAATTAATTGTTACAAGCCTACCCTTCAATAGTCTATATAGTGTTTATCTACTGTTCACTCTTATTTATCCCTAGTTTAGAATGCATAATATCATATGAACCTCTTATCTCTATAATTTTTTTGATATTTTGGACTCATTGAATATGGTTCTTAAAATTTTTTAGTGTAGTGTCATAAATTGTCGCCCTTGCCAATTTCACACTAAGTTTTTCTCCACTTAAAGTTCTTGTGACCAATTATTCTTAGTAATCATTTGTCCTTTTCCTTTTTTGAGTGATTGAATAAAATCTAGAGAATTAAATTAAAAATTAATTTAACAAACACCTAATATTAAAAATTGAGCTAGAATAGGGTGTGCTCGCCCTTTTCTCCCCTATTTTGGCCCAAAATCAGAAAATTTATTTTCATCCTTAATATGTTTGTAAATTCAAAATCATTTTTTGGATTATCAAAATGGCTAATGTGAAATATGTGGAAACTCAAATAAATATAATTATTTCTCTCCAATGGAATTTATAAGAAACTTTTGGAATGTCTCTCAATAAATTCCAAGAGAACAATAAGTCTAATATCTACAACACTTGAGCAATGATTTCATGTTTATGACATCAGAAAATCCATGCTATCCATAGTAATACGTTTCATGTTTCATATTTTTTATTGCTATGAACAATGACATTTGCACTATCCTCATGAAATTTTCAATTTCTCCTTGTATGAGATGATCCAATTGACCTTAGTCCAACAAGATATATTCAATTCAGTGGTAAGTTTCAGCATTGCCATTTATCATTCATTTTTAGCCACTTTTGTCTACTCAACCTATGATAAGAACTCTTTATCATTATCATCATAGGAATTCATGGAGGTGTAAATAAGAAAATAGGGTTTGATCAAGGCACACCCCTATATATAACAACATTTCTTCCACTATCCTTCTTGTATTTTATATTTCTAAAGTAGATTAGTGAAACATAGAAAAAGAGGTTCACCCAAAAGGGGATTCACTAAATGGATGAAGCTAATTTTCGCTATAATTTTTCACTCAATTATGAGATGAAAATACCTAAATAACAATCAGAATTAATCTTAACTACTATAATAGAAATAAGGAAGGTTTTTAGATGCTAAAAAAATTTGTACCTTACTGAAATGGTGTTGTTTGAAGGGTCACTAAGGACTCATTCGCCCAGTGGAGAATGGGTCCCTATTATGGTTCTGGAAAATCACTTTTGGGGACCCGTTCTTTGATCTCAGCACTATCAAATACCAGGTGTTCAACTCCAAAAAGTTAGAAATCAATTTTGTAGCTTAATTTTTGTGATCTTGCAAGATAGATGACTACTTTTACAACTTTGCAACTTTGAAAAATGTTGACAAATTTTAATATTCACTTGATCTTCAACCTATAAACCTACAACCAAACATCAAGAGAGAAGAAAAATTATTGATTGTTAGGGAATAAGGGTTTTCCTTGGTCAACGCCTATTTAGGTAACTAAACCTTATGATGAAACAATGAAACATGAAATATGAAACAATGATACCTTGGATGAAGTATTGGAATGTAAATAAGAAATCTCACATGAAGTGGCTATGAAGAATGTATATCTTGATATTGAATAACAATGCTTGTAAATGGATATTTAATGCTACATCAACACATAAACTCAACTACATTAATGATGCACTAAATATTTGACATGATCATATGACCTTTAATTGCTGCAATAAAACCTTGATAATAAACCCTTCAATGCCTTTTAAATTCTATTGAAATTCTCTCTTGATCATAAATTTGCTATAATGCTTGAATACTTGAATGCTTAGATGAAACTATGTGAATTAACCTTATATTTATACTTAATATTTAATATCAAAATTCAAATAACACAAGCTGAAATCATATCTAGGATTCAAAATCATTAAAATGCTACCACAAAAATTTTAAAAGGGGGTGTCCTTAGTTAAGGAGGACCCATTCACCACCTTGGGCGAATGGGTCCTAGCATAGTTAACTAGGACCAATTTTGGGGATTATGAAATATTATGCAAAAGAGGGGTCTTAAGACATAGTGAGGACCCATTCACCAAGTGGTGAATGGGTCCCAAGTCACTATCCGATGACTCAAACATTGCCAAATTAAGTGTTATGCAACATTATTAATGAGTGTCAGGATATATCCTTCGGAAATTGTAATAAATATGGCTTGGATTTGAACTTAAGGTACTAATTAAGCTCTAATTAACCTCAATTAATTAATAAAACCCTAGATTAGTGTGAAATTGTAAGAAAACACTTTACAACACCCTAAATAAGGCACAATTAACTCCATTTTATCATTAATTATTCATTCCAAAACTAAGCATGAAAAGAGGTTTCTTTTTGCGATGCTACATTTTTCACTCACATTAGTGAGAGTATGCCCCCATGTCAAACTCACACTAAAGTAGACATTCAAGACACTTATGTATGAAAAAATGACAAAGATACATAATCATACCCTATCAAAGACCAAGTAAATAAATAAATAAATAAAAAAGGATCAAGCTTTGATTGTTCCAACATGATGTGGAACATGACTGTTTATCTGAAACAAGGATCAAGCTTTGATAGTCTCTCCAACATGATGTGCACTAGGTCTATGTTTTTTTTTGGTAACATGCACACTCACTCTAGTGTAGTGTAACCTTAGGCTATCCACTAAGTGAGTTATCCCAAAAAGGTTTCAAATGAAAGAATCATATTAGCCTCCCATACCATATCAAAGTTATCCTCCTGATAAATTTAATAAGTAACCACAATGTTATTATTTTGAATTTTTTGTCTTTAGTTTTTTGTTAAAGGGTATTTTTCTTCATGTAAGGTTTTCTTCTTAGAGAACATCATGCCTAATGTCTCCAAGAGAGGACAAGTCAAGAATATCAGATCGCCACTTATGGGATGCCTCGTTCACATCATGCCACTAAGGGAAACCGTATGATTAAAAATATCACACTCTTGGAGTACATCAAACCCAATGACACCACCAATAAAAGGAAATATCACAAAAGAAAAGAAAATTATGCCATGAAATATGCAAAATGTTAACATATGTCATTGATGTATTCCCCCACTTTAAAGTAGTTGCTAACACCATTACTATGAGCAACTACTTTAAAGTAGCAAATGTTTCTTGTAATACATGAGATCTTTCCTCAAAAACCCTATGTAAAGTCATATTTTTCCAAAATAAAGCTATGTCATGAAAAAGGGAGGGGTTGCCCCTAAAATGAAATACTAAACATAGAAAGAAAAGTATGTCACATACGAGCCAATTTAAGGAATGTTTTCCACATCCCGAGCTTGGTATAATATATACATGGAAGGCAGTCAACTAGCCAAAAGGGACAACAATAGGTCACATATGAGGACACTGTTGGTACTCAAAAATGTAGGTTTTAACCATAAGAGTTTGCTAGGCCCTTACAACATTTTTGGACAACATACAAGGCCAATTAATCTATTAAACCTTCTACTCTTTAGGTTTTGCTAGACCTAGGTGGGTGGACCTATATGAAATATGCAGATTTGAATTGAATTTCCTACTAAACAATCTACCCACAATGGAAATTAGGAATGGATAGACCAAAAAATACTATAACTACTCCAATTACAAAAATGAAAGGTTTTGAATATATTGTTTATAATGATTTATATCCTTTGGGATATGACAGATCACTGCCTTTTGTCTATTGGGAAATGGAGTCAAAAATACTACTAATTACATATATATATATTCCTTTCTAATAGAATTCACATTGTCAAACACCTTAAGGGATGATGCTTTAATGACTAGCATGTAGCTTCATTAATTTATGGCTGGCATAAATGGTGTTAAAAGACTATCTTACCCTACTCTCCTTCAACAATCCAAAAGAAATCTCACAAACACAGTGACTTACTCAAAGGAATTTTAATTTTGCCTTGCAGACACTAGTAAATAAAATCACACAAAGTGAAGAAATACACTCTAAAGCATCAAAACATACTTGATATTTGGACTCAAATGATCAAAATATTTTTAAATTGGAGAGAACCAAGCAAGATATTAGTTATGAGATCACAACAACGAAAAATCAGAAAGGAATTATGTCAAAGGAAATCATCTCCATTGCACTGATTCCAGAAGGTTTTTATATTAAATCATTCCCAGTTTCTTTTTTGAGAAAATTCTCTCACTGCTCTCTCTAACCAAACCCTATCACTAGTTTTCTACCAATACTTATACAATAAGCTTCAAAAATCTTGACTCTTCATTTTACCTACCACAACTGTTTCACATTCTGATAGAAATGAAAAATATTTAAATAAGTTGCCTAATCAGCAATTTAAATATTTGATTACATAGTCATGTATTCAATTTTGTTTTAACACTTTATCACCGGTCTTCATTTATGCTTACCCGTGGCTTTTCTTATATTCACCGCTCTACCGTAGTCAACCTATTGATCGACCATAGTATAGCGATGACTGACAATTCATGTCACCTCAGGCTATCTACCGCTTCCTCACCGTATTATCGTGACCCCTATTTCTTAAGCCCATGGTATCATGGTAATCGTTTGCATGATCATCTTAACCGCCATGTCTATCCATTGTGTGCTAATTGCTTGCCTTCACTGACCACTAACTGTTTACCGTGTCATCACGGTCTATGAGATAACTGCCAATGGTAGCATGGTAAACATCTCCTACTACGCCGATCGATATCTCCTCTGATTGCTGACTGCCACCACGCCACCGCGGTCTATGACATGATTGCTTGCAGTTCTGCGGTAACCTATTATTGACCATTGACCATCAACCTCTGTCACTTCCCCTTGACCACCATAGACACCATGGTTTATGGCTTAACTATGTGTGGTACTGCGGTGGGATCTCCAAACTATTGCTTCACTAACTGCTTCCCTTTATTCACTGCCCTATTGCAGTCACTAGCTTGATCGCCAGCGGTAATGCAATGACCCCCCTATTGGTCGGTTCACTTTCTAGCCTCTGACCACTAAATTTTACCATCAACCAGTTGCTAGCCATTCTAACCATTTACCATGCCACTGCGGTCACTGTGCTGACCACGCGCGGTGTAGTAGTAATGGTTGTCATGACTATTCCCCTGCTAGTTATTCACTGCCACCACGACACCACGGTCAATGAATTGACCGTCTACGATGTGATGGTAAACATTACATTCCTGCTCCGTTAGTGGCTACCGCCATACCATGAGCCCATTGTGGGAGGCTATGGTATAGCGGTATATGATACAGGTATAAGGCATATGTTTATTTTATGAATGGCGATAAAATGTATTAAAGAAGAACAAATGATAAAAATAATTTTATATGGAAAGGATAGGAAAATGTGAAGACAAAATAGGGAAGCCCTTAGTTTTTCTTATGGATTTTTTTAGGTTCTAATAGTGGCTCCTATTGGGGATGAGTGGTTGTGCAATCATTGCAAGAATCCAAAATGCAACTGGGAGAGCAGACCAAGATATGAATGAAAATGAAAGAAAATGGAGGGAATGAAAAGGTGAAGGATATGATAGATGGAGCAAATGGAGAATGGAAAATGATCCTAATCTACTTTACATGGAAATGAAAGCAATGCTTTTAGAAAGGGAACTCTTGAGAATGTCCATGTACTGGCAAACTCAGACCCTTCAAAGATTCCTAAAACTATTGTGCATGGAAAATAATATTTAAAGAGGCATTGCTAAGAATTTTCAATGCACTAGCAATCCTTAATCCTTTGTTGATCCTCAAGAGAAAAAATGCTTCAATAACTTCCCATGTATAGGCAACTCCTGCTCCTCTCCAAACATATTCTACAGGAAATAGGAGTCTTCACCTCCCTTACCAATTATCACAAAAGATCCAAACCATAAAGCTTCAAACTTTCCATGTTTCCCCTTCTCTTGACACCGAGCATTCCACATCAACACCAAATCTTCTTCAAACTTTCTCTCCTTGGCCTTTTTATAAAAAATGTACTTCATTTGTGACTACATTTTCACATTCTTCTACTGAGCCACTCTTCTCACCAAATCAAGCTCTGCAAGCTACTCCATTCTTTCCTCCAATGGGTTAGAAATATCCATATCTTCTTGCAGAATAAAGTTATAGACTGGCAAGAGATTCTGCAATGGCATCCTAGCCTATGTCCCATATACCAACTCAAATGGAGATTTTCCAATTTCCCTTTTCACTATAATCCTATCTACCCATACAACCAATCTTAACTTCTAATCCCATGCCTTTTTGTTTGTATCTAGCATCCTCCTTACTATATTCAAATGATTTTTATTACTTGACTTTGCCTGGCCGTTTGCTTGTGGATGGTATGGGGTAGAATATGAAATATTAATGCCATATGTTTTGCAAAAATCTTTAAATTCACCTGATCTAAAAAACATCCCATTATCTGTGATCAACCCGACTGGGGTGCCAAATATGGTTATAACATTCTCGATTAGAAAATTTATCACCACTTTGCTCGTTGCTTGCTTAGTTGGAACAACCTGCACCCACTTAGTAAAATAATATGTGGCCACTAGTATCCACCTATATCCTCCACTTGATCTTTCCTCTATTTCTCCAATGAAATCAACTCCCTATTGGTGAAAAGGTGCTTCTACCTGCAAAGGTCTAAGTGGCAATGCTCCCTGATACTTCAGCTTTCCTGAATTTTTTTGACAAGCCTCACACTTCCTCACATATACAAAAGAATCATTGAACACCTTAGGCCAATAATAACCATCCCTGAGAATCTTGTGAGCAATAGTCTTAGCAGAATAATGGCCTCCACATACCCCTTCATGCATTTCTCTCAAGACATACTTTTCTTGGGATTCATCTAAACACAACAGCAATATACCATACTTAGAAGTCTGCAACTTCAAATTTCTCCTTTGATTATCATTCATCCCTTTGGGGAACTTCATGTATTTTAGATAATGCATCACATTTGTATACCATGGCGTATGCTCAATAATTTCTATAACTTCTTCCTTACCTTCTACATTACAGATTTGGTTTGCTTCAATATTCGTTTCTACCATCAGCCTGGCAAGACCCTATCCTCTTACCAACTTGGTAATCTGAATATCCATGTTGAATTCTTGGATTTTATTAATCCATCTGCACCTCTTCCCTGTAACTTTTGTCTACACTAGGATATCCTTCATAGCTGCATGTGGGACATAAGCAATTACCTCAGCTCCAACAAGGTAAGGTTTGAAAGCCTTTGTTACTTTAACTAGTGCATAATCCTATTTTTCCATTAAATCATACTTCAATTCTGACCCCTACAAATATTTACTAGAAAAAAAAATAGGATGCTCATGACCTTCATTATTTTTGTGTAACATGATAGTAGCTATGGTATGGAATGAAGCAAAAGAAAAAATCTGAAATGGTTTAGTAAAATCAGGGGACTTTAGGATAGGGGCTTATTTGATAGCTCTTTTTATAGATATGAAGGCATCCATAGCTTCAGCAATCTAGTCCAATTTTTCTCCTTTTTTCAACATCTTAGATATAGGTTTAACAATCTCAGCAAAATTGGACACAAACCTCCTAAATAAAATTAATTTGGCCAAAGAATGATTGGATTGCTTTGACAGTTTTGTGGATGGGAATTTTATCTATGGCATCTACCCTTTCAGGATCTATCCTAATCCCATCTTTTGACACAATATGCCCCAAAATTTTACCCTCTATGACAAAAAAAAATGACAAAAAAATGATTTTTTTAAGGATTAAGACTATATCATATTCCAAAGCTTTGATGAAGATCTTCTCCAAGTCACCAACATGATTCTTTTCCCTTTTGGAATAAGCAGTGAGGTCATCTTAATATACCACCATTATAGCATTGATTAGATCTGCAAATGCCACATCCATGGCCCTTTGAAAAGTAGCCCCTGCATTTGTGAGACCAAATGGCATTCTCATATAGACATAGGCTCCCCATGGTGTAGTGAATGTTGTCTTGTATTGTTCAGATTCTCTAACTTTGACCTGGTTATATCCAGAAAACCCATCCATCAATGACAATAGCTCACACCCTGTTACTTTGTGCAATATTGCCTCCATGTTCGGAAGAGGATAATTATCTTTTAGGGAAGTAATATTCAGATTTCTAAAGTCAACACACAATCTTATGTCCCCATTTTTCTTCCTGACTGGAACCAAATTTGAGACCCATGTTGAATGCCTAATGGGTTTTATAATACCTCCATCTCTGAGCTTTGCTATCTCCTTGTGCATCTTAGGTTCCAGAAATGGGTTGATAGGCCTCTACTTCTGTCTGAATGACTTTGTGTCTGGCTTAAGTGGAATCTCATGCTGAAAAATATCTTCTCTATATGCCTTCAAATCCTCATAAGACCAATCAAACACGTGCTTTTATTTTCTCAGTAATGTAATCAACATTCTTCTAATGGTTGGGCTTATTTTCCTCCCAATATAAACCCCTTTTGGTGCTAATTCAGTTCCCAGATTTATTTCTTCAATATCTTCCTTCTTAACAGGTGTCTGATTCATGAGAGATCGATCACTCCCATCATACACTCTTTCCAACACCACAAGCCCTTTGGGAAGCTTATTATTCTTAAGATGCAAAATTTCCTTCCCAAATACAGTATGTTTCCCATCAACTTGTTTCACAAAAGCATTGAAATCTATCTCTTGTGCCTCATACTGATCTATACAATAAATAAATTTCAAAAGGTCAACATCATCATCGAAAACTTGCCAACTATATATGTTGTCAGGGACTACTAGTCTTGTTTTAAATTCAACCTAAGACACTCCTGCCAAATTGATATCATCTTTCTTCAAGGCTACATTAGCCAAGAAATCAGCCATCAAATTTTTAGATCTATCTATCCAATCAATTGAAAATGCATCAAATAGTTTTATTGTATCCCACACAATATTTCTATATTATTTCAGCCTCTTATTCTTTGCAGCATACCTTGATCTAAATTGTGACACAACTAATTCAGAATCTCCCAAGATAGACAAAAACTTAATCTTATGTTTGATAGCCATATTCAAACCAATCAACAAGGCTTCATACTCAACCACATTATTTCTACATTCAAAATCCAAAAAAAAAGAATATTTAAATGTTGTACCTTCTTGTGATATGAAAACTACCCCAGATCCATTACCTTCCTGATTGCATGCCCCATCAAAATACATTTTCCACTCATCTTGCTGATTTCTAGAGACAAGCTTATCAATTGGGTCAGTATTCACTAGTTTTGGCTAGGATAATTCTACTCTGAAACTCCCTAAATCTACATCACAGAAGCAATTAAATTTTTCTTGAGGAACACTCTCAACAATCTGATTCACCCTTGGTTCTTTATATATTTTTACCTCTTCACCATTTATTGGTATGGTGGCATATGATAAATCAAATTGCACATTACCTCCAACTGTTGCAGTCCACTATCTTAACAAAAGCATTCCAAACTGAGGAGGTGTATCAATCACAAATATATCAATATTATAAGTTTCCTGTGGGTAGGCTACTGATTTTACTTCTACATATTTCATAATCCCCACAACTGGGATGGGCCTACTATCCATAGCATAACATCTACCACCCTCAATATCTATCCACATACCAAACTATTCCATTACCCCTACTGGCATAATATTCATAGAAGCGCTTGAATCTATCATGCAATTTCTTACCAGTTTACCATTTATAAGTAGGGTAGTAAAAAATGGATCAATTTGTGGTGTATTCATCAATGCATCATTTAGGCCAATTTTTGAAACTTTTATTTTTCCTTTCTTATCAGCAATTGCAGGACTCTCATTTTGTTCAAAATTTATAACTTCATTCCTTCCACCAGACATTAATCAGATAGCATTTTCCCTATACTCTTTAATTTTCATCATTTCAAGTAATGGGACATACATTTTTACTTGGGATAAAGCTTGCACAAAAACAAAAGATGCACCTTCAACTCTTATCACCTTCCTTTGTTCTGTTGTTTCAGGTTTATTTTCCTCTTTCTCCCTCTTTGATGTTTGATCCATCTTTTGTTTGTTCTTGGACAATTCTTTATTTTCTTCTTTGGGGACATACTTTTGTTCTTTTTTATCAAAGTGCTCATCATTTGTCCTTTCTGATATTTCATGGGATATCTTCTTATTTTTCAAAAATATTCCTTTTGGAACATCTTCATCTTCATTTAATGTTCTATTCCTCAGCCAATACTTTCTTTTAGCCTACTCAACTTCTACAATAGTCAATCTCTTAATTTCTTCCTCAGGTGGTCTCCTCATATTTCCCTCATTAAGCTGGTATGATGTGGTAGGAGGACCCTGTTCATCATCACTTTCTTCATAATCAGAAAAAATTTGTTGCTCTACCATGTGAACATTATATTTTTGATGATCAACATCATACTCATATCCTCCTTCATCTTAATATGAATACCCTTGCTCTGTGGAGTGAAGAATATGAGAAGTCAAATAGATGTTATTGTTTTCTTCATTATTATTTTCTACCCTATCTTTTCCTGACACCGAGTGAGCTACAACACAATGTTCTAAAGAATGTGGCATGTCACATAGTGAACACCAAGGATTGTTATCAACCATATATGTCCCTCTCTTCTTCAAAGGATCAGGCGTTTCTTTATTTCTTGGCCCATTATCCACCATTGGCTTTCCGTTTCTCCAATTTGTATTATAAGGCATGTCATGCAGTCTTGACCTTTCATTGCTATATGTGCTTTCTTGTTTTATAGGAGGAGCATATTGGGGAACCCTAGGGTTATCCCTCTTGGCCATCATCCATGCAGCCTTCTTGATATTTTCAATGGTAAGCGCTATCCTTTGAGCTTCAGCCAAATTTCTAGGACCTTTGTTCCTAAGCTCATATCCTGTCTTAGGATCAAAATCTTTTAAATAAATGCTTAATGTCGTAGGGTCAGATAATTTAGATCTAGGAGGTATCTTATTATGCAACTTAGAAAATATCTGGTTGAAATCATAAGATGACTCGTTTTGTTGCTTCTGAATAGTCACCAATTCATGCAATGCAAATTATGGTGCATATTGATTCCTGTACTGCTCAAAAAATTGTTCATAGAACACATGGATATAATTAATAGAAGCTATTGGTAAACTATTGAACCAATCTTTGGCATCTTTAATTAGTGACATCATAAACAACCTCATCTACACATCTTCATAATACTTATCCAAATCTTGCAAAAAGGCATTAAAACTCCTTAAATGTTCGTCAGCTGCAACTGCATTACTTCCTATGAATTTTGGAACAAGACTTCTCCAACTATTGTCCATAGGATAAGGAAATATTTGAAATCCATCCAAGTCAAACTGCCTAATCATGGTTGCATATTGTGGAGGAGGATTTTGGTAATACTGATGCCTGTACAATGGATTATTATTTGCCACATATTTCTGACCTTGTGGGGGTACATACTACTGATGAGGAGGTGGTTGAGTGCCTTGATTTTGTGGTGGGACATTTTGATACCTACCTTGATTTCTTGGCTAATTTTAGTTGGCTTGTGGGGCATTTGATGGAACTTCATTATTGTTCCCTTGCCTATGAGGTGGCACATATTTTTACAAATTATCCATTTGAGTATTGATTTGCACTCTCTTCAATTTCTCTAATTGCTTGGAGCCTCTGTGCATATTCTATTTTAGCTCTCTCCACTTCTTGTCTCTCTTTCTCTAGTTTTGATTTTATTTCATCCCTGTTCATGAGTTCATAATTCTCGTCAGATGTTGCTTCATAGCCAAGTCCATCCTAATTCCCTTTAAGAAATGTCATTTTCTGATCATACTCATGTTGTCTTCTTTCTCTCTCAACTTCATATTTAGCCATGAACTCCTTGACTTTCTTAGGGCCTGGATTAGAAAAGGGATTCCTCTATTCTTTAGGAGTATGAGGTTCCCTAGAAGGGTTGTCTTCATTTGCTAATGTACCATATGAATAGTGTGTCTTAGGTGATGCCTTTGATGTTTTATTTTTTTTTGATGGTTTTGTGTCATCAATCACCTTCTTACCTTTATCATTCTTCTCTATCCATTTATTTTTTCCATTAGGACCATCACCATCCTTATACAAAGATCTTCTTCCTTGCATTTTGGGAGAAATTGTGATGGTTTGAACTCTAGGAAGATTCCTTTCAGATATACTTCACCTTATCAATTTCGATGCACTTCTTCATTTAGAGTTTCCAATCACTTTCCAAAAGTGAGAAATCTGCAATTCTTTGTTCCCAGTGGAGTCTTTTACAAAATATTGACTCTATGACAAAGGATTATTTCAAATTATGGTCCCTAGTAGAGTCACCAAACTGTTGGTACTCAAAACTATAGGTTTTAACCATAAGAGTTTTCCAGGCCCTTACAACATTTTTGGACAACATACAAGGCCAATTACTCTATTAAACCTTCTACTCTTTAGGTTTTGCTAGACCTAGGCAGGTGAACCTATATGAAATATGCAGATTTGAGTTGAATTTCCTACTAAATAGTCTACCCACAATGGCAATTAGAAATGGATAGACCAAAAGATACTATAACTAATCCAATTACAAAAATGAAAGGTTTTAAATATATTGTTTATAATGAATTCTATCCTTTGGGATATGACAGATCAATGCCTTCTATCTATTGGGAAATGGAGTAAAAACTACTACTAATTACATATATATATTCCTTTCTAATAGAATTCACATTGTTAAACACCTTAAGGGATGAAGCTTTAATGGCTGGCATGTAGCTTCATGAATTTATGGCTGGCATAAATGATGTTAAAATACTATCTTACCCTGCTCTCCTTCAACAATCCAAAATAAATCTCCCAAACACAGTGACTTACTCAAAGGAATTTTAATTCTACCTTGCAGAAACTAGTAAATAAAATCACACAAAGTGAAGAAATATACTCCGAAGAATAAAAACATACTTGATATTTGGACTCAAATGATCAAAATATTTCAAATTGGAGAGAACCAAGAAAACTATTAGTTATGAGATCACAACAATGAAATAATCAGAAAGGAATTATGTCAAAGGAAATCATCTCCATTTCACTAATTCTAGAAGGTTTTTACATTAACTCATTCCCAGTTTCTTTTCTGAGAAAATTCTTTGACCGTTGTCTCTAACTGAACCCTATCACTAGTTTTCTGCCAATACTTATATAGTAAACTTCAAAAATCATGACTCTTCATTTTACCTACCACAACTATTTCACATTTTGATAGAAACAAAAAATATTTAAATAAGTTGCCTAATCGGAAATTTAAATATTTGATTACATAGTCATGCATTCAATTTTGTTTTAACACTTTATCACCGATCTTCATTTATGCTTACCCATGGCTTTTATTGTATTTACTGCTCTACCACAGTCAACCTGTTGATCGGCCGTGGTATAGTGGTGACTGAAAATTCCTGTCACCTCAGGCTATCTACCACTTCCTCAATGTATTATTGTGACCCCTATTTCTTAAGCCCGCGGTATCATGGTAACCATTTGCATGATCATCTTAACTACCACATTTTTCCGTCACATGCTAACTGCTTTCCTTCACCGACCGTTGACTATTTATCATGCCACCACGGTCTATGAGATAACTACCAATGGTAGCGTGGTAAACATCTTTTGCTACACTAGCCGGTATCTCCTCCGTCTGCTGACTTCCATCACGCCACCGCGGTCTGTGAGATGACCGCTTGTAGTTCTATGGTAACTTGTTGCTGACCGATGACCATCAACCTCAGTCGCTTTCCCTTGACCACCGCAGTCACTGTGGTCTATGGCTTAATCATGCTCGGTACTGCAGTGGGATCTCCAAACTGTTGCTTCACTGATTGCTTCCCTTTGTTCACCTCCCTACCATGGTCACTGGCTTCACCACCAGCGGTAACACAGTGACCCCCTATTGGTCACTTCACTTGCTAGCCTCTAACCACTGACTATTACTACCGAATAGTTGCTAAGCCTTCCAACCATTTACTGTGCCACTAGAGTCACTGGGTTGACCACATGCAGTGTAGTAGTAATGATTGTCATGACTGTTCCCCTATCGGTTATTCACCGCCACCACAACACCACAGTCAATGAATTGACTGTGTGCAGTGTGATGGTATTTATTTCATGCTTGCTCCATTACCTGCTACCACCATACCGTGAGCCCATTGTGGGAGGTCGCGATATAGCGGTACATGATATGGGTATAAGGCATATGTTGATTTTATGAATGGAGGTAAAATGTATTAAAGAAGCACGAATGATAAAATGAATTTTATATTGAAATGATAGGAAAATTTGAAGACAAAATAGGGAATCCCTTAGTTTTTCTTATGGGTTTTTTTAGGTTCTAACAGACACAACTATCTAATCCCTTTCCCCCACTTATTGCCAGACAAGGATAAGATGAGAATGGGTGATGATATGCCACTCCTTGCGATAAGGAAATGATTTGCAATGAATGTAAAAAATGAAATAGTTAGTATGATATAATCCTGCAACTACTACATGGAAAGGGGTAACAACTAATGTTACTAATTATAATGTGTAGAAAAAGTTTCAACTTGATTCCTACGTAATGAAATTTTTGCACATGTAGTATCTATTATTTCAGGATGCACCAAAGAAGGTTATCTTGGAAGAATCTTTTGTATGAGTGTTGATGTTAAGTGAAGGTATTTTTTATGCTTTTTTTCTTTTGAGGGACAATAACCGAGAACACTAGTTGTTTCTTGCATGTTAGATTCTATAGGGACATGGATACCTTGCTCTCTATCACAACATCCTTTGCCACTATACCCAAGTTGTTTCATAAGTTCATAACCTCTTCCGTAAAGATTTTTTATTTATTTCAGATTTGGTGATTGCTCATAATCAGTTTCATCAAAGCTTTTTGTGTAATTTTCTTCTTCTTCTGAAGTGGTTCAAGTGCATTCTTTTGAATTTTGTGTTGACATTACTTTTTTTTCTTTTCCCTTGTCAGATTATTTGTTTATGATCTCGTAGTCTCCCATGAATTTTTTGGGAAGAGACATTGCAAATATCATTTAGTGTTGTAATTGATGGCAACCCTAGTCAATGATTAGATCCATGCATCATCATTTGATCATACTAACATACAAATTGAAAATAGTCAAGGAAGAATAGAGCATCTGACAGTCTTGTGTTCATTGATTCACATGAAGATTTTTTGTTTTTATTTTGTGTTTCATATCTCATGGAATGTTTTTTGGCATATGATCTCCATTTCTATTGAATCTTAGTGCCTTGTATTGATCCATGTGGGAGTTAGAAGAACTAGCTAGTTAATTCTATGTTTATCTGTACAGAAGCCAACTTCATGGATATAACATGTCGCGGATGTTTGGGAAATAATTGCTTAAGTATTATTGTGTTCATACATGTTGATGCTGATCATTTATATTCTATAGCTCACTTTGGTTGGTAGACATTAAGGGTTACTTATGATTTGAGCCGACAGTTGTAAATGTTTTTTGTGTTTTATTGAAGCTGACATATGGTGACTAAATTCTTAGTCAGGGATATATATAAGAGATTGTTCATATCATTTTGATACAAGAATAAGGCTTATTGATGTGATATACAATAAGAGCATAGCAGAAGAGCGATAATGCATAGTTTCACTTGTGTGTTGCGAGTTTGAGTAGAGCAAAGAAGAAGTGTAGAATCAATCTGAAGGACAAAAGATCAATTTTTGATCGTAATCGAAACTATAATCAAGCATATGTAGATGCTAATCTCCCAGTTCAAATTATCAAATGGATTTAATCTGATTTTTTTTGTAAGACGGTGAGTTTTTTTTGAGCAGTGAGCTCTAGGTAGTGCGCCTAAATGCAAGTGCATTCACCATATTGTAAACTTCATTTGAGTATAATTAGATCATATTGTGGATTGGCCATCCACTACATGGTTTTTCCCCTAACAGGGTTTCCACATAAAAATATTGTGTTATGGTGTTATGGTTTCTTATTTTATGTTCATGCATATTTCCTTTGAACGAATGTTTTAAATGCTTGAAGGATCAATTCAATAAAGTTAAAAATTGTAGAACAATGATTCACCCCCCTCCTCTTAGTGTTGCTTGATTCCAACAATTGTTATCAAAGATAGTTCCTCAGAAGAATAAGTCTAACAACTTGAGGAGATATTGGAAACTGTTTCAATGGATTCAAGTAGTCTTCAACAACAACTTATTGTAGCCCTAGATGATCTTGATTAGTCAAAATTTGAAGTTCAAAAATTGAAAGAAAACCTCATGTATCCTAAGAAATTCATTGAGTCATTGAAGGATAAAATCAATAAGTCCAGGGAGAAGAGAAGGGAACTCTATTATTGGATTAAGAAGAATGATAGTAAAAGCATTGAAGATGAGCAACTCAGTCAAGCTCTAAAGGAAAAGACAAAAGAATGTGAAAATATTACCAGAGACAATACAGTCCTAAAGCATGAGATGAAATATATCATGATGAGGATGACCAAGGATATTGAAGATAAAAAGAAGAATGAAGAGACTTCTTGCACAGTCTATGAAAGAAAAATCTGAAGTCTGCAATTGTTTAGACAATGAATTCGAACAATCTAAAAACAATGAGGAAGTGCTTGAAAAATAGATTGATGATCTCATAGATGAACTTGCTACTAAAAATGAGTACAAATAAAAGTTCAAAATTAGGTCAACCAAGCTTGATGAACTGATTAATAGTTAGAGGACTAAAGGTGACAAGAGAGGTCTTGGTTATGAAAAAGGAGAAAGTTCTAGATCCAAACAAAGGAGACCTGGGCAAGGAAATTAGATAAATAGAGTTGGAAGAAATCTAGTAAGAAAACCTAATTCCAAAATATTTAATGGCTATTGTTTTACTTGTAATAAGTTTGGTCATATGGCTTCTCAGTGTAGAAGCAGGTTGAATCCAAGTAGTCCATCATTCTCAGGTCAGTGCTTTAATTGCAATAAGTTTGTTCACAAGTCAAATGAATGTAGAAATGTGATGAATAAATTTCATAGAGATGTCAGATGTTATACATGCAATAGACATGGCCATATTGCTAACCAGTGTAGATCAAGAGAAAAATAGTGGAACAACTAGTCTGGATAGAAAAATTTTGTGTTATAACTACAACAAATTTGGTCAAATTTCTAGATTCTATTGAGGCAGAAAAGGTCTATTAAATCAAAGGAGAAAAATGCAGAAGGATGTTAAGGGAAAAGGAAAATTCACTACATATGTGATTAGGAAGTAAATGCATAAGAAATGGGTGATGAAAAGTCCCTATGTTGAAGAAAATGCACCTGCACCATAATTTTCTTCTGGTAATTCCTCTGGGAATGAATTTTAGGCTTTTGGCCTAGGGGGATCCATCAATAAAATCTCCTAACCCCCTGCCAATAACCTACACCAAAATGTGGATAAGTACAGTAAGAACATAGATGCTCTATAGATGTTGTTGAACCTATTAGATAGAGTATTATGCAATATTGGAGGTCTACAGAAGAATTATCTGTCACATCACATGGAAATAGGGTAATCAGATGAGTTAGGGTAAAAGAACTTATTGCAACAAAAAGGGTTAAGTGTGCAAGTGATAAAAGGTCATTTTTATCTTTCATTTGTCACTGTGCATTTTGAGGAAAAGAAGTTTGAAGAGATCTAAGGTGAACCTTGGTGAATTGAGGCAAAATTCAAGTGTGAAGAAGCTTACAACAATCAAACTCTGATCCGATGAAAAGGTATTTATTAGAAAAACCTATGAATTTGTGAATTGGTGAAAACGGCTACTCCATTGGTAGTTGAAGTCAAGGACATACCTCATCCCAAATTCAAATGGCATCATTTCAAATTTGTCGAGACAAACCTATTAGGTTCTTTTTCATCTATTTCATATGGCATATTACATACTGAAGATATTAGGGCATATATTAATGAAAACATTGAAGAGCTAGGAAGCTCACAACTGCTGAATTTGTATAACAATAAAATTATAGGAGAAGACTTTTGTGTCAAGCCACAATTCAAAACCCTAGAGGAGAAGAAATTTACACGGACAATTAAATTCCCCGTGTTTGAAGAGAATGAATGGGTTTGATAAATCTTGAGTCGAGTTCATGATGAATTCATGTGGTTGAGTATACCCTTCAAGATTACAAAGGAGGCTATAAGTATCATTGCAAGTTTAAATTACTCCGATGGATTGTTGATTTTGAAGTTTGTAAATAATCAAATGCTGACTGATGCAATAGGTTCAAATTATGACAAAAGAGCCATAACAATTGAATATATCATTGAAGTGGATGTGAAATTTGCATTAATGATCATTGGTTACAAGATATATCACTCAATTCAAAAAAAATTTGTGTTTGGTACAACCATTTATGTAGCCTACCAAATGGTAAAGGAGAATGTAGACTATGATCTATGTGAATTTCTCAGGAGTCGGCAGATGGAAAATCCTAGTAAGATCAATAAGGACAAGAAAAATTCATTTAAGTATGGTAATATCTTGCTATGTTTATTCTTTTATTTCATGACTGAAGTTTTGGGTGTTGGGAAAGTACATTTGTTCATATTAGAGAGATGTTGTACGGAATTAGAAATAGTCAAGCCAAAAAAAATGCAATCTAGGGATACTTCAAGAATTTTTCAGAGTATGATGCATGCTAGAGAAATAATTCCTACTTATGTTGGGGAGAAATATAAGGATAATATCTATTTTATGGTAGATATTCATCAATGCATGATGGATTCCACTGATCCCAAAATAGTTTGGATCATGCCAATGGGTTATGAAGTTGAGGAGCACATTCTGGAAATGTATGCACAACATTTATTTAGTAAGCTGCTAGATCCATCGAAAGAGAGGTTTGGAGCTTATGTGGAAAAGGATATATAGGTGCACAATGATCTAATGAAACCTATCATAGTTAGAAGAGTAAGAAAAGAGGTGGATAATTTATAGAAAGCATGGGAATATCTATAGAAGCTAGGAAAAGGAGAGAATAGGCTGAAGTAGAAAAGGAGCCAACAGAAACTGAATCTTCTAGTCCGGTAACACCCTCTACCTGAACTAGGTCAACAAGGAGCTCTGCATCCCTATCCTCCCCTGTAGCAAATTCAATTCCTGTGAAAACTCAAATCAAGGTATCTGATAACAGGAAGAAAAATAAGAGCACAAGAGTCTATGAAGCTATCTTAGAACATGAAGAGACTAAGTCTGAAGAATATGTGAGAGAAATAAAGCATATGGGCACCCAGGAAATAAAGATTACTAAAATAAATCCCTTTTGTGAAGATGACAAAGCAAAGAAAAAGGTAAAAATTGACAAACCTAGTATGTCAGTAGAAGAGGTTGAGAAAGATTTGGTCAAATATGGAAATCTTAAGCCGCTTTGTAAATGGTATGAAACCTTTGATAAATATGGTCAAAGAACTCTTGAGGAGGCTACAATAAATCATTTAAATTTTTTCAATAAATTTCTTATTGAAATAATGCCTAATTTACCTAAAAGCCCATATGAGATTTTGGAAAAGAGAAGAGTAAATGCTAGATCAGAAGAAGAGAAAATGAGAGAAATAATTCTTGCAGAGTTATGTCCAGTGGTTTCTATGGAAGAAATGAAAGAAATCATGGATAAGGCTAAGAATTAATTCAAGAGCAAGAAAATGGTGAACAAGATCATGATTGGTTAGACTAAAGAAGTTGCAGAAGAAACTAGAAAAATTATAAGAAAAGTTTTGTTAAGCAACAAAATTCATGTTTTGTCTGAAGGAACACATGATAAAGATCATGTCTCATTTGATCTGGTAGAAGAAGAAAAAAAAAAAATAAGATACAATTAATGATACTCAGATTCCTCCTGATGTGGAGATTGAATTTCCTAAAATTGTATCGGTTGAGAAAGTTGAGATCCCTGAAGATAAGCCAAAATCTACAGCTGAGGAAATAGTGGTTGAGGAAAATAAATTTGATGTAAAGAAAGTTCCAGTGGAAGAAAGAGACACTACAAAGGCAGTGAAGAAATTTTTGGTAGAACAAAAGGAATAATTTAACCCTGAATTGGTTGAAGGTCATATCAACCTATCCACTTTGTCCCCAATTCAGAAAATGAAGGTAGCATCATTTCCCTAGGAAAAAGCTAGAGAAGAATTGTTGAAGTCTCACATTGAGGATAGTGAACTATTAAATCTTACATCTGGAGTTCTAGAGTTCTGGAGAAAATAATGCCTAGTCATATCAAAGATCCAACTAGTTTCTCCTTTGGTGAACTGAAAAATATCATTAACTCTGTAAGTACTCACTTCGAGTCACTTGAGAAGTCAACCATGGTTAAAGTTCAGAAGGAATTTGATGTCAAAAGGTTCAATAGATTGAAAGGAGTGATAAACAATGATAAAAATTTATTATCCAACTATGTGAAGAATATTCAAAATTCTCTATTTGAAGGTGGAAATATTTATAAGTCATGTTTGTCTTTGACAAAATTTACTAAGGTTAATGAGAAGAAGGTTAAGGATATTCTTGAAAAATAGTTAGCTATTATTTCTGAAGGTTTTGATCCTTTAACTGATGGTGTTGGAAAGCAAGAAGGTGAGGTGATATCTATGCTTGACAAGATAAGGATCTTGAAGCATGACAATGACAAAATTTTGGAAAGAGAATGTGAACTCAGAGGCCTAATTGGTTCAAAGACAAAAAAAAAAGTCAAGTGCATTAAAGGAAGCTGAATATGCTAGTGCAGAGTAAGGGATCAATCAAACCAATCAAGAATTCTTTAGGAAGGAACTTCATCACCTTATCTTACATTAGGTGGTATCAAAGCTTAGGCTCCAGGTCCGATTGCAAAGGAAGATGGAAATTTCAAGTAGTAGTGAACAAGGAACAATACAATATGCCTCTAAAGATGGGTAGCACAACAGTTGCTAAAGAAATCAGAGCCTTGAGAGAAAGGATGGATGATCTTGAAAGAAAGGAAAAGATATATAAGGGTATCATTAAGGTGAGTGACCCTGAAGAGGAGGGTGAAGAGGAAAACCCCAAGAGGAGTTGGGGGCTGAAGAAATTTTTTTTTTGCTGATGCTTAAGATACCAAGAGGAGAGGCTCAAGAGGTGAAATTAGAACTCCCTATGTATGGAGGAAGGATGGATGGAGAATAATTAATAGAGTGGATTGATGCTCTTGACAACTATTTGAGTTCAAGGAGATTCCTAAAGATAGGAAAGTGAAATTGGCTAAGACAAAGCTAAAAGGAATAACTCTAACCTGGTGGAATTACACTCAAGAGGAAAGAGTAAATAATTTCAAGCCCAAGATAAACTCATGGGATCGGATGGTGAGGACTATCAAGCACCAATTCTTTCCTGTCGACTATGAAGTACAAACCTATAGGAGGCTGCAAATCTTGAGACAGAGAGAGTTGGATGTGGCTACCTATATAGAGGAGTTCCATAAATTGACCATGAGGTCAGGGAACATGGAGAATGAAAAGGAAAGAGTGGCTAGATACCTAAATGGATTGAGAGGAACAATCCAAGATGAAATTAGTTTGATGACTCCTAGAAAAATGGAGAGTGCTTCCAAGTGGCCACCAAAGCTGAAGAGAAGATAAAGAGGAGGTTGGAAAAACAAACTAGGGGTAGAGGTAATCCTAGAGGGAGAGGTTTCCAAAAGACATAAGGTGAAAAAAGCACCACTCAAGAAAAAAGTGGGGAAACAAGAGGAGCCTTTAGGGAAAGAAGGCCAAGAGGTAGAGGCAGGTTCAATGGACAAACAAGAGGATCAAATTCCTTTTCTGATAAGTGTTTTGACTGCAATCAATATGGGCACCCTGCATGGAAGTGTCCAAAACAAACAAATTTTGAGCTACCAAGGTGGGAGAGAATAACTCAACTTCTTCATGAAGAAGAAGAGGTGGAGAGTGTAACTTCTTGTGGAGGTCCTTCAACTCTTTGAGCTAAGCCAAAATTAGGGGAGTCCTTGATTATCAAGTTGACATTAATCAAAGTACCTACTTCAAAGGAGCCACCTCAAAGGAAAGCCTTATTTATAACAACTCGTAAAGTCCAGGGAAATGTATGTAAGGTCATAATTGACTTTGTCTCCACTGATAATATTGCATCCTTGGAAATGGTAGAAAATCTTAGGTTGAAAAGGATACCTCACTCTAATCCCTATAAAATTTCATGGTTAAACAAGGGACAACAATTTCTTGTGAATGAACAGGTTCTGGTGGAGTTCTCCATTGGTCCTTATAAGGACATGATGCTATGTGACATTGTACCTATGGATGTGTGCCACCTACTTCTGTGTAGACCATGGAAATATGATAGGAAAACACAACATGATTGTTTCAAGAATGAATATCAGATTAGAGCCACTGCAAGAAGAGAAGAATACAATCCCTTAAGGACCTAGTGTGATGATAGTCAAGGATAAGGAGTTTCTAAAAGACTTGGAGGAAGAGAATATTGGGTTTTTGGTTATTGGCAAACCAATTTCAGAGGTAGTAGCAGAAGATAGTGAGAAAGAAGTTCCAAAAGAAGTGCAGACCCTACTACATTGATATGGACACATAGTGGTGAAGGAGTTTCCTAATTTCTTACCTCCAATCCATGATGTCAGTCATCATATAGATTTGGTTCCTAGTGAAAGCCTTCCTAACAAGGTTGCTTATAAGATGACACCTCAACATAATGAGGAAATCAAGAAACAAGAGCAAGAGCTTCTAGACAAGGGTCTAGTGAGGAAAAGTCTCAGTCCTTGTGTTGTGCCAATAGTCTTGGAAACTAAGAAAAGATGGTGAATGGAGGCTCTGTATAGATTCAAGGGCCATTAATAAAATAACCATTAGGTATAGGTTCCCTATACCTCGAATGGAAGATCTCATGGACAGTTTGGTAGGGGAAAAGTACTTATCCAAGATAGATTTAAAAAGTGGTTACCACCAAATAAGGATTAAGGAAGGTGATGAGTGGAAAATGGCTTTCAAAACCAATGAGGGACTTTATGAGTGGATGGTGATGCCATTTGGGTTTTCAAATTCTCCTAGCACATTCATGAGACTAATGAATGAGGTGTTAATATATTTCATAAACAAGTTTGTAGTAGTATATCTAGATGACATCTTGATATTCAGTAAAGCAGGGGAAGAACACTTGGAGCAATTGAATAGGGTATTAGGAAAGCTACATGAAGAGAAGCTCATGATCAACCTCAAGAATTTTGAGTGGATGAATTAGGAGCTGATATACTTGGGTTATGTAATCTCAGGAGGTAGTTTGAAAATGGATCCAAAGAAATTTGAAGCAATACTTAACTGGCCTACACCAAAAATAGTGGGAGAAGTGAGGAGTTTCCATGGCCTGACAAGCTTCTACTGGAATTTTATAAGGAGTTTCAGTCACACAATAGCACACATGATAGAAACCATCAAAGGAGAGAAAAGGAGTAGGTTTTAGTGGACCAAGTAAGTTGATCAAATTTTTGAGTACTTGAAGAAAAAGGTAGCACATCAACCCATACTTACTCTGCCTGATTTTTCTAAAGTGTTTACCATAGAAGGTGATGCTGGTAATTTAGCCATAGGGGCAATGCTAAGCCAAGAATGGATGCCTATTACCTTCTTTAGTGAAAAATGGAATGAGGCAAAGAGAAGATACTAATCTTATGATCTAGAACTGTATGCCATGGTACAATCACTTAAGAAATGGAGGCACTAATTGCTCCCCAAGGAATTTGTAGTATTCATAGATAATCATGCCCTGAGTTTTCTAAACATCCATGAGAAATTAAACAATAATCACATGAAATGGGTGGAGTACCTACAAGCGTACACATTTACCATAAAACATAAAAAGGGCTAGGCCAATAAGTTGGCAGATGCTCTAAGTAGGAGAGGAGAATTAGTATAGGAGGTGTAGCTTCATAGTGTGGGTTTGGAATCACTCAAAGTTATGTACCAATATGATGAAGATTACCATGATGCATTTTTTTTTTTTGAACAGTCTCAGGGATCATTTCATAAAGAGTATGACAACTATGTGATACAAGATGGTTTACTATTCAAGGGAGCTCATTTATGCACCCCTAAATGCTCTATGAGGGAATATCTAGTCAAGGAGAAGCACAGTGGGAGCCTTGGTGGACATTTCGATCAGGTCAAGGCTTTGGATCATATCAAGAGATTCTACTATTGGCCCAAGATGCATTTAGATATCAAAAGGTATGTAGAAGGTTGTGTTATTTGTCAAAGAGCAAAGGGTACAAGTTCTAATCTTGGGTTGTATCAGCCTTTACCCATACCAAGTAGACCATGGGAAGCAATAAGCATGGATTTTTTTTTAGGTCTTCCAAGAACTTCTAGGGGCTATGACAATGTCTATGTGGTAGTTGATAGGTTTAGCAATATGGCACATTTTATTTCCTGTAAAAAAACTAATGATGCATCACACATTGCACATCTATTCTTCAAGGAGATTGTCAAAATTCATGGGATACCACTATCTATAGTATTTGACAGGGATGTCAAGTTCATTGGCCATTTTTGGAGAACGTTCTGGAGAAAATTGGGAGAAAATTTTTCATTCAGCTCTGCCTACCATCCTCAGACCTATGGTCAAACTGAAGTTGTCAATAGTTCATTGGGAAATCTGTTAATATGTTTAACCAAGGAGTATAATCAATCATGGGATTTGATATTGGCATAGGAAGAATATTCCTATAATGAATCCATCAATCAGAGTATGGGGAGAATTCCCTTTGAAGTTTTTTATGGAAGACACCAAAGGGTGTTTCTGAGTTGAGAGACTTGATGGGGATGGATAAAAGGAGTGCACAAGGGGAAGATTTTGTTGTGTCAATGTATGGAATACACAAACAGGTCAAGGAGACACTTGAAAAGCATGCAGCCAAGTATAAGGATAAAGAAGACTTGAAAATGAGAGATGTACAGTTCAAGGTGGATGATTTAGGGTGGGCACATTTGAGAAAGGAGAGGCTAACCAAGGGGAAGTATACCAAATTGATGACAAAGAATATAGGACCCTGCAAGGTGGTCCACAAGTATGGCAACAATGCATATGAGATTGAACTCCACAAGGAGTTGCAATCTCACCAATTTTTAACATAACTAACCTCTATCCATTCAAGGGAACTATTTTGCAGAGAAAGAAGTGGGTGAACCTAAGAAAGATGAAGAAGAATGGATTAAGGACCTCCCACCTACTCAACCAATGAGACTTGAAGCTGTGTTGGACTCAAGGGAGGTAAAGAGAACAAGAAGAAAGGTTTATAAAGAGAATTTGGTGAAATGGCATGGCCTATTGATGAAGATGCAACCTAAATGATAAAAGAATACATTGATCAGCATGGAGTTTCCATTGAAGAACTCATTTCATCAGGAGAATGAAATCAGTTGAACCTCGGGTGTATGGTGCAAGCACCTTCATATTTCCAACTAGTTAATTTTCGTCTGTTTTGAAGGTCTAGGTGTAGGGGTGACATTTTTTTTTTGTAATAAGGCCCAGGAGGTCCACTTTATGTCTTGAGAGTGTTGGTGATTCAAGTCATGGATTTTTAATGTTTTTTGTAAATTTTCTAAGTTAGTAAGTCTCATTTTTGTCTCCTAAATTTGTGGAGAGTGGAAGTGCAACAGTCAAAACTGTTGAAATCCTTTTGTGAATAGGGTAATTTAGGTTTAAAAGGCATGGATTATGTAAGAAATAAAGATGGAAGAAATTTGATCGAGTTGGATAGAAAAATAATGAAAGTTACTAATTTTTGGTGTGTGTTACTAAAAAATGTGTTTTCTTTTTGTTTTAGGAACCCGTACTATTGAAGTTGAATAAGAAAAACTTACATTGGTAGATTGCATGCTGATCTAGTTTCATTTTGGCTCATTGGTGAGGGTCTATCTTCCTGTCATAACAAATATCTTATCGATCTTTTCAAACTCACTCTTTTGATAGGGTTTTTGAGGGTTTTGAGAGAAAATGCATGAGTAATAGCCATTCCACCATTGTTGTGTGTTGTGAGTGGGTGGAATGAGCCTATGGTGTTATGAAATGGTGTGGATTTTTATTTTCATGATAGGGTGATGGACTATAACAAGTCTCAAACCGAGTTAAGGGCTGGTGTTATGACTATTCCAAGAGAAAGTGATGGTTTTCTGTGAGGACAGTAAGATTTTAGTCAAGTTGGATGAAGACATCAATAGAAATGGGGTGTTGGTGAGTGGCTCAGATTGCGATAAACCTTTTTGAAGTCAAGGAAGACCTAGAAGACATACCTCCTTTGGAAAATAGGCCTGATTTGGCCATGGTGCAGCGAGGAAGGCCTGAAATGGAACATGTCTTACTAAACAACCTAGTACAAGCTTAAGATACGTGTTAGGGCAAGATAAAGCATACCTAGAACTGTCTAATTAAATTTGTGAAAGAAATTTTATCAAAAGATATAGTTGAATAAGTGTGTCCACAGTGCTACTAGCCTTCTCAGCCTATTAGGAAGAGAGATCAAGAAGACAGAGTAAGGGATCAATCAGACTAGTTAAGAAGTCTTTAGGAAGGAACTCCATTAGCTTATCTTGTATTGGATGCCAAGGTAGTTGGTGATCTAGTGAACCTTGAGTCTGTGGAGAGACAATCCTACTTGTTTTGTGGTCACATAAAATGTTTGGAGAGTCTCAAAAGGGTTTGGGACACAAATTTGATTTTGTTGAAGAAATATTTTGTAGATATTTTCAAGTTTATGTTAAGTTGAAGAAACATGTTTGTACATAAGCAATTCATTCATAACAATTTTTTTTATTTTTGATATGTGGATTCCTTCCTTTACCATTTATGTCAAAGGGGGAGAGTAGTAGAGTAAAAAATGTATAATCATCTCAGGGGGAGAGTTTTGTTTTTGAAATTTTGAAGAGTGGCAATGTAATTGATGTTGGTACTGATCTAACACTTAGTCATTTTTCACTAAGTATTTCCATCAATGCCAAAGGGGGAGATTGTTGGAAAGAGACACTACAAATATAATTTTGGTTTTTCATTGATGGAAACCCTAGTCGGTGATTGGATTTGTGCATCACCATTTGATCATACTGGCAATCAGATTGAAAATAATCAAGGAAGAACATATCATTCAACAGTTTTATGTTCGCTGACTCACATGAAGATTTTTTATTATTATTTTATGTTGCATATCTCATGGAATGTTGTTTGGAATATGATCTTCATTACTATTGAATCTTAGTGCCTTGTATTGATCCATGTGCAATTTTGAAGATCCAATTGGTTAATTCTTTGTTTATCTGTATAGAAGCCGACTTCATGGATATAACATGTCGTGGATGTTTGGGAAATAATTGCTTAAGTATTTGTGTGTTCGTACATGCTGATGTTGATCATTTCTATGCTATATCCAACTTTTGTTGGTATGCATTAAGGGTTACTCATGATTTGAGCTTATAGTTGTAAATATTTTGTGTTCTATGGAAGCCAACATATGGCGATTAAATTATTAGTCACAGATATATATAAGATATTGTTCATATCATTTTGATACAAGAAGAAGGTGTGTTGATTCCAATTGTGAATCAGAGTAGAAAAAAAGAGCGATAATGTATAGTTTCACTTGTGCATAAAGGATTTCTATTGTGATTTTGAGCAGAACAAAGAAAATTTATAGAATCAGTTTGAAGGATAGAAGATCGATTGTTGGGCCTAACCAGAATTGTAATCAAGCATATGTAGATGCTAATCTCTCAGTTCAAATTCTCATTATGTATTCTAACCCAATACTACTTATCAAATCCTTATATAACACATAGCAGTGCTTGAATAAGGTACCATAAGGATATCTTAGCAGGAGTATTTTTAAGTTGTTCAACAAGATCATGCTCATTTTCTCTTTTTAAAGGAAAATAAAGAGGACTAGGTAAGAAAGAGTTAGGCAATGGGATGAATTTTGGAGCTTTTTTTCTTGGTTGTGGATTTTTCCTAGTGCTATATGTATGAGAAAAGCTATTGTAACTCGATTGTTGTGAAACATTATTATTATCAAGTAGTTGTTTAGGTGGTTCTAAGATATGCACAGTTTATTTTGAACTTGAAATTATTGTGAAGGTGGATAAATGATGGGTTTAGCCTCAAGAGGTGTAATAATTAAAGGATCTCTAAGACATATCAAGGGATCTATAATATTCATAGCCTCAATGAACTTATTTTCATGATCTATTAATTAAGGGGAGTATAATCTGACTTCATCATCTTCATCAATGTTGTCAGTTTCTTCCACCATGATGCCTTCCCTACTAGGAGAGATTTTAGGAGAGCAACAAACTAGATGTTCATGACATTCGATATTTGGTTCTTCTAAAAAAAATTCATCATAAGTAAGGGAGTTATCAATGGTTGGATTTTCTTGCTTATCAATGATGGCATTCTCTTGTTTGATAATGTTTTACCTAGAGGAAGATAGACAAATAGGACTCTCGTGATTATAATTGATTATACCTTCTAACATTAAGATATCTTCTCCACTAATAGGAGAAGGAAAAATTGGATTGTTATGATTTTCCATGACTTCATCCTGTTTCTCTAAGGTCTCCTTCTCTTGTGACATAATATCTACCCTAGTAGGAGATCTTTTAGGAGAAGAGTAAACAAAAGATTCATCACATTCTATGGTTAGATTTTGTAAAGTAGCTTCATCACAAATAGGAGAGGTTTTTGGTTGTTTTTACTGTAACTAGGTTGATCTTCTCATCTACCTATGGAATTGCCAATTCTGATCAAGGGTAGGTCAAAGGACCCAGATCAACTGACGAGGATTTTAACAAAACTGCTACACTCTGGGCTCTGCAAGACTTGGGAGGGTGGTCCCTTAATGTTTTTACATCTGCAAAAAATTATAAACAACAATAACAACAATAGATAATCTCATTTAATAGCTCAACATAATAGGATAATACCGAATATAATTGGTTGTTCATCAATAATATCAACTATTTGGAGCATGAGGTAACTACAACAATATTTCACAGTATAAGATATTCATTGATTTATAGTTTGTAGCAAGCTCTAAGTAAAGAAAAACAAATATTGAACCTTGTGAAAAATTACAACCTAGATCAAAGCCATATACCATTGGAAGAGTCAAATTCATAAGCATTTAAGGGTTTATGACAAATTTCACACATAACATGTAAGATCTCTGATAATATTGCCTTACAATATCATCATTATGTATTCTAACCCAATACTAATTATCAAATCCTTATATAAAACATATTCACCTATGATCCCATTCAAAAAAATTAATTAATTCTTTGAAATAAAGCTAAAATAACAATCATACACACCACAACAGTGAGATGAACGAAACAACCCTTGATCATTTTATTCAAAATTTTGATATGCTTATACAATGGAGAGACATGAGTTTGAAATAATTCATTTCAATTCAACTACCAATACTATCATAAAACATCAAATTCCTACGAGTTCAAAACCTACTACAAAATAACCCAAAACCTAAATTGCATTTCAGTAAAAAACATCAAGCTTTACAACTACTCTACAAATTCACATAGACTCAACCAAAATTATCTAACTTGTTAACCCATACTTCTAGCCTTGAAATTCTTCTTATAGAGAATGAAGGAAAAAACAAGCCTCAGGCCAAAAATACACATGTCACCAATCACTTGGACCGCCCTGTGACATTTCAAAAAATTGTTACAACAGTTGATCCTCGAAACTTAAGAATCCTACGTGAAGACTGCCATCAAAAACAAAACTAGAAATAGTTGTAACTATAGTAGCTAAGTTGTTAACTACCAGTAGCCAACTCTATTTTACTCTTCCTCGCTTAACTAAACATTTACCCATCTCTGGTATTCTTCATCAACTAGCTAATCAAAACCAACTACCTCATTCACCTTAGAATTATAAGATGTATACTTAACCGCTACCGGATTTTCTTCTTTCTCAAAAGATTCCAAAAATGAGTTGGTGCTAATGATCTTATCTATACAGCTCACCAACAAATCATAATCTAGGTCATCACAAATCAATTTAAGTTGTGAAATGATGACCTCATTTTCTCTATCCCACCACTGTTGTAGTGATTTAACATTTTCCTGCTTAATAGTTATATCAAGTAACAACATGTCACTCCAATCATCAAAGTTCTTCACCAACTCTCTAATCTTCCTACTCAAGTCATATGGTAAGGCTTGAAAAACTTGCAATGAATTAACTAACACTTGAGTAGGCCTTAATGATTGGGGCCTATTATTTGTATCAAACCTTGAGGCTTTATACATTATGTCTAAATCATTGGCCCTAGGGATCCACTTTTCAACCAATGGTAGTACTACCTCCTGATCCCTAATAATGTTCTTTGTTGCATTCAATAATAAAGAATACACATAATACACTGATGAAAATATTTCATCAACCCTTTCATTCAAATGTCTCAAAACTGTGTCAACAATCTCACCCTTCTTTACAAGTGCTCCCTCCTCACCTACCTTGAAATCTCCCTATAACTCTATAATCTTGTGCATTAGCTACTTCTTTGTGGGATCAATAGAGTATTCTACTTCTTCCTCAATTTTCTCTAATGCAAGACTAAGGGAAGGAGTTTGGATGGAGTACCCTGGAGTAGAATCAATAGGAAAAGTAGGAGGCACTCATTTTGATGTGGAAGGAAATGTCATAATACCTAGAACACTTGAGGTCTCCCCAATCTTCCTGTATTTTAACCTATCCACCTCAGTTTGCAGCTCAACATTCCTTTGTTGCACCTTGTTGTACTCTCCAATTATGAATTTATACTTCTCCATTAGGCTCTTCTTTTCAGCCTCTTCCCTCTCAATAGTCTTTTGGGCCAGTTTGGCCACATTCATAGTTAAGTTAGTAGCCTTCGTAGTTCAATTTTCTTAGGCTCTCTTTATTATTAATCCTCCCTTTAGGTTTCGGTTAATGTTAGTGACATTCAACTTTCTACCCTGAGGAGCCAAACCCCAAATATCTAGGGTCTCATATTCTTCACTAAAGGTAGAATCTTGCAATGATGCCTTAACCTCTTCCTCAAAATCCTACAAGGGATGCTTGGACTTTAAAATAGCATTAAATGCTACTGCATCTGCTATGTCCCATTAAGTAAAATTCAATACGCCAGCCTAAGTCACTAGTTTTCTCTCCTCCTTAGGAGTGATGTTCTTCAACTCTTCCATCAATTTAGCTTTCACTTCCTCATCATTTTTCTAGTCTGACCTGTCAGGCCTCAACTCTCTTCTCCTCTTGCATTTATCCGAATACTCCTCTAGTCTCATTCTCCATAATAATTGCAAGAAAATTAGAGTCTTGAGGAATGCATCATGATCCAAGAATTCCTTACATGCCTCCATCCTGGCATCTTGCACACACTTTCCTTTCATATCCAAGTCAGATAAAACCAACTCAGCTGACCTAGGAGGAGAAGGCATACCAACTTGCATATCCTGATCTGTGACAACAACTTCATCCATCAGATCCTCTTGTACTTCCTCAATCCTTTTCCTCTTAGGGCTTGGATCTTATGGTGGTGGTGAAGGTCTATCCTCAGGTGATGAGTCCAAATCAATGATTTTGATTCCCTAGGGTGCCTTGAAATTTCAACCTGGCTATGTTGATGCTTTCATGATTTGTTTTCCTATTTTATCTTCTTCCTCCTCATCACTATTGTCATTTCTTTTTATTTTATAGAGAGGCCACTTTAGTGTAGGTTGATAGGTTGGCCTTGTTTCAGTAGGCCTGGCATTTGGCTCCTGTGTGCCATTATCCAACTCCAAGTTTATCCTTTTTGTCATTAGAATTCCCATGGTTTCCTTGAAGTTGTCCATCAAAAATTCAATTTTCCTGTGAAATATACTAAACTCCATTAATTGATCATACTTAGGATCCATTTTATGCACAATGGTTAATATCTTTTCCTAAGCTACCCATTTCTCCTTGCTAAATTCTTGTTTATTTAGATCAAACTCATTTCTAATCAAGTCTTTAGGAAAGTTGAACTCATGCACAAACTTATTAGCCTTTATTCATTGTCTGAAAAGGGAAAAGAAGCCCTCAAGATCATGTTGCCACTTGGGACCACACCTCATATGATAATCATTAAAAAAATTCCCAAAGTGGACCCAACCTCCCTTAGAAAACACAAAGTCTGACACCACAGTGTAATCAGGGAAATAGGTTCCTTTACCTTTCCCTGTAAGGTTGTCCTCGTGGATACAACCAATCTGCCATGTAACTTCTTTAAATCCTATTCTCGGTGGGACATTGTATGGTAGGATATGTGGGGTTTCTTCGAAACCATGGACTCTCAAGAAAGTGTTGTCTGGCTTTGGGATGATGTCACCCCAGTTGTGACAAATCCTCAATTAAGGCTTCCTTCCCTTCGGTCTGAGGAAATCATGTAAGTCCTCAGGGATTCTGGGTACATTTACCATCAACTTAGCCCTCAATCTGGAAGCAAAAAAATTATCAAACTGCACAAAATTTCCACTCTCCTTGTTATGAGATAAGTGTATAGTCCATGCTTGCATTGATAATATTTCTCCATTAACCATTTGCTTCAACTCCATCTTCTTAGAGAAGAAATCATAATTCTTGTACAAGAACATGTACATCAACATAGAATACTAGAAGAATGGAGTGCCTACATCCTTTTTTTGTAACTTTTATAGCCCTTCATGTATCTTTTCAGCCAAAAAAGATGCAAAATCATAGATTACTGAGAAGTTAGGGTGTTGTATTTACACCCCCATAAACATATAAGTAATTGGCATCACCGTATTAGGGTTAACACCCAAAATATGGCACAATGAGTAAAAAGTTGCCAAGAAATGATTGGAAAAATAGTTTAGCTTGAAAGGCTCTTGGTCACTAGGGCTAATGTAAAATGTTGAACCTCCTGCCCTTTCCAGATAAGGTTGGAGCAACTTAACCCTAAAGAGTGACTTTGATCTTGCATAATCCTGTTTCATCTCCTCAAGATCAATATGACCCAAGAATGGGCTAGGCTCACTTAGGTAAAAACCTATTGAAATTCTTCCTTATTGATGCTTAGCATAACCCCTCCATCATTATTCCTAATCACCCATGTAACAGGGTCATAATGTGCAACCACTACCCTTGGAAAATCCATGTTAGGGATTACATTTAGTACTACTAGCTTCCCCATGTCATACCTCCAACCATTTGAGAAGGGGTGGGGAAAATTCCTCTGCACATACCACAATCTAAACATCTCGAAACCTATCATGGGAACCCTAGCATCGTCAATGCTAAAATAGTTATATACCAATCCTTCCCCCAGGGTTCTTCCACACATTAAGAAAAAAACCTTCTTTGTATCATTAGTTGACAATGAAAATTGATCCAGGAAGTCAGCATATAATTTTTTTTGTAAATAGTCGACTTGGCCAGAATGCTACTTTGGAGGTGCCATCTTTGGTAAACTAGGGCTTCCTTGATATTTCAAACCTTTAAATAAACTAGGGCTAAACAAAAAATGAAATTACAGAATATAACCTTTCAATTTCTCACAATTCAACTAACCTATAGCCTCAAGAACAATAATCAATGAACTCTCTAACAAGCGCACCACAATTTTCCCAAATTCTCAATCAAATTAGCTAGGAGGTATAAAAATTAACTCACTATTTTGTGCTTTGTAGAAACCCAAATCCTTTCTCTGACAACTTGTAACTTCATCATTGGCTGTGAGAATGCTCCACAAATAGGTTTGAATTCTTTGTGAGAGAATAAGGCAAGAGAAAATCATTTTATGTCGATCAAATGAAGCCGGTAGACATCTCGATCGCTATTTAAGCTTGCTCATGCGCTAGACAAATGGCTCCAATTGCATTTGATGCAAATTCAAATTCCAACCATCGATCCTTCACTTTTATCAGGTGCATTCAAAAAAAGCTGACACAATCTCCATCACGGCACGAAGGGCCCATTGTATTATGCATTGCCAAGTAAATCCATGTGGCGCCCACCCGTGATATCTTGATCGATAAAAACCTCAAAACTTCTGATCACACGATGATAGGAAACCATTGATCTCCACCATTAACAATCATGTTCATTCAACATAGTTGCCAACATTGTAATTAACCATCGAGCAACTTTTCCATCAATATTATAAGATCTATGTTGATTTGGAGCATGTGCATCTCGTAGCAACTTTAGTAACCCACCATATAAAATATTAAAACTCAACAGATATATTAAAGCATTTTCATCATCTCTTCAGCATCGCTAGATGAGACATGTGGCACTCGCCTATGATATCGCAATTAGTTGAGACTCTATGGTGGGGTCATCATGGGATTACAGGGAACAACTGAGATCAAGTGATGGTTGATCGACGCTCACTTAAAATTGTTCCCTGCAAAATATAAAACATTTATTAGAGGCACAAGGGGACATTACCTAGGCTGATGACAAACAATGGACTTAAGTTATTTTTAAACATGGGAGCACGGTCCAACCTAGACTTAGGGAATAATAAAGTCAAGCGAAATAATTAAAATAATTAATCAGAAAGGGACCTTGCTTAGATGAAGCAATGGGGCATAAGTTGTTTTGAAGCCCACTTCAAAATGGTAACATCCAAATAGATCCAACCCAAGGTATAATATAAGACACTAGGGCTTTTGATGAAGACAAAAGAAAAAACCCCAACCTTAGGTTTTTCCCAAACAATATGAAAGACTAGGACAAGGGAAAGATAAAATGTAATTCAAATAGAAAAAAATTGAAGTTCCATCAGTGGCTCTAGCTGGGGATGTTCATTCCACTAGAATGAAGTGAGAAATCAAAATCTCAAGTTGAGAAAAACAATTTCAAAGATGACCAAAAGGGATTGTCTGGACAAAACAACATAGCAAGAAAGAAAACTACAACTAACATATATACAAACCTATGCTACTCCACATGGAAAACAATACTTCAAGTGAAGTATAACTTCAAGAACTGTCTATGAACTGGCAGCTCAATAATGTCCCTTCTCATATCTTGGAGGAAGTATGAATCTTCGCCCCACTAAATATTGATAAAAAATGGACCCAACTAGATTGCATCAAATTTTCCATGTTTTCCTTTATCTTCCAATCTGGCATTCCACATTAAGACTAGATCTGCATCCTGAAAATTACTTGTAGTTGCCCTTTCATCATCCATTTCATTATCATACATCTAGACAAAATTATAAATTTCCATCAGTTTATTCTGGGGCAACCTTTCATTTATCCCATAAACTAAGTCAAATGGGGCACAAACTATTTCCTTTCTCATAGTTACCCTGTCTGCCTAGACTTCTAATGTCAATTTAGAATCCCATGCCTTCTTATTTTTCTCTAGGATTCTCTTAATGATCTTCATCAATATTTTATTACTTTATTCTACTTGTCCATTTCCCTGTGGGTGATATGGTGATGAGTAAGAAATTTGGATGCCATGTTTTTCACAGAATTCTATGTATTCTGCAGATCTGAAACACATTGCATTATCTGACACAATCCTTTATGGACACCCATTCTATGTATTCTACATTATGAGTAAGAAATTTGGATGCCATGTGGCCACCTATATCCATGAATGGCCTCCACTATATTTACATGCTATTTCTCCTACAAAATCAATGCCCCATTGCTAGAATGGAGATTGTAGTGTAGCTGGTTTTAGGGGTAAGTTACTAGAAAATTTCAACTTACCAGAGAAATGTTGACAAGAATCACATGTCTTCACTAATTTGTGTGCATCCTTAAAAATAGTAGTCCACCAAAATCCATCCCTCATTACCTTATGTGTAGTTGTTTTTTCCATATAATGCCCTCCACAAATTCCACTATGCATGTCATTCAAGAGTCCTTGTGCTTGATCTTGGTCAACACACTTCAGCATGAGACCTTCTCCATTTCTCCACTAGATTTTTCCAACTATAATAACATATTTGATAGCATGTAGCTTCAATGTCCTCTTTTCATTTTCATTTAAATTATCAAGACATTTCATCTTCTATCAATAATAGATCACACCCTTATACCAATTGGAATGTTCCATGTCACATATGTGTGATCTATTTTTTTCTTCAAGAAAATTTATCTAATTTTCTTTTAGATTACTTTGGGCCATAAGCTTAGCCAATACTTGTCCTCTAAACATCTTGGTAATCTAGATTTCAATGTTGAACTCTTGGATCCTATTGATCCATCTACACCTTCTTCCTGACACTTCCTTCTATGTGAAAATGTCCTTCACATCAGTGCTGGGTACATAGGCAGTTATAGTAGCTCCCATCAAATAAATCCTGAAAGCCTTTACTGCTTTTACCAATGCATATGATTGTTTCTCATTTATATCATATTTAAGTTCTACAACCTATAAATATTTTCTGAAAAAGGCTATAGGTTGTTCAAAACCTTTTGCATTCTTTTACAACAATATAGCTGCAATTGTATGGAAATAAGAAAATGAAAAAATATGTAAGGGTTTAGAGAAGTGAGGGGTTCTTAACACTAGAGCTTCTTTTATCACTTGCTTAATGTCCCGAAAAGCATGTACAGACTCTTATTCCCATTCAACCTTGGCTCCCTTCTTAAGCATTTTAGAAATCGGGCGAATTGTTTCAGAAAAATTTGTCACAAACCTTCTTAGGAAATTTATTTTCCCAAAGAAACATTGTATTCCTTTGATGTTGCGGGGTTGTGGGATTTTTTCTATTGCAATTACCCTTTTTGGATCAATTTTGACTCCATCCTTGGAGATAATATGTTCTAACAATTTTCCCTCCTTTACCCCAAAAGTACACTTCTTCAGATTCAAGGAAATACCATACTCCAGTGGCCTACTAAATACCTTCTCTAGATGTTCACAATGATCATCTTCTTTCTTGGAATAAGCTGTCAAAACATCTTGTTAAATCACCAAAAACAAGTTAATGAAATCTGAAAATGCCACATCCATGGCTCTCTGAAAAGTAGCCCCTGCATTTGTTAAACCAAAAGGAATTCTCACATAAACATAATTTCCCCAAGGTGTAGTGAAATTTTTCTTAAACTTCTAAGACTCCTTAACCATGAGTTGTTTGTAGCCAGAGAACCCATCCATCATAGAAATTAACTCATAGCCTATCACCCTCTGCAACATGGCTTCCATGTTCGGTAATGGATAGTTGTCTTTCAATGAAGACACATTCAAGTTTTTGAAATCCACACATAACATAATGTCTCCATTTTTCTTTCACACAGGGACCAAATTTTATACCTAGGACGAATGTTTGATTGGCTTGATGATCCTTGCATCTCTTAACTTCATTAATTCTTCTTGCATTTTAGGGGCCAAGGTAGGATTAATAGGCCTTTGATTTTTCCTAAATTTCTTAGCACCATCATTCAAAGGAATTTCATGTTGAAATAAATCCTCCCTATATGCCTTAAGATCATCATAAGACCATGCAAACACATGTGTAAATTTCCTTAATAAGTCAATTAACATCCTTCTCACCCTTGGTGACAATTTATTTCCAATATACACATTTTTTGGTGATGCCTCTATTCCAAGGTTTATCTCCTCCAAGTCATCAGGATGGGAAGCAACACAATTAGCCTTTTCCCTATCCTGATTATAAAACACTCTTTCAAGTACAACTAAACCTCTAGGAATTGTATTTGTCTTTAATTGAATGACTTGATTACCAAACACAGTATCTTTACCATCAATTTTTTCAACAAAATCTCTAGAGTCAATTTCTTGACTTTCATATTCATCCACAAAATTCAATAACCTTAGTATATCATCATCACTATCAAAAAATTGCTAGTTTTTTATATTATCAGGGATGTATGGTCTGGTTTGCACTTCAACCTTTGAAATTCTAGCATAAGTCATATCATCTGGCTTTAATGCAATGTTTGCTAACAATTCTTCCACCTTTTTGTGGTCTCTCTCCATCCATCCTATACCAAACACATCAAAGTTTTCTAGTTCATCCCAAACAACATTCTTGTATTGTTTCAATCTTTTGTTCTTTGATACATACCTAGATCTAACTTGGGAAACCACAAGCTCAGAATCTCCAATTACCTTGAGCTTCTTGATCCCATGTTTTTCAGCCAATCTTAGCCCCAATAACAAGGCCTCATACTCCACCACATTATCAGTGTATTGAAATAATAGAGTGAAAGAGAACTTGAATGTCTTTCCACTCAGGGATCTTAACAAAACACCTACACCAGATCCCTCTTTTGAACTTGCACCATCAAAATACATAGTCCACAAGTCATCAAACTCAGACAAATGTTTTACTTTTGTATCAATCAGTGCAATAGATTTATCACAATTGCTAGTGGATTCCTCAACCCTAAATTCATTTATGCCACTTTCAGTGAAACATGTCATATTCTCAGTCAGATCATTCTCAATCATGTGGGACACTTTTGACTCTCCTTCATTCTTGACATCCTTACAATCAATGTAGAAAATAGAAAATGATAGATCACATTGCATGTTACCTCCCATTGGTGTGCTCCACTTTCTTGACAAAAGCAACCCAAAATGAGGTGGGATGTCTGCAGCTAATATAGTCATGGCTAAATCCTTCTCAAGATACTAAGTCCGTTTATAAGGAAATTATTTAATAGTCCCAATAACTCACACTTCTCTTGAATCTAATGCATAGAATTTACCTTGAGTAGTATCTACTGTCAAGCCCATCACCTCCATGATTTTGAATGGAATAACATTATTGGATGCCCCTAAATCTATCATACAATTTCTCAAAGTTTTCCCATTTATATCAACACTCAAGAAAAATGGGTTTATGTTTTCAAGACACATATTAATAGAATTCCCTAAATACACAAGGGGAATTTGTGACACAATTCCCTCCACCTCTTTTTCTTTTCTTTCATCTTCATCCTTTGCTTCTTTACAATTACCTTGTTCAATCTTATTACTAGAAACACCTGTAATCAAGGCTATTGTCTTTTCCTTATGCTCAGTTATTCTCATCATTTCCAACAAAGGTATAGAAACTTTAACCTAAGAAAGCACTTGAAACATATCTAAGGGTGTATATTTAGGAAGATCATAAATCATACCTTCATCATTTTCTTTCCTCTCTAGTTGCTAATTTCCTTCAAGTTTCTTTTGCTTCTTCTCTTCTAGAGCAGGTTCAGTAAAATTTGTAATCACTTTGGTCTTCACCAATGATGAAGTAACATCTTCTTGAGGCTTTGGGGTTTCAATATTTTTTTCCCAAACCTTGTCATTCTTAACCTCTTCGATTTTGACAACATCCTTTTTGCTATCCACCTTAACACCCTTGTTCTTGTCCTTCTTCTCTTTTATAAAAAGGCCAATAGGTTTACCCTGTTCACCGCCCATAGTTCTATTTCTCAGCAGAAGTGAACTCCTCATTTGAGTAGCCATTTCCTTAGTCAACTAGGAAATCTCCTCTTCTGATGGTCTCCTTAAGGACATTGAATCTTTAGCTTGCTCCATATTGCAAGCATGATGGCCAAAATCACCTTCTTCATCAGAAAATACCTATTGATGATACATCTCACTTCTCTATCTCTGATTATCCACATCAGCTCCCTATAATTCATCATCATAAGAACACTCTACTTCATCAATATATGATTGGGCCATACAAACATCTACATCACCCTACTCATAGTTAGGAGTCTTCTTATGAGAATCTTCCTCTATTGCTTTAGCAACAAGCAACTAAGAAATACCATAGTAATTTTGATCATGTGGATTTTCACACACCTCACACCATGGTCTATCTTGTACCAGATTTACTGAATGCTTTTGTAGGGGGTCTGGTGTATGCTGATAAGTTTTAGGCTTCTATCTCGGCATGATTGGTTTCCCATCCTTCCAATTTGTGTTATAAGGATAATTTTGCAGCCTAGGTGATCTGTCATTTTTATTATACTATTTCTTTTCATTTCCTATACCCTTTTCTTGCTTGGCAACAATATACTTTATATCTTTCAAAGTGCTGAAGACTTTATCCCACTTCTCATCATCCTTAGGCTTTGCAGTAGAAACCTTCTCAATCTTATCCTTAGCATTTTTCAAAACTGTGGGTTCCTCCCTCCTACCATATTTCCTAGAAGTTCTCCTATTACTTTCAATATTTATGGAAACCCTAAAAGCATCTCGCATGGTCTAAGGGTCCTTATCTCTAAGTAGATATTCCATTTTAGCATCAAAAGCATTGAAATATGTAGTTAAACAAACATTTTCATCAAGCCTCAAAACTTGAAACAACTTATACATTGCCTTTTATAATCTAAGGTTAAATTTTGTTATAGGTTCATTCAATGAATTCTTGATGTTATTGAATTCATTTAGCATGAAACTAGCATTAGTTTTATCACCATATTGTTCCTTGGAGCACTTTTCAAATTCATCCCATGAACCAATACTAGAATCTGGTAAGCCTCTGTACCAATCCCTTGCATCCTCCACTAGATATTGTACAAAAAACTTCATCAAATCATCTTCATGCTCTACCTCATAGTCATTTAACATATCCATGAAGGATTTTAAATGTTTGTATGTTGTCACAACATTGTTTCTAGAAAATTTATTCATCTTTTTTCTCAGCTCATCAAGGATGGGGTTTGGATAACCTGGAATACCATAAAAAAGTAACTTCCTATACCTTTCCAATTGTATAGGTCTCCTTTGGAATAGTCCATCAGTCTTCTAAGAGTCATCACCAGACCTTGTATTTTGTACCCTAGGGCCATCCTGATTCAGATTTATAGATTTAGTTGCATGAAACTTTTGGCCAAAATTGTTTGTGGTATTGTCCAGACTGGTTTTAGGACCATTTTTCAAGGAATCTTGGTGACTTCATGAGGTTGCATCTTGTGTGACCACATCCAGACTTGAAATTTTTAGGAAACTTATTTTTGTCTTCATTTATGCACTTGCAACTTCAATCTCAGTCCTCTCTAACTCTTCTACAAGAGCCTCACCCTTCCTTCTAACCTTTTCTAAATCACTTATTTTCTACAAATACATGTGGTGTAGGATCTCTTTTATGGGGATGAGAATCCATCCTATCATTTATCTTAATCCCCTCAACTTTCAATTTTCCTTTGTCTAGAATAGGCTTAGGGTTTGGATTACTTGGTTGAGGCTTAATAGGGTTTGAGGGTCTTGGGTCTGTAGGTTTTGATTGAGCATCAATTTGACCTATAGGACCAACTTTAGACACAAGATTTATCTCCTTATCAACAATTTCTAGCACAACAGGGCCTTCCTCATCTGGCTCAAGATTTTTCTTGGTTCAAGAGCTTCATTGTTGCCAATTGTCTAATTAACCTATCCCTCTCAATTACAGCATGCACCAATTCAGTTTCCCTCTCCTTATCCTTTTTCATCCTAAGCTCAACTTTTTTTTGGATCTCCAGTGTTAAGGAATCAATATCTCCAAAACAATCATCAGGGTTAGGCAGAGTCATATAAGAACTTGATGTATCACTTAGGTCTATCATATTTACTTCTTCAAGCACATGTTCAAAAAATAAAGGTGTTCCATCATCTTCAACAAGAGGAGAAGGCACATCACTAGTGATTTCTTTGTGATGGCTTCGACTTCTACTCCCACCTCTTCTCTTTTCAGTATATTGGACACTAATAGGTCCTTTATTATTACATGTTCCATCCTCTTGAATAGGTGTATTAAATAATGTATCAGAAAATCCAAAACTATCTGATTCTTAATGTCTCGACACTTGTTCAAGAGTCTCAAGGATAGGATGTAAAGGCTTACTTGTACCTTGGTGTACATGATTCTATGACGTGGGAGCAACATTGCTAGATTTTGGATTTTTCTTTATCCAGTCCTTCTTCTTCATTTTAGGAAGGTCACCCTCAAGTTTTTGTTCTGGATGATTCTTCATGAATGACCTGGTGTTCTTCATTCTATGTGCTTGTACAAAGATCCTTCAATTTGTATTAAATCATCAAATAAGATGCACACTGGTGCAGAGACTTCAGAGTCACCACCCAATTATCTTGGGAATACAAACTATCTAGAGACACTTGGTGGAAATTAAAAGATATTTATAACTATTGTACTGATAACACACAACAATTCTTCACTAAATAATTCAAAACTTGTTAACGAAAAAATAAATGGACAAATGAAACACAAAACCACCTGCTTGACCTTAAAATCACAAAAATACTATGAAAAATCTATGCAAAATGGACAACCGACACATTGACAAGAAATATTTAGATTAACATCCCCAGTAGAGTCGCCATTTTGTTAGTTGTTTTTAGTGTAACCAAGTTGATCTTCTAATCTACCTATGGAATTGCCAATTCCAATCCAGGGCAGCTCAAAGGAATTGGACTAACTGATGAGGATTTTAAAGAAACTCCTACACTTTGGGCTCTGTAAGACCCAGGAGAGTGATCCCTTAATGTGTTTACAACCTCTGCACCAATATTATAAACAACATTAACAACAAAAAATTCTCTCATTTAATAGCTCAACATAACATGATAATACCGAATAGAATTGGTTGTTCATCAATAATATCAACTATTTGGAGCATGAGATAACTACAACAACATTTCATAGAATAAGATAGTCATTGATTTGAAATTTGTACCACGGTCTAAGTAAAAATAAACAAATATTGAACCTCATGAATAAGTACAACCTAGATCAGTGCCATATCACATTGGAAGAGTCAAATTCATAAGCATTTAAGGGTTTATGATAGATTTAAGACATTGTTAGAAACCAAGATCAGACATGCAAACCTAAACAACTTCCACAAAAGAGAAAATCAGATAAAAGCAAAACTTTGCATGAAATGTGCAAATTGATAATATTCAGAATGCATGTAAGATCTCTAATAATATTGCCTTAGAATATCATCATTATGTATTGTAACCCAATACTAATTATCAAATCCTTATATAGAACATATCCACCTATGATCCCATTCAAGAATTTTAATTAATTCTTTGAATTAAAGCTAAAATAAGAATCATACACACCACAACAGTGAGATGAATGAAACAACCCTTGATCATTTTATTCAAAATTCTGATATTATTATACAATGGAGAGACATGAGCTCAAAATTATTCATTTCAATTCAACTACTAGTACTGTCATAAAACATCAAATTCCTATGAGTTCAAAACCTACTACAGAATGACCCAAAACCTAAATTGCATTTCACTAAAAAACATCAGGCTTTACAACTGCTCTACAACTTCACCTAGAATCGAGTGAAATTATCTAACTTGCTAACTCGTACTTCTAGCCTTGAAATCATTCTTATAGAGAATGAAGGAGCAAACAAGCATCGGGCCAGAAATACACATGTCAGTAGTCACTTGGACCGCCCTATGACATTTCAAAAATTTGTTACAATAGGTGATCCTTGAAGAATCTTCTTGTGCATCCTATCCACTGAGTATGGTTGATGCATCCACAAAATTTTAAGAATCCCACACTAAGACTGCATAAAAAAGACCGAAAACAGTTGTAACTACAGCAGCTGAGTTGTTAACTGCCAGTAGCCAACTCCATTTTAATCATTCTTGATTAAGTAATCATTTACCCATCTCTAGTATTCTTCATCAGCTGGCCAATCAAAAATAACTACCTCATTCACCTTAGCATTATAAGGTATATACTTAACCGCTACCTGATTTTCTTCTTTCTCAAAAGATCCCAAAAATGAGCTGGTGCTAATAATCTTTTCTATATAGCTCACCAACAAATCATAATCTGAGTCATCACAAATCAATTTAGTTTGTGCATTGATGACCTCATTTTCTCTATCTTGCCACTGTTGCAGTGATTTAACACTTCCCTACTTATCAGTTATATTAGGTAGACGTGTCACTCCAATCATCAAATTTCTTCACCAACTCTCTAATCTTCCTACTCAAGTCATCTGGTAAGGCCTAAAAACCTTACAATTAGTTAACTAACACTTGAGTAGGCCTTAATGATTGGAGCCTATTATTTGTATCAAACCTTGAGACTTTATACATTATGTCTAAATCATTGGCCCTAGGGATCCACTTTTCAACCAATGTTAGTACTACCTTCTGATCCCTAATAATGTTATTTATTGCATTAAATAATAAAGAATACAAAGAATACACTAATGTCAATCTATCATCAACCTTTTCATTCAAATGTCTCAAAACTGTGTCAACAATCTCACCCTACTTTACAAGTGCTCCCTCCTCACTTGCCTTCAAAGATTCCTGTAACTCTGTAATCTTGTGCATTAGCTGCTTATTTGTGGGATCAATAGAGTATTGTACTTCTTCCTCAATTGGATCTAATGCAAGACTAAGGGAATGAGTTTGGATGAAGGACCCTGGTGTAGAAAGAATTGGAGGAGGAGGCACTGATCCCGATGTGGAAGGCAATGTCATAATACCTGGAGCACTTGAGGTCTCCCCAATCTACCTGTATTTTAACCTATCCACCTTAGTTTGCAGCTCAACATTCCTTTGTTGCACCTTGTTGTACTCTCCAATTATGAAGTTATACTTCTCCATTAGGCTCTTCTCTTCAGTCTCTTGCCTCTCAGCAGTCTTTTGGGCCAATTTGGCCACATTCACAGTTAATTTAGTAGCCTTCATAGTTGAAGTTTCTAAGGATCTCTTTATTATTAATCCTCCCCTTAGGTTTCAATTAATGTTAGTGACATTGGGCTTTCTACCCTGAGGAGCCAAAGCCCAAATTGCTAGGGTCTCATATTCTTCACTAAAGGAAGAATCTTGCAATGTTGCCTTAACCTCTTCCTCAGAATCCTACAAGGGATGCTTGGAAATAAAATAGCATTAAATGCTACTACATATGCTATGTCCCATTCTGTAAAAATAAATTCACCAACCTAAGTCACTAGTTTTCTCCCCTCCTTAGGATTGATGTTCTTCAACTCTTCCATCAATTCATCTTTCACTTCGTAATCATTTTCTTGGTCTGACCTATCAGGCCTCAACTCTCTTCTCCTCTTGCATTTATCCTAATACTCCTCTACTCTCATTCTCCGTACTAATTGGAAGAAAAATGGATTCTTGATGAATGCATCATCATTCATGAATTCCTTACATGCCTCCATCCTAGCATCTTGCACACACTGTCCTTTCATATCCAAGTCAGACAAAACCAACTTAGTTGACCTAGGAGGAGAAGGAATAACAACCTACATATCTTGATCTATGACAACAATTTCATCCATCAGATCCTCTTGTACTTCCTAAATCCTTTGCCTCTTGGGGATTGGATCTAATGGTGGTTATTAAGGAATATCCTCGGGTGATGAGTCCAAATCAATGATTTTGATTCCCTTAGGTGCCTTGAACTTTGGACCTGGCAGTGTTGATGCTTTCATGATTTGTTTTCCTTTTTTATCTTCTTCCTCCTCGTCACTGTTTTCATTTATTTTTCTTTTATGGAGAGGCCACTTCACTGTAGGTTGATAGGTTGGCCTTGTTTCAGTAGACTTGGCATCTGGCTCCTATGTGCCCTGATCCAACTCCAAGTTTATCTTTTTCTTCATTAGAATGCCCATGGTTTCCTTGAATTTGTCCATAAAAAAGTCAAATTTCTTGTGAAATGGACTAAACTCCATTAATGGATCATACTTACGATCCATTTTATGCACAATGGCTAATAGATTTTCATAAGCTATCCATCTCTCCTTCCTCAAATCCCGTTTATTTAGATCAAACTCATTTCTAATCAAGTCTTAAGGACAGTTGAACTTATGGACAAACTTACCACCATTTATTCATTGTCTAAAAAGTGAAAGAAGCCCTCAGGATCATGTTGCTACTTGGGACCTCACCTGAGATGATAATCATTAAAAAACTTCCCAAAGTGGACCCAACCTCCCTTGGAAAACACAACATCTGACACCATAGTGTAATCAGGGAATAAGGTTCATCTACCTTTCCCTGTAAGGTTGTGCTCATGGATACAACCAATCTACCACATAACTTCTACAAATCCTATTCTTGGTGGCACATTGTATGACAGGATATGAGGGGTTCCTTGGAAACCATATAATCTCAAGATAGTGTTGAATGGGTATGGGATGATGTCACCCCAATTATGATAGATCCTCAATTTTGGATTCCTTCCCTTCATTATGAGGAAATCATGTAAGTCCTCAGGGATTCTAGGTACATTTACCACCAACTTAGCCCCCAATCTGGAAGCAAAACAATTATCAAACTACACAAAACTAGCACTCTCCCTGTTATGAGATAAGTCTACAGTCCATGCTTGCACCAAAAATATTTCTCTATTAACCATTTGCTTCAACTCCATCTTCTCAAAGAGGAAATCAACATTCTTTTACAAGAACATCATCATCAACATAAAATACTAGAAAAATGGAGTTCCTGCATCCTTTTTTTGCAACTTTAACAACCCTTCATGTATATTTTTGGCCAAAAAGGATGCAAACTCATAGATTACTAAAAAGTTAGGGTGTTTTATTTGCACCCCCATAAACATATAAGCAATTGGAATCACTGTATTAGGGTTAAAATCCAAAATATGGCACAATGAGTAAAATGTGGTCAAGAAATTATTGGAAAAATAGTTTAGCCTGAAAGGCTATTGGTCACTAGTCCTAATATAAAATGTTGAACCTCTTGCCCTTGCTAGATGAGGTGGGAGAAACTTAACCGTAAAGAGTGACTTTGATCTTGCATACTCCTATTTCATCTCCTCAAGATCAATATGAATCAAGAATGGGCTAGGCTCACACAGGTCAAAAAACTATTGAAATTATTCCTTATTGATCCTCAGCATAACCCCTCCATCATTATCCCTAATCACCTGTGTAATAGGGTCATAACGCGCAACCACATCCCTAATAAAATCCATGTCAGGGAATACATTTGGTACCACCAGCTTCCCAATGTCATACCTCCAACCATTTGAGAAGGGGTGGGGAAAATTCCTCTTCCTAGACCAAAATCTAAACATCTCCAAACCTGTCATGGGAACCCTAGCATAGACAATGTTGGAATAGTTATATACCTATCCTTCCTGTAGGGTTCTTCCACGCATCAAGACCAGACCTTTCTTCTTATCATTAGTTGAAGATGGCAATTGATCTAGGAAGTCATCATTTAAATTTCTATGTAAATAGTCAACTTGGCCAAAATTTTGCTTTGGTGGTGCCATCTTTGGTAGAATAGAGCTTTCTTGATATTTCAAACCTTTAAATAAACTAGGGCTAAACAGAAAATGAAATTACAGAATATAACCTTGCAATTTATCACAATTCAACTAACCCATAGCCCCGAGAACAATAATCAATGAACTCTCTGACAAGCACACCAAAATTTTCCCAAATTCTCAATCAAATTAGCCAAGAGGTACAAAAATTAACTCATGGTTTTGTGCTTTGCAAAAACCCAAATTATTGTTGTGACAACTCGTAACTTTGTTCTTGGCTCTGAGAATGCTCCACAAATATGTTTGAACTCTTTGTGAGAGAATAGGGCAAGAGAATAATTTTATGTCGATCAAATCAAGCCAACAGATGTCTTGTATGCCATTAAAGCTTGCTCACACATTTGACAAATGACTCCAATCGCATTTGATGAAAATTCAAATTCCAACTATCGATCCTTCACTTTTGTCAGATCATCGAATGGATTCATTCGAAACAAGCTAACACAATCTCCATCACGGCACTAAGGGCCCACCGTATTATTCATCACCAAGGAAATCCATGTGGCGCCTACCCATGATATCATGATCGATAAAAACCTCACAACTTATGATCACACAATGGTGGGAAACCGTTGATCTCCACCATCAACAATCATGGTTATTCAACACAGTCACCAATGTTGTAATCAACCATTGAGCAGATTTTCCATCAAGATTATAGCATATCCATTGATTTGGAGCATGTTCATCTCGTAGCCACTTTTGTAACCCGCCATATAACATATTAAAACCCGATAGATATATTAAAGCATTTTTATCATCTCTTTGGCATCGCCAGATGACACACGTGGTGCTCGCCCATGATATCACAATCAATTGAGACTCTATGGTGGGGTTATCACGGGATTGTGGGGAACGGACGACATCAAGTGATGGTTGATTGACAGTCATTTAAAATTGTTCCCTACAAAATATAAAACATTTATTAAAGGCACAAGAGGACATCACCTAGGCCGATGACAAACAATGGCCTTAAGTTATTTTTAAACATGGGGGAACAGGCCAACCTAGACTTAGGGAATAATAAATTCAATTGAAAGAATTAAAACAATAAATCAGAAAGGGGCCCGAATTAGATGAAGCAATGGTGCATAAGTTGTTTCAAAACCCACTTCAAAAAGGTAACAACCAAATAGATCCAACCCAAGGTGTAATATAAGACACTATGGTTTTTCATGAAGACAAAAGCAAAAACCCAAACCTTAGGTTTTTCCCAGATAATATGAAAGACCAGGACAAGGGCAAGATAAAATTTAATTCAAATATAAAAAAATTGAGGTTCCATCAGAGGCATCAAAAGAAGAACAAGTATGAGTTTCATGCTTACCAATGATTGGATATTTTTTGATCAAATAAATCTTTCCAAATGGTAGGAACATTAGGAAAGGGGGGGACAAGATTCTCATGACTCTCAATAAATTCCTCTTCTAACACCAGACTATCTTCTTCACACCTAAGAGGGATATTAGGAGAAGAAAAAAATTGATTGTCATGGTTATCTATAATTACATCACCATGTGCTATAATGTCTTCCGAAGTAGGAGAGATAGGATTGCCATAGATTGCAATCATTGTATCTCTTGACACCAACATGTCCTCATCAACGCAATTTTCATGATTGTTTATGATTACATCTTCTCTCACCAAACCATTCACATAAGTAGGGGAGGTGTCGGGTGAGGAATGTAGACTAAGTAAAGTAGTGGTAATGATCTCATCTTCTTGTGTCATAATATCTTCCCAAGGGGGAGGAAGATAAGGACAAATAATAATTTCATGATTCTCCATGATTGCATCTTCTTTCAGGGTATGTGCAGGATCATGATGGGCCAAAAAGTGGCAATATGTAAGTCATATGATGGCCCATGTGGCTAACAACTTTTTTTTTACCCAAAATTGATGAAATGAAAAGGGTTTTTAAAGGAGATTCTCAACTTTCCACAATATAAATTATGCTTTACTTTGAATTTAATAAATAATTATTATTCATTTTCTATTTGAATTACGACTAAAGTCTTGATTGATAGGTTGATTGAAAAACATCTATAGCTTTCAAACGATATCACATTTTTTTAAATCCAAAATATGTGTCACATTCTATGCTTCACATACTATAGGATTAAAAAACAAAATTGAATTTCATGAAGTTTTGACCAAGTTAAGGTGGTCAAACTTATTTGTTTTTATATTTTTTAAAAGTTGTAATAAAAAAATCATAATTAATTATTTACTTAAAAAAACTTACAAAAAAATAAGCATCACACTGAGACATGAGTCTTCTATTTATATCTAAAATATTATAGAAAAATATTATCATTTTATTGTTGTTAGGGTGGTCAGATGCACACCTACTTCTTATTTTTTCCCTGAAATTTAAGTACTACTACATTGAAATTTCAAATGTTCACCAAATAGAATTTTTTTAAAATTAAAATAAACCTAGTAGTTTAGAAACTACATTCAATTTGCAATATATTATATTCTTACATATTTTTGAAATAATATAGATAAATTATTCAAATTTTTACGTCAAGTTGCCTAACTCTGATTTTTCTGAATTTTATTGCCACTTAAGGGCCTGTTTTTTCCATGATGATCTTGCACATGCCCTTCACCAAGATACCTTAATCACTAATAGGAGAAGTATCGAGAGAAGGAAAATTTTGATCTTCATGATTATATATTTTTGTATCCTCTTCTATCACATCATTCCCAGAAATACGAGAGATAGGAGGGGTTGTGGAATTAAGGAAATTGTCAACATTTTCACTCTCTTGCACTAAGAGATTCTCATAACTAGGAAATATATTGGATAAATGACTAAAATGATTATTGATTAAATTTTTTGCAACATACTTGGAAATGAAAGATACTAACATTGTAAAAAATAATCTATCCAACTTATGATATGTTTCAAAATGTAAAAAATTCTCTAACAAATCTAATGATTTTCACTATTGAAATGATTTTTGAAATGCTTTAAAAATGACTACATTAAATGGATGATTTGACCTATATTCATAAAATAATATAGGCTATGAGAAGGCTTAGGAAGACATAAAATAAAAAGAGAAAAGCTCAAAAAAGTTGGTTTTTGTTGTCCTCGAGGGACTCATTTTCCCAGTGTCGAATGGGTCCTGGTATGTTGTTTGAGGAGACTTTGAATTAGAAATTGTAGCTTATAAAATTTTAAAACTTGTTGCACTAGTATCCCTAACATGGACTCATCCTCCCTAGGGTAAATGGGTCTTGGTACAAGGTTTTTTAAGACTCAAAAGTGTAATTTCTAAGTGATTATATGTGGTTTCTATTTCAAGTCTGTAACAGTCAATTTTGTCATAGATTTTCCATATTTAGAGTCTCTAAATGCAATATTGACTAGGTTTGAATGATGAAAAAGGTGACTAAATTTAATTTTCAATATGAATCTAAGTGATTGAGTGAATATTTCAATGCCAAAACAAACTCTGATCTAATGCAATTTTTCTGATTTTTAGTTAATATAAGTAATGCAAACATGCAAATTTACCCTAAATGCAATGTTCACTCAAAATAAAAGAACCCTAAATTCAATACAATTAACGTAAATCTAATGTAAACTATTACAAAACTAAGATCTAGGGTTAAAAATAATCTAAAATCATGAAGCTACAATTCTCAAAAAGTTAGGTTCACCCGAAAAGGGATTCACCAAATGGGTTAACTTAATTTTGAATATGATGCTTCACTTAATTATGAAAGGAAAAATACCTAAATAACAATCAGAAATAAATCTTAATTATTATAACAACAATATGAAAGGTTTTAGATGCTCAAAACAATGTGTACCTTACTTATAAAGTGTTGTTTTGGGGGTCACTGAAGACTCATTCACCCAATGGAGAATGGGTCCCTATTGGGATTCTAGAAAATCACTTTCAGGTTCTTGTTCCTTGATGTCTACACTCTGAAATCCCAGGTGGTCAGTTCCCGAAAGTGAAAAATTAATTATGTAGCTTAATTTTTGTTATCTTGCAAGATAGATGACTACTTTTACAACTTTGCAACTTTGACAACTTTTGACAACTTTTAATCTCCACTTGATCTTCAACCTATAAACATGCAATCACACATCAAGAGAAGAAAAATTAATGATTGTTAGGGAATAGGGGTTTTCCTTTGTCAAACCCCATTTAGGTAGTTAAGCCTTATGATGTAACAATGAAACATGAAATATGAAACAATGATACCTTGGATGAAGTCTTGGAATGTAAATCAACAATCTCACATGAAGTGGCTATGAATAATGTAGATCTTGATCTTCAATAAAAATGCTTGTAAATGGATCTCCAATACTACATAAACACATAAGCTCAACTACATGCATGATGCACTAAATCTTTGACATGATGATATGACCTTTAATTGCTACAATAAAACCTTGATAATCTACCCTTGAATTCCTTTGAAATTCTCTTTAAATGCTCTCTTGATCAAAAATTTTCTAAAATGCTTGAATAATTAAATTCTTAGATGAAACTATGTGAATTAACCTTATATTTATACTTAATATTTAATCTCAAAATTCAAATGACACAAGCCAAAATCAAGTCTAGGTTTCAAAATCATAAAAATCCCACCAAAAACAAGGTAAAAAAGGGGTGTGCTTAGTTAAGGAGGACCAATTCACCACCTTGGGCGAATGGGTCCTAACATAGTTAACTAGGACCAATTTTAGGGATTATGAAATACTATGCAAAAATGAGGTCCTAGGACATAGTGAGGACCCATTCACTAGGTGGCGAATGTGTCCTAGCTCACTATCCTAGGACTAAAACCTTGCCAAATTAAGTGTTATGCAGCATTATTAATGAGTGTCGGGATATATCCTTTGAAAAATGCAATAAATAAGGCTTGGATATGAATTTAAGGGGCCAATTAAGCACTAATTAACCTCAATTAATTAATAAATCCATAGATTTATGTGAAAGTGTAAGAAAACACTTTACAAAACCCTAAATATGGCACAATTAAGTCCATTTTATCATTAATTATTCATTCCCAAAATAAGGATGAAAAAGGGTTACTTTTTTTGACGCTACACTTAAATATCTCAAGAGTTAAAAACCCTAAGACAAGAATTGAAGTAGCTTATCTCATCAAATTAGGAAAGATTGATTATTCATAAATTAATGGACTTTAGTAGTTGAATTTTATAGGGAAGAACCTACATATTGTGATTCTCTTGTAAAGAATTTGAAGCTCCAAAAAACACCATTCATATATCTAGGACATCCTTGCCCCTATCCTACCATTTTTACCTCAAAATTTAATGGCAAGTTCCCTCCTCTCTATATTCTTCAACCTTGCTCTTTGATTCTACATTTATGTTCTATGTTTCAGAAATTATGTGATAGTTTACTTCTTTAGAATTTTTATACCTAGTTCACGATATCAATCACGCGCATTCACATCACACATCTATCCTTAAAAAAAAAATGCGACCAAAACCTTGACCAACTATTTAGTCTCTTCTTTGAGGAAAGTATCCTAATATATTTTTTGGTTACTTTTGTGTCCCCCAATGTCAATGATGGAATATATCATTTAGGCTAGTAATTTTCCTTTGATCCCATTTTGACATCTCACACTTGGAAAATTCTATTTTTTATTTCCACAACTCCATTTTTGTATGCAGTCCTTACAATAGAAAGATGTATCCTTATACAATGTTGTTTGCATAATTCTTTAAATTCATTTAATGTTAACTTTCCTCCTTTATTTGATCAGAGGTATTTGATTTTTGAACTAGTTACATTCTCAACAAAGGCTTTCAATGACATAAAATTCTCAAAAGCTTCATATTTTTCTTTGAACAATGTAACTCAATTTATTGTAGAGTAGTCATTAATTAACAACATAAAGCAACCCTCACCTTGCATAACTTTTATTCTAGTTGACCCACATAGGTTTGTATTGATAAGTTCTAAAGGTTTAGATGTTGAATACACCTTTGCCTTGAAACTTTCCCTTGTTTGCTTCCCAAATAGGTGTTGCTTACAAATGGTATTAGAAGTCTTTGAAATATTTTTCATGTCTCTCACTACTTGCTTGTTGCTCATTTTCACAAGATTTTCAAATTTAATGTGCCCCATCCTTTTGTACCATAAACAAATCTCATATTTTGTCATATATAATAGTTTCATCTTTTATTTAACTGATTATTTAAAAGTTATTGGTTTTTCTCCTCACATATTCAATTAATTACCCTTCCTTCTCAATGTCACATACTTTGACATGAAAGTTGAGAGTGTGTTATTGGCCATAAATTTGACTCAAACTTAGGATATTATGTTTCAACCCTTAAACATATAGAATATTCTTTTTTTTTCCCAATATCTAAGCTAAGATTAACTTTTGTTTTTATCCTTGTTGGAGCATCATCCCCAAATTTCACTATTCCTCTACTCACTTCCTTTAAGGCTAGGAATTTTCTCTTATTTCCAATTAAGTGGCTTGAGAAACCACTATAAATACACCATTGGTATCTCTCATTTTGAGCATGTAGGTTAGTTTACATGAGCATGGGATTATCCTTTTTCTTTTCTTTCTCCTACTTCTTCCAATTTTTTTTATTTTTCTCCTTTTTTGTCCATAGTATCCTCCTCCTTGTTTTATCTAGGTGGTCCCACAAAACCACTTCTACAAAAACATGTTGTGTGAATTCTTTCTAACTCTTATAACATATAAAATTAGAATCCATTAAGGGAGAAAATGAGAAATATTTTCTACTTGAAAAATCATAAGGAATTATATTCATGTTCCAATTAAGATTTCTTGAACATGTACTACAATCTATTGCTTTATGATCAAAACCATTAGAAAAAGAGAAATAACCACAGAGGGAATGTTGAAACTTAATCATGTGTATTGGTTTTATTTTATGGGAACCAAATTTAATCTTACCACTCACCTATGAATATTCCAGGATTCAATAGTTAGCAAGGACAATGATTGGCCAACACATAAGTAAAGGTTTTGAGGCCCTTACTTCTTCACTTCAAGTTCTGTGAAACCTTGGAGGATGATCCCTAGAATTTTTTTCATAATGATACTCCTATGTCATTTATATCAATAACACTACAATATACACATATGATTCTTGTATAGATGCTCAATTAGCAACTATATCCAAGAAGTTGTCTGCTCCTCAAACATAATTCACACTTAGAGCATGAGAATGGCAAGACCTCATAACTTTGTGACCCTTCTAATATAATTTCATTTAATGAATGATTGATGACCAAGTAAATCAACACAATACAACATAACTAATTAACCTAGTCCAGTGCCTCATCCTTGGAATAGAGTCAACATCAATACCTATATAACATGACAGTAATTTTCACACATGACAATATATGAAGCTTTTAAATGATTTATTACAGTGTTTCAGCATTGTGCTCTAACCCTTACTTCTTACTAGCATCCTATCACTCAGTTTGATACAAATTTACAACCATATTCAAGCATCTACATTAATTATTAAATTAATAAACAAGCATAGAGCCATACATCGATATGAAATTGATAGAGACAAATAAGATAACCTTGACAATATTATTCATAATTTATGAAACTAGTACATAGGAGAGTAAAATGGTGTTGAGCTTGCATAAATAATATTCTATATTTCCAGTATTACTATAAATATTATATATGCATATTGACAGACCACACCTTAATATATATTACTAGACTATTCAGTAACCCTTTAATCCCTGTGTGACCAAAACTCAAAATAACTCACCACCCAACCTCTCTTGTTTTAGGCCCTGGAATCCCATTTATAAAGACATGGGAGCAGCAAGAAATAGGCCAAAATACAATTACATTTTCATTTGAGGGAAAATTTCATCCTAATTTCAAAGATATTTTTCAGACAGTTACACTTAATCATTTTAGAACAAGGGGAAGCAAAAGATAACAAACTCCATGTAGTCAATTGAAGAAGACAAGTCAACCTTCCAAAAGGAATCATTCATTGATGCAATATTGCTGAAATCCCACGTCCACATAGACCAAAGAAGATTGTCCACAAGTACTAGAGGAAAAAACATACACACTTCCTAGAAAAATCATATTTGTCGTTAAGGATACAAAGTCAACCACTTCACCATCACATCAGCCCAAAATAATTCCATGTTAGAACCAAAACAAAAGTGGCATGCATGTTGAAGAGGATGATCCTGATGCAATGGAAATGGTCTCATTGAAAACAAAAAATGGGCTGAGATGCTACTCTAATTCGTCAGCATAAGAGTATGCTCGCCCTCTTTGTGCTCACACTAAAACTAGAGGAGAAACTACTCCTCCCTCATCAGAATATCCATATGGTACCATAGAAAGCAAATAATGTCCATACTCTAGGTCAGTATCTCCCCCATCACCTGAAGGGCTATCAAAAATCTCAATGGTAAAGTCGTGCCTCCCTAGATAATCCTTGTGGTGCTTATTCCTTTTCTTTTCTTTCTTCTCAGGTGTAACCAACTCCTTGTTGGATGTTGTGGTTGCATTGTTGATATGTGGTTGTCATTGATGTCAAAAATATTAGCATTGATGAAGCTTAAGGCTTTATATGTCGAGGATATTGAGAAAATTGTAAAAATAATATTGTTGGCAGCCAGTGAAGCTGAGGAGGTCAAAATGTTGGAAAGTTATGTACATTGAAGATCTAAAGGTGCAATTCAAAGGGTTTGTTGCTGAAGCTTTCTAGTATTTTATTTGAACATTTCAGAGGTTCACATCAAGATTTGTTGAAGTTATGAAGATTTGTGTTCCTATAGTTACTTAGTTTCTGTAGATGGTGTTCTTGGATGAAGAGGATGAAATTATGGTAATTTCATGTGTTGCGCCTATACCTACGATGTTCATGGATGAGTCTAGATTGTACTATATCCTTGATGTATGTCCACATTGATCAGAGTGTTCATGATCAAAGATTTTTCTAATGTGTTCTTAAGTTTTCATGTTCTTGGTCGACATGATGGTGTTAGCATGTTGCAGATCCATGAAGATTAATATTTTGTTTTTTGGCATGTTTTAAGGTGTTTTTTTGGGTCCTCACTATGTTGTGACTGACTTGGGTTTGTGCACATTGAAATTTATTCTTTATTTGAGGCCAACTGAATAGTGGATGTAAATCCATATAGCGGATATATATAAGTGCTTTTTTTCCTCATTTAGAGGCAATTCTCAGTATGTGCAAGAAGTTTACATGTGCGAATAAAGGTCAAATCATTCAGAGAAGAGTAGATTGTGAAGAAGTTTTTGTGAGCCTAACTAGAACTGTAATAAGGCTTTGGTAGAAGCTAATTTCTTAGTTCAACTTCATCAGATGGATTTAATCTAATTATTTTATGTAAGGCAATGAGCCTTCCCTTTGAGCAGTGTGCTCAAGGCAGTGTGCGTGAATGCAAGTGCATTCCTCTTTTATCATTCATTATACTTCTAACAGGGTATAATCTTGTTGACTAACATCCACCTTGGTTTTCCCCTAATAGGGTTTCCAAGTATAAAATATTGGTGTTCATGTGTCTTTCATGTGTTATTGATTTATGCTTACATTGTTAATTATCAGATTTGAGATTTAAGGTTGACTAATGTTGTATAAGTTTGATATTGGTAACAATTGATTCACCCCCCCTCTCAGTTGTCTATCCTTGTTTTTCCAACAATTGGTATCAAATCTAGTTCCCTTGAATAAGCCTAATAGCTTGAGGTGATCTGAGATGGCATCATACAAGAAGGATAGTCCTAGATTCAATGGTACAAACTATTCCTTATGGAAAGTCAGAATGGAGTGTCATTTGAAGTGCATTGGAGAACCTTTCTGGAAGATGACACAAAGTGCATATACTATTCCTTAGAATGGTTTGTCCTCTGAAGATGGTGCAAGAGAATCTACACCTTGTGAAGTCTAAGTTGATACCTAGGTGTGTCTTGTGTTCATTTATGCTTAATAAGGTCTAAAGGACCAGTCATAATGTAATTTGAAAAGGTTTTGAATCATTTAGTTGAATTTGTCAGTTTGATTCATAATGCAAAAGCCATGTGAAATCATGAGTTTTCAGGGATATGGGGAGTAGGGTCTTATTCCATGTTAAATAAGGTCTCAATAACCATTTTAAATGTATTGGAGGGCTTAATAGGTCAGTTAGGTGGTATTTGCAAAATCAAGTTGATCAAGTTGTAATGGGATGTGATTAAGAGCAAAATTGGCAAAGAATTGTCATCTTAGACTCTAACAAAGGGTGGTTATGGTAGTTGGTCAGTTCAAGGGGTTATTTGAAGATGGAAACATGATATATTGTGGGAATATCTCGAAGGGAGGCTGTAGAAGAAGTTTGGAATGAGTTTCTAATAAGAAATTTGTTGTTTTTTTGTATTTTCCATTAAGAAATTGCTGATCCCGTGCATTGTACGACCTATACGTATTGTTTTACACTAAAATCCTATTATGGTTGGATAGATAATTGAATAAAATTTCTTTTGGAATTGGAACGGTGTGATTTCATTAAAAATTGAGTGAAATATCCTTGTTTTACTGTCGGGTGGTCTCAAACCCCATGTTTTTCCTGTTTTCCTGAACTTTGCAGGCTTGGTATAGATCCGTACAGTATCTTTTGGCTCTAAAAATCATTGGGAATGTGTATAAATATGAGTTAAATTTCAAATTCATTTGATTTGAGGATTTTAATGTTCATATTGAGGGAGAAATCATTATTTTTTTGAAATTTCCTATTTACACTGTTTTGGTGGTTGTGAGAGGAGTCAAAATGCCATTCTAAGCCTTCAACCCACTGTGAAGACCTGTAACTCAGTGGATAGGCTTAGATAGGCAAAATAAACATGTTAATACTTTTTTTTGTGCAGGTTAAGTGATTTTCATAACTTCGTGAGAGCCTCTGGGGTGGATTCCATTGGAAATGTGCATGGTTTGATGGGTATAGTCTTGAATTGGACAATGGGAAGTTAGGGATGGCTATTTTATGAACTTCTGAGCATATTGGGGATAAAATATGAGTGTTTGAGTGGATGGCATGATCTGGGAGGCTTTGTAAGTGTCATTTTCAATAAACCCTCATGAATTGTGCCTAAAACAAGGTTTTTCAAGTTTGACATATGTTTGTCTATACCAATGGAATATTTTTGTGATTTTGGAGGTTTGAAGGCATATGAATTGCTGCCCCAAGGTTTCATGGTCCTGTGATAGGTTTAAATGAATGTTGCTTTGTAAAATAGGCCTAATCAGCATAATTGAGCCTCCTGGGTCTGCATCATAGTGGTATCAGAGCATCAGGAAGTAGATCTATTTTCATTTTGCAGTGTTGAAGAAGAGGCAAGGTTGGCAAGATGCCTCCAAAGAAGAATGATATGGATAAAGAGATGAAGGAGATGAAAGATAGGCATGCAAGAGAACTCAGAGAGTTGGAAGAGAGAGTCATAGCCTTGGAGACAAACAAAAGAAGGGAAGTGGAAGAGACTGAGACTAAAGATGAGGAAGATGGGGAGTTTGAAGATGTGGAAGAAGAGCTTACTCCAGAGGATCAAAGAATTGCAAGGTTGCTGAAAGTAGTGAAGACTGACAAGCCTAAGGTAAAACTTGATGTTCCTAAGTATGGTGGTAGTTTAAATGATGAAGAACTATTGGATTGGATTGCTGCAATTGATAACCATTTTGAATGTGATGAGGTTCCTGAAGAACAAAGGGTCAAGATTGCAAAAACTAAGTTGCAGGGTCATGCTTTGGTATGGTGGGATTACCTTCAATCTGAGAGGAGGAAGTAAGGAAAGTCCAAGATCACATCATGGGATAAGATGATATCAAAAATCAAAGGTAAATTCTTACCCAAGGATCACCAAGTTCAATTGTTTAAGAGATTGCAAAACTTAAGACAAAGAGAAATGGATATTAAGTCTTATACTGACGAGTTTTATAAATTGAGTTTAAGATCTGGTCACCATGAGAACGAAGATGAAAAGATTGCTAGATATGTTGATGGTTTAAGGCTTAATATATAGGATGAATTGGTTTTGGCTAACCCTAGGAGTGTAGAGGATTGTTATCAAATGGCTATCAGAGTGGAGGAGAAAATTAAGAGAAGGAAAGACAAAGCAGCAAGAGGAAGAGGCAACACTTCTAGAGGAAGTCGATTCAATCCTAATTTCAAGGAAAACAATGAGATTCAAGGAGATGACAAGAAGGACCAAGATCAATCTGATTCCAGAGGTGGATGGAGAGGTTTAAGAGGCAGATTTGGTGGAGGAAGAGGTTCCTATCAATTCTTAGGAAGATGCTACACTTGCAATCAGCCAGGACATCCAGCCTTTAAATGCCCTGAAAAGCAAGGCTCAAGCTCTTATGGTGGAGAATGGAGGAATCAACTAATGCATGAAGATGAAGAGAGTGGGACTTCACCTATAGTCAACCTTACATCAGAAGAAGGAGAGGCACTCATGACAAGGAGAACTATGTTGCAAGCATCCAAGGAGGAAGATTTGAGTCAAAGAAGGAGCCTATTCAAAACTACATGCAAAAACAAAGGTAAAGTGTGTCAAGTTATCATTGATTCTGGTTCTCAAGATAATCTAGTGTCTAGGGAGATGGTGGATAAGTTGAGTTTGGAAAATTTTCCTCATGAATCACCTTATAGAGTTTCTTGAGTCAATGATAATCAAACTTTGGTTGTAAAAGAGCAAGCATATGTTGATTTTCAGATTGGAGAGTATAAGTATAGGGTTCTATGTGATATTTTTCCAATGGATTGTTGTCATGTGCTCTTAGGGAGGCCTTGGAAATTTGATAGGAGGTCTATATGATGGATGGGAGAACACATACACCATCAAGAAGGAGGACAAAACTTTTAAGTTGCTTCCCTTGAAAACAAGTGTAAGGGATAAGGGTAAGTCTAAGGTAGTGTTGTTTGGCAAGAAGGAGCCTTTAAGGCCTGAGGACAGTAAGTCTGATATGGTTGCAGGTTTAGAATAGATTGGTGGTGTTGTGATAGAAGGGAAGGCACCCACAAATGATGTTAATATAGTATGTAGTTTGTTTTTGCAAGGGGCAGAGAGAGAACTCAAGCCTAAGTCTAATTTGATCAAGGTAAGTGCTAAGTGTGCAAGGGAGTATGAAGGACAGGGTGAAATTGTTGTTGGGACCATGGTGTGTCCCATTACTATGAAGGTTGCTGCAAGCCAAGTGAAATTTGGTAATGCAAAAGAGGATAAAGTTGTTAGTGTAGGGGTACAAGAGGATGGTGACATGGCAGGTCTAGGGGCATTACAAAAAGAACAAATTAAGCAGAGGCATGCAGGTCTGATCACAGAGCGAGTAAGGCAGAATGTGCAAGGAATGGTGAGGAGCTATCCATGTATGGGTGGAGAAAGGAAGAGAGCAAGTTTATATGATTCTAATGTTTATTTTTCTGCAGGTCTAAGGCTTAGAACAACACCAAATTTTGATCCGGGACTAAAGAGATCAGTACCAAGTCTGAAGATGCTTGAAGCAGCAATGAGAAGGCCAAGAACAAGTTTCCACTCTTGGGGCAAGAGTCCTTTTTATGGGGGAGTGTATGGTGCAAGAGCACCTACACCTTGTGAAGTCTAAGTTGATACCTAGGTGTGTCTTGTGTTCATTTATGCTTAATAAGGTCTAAAGGACCAGTCATAATGTAATTTGAAAAGGTTTTGAATCATTTAGTTGAATTTGTCAGTTTGATTCATAATGCAAAAGCCATGTGAAATCATGAGTTTTAAGGGATATGGGGAGTAGGGTCTTATTCCATGTTAAATAATGTCTCAATGACCATTTTAAATGTATTGGAGGGATTAATAGGTCAGTTAGGTGGTATTTGCAAAATCAAGTTGATCAAGTTGTAATGGGATAGTGATTAAGAGCAAAATTGGCAAAAAATTGTCATCTTAGACTCTAACAAAGGGTGGTTATGGTAGTTGGTCAGTTCAAGGGTTTATTTGAAGATGGAAACATGATATATTGTGGGAATATCTTGAAGGGAGGCTGTTGAAGAAGTTTGGAATGAGTTTCTAATAAGAAATTTGCTATTTTTTTGTATTTTCCATTAAGAAATTGCTGATCCTGTGCATTGTACGACCCGTACATATTGTTTTACACTACAAGCCTATTATGGTTGGATAGATAATTTAATATAATTTCTATTGGCTTTGGAATGGTGTGATTTCATTAAACATTGAGTGAGATATCCTTGTTTTACTGCCGGGTGGTCTCAAACCCCATGTTTTTCCTGTTTTCCTAAACTTTGCAGGCTTGTTACGGATCTGCACAGTATCTTTTGGCTCTAAAAATATTTTGGAATGTGTATAAATATGAGTTAAATTTCAAACGCATTTTATTTGAGGATTTTAACATTCATATTGAGGGAGAAATCATTATTTTTCTGAAATTGCCTATTTACACTGTTTTGGGGGTTGTGAGAGGAGTCAAAATGCCATTCTAAGCCTTCCACCCACTGTGAAGACCTGTAACTTAGTGGATAGGCTTAGATGGGCATAATAAAAATTTTAATACTTTTTTTTGTGCAGGTTAAGTGATTTTCATAACTTCGTGAGAGCCTTTGGGGTGGATTCCATTGGAAAGGTGCATGGTTTGATGGGTATAGTCTTGAATTGGACAATGGGAAGTTAGGGATGGCTATTTTATGAACTTTTGAGCATATTGGGGATAAAATATGAGTTTCTGAGTGGATGGAATGGTTTGGGAGGCTTTGTAAGTGTCATTTTCAATAAAGCCTCATGAATTGTGCCTAAAACAAGGTTTTTCAAGTTTGACATGTGTTTGTCTGTACCAATAGAATATTTTTGTGATTTTGGAGGTTTGAAGGCATATGAATTGCTACCCCAAGGTTTCATGGTCTTGTGATAGGTTTAAAGGAATGTTGCTTTGTAAAATAGGCCTAATCAGCATAATTGAGCCTCCTGGGTCTGCATCAGAAGATGAGATCAAGCAAGAATAAGCTAATACCAGGGCTATTGAAGCATTATTGAGTGCTTTGACAATTTCAGATATGACAAATGTGTTAGGATTGAACACTGCAAAGTCTAAAAGGCAAGTGGGAAGACTTGAAGATCAGTGAAGATGAGAATATCCTCTCTATTGATGGTGTTTTCTGCATGGCAACAATTTAGAAAAAATATGATATCCTATCTCTCTTGAAAGGTGAATCTCTATGGGAAAAGAGATAACCCCAAGGTCTCTAATGTCAGGTCTTGACAATGAAAATAAAAAAACTCAGAGATAATGTGAAAATATTGGTAATCACAAAGGCACCTTACTACAAGCAAATACTAAACTCAAATTTATTAGATCTAGCAATATGTTGATATTTCAAACCCTAAATTTAACCTAGATAATAAAGAAATAAAAAAATATAAAGGTTTTAGAGATAATTCTAGGACTAAATCTAACCCTAAGATTGACAATGCAAAAAATAAGATGCTCAAAATGGACCGACCCCTTAGAAACTACTTCCTACTTAACCAAGATAAATCTACAATCTTACAAAAATAGTGCAATCTTCTAAGGTGTTAAAGATTTTCAAATCATGCATAATTGCAATTGAAATGAACAAATATTCATAATTGAACTAAGCACAATTTTTAGTCTAGGCTAACTTTGCAAAGTAGCTAACAATCAACTAACGGCAAAAAGTATGGACTAGAGATCGCCGTAAACATTTTAAGCATGAAACCCTACGCATCACCAAACCATCTAACAATAAACTTCATAAATTTTAAAGATAGAATATTAAAAACCATGCTTGATAAAATTCAACACAAGAAAGATACCAAATCACAATATCCTTTCTTATATTAATTCACCCAAAATAGCAACAATTCTAGTCTTATGTTACAAAACTTGCTTCAATCTAAACTCTAAGCTAATTATTGCTCTTACAATTCTCTCAAATGTGAAAAAACCTTCTAACCTTTTCCTAATACTCTTCTACCATTTTACAAATGAGGCATCATGCCAAATTTATAGAGAACCCATTAAGATAGGTCGGCCCAAATAAGGTTTACAATAATAGACGCCACACAATAGGTCAACCCAAAAGATATTCGAAAATAACATGAAATGTGCAATTTGCACTAATTTCATCCAAGTCGGCTCGGGGTCTCTAAGAACTCGATCCAATGCATGCAAAGGAGGAGGAGAAATAATGGGAGGCACAAACTCTGATGTAGCCCTATATTAACTACTTCCCTTCTTTGTACTTAGCACGCTCCACTTCACCATGCATTGCCAGTAATACTTTGTCTAATTCAACAATAGGTGGCACATGCAAAACCCTAATCTTCCTCTCAAGAGACCTGATGTCCTCTCTTGACTGCTTCACTATATTAACCCAATCAGCCCTATTTGTTTGATACCTATCAATGACTGCAATGTAAGTTGTAGCATCATGTAGCTGATGTTCTGTAGCAGGACCCTCATTGATTTGAGAATAAACATCTCACCACCATTTCCTTAGCTGCTCCAAATTGTTTTAGAGAAAACCTCTTTCTCCCTATCATAAACCCCAAACTCCCGCCATGAATGCAGAGAACAACTCGGGCACAACTTGCTTTCCCACAAGGATAGAAATTTCATGGAAAATATAAGCAATCTACCCAAGATAAAATCAAAAGATAAGCTTAGAACAACCACCCAAGAATGGCATTCAAATAAAATGAGAAATCTCAAAGCATCACAATACAAAATGCTAGATTGGTCAAACAAACCCAAAATGCCAAGGAACCATCAAACACTCAATAAGAGAAAGCGTAGCAATGTGAATAGGATGAAAGCTTAAAAAATAAAGCAATCCATCAAAAGAGAGAGACAACATTCATGTACATACCATGGGGATAGAGAAATCAAAACAAAGGAAGCTGAAAAGAAACCTGAAAGCACGAGAAGAATAAAAATGGTGCTCAGGAAATCCAATTGCAATAGTCGAATCCACTCCCAAATGCACAATCCAGCAACACACTTAGGTTCAAGCACTCCATGTAGACACCAAAAATTGGTCTAGGCCTGCGAGCACCATTTTCGACATAGTTTTCTATTATCCACGGTTATGATTAAATTATTTTTATTATTTAATTACCTTTTCTAAACACATACTTCCTCTATTAATTAAATACCCTTTTAATTAATTCATTAATTCATAATGACCTTTATTCAACTTGATTAATTAAATAAATCATATTTGTTTAATTATGTCACTAACTAATTAATTTCTCCTTCTTAATTAAATAATTTATTATTTAATCATTCAAATTTATCATATTTCAACTATAATTAAATATTTATTATTTAATTATTCATTTAATCCTTTTCAAATAGTCAATTAAATAGACTACAATATTTATTTAATTATATCTTTCATTTTCTAATATTGAATTAAATTAACATTTAATTCATATTTTAATTATTTATGTCACATTCTTCTATCAATTAGTTGACTAATCATTCACTCACCTTCTAACTCAATATCTATTTTAAATCCGCTAGTTATCTCTGGGTTCAATATCTAATCGTTGTTGCGAGAAGACTCTTTGTCACAACTAGTCAGTTAACTAGTTCTAACTCATATGCATGAATCTGCTTATTAATTAAATATCTTTATTTAATTAGCTAATTTAATTATGCATTCAAATGAATTATTCTTTGAGTTCTAACTTTGTCTTTGACATTCAAAGTCTACTTCTTCTATTTTTGAAGAATCTTAACTGAAGATTAAGATCTTGAACTCTTGTTCTTTCTATTTTCGAACAGTTTTGACAAAAGATTAAGTTATCATTCTAATTTAATCTTTATCCTGTAGTCTTTTCTGACTCATGTTCTGACTCACATTTTAACTGATACATAACTCATATCACATGAAATTCATCAATCTCATTCGTCAATCTCTCTTTTGAATCTGAGTCAATCGTTCGAAAACCCAAAATCTATAAAATGGCCTATCATTATCATTATTCCTCCTCCCAAAATCATACACTTTTGAGAAGAAACTTAATATTCGATATTTTGCTTAGTTATTCAACACAGTTATGCTTGCATCGATACTAAAAATCTGAGGGCAAGAATACTGAAAAAGAAAAATGGAGAAGGGCAATCAAGATAATTCGAAGGAGTGGATGCATATTCGGTGAGATTGTTTCATTGTAGTTGTTATTGTTTTGTTCATTTTTACTCATTCTTTGTTGTTTGATTTTAGATTAATATTGATTTAGATTAGAATTAACATCATCTATTCTAGTTGTAGATCATTCCAGATTTTATTCTATAGTTACATTTGGTGAACCCGACGTGAACATGCTTCAAATTCATGCCATATCTTTTTGTCTTTCTATTTTCTATTTTGCAGGTATCGTACGGCACACCACATCTATTCGAATCAACGATGCATCTATATTCACGAGCTACATCTGCTACAAATCATGATGCATCTAACATTACGCACTACATCCATGACATCCTAAACCACATTCAACTGTCAAAATTTTATATCACGCCCGACAGTCAACATGAACTGCATCTTCCTTTTAAAAACTGTGCTACATCTTTGGCTTGAAATGCTGCATCTGACTAGTAAATATTTTTCATTTTTTTATTAACTTGCGTACATCCGTGTTTTCTTTTTTCATTTTTTGTGTGATTTCATTTTTTGCTAATGTTTGTTTGCGGTTGCGTTAAGGGGGAATAAACTATTTTTTGCAGGACGAAGCATAAAAGACCAAACAAAAACCAAAGACATATTTTTCTACAGGACGAAAGTCGAAGACAAAAATGACTACTGATCAATTTGCATGCAGGACCTAATGCCTTTGTTTTAATTTTATTTAGCAAGCTTTCTATTTGGTAGATACATAACTGTCATTTGGAATAAAAAGAATCAGTGTTTGCTTTGTCTAGTGCGAAAGAACATTTTGTAACCCTTAACAACTCGTTATATCGAAGTATCCTCTCCCCTTATGCAGTGATGTGATTCTGGGTGTAAGAGAAATGGTTATTGACTCTAGAACTTGGGCCTATCTTGGTGGGAAGAAGTACTCACCCCAAGATGACTCATACCAGTAACATGCTTTAGCCAGCGACTTCCACCCAGTATATAAAAATGTATTTCAAGGAGAAACCCCATAAATCATGCTCGCTATTACGATGAGAAGGGCATAAATGGTCTCTTGCCGAGCTAAATAGTGCCCCATGAATGGAATGCCCTTACTAAATACCATGTTGTAGTTTTTCCAAAATCCTACCTATTTGTTGGCGTAGCAGGGTCAGCCCTGTGAAGCCATCTTACATGCTTACGGTTCATGTGTGGAGATGAGATGTATGCCATGGGAGTTTCATGGGTATAGTAGCTTGGCTGCCCCGTATAAGTGAGTGTCATGGAGGGGAGCTAGTAGGGTCAAGCTACTAGTCATCCGCCATGAATATGCATAGCTGGATTTATCCAAGTAAGAACTCAACAAGTATTGTCCAATAATCCTAGGTTGTAAATGTTTTCTGATATTTTAATAGTCTATCACTACAAAACTGAAAAAACATTGATTTATGTGCTTGTGTTTATTGTATTCATCAAAAACTTGATTAACAAATGAAGTCAATCGAAACAAATTTTGGAAAACTACAACTCTCAAAAAGTGAGTCGTAACTGTCATTTTTCACACTGCATATGTGTTAGAGAGATGCAATTGTTAGGGTAAACAATGCATGTGTCTATCAAAAGAGTCCACTTTTACATAGTTTAAGATATTACGATCCACAATTGTAACCTTTTGAGTCGCATGTGTATATGCAAGCCACATCTATCAAATTAAAAGTTGCATGTGTTTATCACCAAAGTCTAGATTCATAGTTTAGATATTACGAGCCGCAATTGTCAATTTTCGAGTCATGTGTGTATCTACAAGCCGCATCTATCAATTTTTGAGCCGCATGTATCTGTCAAAATGTTTTGCTTTACAAAGTCCATATTAAGAGCTGCATATGATCCCATGAGTCACATCTATCATACGGGAAACCGCATCTGCCAAAAATTCAAAACTATCTATCAACATCCAAAATGAGGTTTTAATCAAATCACCGCATGCGCATAAAAAAACTGCATCTGTCAAAAATAGAACTGCATCTGATAGGTAAACCACATTTGACTATCAACAGAAAACTCAAAAAACCAAAAACTGAAAACTAAGTCTGAAACATTACTGTCATTTTCACTTTTGTTTCTAAAGATCAACCCTGGACAAAAATTGAAAAAAAATTGCTCAAAAACCTTGCACTATTAGGTGTCATATACGTCCTATTCATAGTCATCCTAAGTTGCATGCATATAGATACTTCCTAGGAAATTGCATATAGTCGAATAGAACAACTTTCCGCATCATTGGATATGTTCATGTTCTAATTTGTCCTCATCATTGAACCTAGTCACTCTTGTCCTATTAGTGAATCTTTTCAGCTCAACAGTCTAGTTTGCAAAATTCACCTTGTCAACTGTCCTTGTCTTGCAATCAGGTTCCTTGGTCAAACACAAATTAGTGCATGCATTTATTCCATAGGTGGTAGGTTATCCCTATTTTGGAATGATTTACTATTATAGTCTACTCGAGATTTTGCATATTGTCTGTCATATCATATGTCATCTTAGTATACGGCATTTTAGAAATCTTTGCCAAAATCCTTATTTTTTTAGAAAATCCAAAAACGTAGAGATAGGTCATATCCATTTTTAGACATAGTCTGCATTACCCCAATTTGAGCAACTTTTCATGGTTGAAACAAGGTCCTAAAATAAACATAAAGCAATGTCGGACCCTAACAAATTTGTCAATCCTTTAAGAAATCAACCTTCAGGGAATGAGAGACCACACAAATTTTTTCTTGAAAAACACGTCACTAGAGACACACATGGACAATTTTTTGTTGAGGACATAGACACCATTGTACAAGATCCTAAATTTGCATCCTTTATGGATGAGTGTTTGGCAAATGATCCCCAATGATATCTAGCAAATTTTCTAGTAGAAGGTGCCACACTACCACCAAGATTTGATATTCATACTTTGAAACCACCATCTAGTCAACCAACACAAACTATGATGACAAGTGTTTCTATTCCCCAAATTACCAGAATGATATCAACTGGAATACCTACTCAAACATCATCAATTGTAAGCACAATCCATTTCAACACAACACAAGGTTTACAATTTACTACGGGAGCAACTTTCTCAAACCCCTTTGCTACCAACACTACTTGTAAGAGATCCAAAGTTGGCATGAGGATTCCTATAGAACATCAAAACATTCAAACAGGAAATATTCCCAATCCAAATCAGAACACTCAGATGGGAAACATTCCCAATCCAAACCATAACATTCAGACATGAAATATTCCCAATCCAAATCAGAACATTCAGAAAGGAAATATTCCCAATCCAAATCAGAATATTTAGACAAGAAATATCCCTAATCTGAATTAGAACATTCTAACGGGATATAATCCCTCACCAAATAACAACCCATCTCAAAACATGGCATTTCAGAACACCTACATTGATCCAAACAATGCAAACAACATGTCCTTGACACAAGTAGATTTTCTCCAAAACCAAATGCAAATGCTTCAACAACAGATGGACAACATGTCTATGTCAAGAAAACAAACTATCTCAATGCAAGACCTATGTCCATGTCCTTTCAAAAAAGTGCTTTACATGACACCCTTCCCCCATGGATACATTATACCGAATTTTCCTAAGTATAATGGGAGGAAAAATCCTTTGGAACACATTAGAGAATTCTCAACGGCATGCATGGAGATATCATCTGACCCCATATACTTGATGAGACTATTTCCACGAACCCTAATCAGGATAGCACTAGAATGGTTCTCCAAATTACCATATGGCATATGATCCTACGGTGAATTAGCTGAGAATTTTGTCAAAAATTTTTCCTTTAAAATAGAAAATGAAATAACCATAGCTACCTTGTGTCGCACAACACAAGAAGACGGTGAAAATTTCACCATTTTCTTCCAGAGATGGAGAATTCTAGCTAGCAAATGTCTAGTTGAAATACTAGAAAAGCAAAAAGTCACAATATTTCTTGAAATATCCATCCAAAAATGAGAATTGACTTAAGAGTACATTGTTGTACTTCATTCCTAGACTTGGTACAAAAGGGAATCATCCTTGAAAAAGGCCTTATTGACTAAGGAGAAATTAAGGTACCAGGTAGAATCCCAGTCGTTCAACATCAAAACACACCCAATGATAGGAATAAATTCTAGCTTAGAAACAAAAATGTTACAAATGATGGCATTATTGATGCTAAATCCATACATACAGGACTAGTTATCACACTTAGAGGTTACAACCCCAATCAAGACATGACGAATAGTCCAGATCAAACATCCAATTATGTCCAAAATTCATAGCAACAACGACCACAAAGAAGATTTCCTACATGTGAATTTACCCCTTAGGACAACCGATCGAGACAATTTTCAAAGAGTTGATTAAACATAATCTCATTAAACCTTTGGAACCAAGAGAGTATGATCCTGGATAGTTTAAACCTTCATGGTGGGATGATAACACCTATTGTTACTATCATTAAACAAAAGGACACAACCTACAACAATGTCGCCAACTGAAGAAAATTATACAAGACTTTGTTGAAAATGGAACCATAGAGGTCAATGGGCAGAAAAATACCAAGAACAGTGATCATAAGGTCTTCACAGACCCATTACATGACCACACAAAAGGAAAATCCTCCAGTTCGGGAACCAAGAATTCTCTGATAGCCAATTACGCAAACACCAAGTATGACTATGGAAAAGGAAAGATCATATATAACGTTCGAGCTACAAATGAACATGTTGATACCATACGCATTAAGAAGCATCATGAATGTGTTGTAAACACATGCAGAACAAAGATCACTATTCCAGGTCCTTCTTCTAAGCCACCTACACAGTTTTCCAAGTCTAGATACAATCTCCTTGATCAACTGAGAAAAACCCCCACACAAATATCCATTTTGGAACTGTTGACTTTATCACCTAAGCATCGAGCCATTCTTGACAAAGCTTTACAGAACACAACTATCCCTCCCAACTTAGATGTCAATCATTTCAAAGAAATGGTAGGATATTTAACCAACTCCCATCATGCAAAATTTTTCCAACAAGACTATTCAACATAAAAGACCGATCATAATAACCCATTACATCTTGAAGTCCTAGTCCATCAAACCAAAGTCAGACAAGTCTTGGTAGACAAAGGAGCGGGTTTGAACCTGTGTATCCTAAAATTTGTTAAGGAATTAGGATTCTCATAAGAATGCGTGGACACCTCTAAGAGTATAGTCATTGAGGAAAGATCATCCAAAGGAGTTGTCACACTCCCTATCAAAATTGGCCCAACAGTTATGAACACCAACTTCCAAGTCTTGGATCTCACCATTTTCTACAACCTATTGTTAGGTAGATGTTCAATACACGCAATAAAAACCGTACCTTCCACATATCACCAATGTCGTAAATTCTTGCATAATGGCACCGAGATCATAATTGATGGTGATCTAGATCCTTTTCAATACTATATGTAAGCCTAAGGTAAATTCGACAATAATAGGTACACGTTAATAAAGAAGCTTCATTATACACTTTATCCCTATATGTTGATCCATCATGTCTTACCAATTCCATTTCATTAAAGGCACCATCATCCACTCCTAAAGTCGAGATCCAAAACAAGGGTTGTGGAGAATATTACATGAAGACATCATATTGTGTCAGTCATTTGCTTCCACCTAAGGCATATGGCTTACCAATGGTAGATAGAAGATAGTTAGTGGTCACATTTCATGTTCCTCCTACAATGACATTGACCAAATGGGGAGAGTTAAGTGAAGAGGAAGTGGATAAAAGTAATATTACCTCCTAGTTGTACTAGGAAGACAATGAATACCCCTCACTGTCTATTCAAATAGGTAAAGATCAATATGGAAAAGGCTTTAGGATAATGCAAAGTGAAGGATATGATAGACATAGTGAGTTAGGACTACATCAAAATGGAAGGACAAAACCAATCATTGTCTCACCATGACCGAAATACCTAGGGCTAGGGTTTCAACTACTTATAATTGGTTTTCCTGGTACTTCGTCACCATTTCAAGAGGAAGTGCATACTTACATAGACATCAAGATATCTCATGAACCACTTCCGCCAGTTTATGATGAATCCCTTGACTCGAGCGACTGTGAATGGGATTCCCTTTCCTCTACCAGCACCATGGACCTAGATAGTCTATATGGAGAACTTGAGCACATGATAAAATCCTTACCAAAGTCATCTAGTCCCTGTCATAAGAAGTCCTTGTCTAAAGAAGAATTTCTTAAGCACTATTATTGGGAAACCCTTGATCATGCATCTTGGGCACCTAACGAACCATCTTCTATCGACTTAGCCCTTACAATAGTCCCACATCAGATTTTACCTACCCCTAGGAAAAAGACCAAGAAGGAGTTAGTCCAAAACTTTTGTGACCATGTCAACCACTCTATATTCACCTTGTCGGCTTCCACCTTTGATAAGTCAGATGATGACATGCCACTCATATATCCCAAACTTATTGACTGGGATCAACAAGGTACACCCATCTTAGACACATTTGAGAATGACGAAGCATAAGCTGAGTTCATGGGACTTCGAGAAGGCATACCTAGAGGGGATCATAAAGCTGGTTTTACCATAGACTTGGATGAAAAAGCATATTTTGGGGAGTCTATTTACGCCTCTAGTAATAAAAATGAAAATAAAAAGAAAAATGATGAAAATGAGAAAAATGACAAGTCCACAGGTGAAAATAGAAAGGTGCCTTTGGAAGAAGAAATAGTAATAATAAAGGACGTATCCAAGGGCGAAAACCTCTCTGAGGTACCCAAGGATGGAGGTTTGAATATTCTCCCCGTTGCTTAGGAAAGGTCACTGATGTTAGTAGAGGAGTCTATTGAAGTCAACATAAACACAAAAGAAAACCCTCGAGTAATATGCTTGGCAGCCTCTTTGACAGAGACATAAAAACAAGAGTTTCAGGACTTCTTCATAAAGCGATAGATAAAATTTGCATGGTCATATGCATACATGCCTGGGCTGGATCCAAACCTTATATTGCATTATCTACTATTATAACTAGGTATTAAGCCCACCAAATAGAAGTTAAGAAAAATGCATCCACAGATTGCTCTACTGGTCAAAGTAGAACTTAAGAAACTATTGGATGTTAGAAAGGGAATCTAGGGAAGGTAAGAGCTATTATAGAAATGCCTCCTCCAGTCAGCATTGGTCAACTAAGAACACTACAAGGACAATTACAATCTATTAGGTGTTTCATTGTACAACCAGCAGATAAAATAGACCCATTTCAACATCTACTCAAGAAAGGAGTACCATTTGTGTTGACACCTAAATGTCAAAAATAATTCCAACAAATCAAGAATTATTTTTTCACTCCACCTATATTAATGTCACCTATAGATGGAAAACCATTGATACTATACATTTTAGTAACTCAGTTGGCATTAGGAGCTCTTCTTGCACAAAACAATGATCAAGGTCATGAAAGAGCATTCTATTACATCAGTCGTACCTTGGTAGGATATGAATTAAATTACAACAACATTGAACTTGCTTGTCTTGCGGTAGTATTTGCTACTCAAAAACTTCGGCACTATATGCTAAATCGTCAAACAATGTTGGTTGCAAAGATTGATCCACTCAAGTATCTCCTAAGTAAAGCAACATTAATAGGCTAACTGGCTAAATGGGTTATGATACTTAGTGAGTATGACATCCAATATGTCGAGAGGAATGCTATAAAAGGATAGGTGATTGCAGATCAATTAGCAAATGCACCTATGAAGGCAGACCATCCTTTAGTGGTAGATTTTCTTGATGAATTTCTCTTCAACATTGACATTAGAACCAAATGGAAATTATACTTTGACGGGTCACATACAAATCGTGGTTCAGGAACATGTATCCTATTTGTTACACCTCAGGGTGATACTATTCCTAAATCATTCAGGATCGCTTTCCCTTGCACCAACAACATAGCAAAGTATGAAGCCTTAGTGATAGGACTAAGAATGGTAGTACATTGGAAGATTAAGAGTCTACCTATTTTTGGTGATTCTTAGCTAGTAATCTGGCAAGTGAATGATGATTATGATACTAAGGATGAGAAACTTGCCCCCTACAAATGCATGGCTGATAGTTTCAAGTAGTAATTCAATGACATTACCTTTCAATAAATACCACAAATTCAGAATAGGGCTGCAGATGCTATGGCAACTATGGGTTCCTTGTTGGATATTTCGAGCAATGTGCCTAAGTTCGAGTTTTTGGTTGAACAATTGTTGGTCCATGCCTATGATGTCCCCGATACTAGAATGGTGTGTAGGATTTTTGGTCCTAATTCCCCTTGGTACAAGGACGTATTTGACTACCTGAATGACCAAACCTTACCTCTAGACCTATCAAATAAAATACACCGAACCTTTATCCGTAAGTTAGTTAAATAAACCATCATCGGAGATATCCTATATAGACATACCTTAGATAACACCCTAATGAGATGTCTCAATGCTAAAGAAGCACAAATAGTTTTGTGATCGATGCATAAGGGTATATGTGGATCCCATTTGAGTGGTCCTACTTTAGCCCATAAGATTATGAGACTAGGTTATTATTGGCCTATAATGGAGAAAGAATCATATATCTTTGTAAAGAAATGTAGACAGTGTCAGATATATGGAGATTTGATAAGAGCACCAGCATAAGAGCTTCGTCTGATTACATCACCGTGGCCCTTTTCCCAATGGGGACTTGACCTCATAGGTAAGATACACCCTCCATCATCCAATGACCATAAATTCATCATAACTACCACTGAATACTTCACCAAATGGATTGAAGCTATTCCCATGACCTACATCACCAACACGCAAATATCCAAGTTTATCCCAAACTATATCATTTTTTGGTATGGTGTACCCCAATCCATAATCACAAACAATGGCCATCCATTCAAAAACCAAGAAGTATGCCATCTATGTGAAGAGTTCCATATCAAACATCATTTTTCCACCCCGTATTACCCACAAGGTAATGGCCAACCCAAGGCATCTAATAAAACCATTGTCAGAATCCTAAAAAAGACTGTCAATGACGCTGGTCATGACTGGCACCTACAACTTAATCATGCCTTATGGGCTTATCGCACAAGCATCCATACACCCACTAGCGCCACTCCATACTCCCTAGTGTTCGGATCTGAAGCTATCTTACCTATTGAGGTTGAAATTCCTTCCCTGAGGGTTTCCTTGAAAGGTCACATTGACGATGAAGAATATTGTGTATCCAGATTACAAGAGCTAGAATTACTAGATGAACGAAGACAAAAAGCACTATACCATTTGCAAGCATATCAGAATCGTCTTCATCATAGCTATAATAGGAAAATTCTAAATAGACACTTTGACATTGGTGACCTGGTATTAATGGAGAATCCTAAGAATCAAGCTAAACGAGAAAAACCAAGTAAGTTTGAACCTAACTGGTTGGGGCCTTATATTGTCACTGAAGCTTTTGGATTAGGAGCGTACCAACTATCTACCCTTGAAGGCGAACCACTTTTTTCACCCATCAAAAATCTTCATCTGAAGAGGTTCTATGCGTAGCTTCTGAGAATTTGTGTCTTAATCTAGAAAATACAAAAAAAAAAACAAAAAAATGGTTACCTTGATGAAAACCTGGCAAACATGCATCTTTGTAACACAAAAAATAAATTGAAAAATCATCAAAATAGTAAAGAGAAATAATCCATCCAATAGTGAAAACCACTTTGGTGGTGCTATGGGTAAGTACCATGGTGAAAACTTGGCAAATAGGCACCATGTGTAGTCAAACTCACTCTTTTGTCTACCATCATTCCAATCAGAATTTTTCACCATCCATCATAATAAATGGTTGTCTTATCCATTGCTTGGAAAAATTGACATCAAAGTCCATTCCGTCATATTTCCCCACTCCATCTCACAAGTCTTATTCCCGACTGGGGGAAAATCCTTGTTCTGGACCATGATGACCCTGTACATAGCATTGCACCACCGAAAATGTCTTGAAAGATCCCAAAAACATTAGAAAACTTGAAAAACTTCAAAAATCAAAACATGTCAGAAAATACCAAAAACAAAGTCGAGTCAGTCATGTGAAGTCAGTCATAGACATAGTCAAACTACGTTACCTCTATGATTGGGACATAGGCAAGGCCATCATTCGATGTGTCCTCGAGGCATTAGGTCTGTCTATTTAGGTTTTTCATGTATCACACATTAAAATCATGACTCTTTGTACATTCAAGGTTATTGGTCATGTCGAACTACAAGGTCTTTATGTGTATAATGTAGGCACGGCTAATCAATCGATGAGCCCCTGAGACCACACTAGGTCAGTCCAATAGGGTTTATCACATTCACTGTCACACACATTACATATCATCAACTTAATTACATATCTTTAGTCAGTTATGTCACTTAAAGTTGTGTCGAACTATGAGGTCTCTGCGTGTACAATGTAGGCAAGTCTAATCAATCGATGAGCCCCTGAGGCCTGCATTAGGTCAGTCCTTTAGGGTTTATATTGTCAATTCATACACTATCAACACACAGAAACACACTTTTAATCAGTCAAGGAATGAAAAGAAGTCATGCATTAACCAGGAAAAATATCTCAAAGTCATCAAGTCAATATCCAACACATTGTCAAAATGATCAACTTATGTCTTAAGAAAAATATGTCTTTCTTGTCAATGGACATCGTCAAATTTTCATAGCCTCATGTAGTCTATCGCATCAACATTATTAGGCTTCAACGTCTTATACAGAAGATGTCTTTCTAAAACCAGTCTTTGTCATGCCTTATATAGATACGTCACCAAGTCGAAACCAGACTCAACGTCTTATGCAGTATGTGTCATCCTCACATTACGCTATGTCAAACATCAAACAATCAAACAATCAAACAATCCCACAAGATCAAGTTTTGGCGAATACTTTTATTTGGATTTATGACTTTATATCTTATTTTGTCTTATCTTTCTATCAATTTGTGAATAAGTACGGTTACTATATTTCTCAAGGATGTCCCTTGAAGGATTTAGAGAAACAAGGATGTCTCAGGACTCTTTTTCTTTGGCTGTTGTCTGTCAACTATCTTTTTAGCTTTGGTTTTTGAGTCATGTTACTAGTTTTCTCAAGGATGTCCTAACGGATTTAGAGGAGAAATGATGTCTCATGACTTGTCTTTTACTTGTTTGTTGTATGTGGTTTGTCACGAAAAAATGACTAGGGAAATCTTATCCTTAGTATGAGCTAAGACACTCCTTGTCTACGACTATTTGTTTTTCACAAATTGATGATTTTGTACACTATGGTCTATCTCATATCATGGTGTGTACTATCCATTTGTGTCATGTCCTGCCCAATGATGATAAAATTGCAAGCTTAGCATATATGGAAAAATATAGAAGAACATATGTTTATTCTCAATCAACTACCTTACATTGTTTCTTACTAACATTCTAGAATCATCCATGTTACCATTTCTCTTTTACGACATAATGATAGAGTCTTGTGACATGAAAAAACATTAGATCATCTACATAGGCATACATTCTATAAGTATTTCATGTAGTTACATTGCATTTCAGACAATAGATAGTAACATTAACATCTTCATTGCATACATTTGAAATCATGGCATAATAGGAATTCCATCATCATAAGATACATAATAGAAATAGTGCATGACAATGTAACCATCACATATAAATAACATCATATAGAATATTACATCCATCATCATATAGAATCATCATAACATCGTAGACTGCATAAACTCATAACATTTAAAAACATCCATTCATAACACATGTACACACATCATCTACGAAACAAATCATATATAAACAATGCACACATAAAATAGAACTGCATATCATATATAAGCCACCAAAAATCATATATATATTGCTGAAAATAATGTGTCACAGTACAATGTCAAAATGTATCCATAAATAAAATGAGCTCATGGGCTCTCTAATCAAAATACAAATTCCTACATATATAACAATGTCATCGTGTCCCACTGCCACTACTATTACGTGGTGAAGGTGGAGGAAAAAGCCTCGATGGTGCTCTCTGTGAGGTGGAAGGCCTACTATACGGACTTGTCCATGATGGTCCTACCACACCCTCTATACTCTATGTCCTAGTCTGACTCTTGCTCTATCACCTGTGACTATGAACCTCTAAAAAGCTAGGAGCTCATCTCTCTACTGGCAAGACTACCTCATATAGATCCCTATAATAAGTAGCTCTCTCTACTAATCTGACTAGCTTGAATACCATACCATTAGGTGAAGTGCCACTACATAGACGTCTAACCTCTATGAACTACTACTCTATCTCCTATCTTCGAGCTATGGCCTGATCTCTCTCCATGAGTGCACTATATCTCTCTATCTACATGGCATCTAGCCCTGCTGTGATTAGTCTCAGCCTCTCCTCCAAAGCCTCCCTATAACTGTCCCTAGGAGCCTCCTCATCCCGTCTCCCCTCTACAATTTGATCTCAGAGCTCTCTCTCCTGCTCCTCCATAGGTATCTCCTCCTCAATATCATCCTCCTTATAACCAGCCAGAATACCAAGAGGATCAATATCCACATCAACCTCCTCCTCCTCTACAGGATCCTCTTCGCCAATCTCTACCTTTGCATGCTCCTCTCCAACCTATCCCTTTGATCCACGTCCAAGGTCCAACATCAGTACATCCTCCACAACTTCCTCTCGAATAGGTGATAGTCCACCTATTCGACCACCTCTTCCACCATCACCACCACCTCTACCACCACCTCTAACACCACCTCTACCTCTACATCGCCCTCTTGGTCTTGTACCTCATCTCTCCACTGGTGTCGACTCATCTGAATTTGTGTAAGGAACAAGATGATGCGCTACCCACCATGTGTCATATGAAGCTATCATCCTTGGATCTACTACTCCCCACTGTAATGGCTATAAAGCCTTTATCTCTGCTCTGCAGTAGCTACTAGAATCATAGGTCCCTAGTGTGGAACCTCTCTAAATGATCTTGAAAACTCTGCTCTACCTCTAGGCTCATCCTGAACCTCTCCGAACTGTCTCAAAACCCACTGTGGTAGTTGTTTCTCAATGATATGAACACTCAAAATAGTCCTCCTAATTAGGTACTATGTCTGTGTGTAGTAAGTCAAATGCTCATCCTCATCAGACCATCTCTCATAGTCCATGTATGGCCTCCAAGTAAATTGATCCAGAATGTCCAGTGCATGTCTCCAATAACCTATATCGCCAACATGACTCTGAGTGATGTTTCCCGTATATCAAAAAAATATAAGGAGATCTATCCTCTCGCTTTGCAGTCACAAGAGGAAAAAATACTGCAATGTGCTCCCATGCCTAAATCATGAGAAGAGTGGTACCACAACTCATAGACTATGCATCTCTATACACTATATTGTGTAGATGAAAGTATAGCATACCTAGCAGACATGGACCCTAGGCATACACAGTCTCTCTCTCTAGCATCCCCACCAACATCTCACCCCACCCGATAGGAAAACCATGACCCCTACGGTCTAGAAGAACTATCCCCCCTATCAATGTACATAGGATACAATCTATCATCTCATACCTGTCATCCAACACCTAGCATCTAATCTCATAGTGCTCTATACCTAGACTCCTCATATCATTGTATACATAATATCTGGTGAGCTCGCTAAATCCTTTTTGGGTATCATACATCACCCATTATCCTCTAATAGGAAGTCTCAATATCCTATATATGTCCTCCAAAGTAACAGTTGCCTCCCCAGTCGGCAGATAAAATGAGGAAGTCTCAGAATGCCATCGCTCGCATAACACAGTCAATATGCCGTTGTTTTCCTAAATGGTGGGCATAGTAAGAACATGCTATAGTCCAAGTCCTCATAATAATTGAGTCTCTCCACTGACTAACTAAGATCTCATCTCAAGAGTATCAGTTCATGTCTCCTAAGTATAGATCGGATCTAAAACAACCTGCATTTCAACCAACATGTCAAAATTTTCAAGTTTTTCTTAGAAAATTTTTTTTGAAAATTTACCAGCCAAATGCGGCTCACTATGACAAATGCGGTGCATCCATACAAATGCGTTGCATGACAATAATTTGTGTCGCATATCACATATGCATTGCACAAAATCCATACCATTTCTCAAAATGCAAATGCATTTCAATATTACAAATTCGGTGCATTATTCTACATGTGTTTATCCTAAATGCAGATGCGATGCAGAAATACAAATGCGGTGCATTTTTCTTCATATGCATTTAATGCCTAATCTAGTCTATCTTCGCCTAGGTGTCTTTTTATAGATGCGTCATTCTGCAGACACATGCATCGCACATGAAAGCATATGCGTTGAACGCGAAAGATCGCATGTGCAAATTAAAGTTCTACATGCAAAACAAAATTTCAAAGGCTCATTTTCAAGTACATACCGGTGGTCCTGTGTTAGCTAGCCGTCTATAAGTCTAGATCCGATATCCGCAATGCGCTATGTAGGGAATTGGAGACATCTTAGTCCAAAGCTCAGAGAAAATTTCTCACTTCTTCAACTCCTCTGGGTGCAAATGAATTGGTTTTCAACCTAATTCCTATTTATACCTAGGTTTGATGGCATTTCTTCTGACCTTGTCTATTGGTCGCTTAACCTTCCAACTTCAAATGACCACAACACGTCCGTAACACTTCCAAATTCAATTCCGTAAACTCCATAACATTTTTTACCATCAAATTGCCTTATCTGGAATATTTTCTAATTTTTTTGAAAATTTTCAAAAATTATCAATTTTCTCAAGGGGGCATATCTTAACCTATTTCATGCTAGGGCATGATCAGGGCATATTTTCTTTGAAAAAATGCCTAAACAACATTGTATCAAAGAGGGGAAAACTGTAGACACTGAAAATTGGTCTAGGCCTGCGAACATGACTTTCGACATTATTTTCTATTATCCATGGTCATGATTAAATAATGTTTATTATTTAATTACCTTTTCTAAACACATACTTCCTCTATTAATTAAATACCCTTTTAATTAATTCATTAATTCATGATGACCTTTATTTAACTTGATTAATTAAATAAATCATATTTGTTTAATTATGTCGCTAACTAATTAATTTCTCCTTAATTAAATAATTTATTATTTAACTACCCCCCTTTTCTGATATTTCAACAATAATTAAATATTTATTATTTAATTATTCATTTAAACCTTTTCAAACAGTCAATTAAGTAAATTACATTATTTATTTAATTATATCTTTCATTTTCGAATATTGAATTAAATTAACATTTAATTCATATTTTAATTATTTATGTCACATTCTTCTATCAATCAGTTGACTAATCATTCACTCACCTTCTAACTCAAGATCTATTTTAAATCCGCTAGTTATCTCTAGGTTTGATATCTGATCATTGTTGCGAGAAGACTCTTTGTCACAACTAGTAACTTAGCTAGTTCTAACTCATATGCAAGAATATGTTTATTAAATAAATATATTTATTTAATTAATTAATTTAATTATGCATTTGAATGAATTATTCTTGGAGTTCTAACTTTGTCTTTGACATTCAAAGTCTATTTCCTATTTTTGAAGAATCTTAACTAAAGATTAAGATCTTGAACTCTTGTTCTTTCTATTTTCGAATAGTTTTGACACAAGATTAAGTTATCATTCTAATTTAATCTTTATCTTGCAGTCTTTTTTGACTCATTTTCTAAATCATGTTTTAACTGACACAGAACTCACATCGCATGAAATTCATCAATCTCATCCATCGATCTCTCTTTTGAATCTGATTTGATCATTCGAAAACCCAAAATCTATAAAATGGCCTGTCATTATCATTATTCCTCCTCCCGAAATCATACACTTTTGAGAAGAAACTTAATCTTCGATATTTTTCTTAGACATTCAACAAGGCTATCCTTGCCGCAATACTAAAAATTTGAGGGCAAGAATACTGAAAAGGAAAAATGGAGAAGGGCAATCAAGATAATTCGAAGGAGTGGATGCATATTTGGTGAGATTGTTTCATTGTAGTTGTTATTATTTTTTTTATTTTTACTCATTGTTTGTTGTTTGATTTTAGATTAATATTGATTTAGATTAGAATTAACATCATCTATTCTAGTTGAAGATCATTCTAGATTTTATTCTATGTTACACTCCAAACCAAAAGGAAGAAAAAGATAAAACTCAAATGGCATAAAACTTCCCATAAACCAATATAACACCACCTCAAAATTCGTGCAATCAAGCATTAATGCAATCGACAAGACAAATTAAACCAAACTTAGGAATCTGACAAAGCAATGGACTTCAGAAAAATCCGGCCATGATGGATTTCCGTGGATGACCAAAATCCCTAGACTTTCAATGAAAAAAAAGTCATCACCAGGCTCTAAAAGGAAACCGAGAAACTCCGCCTAGGGTGGATTTTCCCAAAAACAGTGAAAAAATCGAAATGAACCCATAACTTAAGGTTTTCAAAGTAAGTCATAAATGTAATATTCCAACAAGAAAGATGATAATCAAATCACATGCCCATGCAAGCAAAACCCCAAAATAGAAAGGTCAAGACACCAAAAGCAAAAAACCAAAAAAGCAAGAAAGAGGGTCCCTACTTTCAGTGGGGCATGTGTGCGAAAACTGCACAACAAATGGTGACTCTGTTGGGGAAGTGCTGTAGATAATTTCAAGAACAAAAAAGAATCATGAACCTTGAATCTCTAGTTTCAGTCCTTGCATCAGGACACCTATGAATAATTTTTCTGAAACCACAAGCAAGAAGACCTTTTCCTATACTAGGGTCCAAGTGTGTTTATTTTCATTTATTTCCTATTCCTTAGGTGCAATGGGAACCAAAGCAAGTCTAACTGGGCTACATAAAAGTTCTAACCTCAAAAGCAACCTGGACAGAGCCTTGCTATGAGTCAAGCATCCAAAGCCCTAACAAAGTTATCCTTGTGACCCTCTCAAGCATAGCTCTACTTCTAGCCAGGCGTCTATAGCCCCGATAGAGATACTAGGATACCCTTGATAAGGTGAAGCTTATTTTGATTTTCAATAATCTCTTTTTCTCTTTTCTCTTTTAAACATTTCTATAAACCCTTTCTTTCACCTCATAAGTAATGAAACCTACACTCAAGGATGAGGAACACAATGGCACTGGAGCAAAATATAAGATATTTCACTGGGCCAAATTACACAAGAACCGTATGCAATTCTATAATATTTATATTTAATGTGAAAGTATGAGACCCAAATATATTCCAAAGTTCATCTAAAACAAGTGACTCTAATTCTAAGTACAAGGGACATCTGATAAATGAATTCCGCCACTTGACTCTGAAAAACTGATTAGAGCTTTTAAAAGAAACTTCTAGAACAATCCCAGGTGAACAACCCATTATATAGATGAAAAAGGCCCAAGAAAGCAAGAAACCGAAAGCAAAAAACAAAACGGGAAGAAAAACCAACCAAAGAAAACAAGAAAAACAAAGGAGAAAGAAAACCTACTCTGATTATGTACAAGAGAGAGCTATAAACAACTCAATATTGGAAGTAATGCTTCAAATAATACCCATTGAAATGTAGTAGGATATCCTCACTAGTGAGGGTTTTCAGGCGAAAAGCATTATCTCCCAGAATTTTTAAAATCTGGTAAGAGTGAAGCCAAAGTTTATCAAATTTACCATGCTCTCCCTTATGGTGGTGGGATTTATCCTAGTAGAGAACCAAGTCAAAGATTCTAAAGGCTTTCACCTTAGCTCTCCTATCAAACCATCTTTTCACTATGCCCAGATGTTTAGCAAAGTTTTCTAGGGCTTCATCTCTTTTCGCTTCAAGGTGTAACAACTCAGCCAGACGAGCTTCACACTTATCCTCCTCATTGTAGTATTCATTAATGAACTGAAGGGTAGGGATCTTCAATTGGATAGGAAACACACGTTACAAACCATTCACTAGTGATAAGGAGAGGTTCCTATAGATTCCTTCTGTCTAGTACAGTCTGCCATAGAGAAAATTGAAGCGGGGTGTGCCAATCCTTAGGATTTTTTTCTAGCAACTTATGGATGACTACCAAGAGATTCTTATTGGAAGACTCAGCTAGACCATTACCCTGAGGGTAGTAATTGGATGCAAATTTTATGACAATTCTATGATCAAATGCCCAATTAGAATTTTTAATGATGCAAATGTAGGACCATTATCACAAACTAAAGACAATGGACAACCGAAATGATTAACAATACCTGACTCAAGGAAATTGATTACCACATCAAAAGTACATTGTTTACAGGAAAGATCGTTTGTCCATCTAGTAAAATAATCATTTATGGTGAGAATATACCTGTGGCTTGCAGAAGATGGAGGATTAATTGGACCTATGAAGTCCATTCCCCATTGCACAAATGGTTGTACCTCTAAGACCGACTGAAGTGGAAGGGCTGCATTTTTTTCCTTACTTGTTGTAGTTTGAAATACATGACAAGTCGTCATGTGGTGGTGCGCATCCTTAAACAAATTAGGCCAATAATAGCCTGCCCTTAGGATCTGAATGGTAATGGATGATGCAGAACCATGGCATGTTCCATATCTTTCATGGAATCCAATCATCACTCTGGTAGCTTCTTCCTTCCCCAAACATCTTAGGTACACACCCTCATGATTTTTCTTATACAAGACAACTCCTTTCATCATAAAACTTCCACTCTTCAAGTGTAAGGCTCACCTCTAAATGACACTATGGTGATCAAGACATCGTTGGTTCAACAAATAATAAATGATTTCATCATACCAATCTTCCAAAGATACCTCTTGAAGATGATAGTGCTGAGCTGTGAGATCGCAACCTGTCTCAGCCATTGTCTTTGTCAACCCCTATCCTCTCACTAATTTCATGGGTTGAATCTCTATATCATATTCTTGTGTCACCCATTTGGCTCTTCGTTCACCTAGCTCATTCTGCATTAGCAACAACTTCACCATAGGATGAGGCACTATGGCAAAAACCTGATTCCTCATAATGTAGTGTTTGAAATTTTTCACTGCTCTGACCAAAGCATAGGCATGATTTTCAATATTGTGATATCATAATTCAACATCCTTTAAAGGAGTACTCATGAAGGCTATAGGATGCTCATCACCTTGATCAAACTTTTGGGTTAACACTCTAGCACAAGAGTGATGAGAAGCAAATGAATATATTTAAAAGGGCTTAGCATAATCTAGACTCACCAACACTGGAGCCTCAACAATAGCTTTCTTAATTTCTGTAAATGCCTCCTTAGCTTCTGCATTCCATTCTACTTTTGCCTCTTGTTTCAACATAGCATTCAATGGCTTCACTATCTCTACAAATCTAGTGATAAATTTTCTAAGTTAATCTTCCCAAAAAATGATGTCATTTATTTCTTGCTTGCAAGAGGTTGAATCTTCAAGATAGCCTGTATTCATTCAGGATCAATAGAAATACCCTGTTTTGAAATACTATGCCCTAGTAATTTTCCTTTTGTGACTCCAAAAATACACTTCCTTGGGTTAAGTGAAATGCCAAACTCTCTGCACCTCTGGAATACTTTGCATAAATCTGCTATATGATTACCTCGTTTCTTAGAGAAAATTGTCAAGTGACCCATATAAATAATGATGCACTTACCAATTATGTCCTTAAAAGCCATATCCATAGCTCTCTAGAATGTAGCTCCAACATTGATAAACCCGAAAGGCATTCTTCTGTAAGAAAAAGTTCCCCATTTTGTAGTGAAAGCAGTTTTGTGCCTATCTTCATATTGTACCATAACCTGGTTGTATCTAGAATACCCATCCAAAATGGACATCATCTAAGATCCATTGATAATATGAAGCACTTCATCCAGTGAGGGAATTGGATAGTTATCATTTTTTGATGCTCTATTCAGATTCCTAAAGTCAACACAAAGTTTGATTTCTCCATTATTTTTTCTTACTAGAACTAGATTCGCAACCCAGGTTGAATGTCTCACTGAGAATATAATTCGTGTTGAAAGTAGTTTCTGTACTTCCTTCTGAATGATGGGTTCTAACAGAGAATTGATTTGTCTTTGTCTCTGTCTGAATGGTTTGACATTTGACCTCAAGGGAATGCTGTGTGTAATGATTGAAGTATCATATGTCTGTAAATATTCATAACTCCAAGCTATCACATCATGATACATGTGCAAGGCATCAATAATCCCCTTTCTTTCCTCTAGAGTACATACATTACCAATAAAAAAATTCTTCATGTCATATGGTGTCCCCATATTATATGTTTCACATTGGCTACTGAGAGACTCCCTTTTTGCTTATTGTTCATGATCTCTTATCTTATCCAAATCAAAAATTCATTCAAGCTACACCATACCTCTTGGGATAGTATTGGTCTTCAGGTTAATAACTCCTCCCAAATCCATTTCTGCCTCTTGAGGCTCTATCTCATCAATGAATTGAGAAGCAAACACATCACAACTGGTAATAAAATCCAAAATATGCTTATCATCTTCAAATACCTAGAAGCTGGTAACATTGTCAGGTATTGAAGGTACTGGAGTGAGTTCAACAGTAAACTTCTTCAATCCTGAAAGTGATAAAGGTTGCAATGTACTAGTAGCCTATGCTAGAGAGTTTTCCACTTGATTCCTACTTCGAGGGATCAATTGGATGTTCAAAGCATAAAAAAATGAAATAAGATCCCAAACTCTATGCCTATAATTAGTCATCCTCCTATCACGACATGAATACTATTTCCTCACCTGCTTGACTACCAACTCAGAGTCTCCAAAAACTTGTAATATCTTAAATTTCTTCCTTGATTCCATTAACAACCCATGGATCAAAGCTTCATATTCATCGACATTATTAGTGCATTGAAATTGGAGTTTGTGAGTAGAAAAATAATTCTTACCTTTAGGACTGATCAATTCAAAGCCTGCTCCAGCACCTTGCTTAGATTTGGATCCATTAAATCTCAACGTCCAACAACCATCAGGCTCTAATTGTTTTAATTCACTTTTCATTTTACTCCAAATAGGGGGCTTCTCTGGAAGCATTGGTCTTTTACCCTTATCATGATTTAACTCCTTTTGTATATTGATTCTAACAGTTGGGACTCGGTTAATGCATTTTTGTACCTGCTCCATAGCAGTCTGACATAAGTCACATTCCATCTCAAAGTGAGGAGCATCATGGACTCCACACCAATTTGGGAGCAATAGTTCTTCAAAATTCATACTACCTCCCAGCTAGATCTGATTCTCCATACACCTCTGGATGAATTCTTGAAAGTTATCCAGCAAACTAAGTTGCTTGTCCTCTTGGTCATCTATTTCATTTGCTTGCCCAATTAGTGTTTTAGAACCACTGATCTTTGATATGAATTCATCTAAGGGGCCCTACAACATACAAACATCTTCATTGTCTAAGGCTGATGTAACCAACACATAATTCCTCATGCTCACCTCTAACACTAATACCTCATTTTAATTATTTTGGTATTCAGTGAATACGTACTTCATTTTGGGCTCTCTTTCGATTCTGATATGATTTGGAACTCCTTTCCATGGTAGCCACATGTGATAATGGTCTGTAGATGTATATCCATTCAATGTCTTGGTGAAATCCCCCAAAATCTAACCATAAGTATCAGGAATATCAGCAACCTGAATGTTGATCACTTGCTGCACCCTTGGATCTGATGCAAGCTGCGTGGGGATCATGTCCAATTCTCCTACTACACTTAATTTTGTCTTTTCCAATTGATGAACCTTCTTTTGAGAGGCTATAGGGGTAATACCTCATGTTTTACAAACAACAATAGGCATAATGTTTGTAGATGCCCCTAAATCTAGAAGACAATTATGCAGATTCTTCCCAAAGATATGAACACAAATTAGGAAAGGATGGGTTTCCATCTTGCCTTGAAACAACCTCAACTGGGTGTCAGCTTGTGCAACTTGACCCTTATCTTTATCTCTCGCTTTGTCTATAGGTGTGACTTGACCTCTAGATGTCTGTGAACTAGAAGATCTGGTGACAAGTTCATTGGAAGTTACTCGCTGTGATGATGTGTTCCAAGTGAATGACCCCAATACTATATTTCTAATAGAAGGGACTATTAATAACTCAAAAGTAGAAAGACTTACCTTTACTTTCTTGAATTCCTCAGTTACATATTTTCCCAATTTATCTACATTCATATCAGCATGGGTTTCCTTATAGCCACCAGCCTGTCTTTCCTTGGAATCTTCAACATTACTTCCCTTTGACAAGTGTTATGCTGGCACCTGAGGATAAGGTGGATTATTACTAGCTTGTGAATCTAGTGGAGTAGTAAAATTTTTAGGAGGGATAGAAGTAGTGAAAGGGCCTCCAGCCTGTGGACTCCTGTTGGGCCTATTCCTCAAATCGTATTTCTTTGTTGGTTGCTGAAACATCTAAATTTCTTCAAAACCAACTTCCTCCTCATCCAAGGGACCATTATCATTCTCATTTTCTTCATTAAACAACTAATATATTTCATCCTCATTCAACACCTACTCTATCTCATTATCTTGGTCATTGGTCTCTTCTTCTGGTTCATTTTCCTCACCTTTTGGGAATGGGGCATGATTAAGTACCAATACGGGAGAATCATAAGGGTTTGAAGGCACAATCTCCTGACTATTGGAATTGTTCTCGAATTCATAGTGGAAGATGGAAGCAACATTCTGAAACTAAATGCAACCTAACTTAGAATGTTGGCTTGTCTTATGGATCCTACACCATCCAGAAAAAGCTGCCTCTACCAAATATACACCACTCGAAGGCTTCTCCTAAGTAGAAGGCTAACCAATGGAGTGGGAACCCCTCCATTATTGGGTCTAGTATTCCATGGCCTATTCTATCTAGGTGGTTTCCTTTTATCAAATCCTTGTCCACCTTGTTTCCCCTTACCATAATTCTTGCTAGAGCTTTGTCCTCTATCATAATTTTGATTTCTGTCAAAATACTGTCCTCTATCAAAATTCATGTTCTCTCTGTTGTAATTAGATTGCATATTCTTTTGAGTAGCATGAAGTTGGCTATTCTGATTTCTCAAATAGGTCACCTCCATATTTAGTTTTTTCACTTGGTCAAATAACTCATCTAGCCACTCCTTATCTAGACCATTAGGGGTGTTGAATTCATATTACTAGGAGGGTATACAGATATTCCTCCAGAACCAACAGCCTGATTCAAAACATTTCAATTTTGTAAATATGTAGGGAAACTAGCCTACTATTGCGGATGAAGGGGTTGATTGGCCCTTTGGTGAAGATAAGAGGTCATAGGTTGAGCTTGATTTATTGGAGGACCTGGATGGGGAACCAAAGGTAATGAGGGTATTGGATTCATTATGGGAGCATGATTAGTCAAAGCCTGGTTGAGAGCTTGGACTTGTCTAGGGTGAGCAATAGGTCCTAAGGATGGTAGAGGTCCTAATAAATTTTACCTCAAGTCTGTGCTGACCTTAACAGCCTCTATATATGCAGTAAGCAAAGTACTTGGGGGATTAGTCCTCCATTTAAGGAAGGTGGTTGTAAGGCTATCGAGGGCTTCAAAGTAAATTTCTAGGGAAATGGCATCATCTACAACATAAGGTTTCTGGAGTCTAGTGTAGGATCAATGTAATATGTCATTAAATGACCCTATAGGCTCATTAATCTCCCTCTTAACTCTAGTAAACTGCATGTAAAGCAAATTTGTGCTAATGGGGATTTTAAACTTGTACAGAAATGTAGTCTCCAGTTCTACCCAATTATTTATAGAGGCATCAGGTAAGTGATTATACCAATAAAAGGCCTCTTCCACGAGGGAATAAGGGAAAATCCTACATGCAACATCCTCATGGTTAATTCCTCTATCCCTCATATAGGTCTGGAAAATCCTGATATGCTCCTCTGTCATCCTATTGGCATCATGAGTATGAAATTTAGAGAAAAAATTCTCAAGATTCTTGAGAATGACATTATAATCATTGAAAATCAATGGAGATGGGTTGTTGGAAAGGAAAGCCATTGGTGGAGGTGGGGGCAGTACTGGCTGATTTATGACGGTTGGGGCTATGGAATGGGAATTACTTCGGAATAATATGAGGATGAGGATGATGGAGATGATGGAAGTGGTTGAGCGGATGATGATTCTTCCCCTCTTCAGGTTCTTCTTGACCTAGTACGAGCTTTCAATTCTTCAAATTCCTCTTCTCCTGGAGTAGATCGGGTTCTTCTTCTAAACCTCTCAGGAGAAATGAAAGATAGAAATTGATCCATTTTTCTTAGTCAAAGCCCTCCTAGTGCCAATTTGTTGATGGTGTTTTATGCATGGAAAAAATGCACACAAAATATGATATCCTATCTCTCTTGAAAGGTGAATCTCTATGGGAAAAGTGATAACCCCAAGGTCTCTAATATCAGGTCTTGACAATGCAAATAAAAAAACTTGGAGATAATGTGAAAATACTGGTAATCACAAAGGGACCTTACTACAATAAAATACTGAACTCAAATTTATTAGATCTAGCAATATGTTGATACTTCAAACCCTAAATTTAACCCAGATAATAAAGAAATAACAAAAGATAAAGGTTTCAGAGATAATTCTAAGACTAATTATAACCCTAATATTGACAATGCAAAATATAAGATGCTCAAAATGGACCGATCCCTCAGAAACTACTTCATTCTTAACCTAGATAAATCTGCAATCTTACAAAAATAGTGTAATATTCTAAGCCGTTAAAGATTTTCAAATCATGCATATTCATTCAAGACAACCCTATTGAAATTGAAATGAACAAACATTCGTAATTGAACTAAGCACAATTTTAAGTCCAGGATAAATTTGCAAAGTAGCTAACAATCAGCTAATTACAAAAAGTATGGACTAGAGATCACTACAAACATTTTAAGCATGAAACCCTAAGCATCACCAAACCATCTAACAATAAACTTAAGCAATTTTAAAGATAGAATATAAAGAACCATGCCAGATAAAATTCAACACAAGAAAGATACCAAATCACAATATCCTTTCTTATATTAAATCACCCAAAGTAGAAACAATTCCAGTCTTCTATTACAACACTTGCTTGAAACTAAACTCTAAGCTAATTACTACTCTTACAATTCTCTCAAATGTGAAAAAACCTTCTAACCTTTTTCTAATACTCTTCTACCATTTTACAAATGAGGTATCATGCAAAATTTATAGAGAACCCCCCAAGATAGGTCGACCCAAATATGGTTTACACTAATAGATTCCACACAATAGGTCAGCCCAAAATATATTCGAAAATAACATGAAATGTGAAATTTGCACCAATGTCATCCAAGTCGGCCTGGGGTCTCTAAGAAATAGATCCAATGCATGTGAAGGAGGAGGAGAAATAATGGGAAGCAAAAACTCCGATGTAGCCCTAAATTAACTACTTCCTTTCTTTATCCTTAGCACGCTCCACTTCACCATGCGCTGCCAGTAATAGTTTGTCTAATTCGGCAATAGGTGGCACAGGAAAAACCCTAATCTTCCTCTCAAGAGACTTGATGTTCTCTCTTGACTGCTTCACTATATTATCCCAATCATCCCTATTCGTTTGAGACCTGTCAATGACTGCAATGTAAGTCGTAGCATCATCTAGCTAATGTTCAGTGACATGACCCTCATTGATTGGAGAGTAAACATCTTGCCACCATTTCTTTAGCTGCTCCAAACTGAGATGTTTTAGAGAAAACTTCTTTCTCCCTATCAATCTCAAAGAAGGAGATACACTTATCATATATACCAGTCAAAGTATCCTCAATCTGCTTCCCTTGTCATAGTTCCTAGCACACTCAAGCACCAACTCATAACACTAGATCGTAGAAGGAAATCCAGCCACATGTGCCAACCCATACTCCAATGTCCTTTTGGCCAACATAGGGAGGTTTTGTGATGCCATCCCTGCCTTAAATTCTTCGTAGTCCCAAATTCCAATGTTTGTATCAGTGATCCCTGACTAGATGGAAGTTAGCCTGTTTCTGTGATCTTACTCTTGATATCCATCTTAACTCTCTCTGCCTCAAATATAGTTGAACCTTCAACATTTTGATCCATCACCTTTCCCTTGCTTTTCCCAGTAACAACTTGTCCTGATCCTGCCTGCAAACAATAAAGACACAAAAATAAGATCCATGATAAACAAAATTCCTCAAAGTCCATATCAAATCAACCATCTCAAAGTTTGGGTTTTGGCCCCCCTCATGAAATCCAGACTAGAGATGAATTCTGAGGAAATCTGGACCAGGCGGAATCTAATGAAACAAACATAAAAATATCCATATAATCATTTAATCAATAAATTTAACCAAGGAATCATTTGATACAACCTAGCATAAGGTCATTTAAATCATTAAATGCATAACCACTAAGAAAATCCTCATGCAACCACCAAATTCTTCATTCTCAACAAAACCTCGAAAAAATCCACCTTAGATGGAAATCCCGAGAATGGGAACAATTTCAACATTCCAGGAAAATGGAGGAGGTACAAATCATTTGCGAAAATCTTGAGGGTGCGGATTTCAATGAGTTCAATGCAATTATACCACTTAAGCCCAATTTTGGGAAAACGACCAAACAATGGACGAATTAGGGAAATTCGGAGGTAGTAGAAATCCATGAGATAGGTAAAAATCCGGATTAAAGCACATTGTGAAGAACAAAGAGAAAATTGTAAAATCAGGGAATTTCAACAAATAGGGAATTCCACGAAGACACTAAAAGCCCAAATACCTACGTTTTCTCTCGACATCACTCAAATTGATTCAACAATCATAGATTTGAGGCCATGGAACTTGACACTAGCTTGACCTAGACCTCCAATGGATCATCTATGAGTTCAAAATCTACCTCATAGTAAAACAAGAGGAATTGGCCATGCCCTAGGCCAAAAACCCCAAACTCCCACCATGAATGCATAGATCAACTCAGGCACAACTTGCTTGCCCACAAGGATAGAAAGTTCATGGAAAATATAACCAAGCTGCCCAAGATAAAATCAAAAGATAAGCTTAGAACAACCACCTAGGAATGGCATTCGAATAAAATGGGAAATGCCCAAGCATCCAAATACAAAACTCCAGACTGGCCAAACAAACCCAAAATGATAATGAAGCATCACACACTCAATAAGAAAAGGCATAGCAATGTGAATAGCATGAAAGCTTAAAAAATAAGGCAATCCATCAAAAGAGAGAGACAACATTCATGTACATACCATGGGGATAGAGAAATCGAAACAAGGGAAGCTAGCAAGAAACCTCAAAGCACGAGAAAAATGCAAATGGCATTAAGGAAATCCAATTCCAACAGTCAAATCTACTCCCAAACACAAAATCCAACAACACACTTAGGTTCAAGTACTCCAAACCAATAGGAAGCAAAAAATCAAAATCAAATGGCATAAAACCTCCCATAAACCAATATAACACTGCCTAAGAAGTCATGCAATCGAGCATTAATGCAATCGACAAGACATATTAAATGAAACCTGAGAATCCAACAAAGCAATGGACTCTGGAAAAATCTAGCCATGATTGATTTCCATGGATGACCAAAATCCTCAGACTTTCAATGAAAAAACAGCCATGATCAGGCTTCGAAAGGAAACCAGGAAAGTCTGCCAAGGTGGATTTTCCCGAGAATAGTGAAAAACCCAGAATGAACAACAAACTTAAGGTTGTCAAAGTAAGTCATAAATGGACTATTCCAACAAGAAAGATGATCATCAAAGCACATGCACAATCAAGAAAAAACCCAAAATAGAAAGGCCAAGACACCAAAAGGGAAAAACCAAATAATCAAGAAAGAGGGTCTCTACTTTCAGTGGGGCGTGTCTGCGAAAACTGCACAACACTCTTTTTTTCTCAAAAGATAAATGAACTAGTGATGAAAATTACATGTGTTGGTGGAACCTTAGATGATGACTAAGTTGTGGCTAAGATACTTAGATATGTGCCTCCCTCCTAAAAAACAAGAGCTCATGATATTGATGAACTTAGGACCATGACAAATATTACAAGAGACATGCTAATTGGAAAAATTATTGCATTTGAGTTGAGTGAATTTGGTGAATCTTCTCCTAAGACTCAATCTTCATTCAAAGCTACAGTATCTAGAAAAATCCAACAGAGATACAATCTGAGTGAGAGTTCTAAAAGGACATTGAAATATGAAGATGAAGAAAGAGAATTAGAAGAACTGGAAGCATTGATTGTGGAAAGAGAAGCAATATTTCATGGTAAGTAAAAAGGAAAGTTACCTATCAAATATTTTTCTTGTAGTAAAATAGGCCATTTTGCATCTACATGTCCTGAAAGATTTTTTAAGTACAAACTTGAGAAGACTAGATTTCAAATAAAATGTTATTATGCTGAAGAAGGTGTAACTGATGAAGAATCTGATAAAGAAAATGGAAATGAAGATGAATGGGTATTTATTATTATCAAATAAAATGGTCAGGTGTCCACTGAATCTACTACTAAAGTGAATGTTGAGAAATATCTTGCAGCAAAAATTGAAGAAAAGGATGAGTGGGTAATTGATAGTGGATTCTCACATAATAGGACTGGTGACAAAAGAAATTTTTTAAGCTTGGAAGACTATGATGGTGATGTCGAAAACACTTCTGGTGTGATTTGTGGAAAAGGAACTATTTCTTTTGGTGGTAAGCATAATATTGATGATGTTCTTTATGTAGAAGGCTTAAATCATAACTTGTTAAGTGTTGTATAGATGGTAGACATGGGTTACAATCTTTAGTTCAATGATGGTAAATGTAGAATAAGGGGAAGTTCTAGAAATATGATTGCTTCAATACAAAGACAAAATGTAATATCTTTCATTTGAGTGTTGGTAGTGAAAGTTTATTAATTACTCAAATTGATGTAAGTTGGTTATGGCATAGAAGGTTGTGTCATGTGAACTTTGATAACATTGTCATGATAAGCACTACTCAAGCAGTCAAAGATCTTCCTAAGTTAGAGAAGCCTACTGATACTATGTGCAAGGAATGTAAGATGGGAAAGTAGACAAGAAATTATTTTCAGAGAAAACAATATATCTCTAATGGAGTACTAGATTTTATACATACTAATCTATGTGGTCCATCTAGAATCAGAAGTATACAAGGTGAAAGGTATTTTATGTTGCTCATTGATGATTATTCTAGAATGATATGGGTTGATTTCTTAAGAAAAAATATGAAGCATAAGATAAGTTAAAAAGTTTCAAAGCTATGGCAGAGAATGAGATAGGTTAGAAGATCAAATGTCTAAGATCGGATAGAGGTGGTGAATTCGCTTCCCAGGAATTCAATTATTTATGTGAAGAGAAAGGAATCCAAAGATAGTTATCTGCTCCCTAGACCCCTCAACAAAATGGAGTTGTTGAAAGAAAGAACATAACCATTCCAGACACTGCTAGAACCATGATGCTGGAAGCAAATTTTCCTCATTTCTGCTGGAGATAATTTGTAAGTAGTGTTGTGTATATCATTAATAGGGTGTATGTCACTAGTAATTCTGGTAAGACACCTTCTGATTTATGGTTTGGTTATAAGCCTACTATCAAGTATTTCAAATTTTCTAAAGGAAAATGTTACATTAAGAGAGATGATGATATAGGAAAGTTTGATGCTAGAAGTGATGAAGGAATATTTTTGGGTTATTCTACTAAAATTAAAGCTTACCGGTACTTTAATAAGAGGTTAAAGAAAATGGTTGAAAGTGAAAATGTCACTTTGATGAATATATTGTTAGACCATCCAAATATAGTGGATATGATTCAAATGATCAAAATGATAATACTAAAAATGATGTTCAAACACAAAATCGACTTCAAATTATTTCGGTGAACCAAGAGAATCAAGAGGCAAAGACTAGTAGAAGAGAAAAAGAAAGAACACAAGAACAAGAAGTCAGAGAAAATCCTAAAACTCCCAAATATGTAAGGTGAAATCACTCTAATAGTCAAATCATAGGAGAAAAGAGAAAAGGAATGCAAACTAGAAGAAGAATTTTTGAAGAGTACTATCTAATTTCCAAAGCTAAGCCTAGCAATATCAATGAAGCATGCAAAGATGAACATTGGATGAAAGCCATGAAAGAAGAACTAATGCAGATAGAGAAGAATGATACATGGGATCTTGTTACTAGACCTTAGAAAAAAATGTGATTGGAACCAAGTGGGTGTTCCAGAATAAGCTGAATGAGCAAGGTGAAGTGGTAAAAAAAAAACAAGACTGGTTTGCAAAGGGTACTCATAGATGGAAGGTATTGATTTTGAAGATTTTTTTTCCCCTATTTCTAGAATTGAAGCTGTAAGATTACTTCTTTCTTATGCTACTTCCAAGAATTATAAAATCTATCAGATGGATGTAAAGTCAACATTTCTAAATGGTGAGCTAAATGGTGAGCTAGAAGAAGAAGTATATGTTGAACAAACAAATGGATTTCAATTGACTGATAAAAGAGACATGGTATGCTAATTGATGAAATCTCTATATGGACTCAAGAAAGCTCCTAGAGCTTGGTATGCTAGACTGGATAAATACTTATTGAAGCTTGGATTCAATAAAAGTACTATTGACAACAATCTGTATTTCAAGTTGGATTAGAATAAAGAATTGATCATTGAAGTCTTTGTTGATGACATTATTTTTGAAGGTGATGATGATTTGTGTATGAAATTTACTGATGAAATGAAAAGTGAGTTTGAATGTCAATGATAGGAGAGTTGAAATTCTTTTTGGGATTGCAAATAACTTAGTTAGATGATGGAAATTTCATATCTCAGTCTAAGTATGTGAAAGAGCTACTGAAAAGTTTGGCATGGAAGATTCAAAGCCAGTTGGTACACCTATGGTAACCAGATCCGTAGTTACATAGAATGATGATTCTCCTAAGGAAAATCAGACAAGATATAGGTCAATGATTGGTGGATTACTCTATTTGACTTAGTCGAGGCCAGAAATGATGATTGTTGTATGCATGGTTGCTCGATTTCAAGTTGATCCTAAATAATCTCATGTAAATATTGTGAAAATAATTTCCAGATACCTAAAAGGGATAGGTTATCTTGGTCTTTGGTATCCTAAGGATGATGATCTTATCCTAAATGCTTTCAATGATGTTGATTGGGTAGGAGATGTGGATGACATAAATATTACTGGTGGTGATGCATTCTTCTTAGGGAATATTTTGGTATCTTGTATAAGAAAAAAGTAGAATTTTGGTTTATTATCTATTGCTAAGGCAGCTTATATTGCTACTGCAAATAGTTGTACCCAAGTATCAGGGATGAAAATAATGTTGAGAGATGTCATAATTGATTCTAAAGAACCCATTGCCATATTTTGTTACAATTTAAGTGCCATTAATATTTCCAAGAATCCAAAGCTACATTCAAAGACAAAGAATATATCCATCAAATATCACTTTCTGAAAGATAAAGTGAGTGACAAAGAAGTTAGACTCGAGTATATACCTACCAAGGAGAAAATTGTAGACATCTTTACTAAGTTGTTGCCTATAAAATAATTTTGAGTACCTCAAAGGAAAGTTAGGGGTGATTTTCCCTTTTGATCAAAACTAAGATGCAGGTATTTGCATCAGTCTGTGAATTCATAGCTATATCTTATTTTGGATTGATTTTGTTGTGGTTACTACTCAGGGGGAGTAGTCAGATGATTAAAAATTGTGATTAGAGCATGTGTACCTTTTCCATTGATGTCAAAGGGGGAGAGAAGAGAAATGTGAAGAAAATGGGAGAAGGAAACATGAAAGAGTGCACAATCTCGGGGGCAGATTGTTGGAGAAGAACTAGTTAGGTTGGTGGCATAATTTTTCACATCATGTGTTGGCATCAATTTCAAAGGGAGAGATTGTTGGATTTTGTGGTTGCATTACTGATATGTGGTTGTCATTGATGTCAACACTATTAGCATTGATGAAGCTTAAGGCTGTATATGTCGAGGATATTGATAAAATTGTGTTCTTGGATGAAGAGGATGAAATTATGGTAATTTCATGTGTTTTGCATGTATTTGTGATGTTCATGGATGATTCTAGATCATACTATATCATTTTTGTACTTCTGTATTGATTGGAGTGTTTGCGATCGAAGATTTTTCCGATGTGTGCTCAAGTTTTCATGTTCTTGGCCGACATGATGGTGTTAGCATGTTGCAGATCCATGAAGATTAATATTTTATTTTTTGACATGTTTCAAGGTGTTTTTTTGGGTCCTCACTATGTTTTGACTGACTTGTGTTGGTGCACATTGAAATTTATTCATGTATTAAGGCTGACAGTTGTAATTTATTCTTTATTTGAGGTCGACTGAATAGTGGATGTAAATTCGTATAGAAGATATATATAAGTGTTTATTTTCCTCATTTAGAGGCAATGCTTAGTGTGTGCAAGAAGTGTACATTTGCAAATAAAGGTCAAATAATTCAGAGTAGAGTAGAGTGTGAAGAAATTTGCACAGAGTGTGGAAGAGTGTGTAGAAGTTTTTGTGCACCTAACTAGAACTGTAATTAGGCTTTGGGATGTCTTGAAAATAATTTTCTATGAATAATTCAAATAAAGAGGATATTCTATATCATTATTGAAAATAATCTCCTACATTTTAAGCTCAAGCCCAGGTATCAAGTCCTTCTTTAACATCAATCTTTTGGTGTCATGTTCATGAGAAAAAATATATTGTGTCTACAAATTGTGTTAAACTGGACTTAGAGAAAAAATATTTGGCATTATCTATCCTAGAAGCACCTTGATTTTCTTAACAATATGATTCTAAAAAAGGGATTTAAACTCCTAAAATATCTAAAATATTTCATACTTCCCATTAATAAAATAAATCCAAAAGTACCTATAAAAATCATTAATAAACGATATACATATTTACCAATGGAGTGGATATATATCCATAGGAACAAACTCATCACTACATGTATTAAAGCTTCAAAATCTCCTTTTCTTTAGTGATTCTAGAAAAAAAACACACTTTATTATATTTTCCCAAGATATAATGCTCTGAAAAGATAATAAAAATATAATAATCAGCAATTTCATCCATAATATATTTAATTATGTAACTTTTTAGACATTTTACACTTAGGTGACCCATCCTAATATGCCACAACAACCTTGATTTAGATGTAATTACTTTAGCACACTAAAAAAATTGATGCATCCAGCCTATATCTAGAGTGTCATACTACACTTTATTAGTGTACCAAGTTTCCTCATGCTAACTTGTAACGTTTACCATCAAAACTAACATTTATATTTGAGTTGAAACCATTTTGGACATAAACATAAGTTTCCTTGCAAAAATTGTCTGGTATGTGCAAAACATCTAAGAGACTTGACCTTCCTCTTACATCCATGAATGAAACCTTTAATTTTCTTGACAAATATCTTCAAGGAAATGTTATCACCAAGACAAACCTTACCTTCATCTCATTATATATCCAAGGTACAACTTGTTATAAGGTGTCTTATGATAAGAAGTACTTGATTCTATCAACCATGAGTCATCACCAATGAAAATAGTAGAAATAAAGGTATCATTATTTTATTCATCATTATTAGAGGATTTACCAGAAGAATCATATTTATTTTTTAATTTTGAATCCTTCTTGATGTGCCCTTTATTTCCACAATTATAACATTTTTCTTTGGATTTTCCAAGATATATAGTCTAGATCTTTACCCTTAGACTTATAATCTATCCTAATTATTTTTCTCACCTTTCTTCTCCTTAGATCCACCTCTAACAACTAGGTTATCAAAATAAAGTTTCATCCATGAACTTCTTTCTAATTTCCTTTCTTCACAAAATTCATAAGATATTTTCGAATTTTAGTGAGATTATTATTATTGATAAATATTATCAATTTTTCCCATGAAACGGGTAAAGAATAATTTAATAGGATGCACTTATCTTCTTCATCCATCTTTACTCCTATCAAGACACATGTTGAAGTACGTAGATCATATTAAATCTATTCAAGTGATTAGTTATATTGGTTCAAGTAAATATAGGATAATAAAAATACACAATCTTGCATAATACTTGGATATTTACATGGGAAACATTTATGGGAGAAAATTTTCCATCAAAATATTTTTACTTTATATTATTCATTTAATCAAAGATTGAATACAATAATGCCTTTCCTTTTATTGATTCATAATCTAAAAAATACTTATATAATTTATTTGATGTTTTAAACCAATAATATATAATATAATTCCATAAAACAATCTTGTTTCAGAATAAAATCTACACCATCCATAAGTTAATCAATAGATAATAAGGCACCTAGAATTAACAATAATAATTTCAATCACAAAACTAGTAACCCTTAGTTCCTTCAACTTAGTCTAATTCAAGTTTTGTTCCAAGATGAAGAAGAAATCAAGTGGCCCTTTTTAAAGATTTTGTTACACACTTGGTCATCCTACATTTTAGTGTACATTTATAGAATGGATGCATTAGAGAAATCCATTCATCAACATAAAACTTATATTTCTTCCTCCTCTTTAACCAATCATATGTGGAGTTCAATTTTTATCTATTTATAAAAAAGGTACAGTGGACCTAGATGTAAAATAATGAGTGTAGAAAAAGAAGCTAGATATTTTGGCATGAATAAATCTTAGGAATCCAATTATATAACCTTTGATTATCATCCCATTATTTGTGAGTCATTCATCCCACTTCAGGCTAAATCATTCATGCTATAAATCCCTTGATTTAAAAAGAAAAATATTGTCTTGTTTCCTTTATGGTAGCAACATGTAGTTAGAGAATAAGTTGAGAAGAAACATGTCTAATCTAGATACATGTGTGTGCCTTCAAATCTCAAGCTAATTTATAACTTGTTGGACCTTGTGATTTATTCATGTGGATCATATATTTAAGATCATTTTATATATTTAAATGTATAGTTCAAAGTTTCTACATTTTGGTGAAATGAGTTCGTGCATGACTTTGTTCATTAAATATAAATTTAAAGATTTATTAATATTTCAAATTGATTTACTTGTTGCACAAAATTGTTTAGTAATAAATTTATCTAGAATTTACATTAAATTTATTGAATGTATGTACATGCACAAGTGAGAACTATTAAATCTAGATATATAGATAGTGTTCATGTTTAATTTAAATTATATATCATGTGTAGACAAGTGTAAATTTATTTAGAACTATTTTAGATTTATATTCTCTAGATCTAGATATATTAAACCAAAGTCGCATTCCTCCTTTAGGTACATACATATCAAAATGGTAAATGTACTTGTTCCACCTCCATAAACAATATTTTCACATACTAATAGCGATATTAGGATATTGAGAGTCATTAGTTGATGGTACAAATGCAGGAATATATTCCAAAGTTTGCATGTCCATTTTACAAAGCTTAGAACATTTAAGAGATAAACTTGGATAGGCTAGTAGGTTTTCCCCTCATAGAGTAGCTATGATTCTTTGCCACATGCGGGAAGAATTCCATGGTGAGGTATGTTATAACAAAATACAGGAGGTTGTGACCAAATAAATGATCAAAAACACTTTTTTTCCATTCTATCAAAATAGTTGTAAGCTGAAGGGTTACCAGGTCAAAAAATGTGTGGATCCTCTTATGGCCCCATTTATATACCCATAATTTATTGCAGCACATGGTAAGTATCCAAACAATGACAAACTTCCATTATATTATGTTCAGTAGTTGTATGTTGAGGTCCATTTGGGCCTCAAAGTCAACTACCTGGACATTCCACCATATGCTAGTCAGGGGTGTGGTAGAATTGCCAATAGGACCACCTATCATTGAGTAGATAGACCAGCCCCAGTTTTTAGGCTATTGGTTGGTGATAGGTCTCATGTTCTCACCCCAAATCTGGCCCCCTTACCGGACCAGGTTATCATTGCTTCCCAAAAGGAAGAAATTGACAATGCTAAGGACATTGCAGCCATGACCACTCAGATATCTACTAATCATGTGGGTCAATATTTGATGTCTCAACGTTCGCTATCCATACCATTTACAACACATGACAAGAACATAGATCCTTTTTAGGTAGTGGAGATTCTTGGACCCACACTTCTTAATGGACTTACAGGATACATGGGACAAAGAACTATGATTTATTTGGTCGAGGACCTCTTGCACGCATATGCTTACATTGCATCGGACTATGGGATCCCTATAGACCATGTTAGAGGTCATTTGGATTGAGGAGTTCATTCACATCTTGGAGGATCCCATCATTCTCATCACTCTCAGCCTAGCAGTAGTGCACATGAGGATCCACCTACAAATAATTCCACTACTACACAGATTACATGTTTTATGGAGTTGTTGATCGGTCCTGGTTCATCATCGATGCCATCTCATCCACATAGTCCCCTTGACTCATCATTTTTGGCACAAAATATGACAGGCCCTCAAATTGACATGTCAATTGAGCATCTAGTTGATTTGGTGGAGATATCTATGGCAGATGACCATGAGCATCTGATACCAGATGATGTGCATGTGCATGTTTCAATTTTTTTTAATTTTTTTTTAAATTTTAGTTTTAACTAGATATTCATGTAATATATATGTATATACATAGTATATGGACATGCCTCATGTTACTCCGAGCCTTGGTCTAGATCGTGTATATCTTCGTGACACTATGGATGATTATGTTGGCAGTGGACATGTGAGTTTTAAAATTTTATATGTAGACATTTATGTGTACATGCATATGTATGTATAGGTCTAGATAGATAAATTTAAAATACATGTACATTCTTAAAAATAACTTTCATAAAATTTATAATACATTATATGTATTTAACACATTTTGTACACAATTTTATCTACATGATTCAACACATATTTTAGAGTAGGGTTCTCATTTAGATGATCATTCGATTAGGAGTCAATATTCATATTAGGCTGCTCTAGATTTATGAGTTGTTTATGTTGATTATATATGACTTGGGGTATATGTTTTATGACTTAGGCTACATGTTTTATGTTTTATGACTCAGGCTACATGCATTATGTTTTGTGACTTGGGCTACATGTTTTATGTTCATTATATATGACTTGGGCTACATTTCCTAGATTGTTGATACATTTTATGTTCATTATATATGATTTGGGCTAATTTTTTAAGATATTTGATACATTGTACATTAGATTATGATTGTGATGGTCATGTGCAAAATAGTGGTTTAAATAATGAGTTTTGTGGAAATTATGATTATGATGGTCATATAATTTTTGCATTAAATTTTGTACATCATAGAGGGCCCATACTTTTATTTACACATCAAAATTATTGATGAATTTAATCTAAAATAATAAATTTATTGAGAATTTATACACCATAGATGATCTAATCTATCTTAGAGTTTAATATTTTCTTGAATATAACTTTCCTTCCTCAATCAAATAACACCTCCTTTTAATAAAGGTGTTTTTTCTAGTGGGTATCAAGCCAAAACCCCACTTCAATTATAGTACTTATAATAGCCAATGAATTTTATAACTTTCTTTCTTGAGAGATGTTGGTGCAAGTAGGCGTGCATGCAAGTGCAAGTTTTAGGTGTAGATTTGAACAAAACTATAGTGTTTAATTTAGCACTCCAAGAGTTTAAACTTCCACAAAAAACACATAATAAAGATTTTTATGATTAGATAAATTTTACTCACCTTGGATATATGATAACTATGTTAACCCTCTATTAAACCATGGTATATGATCACACATGCATCATTCAAATGAGTGGGAAGTAGATATCTAAATGAAAGAGCATAATATTAACACAATAAAAACTTATCAAATTATAATGATCTCTTCCACCAAAATAGAATAATTTTTTTTCTTTGTCTTAAGAAAGAGTCGAATGAATCTTGAGAACCGTATTATAAAGACTTTAGAGAAATAATCATATGTAAATTACACTTTGTATAGAAAGATAAATGTACCCAAATGTTGAAGAAAATGTCAAAGTAGTATTTAGGGAACATGAATAAGAACTATGGTAATGAAAAATTGGTCAAACCTAGTAATAATCACAAATAGATATACCTCAAAAATAAATAAATAAAGGATCGTGCATATCGCTTGCACCAAGAAGCATGTCATAAAGATAGTTGTGTTGTAGCGAATAAAATTGGAGATAGAATAAATTACAGTTTAAATAATGACCACACTTGCAATAGACTTTATATCCATATCAACTTGCCTAAAGAGCAAGCTTGCAATAGACTTTCATTTGGATCCCAATAAACTAGAATTAAAACATAAAATAACCAATAATTTTACAAAATTTATCATGTTAACTGTCATTCTATACTATCATAAAGTCTTACAAGAAAGGTACACATGAGGGGAATACCATCTAAACATATTGAAGATATAAATAAATAAACATGCTCTTTTGGGGATCATTGAAACTAACACTAAATTTGCTTCTACTTCCACCACCACTCTTCCAATGAATTTTTTTATGAAAATTAGATACTAAAGAATACTCAAATTATGGACCAATAAATTTATTATAGAAAATATTCATTTTTTAATTACTCACCTTTAAATATATATTCATATTAAATAGATAAAAACATTGCAATTGTTGTAACAAGGTTTTCACATTATGTACATAACATAAAATTAAGCATTGAATTCTTCAATCAATTTATAATAACTTTTCTAGCTATAAGTTGAGATGAACTTTCAAATGAAATCATTTAGATTCTTGAAAAAGTACTTGAATTCTATGGAACAAATATATAATTGGAAATATCTACTCAATTTAAGGTTCTCAATGTGTTTCAACCACTAATTTGTGTCCATCCAAATTTAAAACACTTGTCATCAACATATATTATAAGTAACTAAAACAATCCAAAGTTCAAACAAGTCACTATAAGTTCTCATGTTGAACATGTATGTACATGTACAAGTGAACTTGAAAATTATGGATATAATCTAACTTAAACATTCTGGTGCAACCCGCTCTTGAATAACATATAAGTTTTTTTGATGGTCATCACTATCTAGTCTCCATTTTTTTTGTCCACCTGCATGTGGAACTGCATGAAGATGTAGGGTGGTAGAAATTATAAGGTGACTATATTGATATACCTTGTTATCAACTTGATATTCCACAAAATGAATACCATGTTGAACAACTTTGACTTTTTTTAGATATATCCCTTCCACTACAACATAACCTGCACGGTAAACATGAACCTGAGGTAAGACATGTGCACATGTACAAAAAATTTGTGCTCAAGGTTTGTACAATATATATTTAATGTTTTTAAGGTAATGTACACATGTACACAATGCATATATAAGATTTTAAATTCAAACTCACATGTGGGAAATAACATTCCAACGCTTGTTGCAGGTTGTAATAGCTTATTCCTCTCTTATGTGCAACATAGTAAATAATAGCTAACACCTTCTATATTTCTAGACTCTTCTATGAGTACAAAAACATCTCGTGTACACCAAATTTATGTTAGAGTAATAATTTATTCCAAATAATTAATTTAATCATATTGGTTAATTAATTAAGTCACTTATTCCTTTAGGTTGCTTAAGCTAAACTTAGGCACATTAATAATTATTTATTAATTATTAAGTGTGCACACTAGGGTTTCATTTAGGGTTTCCTATTTTTAGTTTTTCTTGATCTCCTCATAAGGATTGATCACATTGTAATTATCAATTATTCAATAATCATTTTTTGGTTTTGAGCTTGCACATTCTTGCTTGAGAGTTTATAGAACATCTTATTGTTTGTTTTGGATATCTATTGCATGTGACAAGTGATTACATGTAGGTGATTATTGGGGTATGTGAAGCTAGATTTATCAACTTATACATGGTATCAGAGCTCCAGACCTGTGGCTGCATGTTCGTGTTTTGAAGATATTCTCTAACAAAATTTATTTTTGTGTAAGGGTTTCAAGCTAGGCTAATTTTTTGTGCTTCTAGGGATTGGAAATATTTTTTGCATCTTTGGGAAAAATAGACATCACCATCATGTTTAGGATGCCCAAAAACCCTACAAACACCTTTCATTTCATCAATTTTGGACCTGTTAAAAAAAAGGCAATTTTTTGTTTGCAGGGAAGCCGTACGGCCTCCCCAGCACGTAGTATGAGGCTCACAAATCAAGAAACATTCAAAAAAATATTAAAAAACTCACAAAAACCTACGAAGGTTTTGTGCGGCCAGTGTTAAATTTTTGTGCCGCCCATCCACCATTAAGCGGCCACCATCCACCCGGTGGCCACCTCCATCTGTCGCCACCACCGACGATCTTCACTAGCACTCGCCACCCCTAGCAACGACATCTTGCATCGCCGCCCTCAACACCGCTCGACCACAACCCCCGTGGGCTCCCTTCATTTAGTGGCGGTCACATCCATGACTAGGAGCTAGTAGATGCAACCCCCAAGCGCTGACGGCTGGTCACGTGTAGAATCGAGGGCTAGAGCTGAAGGAGCTTATTTTTGTGCACATGATTAGTGTTCAAAGTTCCTTTTACAAGCCTTTTTTTGTTTTCTCATAACTTTTGCAAATGGAGGCCCTTTTTCCAAAATGAGATATCATTGGAAAGCTAGTTCGGTGCTCTTTCTAGTGGTGGAGGTTTGATTTTTTTGATTTTTCAGTTTTGGTGCCTTTTTCACCTATCAAAGCCAGAAGTTGTTGTTTTCAGTCCGGGAGGTGTAACTTTTGCGTCTGGACTTTGTTTGCGAAAAAAAATAGGCATCGGAAAGCTGATTTAGTGCTCTACACATATCTCAAACCTATTTTTAAATTTTTTTTTACCAGATATCTTATAATATTCTTTGATCTCAACCTTTACCTTTTTAGTTATTTTCTTGGGAAGCATGCAATCAAGCTATTTTTTTTTAGATCAGTGAGCATTGTTTTTTTATTTGAGAGTATATATTTCTATGTTCTGTCATGGATATACATAATATTTCACCCCTTACTGCATTCAACTATTTTGGTTGGAAAAAACAAAATGGAGATTCACTTGAAACACAAAGGGTTGTACAGGGTAACCATGGGTACAAAAATTGAACCTATAGGTGTTGCTGAAAAGAGAAAGGTTTTAATAGATGTGATGAAGCTTATGGTACTTTATGTCTATCTCTTTCTTCTAACCTTCTTTTTCACATTGAGTCTTGCACTACACCCCATGAGGTTTGGACTACTTTGCAGTCTTTGTTTGGGAAGTAGGATACTATGAGAGGGTTTCAATTAGAGAATGACCTTATTGGCTTAAATCCTAGGGATTTTGACACCATCCAGGGGTTTTTCACCAAAATCAAGTCTCTTAGATTGCAGTTGTCATAGTGTGGTGTTTATAAGGAAGACTCTTAGTTGATATTGTCCATTATTTCTAAGCTTGGACCAAATTATTCAGTTTTTGTTTCTACCTTTTATGGTACTAGGGATGCACTTGGTACTAGATTTAGTATTTATTCTTTTGATGATTTTGCATCTTCTCTCACTCGAGAGCAGGACAAGTTGGCCAATATGGGAAATTTGAATCCATCTTCATCATAGGCACTTATTGCATCGCAGGAGCCCAAAGATCAGAAGGCTTCTATAGGCAAAGGCAAGAAACAAAAATAAAAGGATTCCAAATCTCATGAGCAGTAGAAGGAGTCCTCAGATTCATCATTCTCTTCTAAGGGTAAATCATCTAGGAAGGAGAAGGGCCCATGTGCATATTGTAAGAGATAAGGACATGCAAAACATAATTGCTACAAGAAGGACATTAATGCGTTGAAGAATCTTCTTCAAAAACATCATATTGATTTTCCTTTTAGGATGTCTGCAGCATCCCCTTCCCCTCCTCCTTCTTCTTCTTCAATACAACATGACAAGGGCACAACTGATTTACATACTTCATCAGATATGAAGGGACATTCCCTTTGTGCTTCTTCGAGTCTTAGATCAGGGAGATGGCTTCTACATAGTCTATATTCACTTCCTTTAAGTCTCGCACTATGTCTCTTATTTTGATAGGAAACAATATGTACATGAGTGTTACAGGGAAGGGGTCTATTAGTTTTGGGGAAAACACTTTTCAGGATGTCTTGTGTGTTCCTCATTTGATGAACAAACTTCCTTCTATATACTATATCACACATGGAGGCAATGAGAGGTCTGTGGAGTTCACACCTAATTCAGTTATCATAAGAGACTTGGAGAGTAGATTGGTTATTGCTACTAGGGTGGTGGATCAATCATCTTGGTTGTATTCCTTTGCAAATTTTTCTATTGACGGTGCTTCTATTCCTACAACTATTCATCACACTTCTAGTGTGAATCATCATTCAGAGGAGAAATTTGGCTTCTTGAACATTGGAGTTCTCACTTCACATCCTTCTCTTGAGCCATCCATTCCATCTCCTCCACCTATTGTTGCAGTTGCTGATACTTTTATGACTACATATGTGGTTTCTTCTATTTTAGTGCAACATGATCTAGTTGAGCATTCATCTTTGGAGGTTTCACTTCAGTCTTCACCTACTTTGGCTTCTTCATTTATTGAGGTCACACCTGCTTCTTGTCCCCAAATGAGGATGAAAGAGACTTTTGAGGAATTTTAGAATTCCTCAAAAATCTTTATGGGAAAAAGGGAAATGTGTGGAAAAAATAAATGTAAATTAAAAATTTACATTCAATGGAGGATTCATTGGATAAAAGGAAGTATCCAAAAAGCTGGAGATTTGTCACATGTGGGAGATGTGACAATTCCAAGGTTCTAGAAGCCCTCGACACATGCGAAGTGATAAGGCAAGGCTTCTAGAATCTTGCATGGGGATGGGAAAGACCTTGGAAAGATAAAAGTGAATTAAAAATTCACATGGGGAAGAGAGGAACTTTGGTTGAATAAATGTGAATTAAAAATTCACATGGGGAAGGGAGTCTATATCAAAAATGGTAACTGGGAAGGTTGACCAGAAAAGGTAAGTCAAATGTGGCTAATGATTCTAATTAAGGTTGTGCAAACACAGGATTAAGGTAATTAATGGGAGATTAGAGGCAAGTGGGAGATTATGGAGGATGTGACACTTAATCAAGATTAAGTGGTGCACATCCTAATCACAGATTGATTAATTTAATCCGGATTAGAAGAGGGTTATGGAGAATGTGACAAGGAGAGAGAAAAGAGGAATTAAAAATTGATTTTAATCCAAATAGGTTAAAAGACTAAATTAAATAATTTGTCATATTTATTTAATTTAGAGAAGAACAGGGTGTAAGGTAAAGTATTTAATTTATTTAATTAGATACTTTAAGAACCTTAGGTAGAAAATGAAATAATGATTAAATAAATTATTTAATCACTACTAATGGAATAGATGAATATAATAGATGATTTTGATCATATGGAAGTGATCAAATTTGGATGTCTACATTTTGCCCCTCTTCGAAGTATTGTTAGAATAATAGTGCTTTGAAAAAAAGAAAGTGCAGATGACTAGAAGGAGTGACCGAAAGAAGATGCCCCAGCATGGGAAAAAGGATTTGAATCGTTCGATTAATGAGGAATGGATGAAGATGCCCCAATCATGGAAGGTGTTGATTATGGTCAAAAAAATTGGTAAATGCGAAGGGTATGCCCCCTCGAGAGGGTGATGGGGGAAAAAGAATGGTCCCGGGCAACATCTTGATAGGAAGAAATGGATGATATGGTTGGAAAGAGGGCAAAAAATTAGGCAAGTTTTCCTTTTGAACGTAGTCAATTGGACAAACGGAGTGCAAATGGCAGCCCCGGGAAGAAAAGAGATTAATCAGAGGAATAAAGGGCCCCACTAGGTAAACGACAAAACCACCCATACATTAAATTGAAATTTTAATGCATTTTCAAATATGTTACTAAAAAAGTAAAATATGGGTTTTGTGGACGAGAAAAAATGAAAAAAATGGGTAGAAGACGGAATTAATTTTTTTTTTATTTTAAAAAAATTATCTTATTTTTTAGGGAATCACCCAGGGTTGTAGTAATAATTCTAATAAGCAAGCTGTGACCGGTCACAAAATTTGAAGGGTTCACCCACAATGCCGCCGAGGCACCAGCAGGGTGCCTGATGGGAGGGTACCACCTTCAGGGTAATTATGGATTCGGAGGGTGTATGGCCATATAGGTGGATCCACCCCATAGGCCACAGGCAGCAAGGGCCCCAGCAGGCCGGGTGTGCCCAAGCAGGCCATGGGCAAGTTCGCTTCACCGTAAGGGGAGGGGGAAGGGAAGATAGTGAAAAAGAGGGAGAGAAAAGAAAACAAAGAGAGGGGAGATGAGATTTGGAGACCAAAAAAAGTTTTTGATAGGGGGATGAAATTTTTGCAGGATTTTGGTAGAGTGCAAACTCACGAGTGGAGGCCAAAGGCGTTGGCATCATCAATTGAGGCGATGAACGGAGTGGATCATGTAGCTCTGGAGCGAGCGGGGTTATTGCACTTGGTGCAGTTTCTAGAGATGAGGGCTCATCGGGTGATGCTGACCACCTTGATAGAGAGGTGGAGCTCGGCTACATCGACGTTCCATTTGTCAATTGGAGAGATGACAGTTACACTAGAGGATGTGTGGCGTATCCTAAGGCTACCGATAGTAGGACGGTTAGTGTGCGAGGGGGAGTTGAGAGGAGAGTAGTTGGATGAGACCATTTTGGTGTTGTTTGGGCGCGATGACCTGCCGATATAGAGGTGGGGGTTGGATGTGGACAGATGCCTGGATCTGGGAGTGCCGGCGTTACCACTATTTCTATGTTGTTTGATCAACGAGATTCTGTTGCCAGACCGGAGTAGGTGTTTCTGTAGCTTACGATATATGGGGGTGATTCGACATATTGTCGAATGGGGGTATGGGCAGTTCTCTTGGGGGTCATGCGTATTGGCTCAGTTATATTAGGATATGCACATAATCTGCTATTGGGGAGGGCAGAGCTTGACACACTGGACGTTACTATAGGTATGGAGATGGACGCACATCGCGGTGACGAGGCCCTTAGTGATCAAGGGAGGGGATTTGGATGACAGAGGGCTAGTGGCATGGCAGTTCAGGGCAACCAAGGGTTGTATCCTCCGATATGAGACACAGGGAGAGGTGGAGCGATGGAGGAGGGCATTTGATGATTTACGGAGAGAGGATATTATATGGCAGCCATATATGTTTTGATAGTTTAGAGGATGGAGGACCAAGGAGGAGAGATAGTGAGGGTTCTTCCTATGTAGATGTTACCTGATTGGGAGCCCAAGGTACATAGTGGAGCTACATCATCCCGATCGAGTGGGATGATAGTTTGGACTGGTGCAGGACATTCCAGGAGCACTGGTGATGTTTCGTCGGCTTACCAGGGAGGTACCTTGGGGGGCGGCATTGGCAGCGAGAGATGTGAGGGCGTCATCGGTGATGGCAGGTGGGGTGCCCTATCCAGGGAGGTGGCAGGGTCCAAAGGATGCTAGAGTGAGAGATCGGTATGGTCGGTGGTTTCACAACCATCGATGGGGTAGGGTTACACCGGAGATGCTGGTTGTGGGGGCCTTGGAGGGGGGGCCAGGGGATGAGTAGGAGCAGGAGGCAGAGCAGGGTGGACAGGAGGATGAGGGATAGGAGGATGAGAGATAGGATAATGAGGGACCTGAGAGTGGTGGTGCGGAGGGGGGTGTTGCTGGAGATTAGCCAACGAGGAGGGGTAGAGTCAGGAGGAGGCCGAGGGGGCCGAGGTAGACGAGATGGAGGCAGGAGGAGTGGATGGGGGGGAGTTGATAGAGGTGGTGAGATTGGAGAGTGAGGAAGAGGTGGAGATGCTTCAGGTGGTAGAGGGGAGAGCTGCTCAGCAAGGGATTGGCATTAGAGTATGACGAAGGCAGGTGCAGGTGAGGGTTGAGCAGGAGGAGGGGAGAGTCTCAGAGCTGTCGATGGAGGGGAGAGCTAGAGATCTGCAGGATGAGGTAGAGAGGGTGGTTGATGGTAGAGGATAGCCCAAGGAGAGGCCCGAGAGCAGTCATCAGGGGAGATTTCAGCTAGTTGAGCAGGAGGGTAGGAGACTGATGAGGGTGGGGAGGAATGGACAGTCGTGAAGGATTCAGTTGATGCGCCAGACAAAGCTGGTGCAGGAGGAGAGAGAGGGGGGAGGATGGACCTGGATGTACTGGCGATGGAGCTGTTAGCTATAGTACCAGCAGTCGCAGTTGACAATCCAATGATTTTATTAAGAGGGGCCCAGACAAGGATATGGGTGTTAGAGGAGGAGGTGAGGAGGGTGGAGACAGAGGTATGGAGGATACATGATAAAGAGGATATAGTTTTTGATCGGGTGGTGAGTTGGCTCATGATAGATGCATTGGTTGCAAACAGAGAGAGATGAGATGTGAGTCGAGAGGGAGAGAGCATAGGAGGAGCTGGCTCGGGTGACATGGGACCGAGACAAGCTAGAGGCAACGATGACAGTTGCATAGATGCAAGGGCAGCCGGAGTCAGCAGGAGGAGGGGAGATGGATACATTAAGACTACAGGTGGCAGGATTTTAGGATAAGAGGATGACACTGCAGAAGAGGGCATATATGGCAGAGGCATCTATAGAGGAGATGAGGATGAGGTGAGGCCGCAGAGGTTAGATTGGAGACAATGTAGTGGGAGAGAGAGAGTTTATAGGGATAGATGTAGGCACTCTAGGGAGACAGGGATAGTTTATCGAGATAGGTCCAAATTCTGCAATTTTAGAGAGACGCAGCAGTGGGTCGGACAGAGAATGTTGAGGAGGATATAGCACAGATGCGGGCATGTCGAGGACTGAGTGATGGGACTGTGCTAGAGAGAATGCATGCAGAGAGGCACAGATTCATAGAGCAGATATGTTTATTGGCAGCGGCATAGGAGGCATGGGAGTAGGAGCAACGAGCCATGAGCAGAATGCCACTCGGTACCAGGTTGGGCAGAGAGATGACTATATGTAGGAGGCAGCGTATTGGAGGTGCGCATATGAGCAAGCAGTGCTAGATCCGGTGCAGCGTACAGTGTGGTATGTTAGGCAGACACCTCAGATGCTGGCACCATCATAGTCATTAGGTACACGGACCAAAGGGTATAGTGATTTCCAGCCGGCTCCTCCTCGGTTTGGGACTCCAGGGCATGAGTCCCAAGGGACTTTGACACACAGGGGGCTAGTACGTGAGTCATCGTAGAGGTTTGATGTGGGCAGCTTAGGACATGTAGAGGATAGATGACAAGATGCAGGTGTTTTTGACAGGTACCAGATGGTAGTGGAGTGCACCTTATTTTGAGCATGATATGGAGGTGTATATGTGATGACCATATTTTGGATATGGACAGTGTATTATTATGATGATGATATGTGATGGTCCCATTGATAGTATGTCACACATTTTGGTGATGGATAATATGCATATGGTATTTTATGTGATGTTCCTATGATAGTATGTATGTTATGCATATGTATATGATGTTTTATGTGATGTTGATGTTTTACTTATGCATGTGTGATTATGTTAAATGATTTATGAATGGTAATGCAATTGTGTTAACGAGGTGAGTAAGAGGGACCTAATGAATTGATGCGAATGCAAATGGATAAATGAATGGATGTAAATGGATAAATGAACCTAATAAATTGATGTGAATGTAAATGGATAAATGAATGGATGTATGGATGTTAATGAACTTAATGAATTTAATGCAAATGGATAAATGAATGGATGTATAGATGTTAATAAACTTAATGAATTTAATGCAAATGGATAAATGAGTGGATGTATGGATGTTAATGAACTTAATGCATTTAATGCAAATGGATAAATGAGTGGATGTATGGATGTTAATGAACTTAATGGATTGATGCAAATGGATAAATGAATGGATGTATGAATGTTAATGAACTTAACGAATTTAATGCAGATGGATAAATGAATGGATGTATGAATGTTAATGAACTTAATGAATTGATGCAAATGGATAAATGAATGGATGTATGAATGTTAATGAACTTAATGAATTTAATGCAAATGGATAAATGAATGAATGTTAATAAACTTAATGAATTGATGTGAATGCAAATGAATGAATGTTTAATGTAAATGGATAAATGGACCTAATGATTGTGGACATAAGTATCAATGGGTAGATGACAAGTGTAGGATGTGGGGGTTGTAGTACCTATCAAAGACTGTAAGGATCCCGAGAAGAAAAGTTAGTAAGAGTGAATAAGAGTTTGCACAACCAAAACCACAAGTCATAGACATAGGGGCAAGATAGGATGAAGAGGGAATATGCAACATGAGATGAAATGCAACATGAATGCAATTTGCCATCCTTTAGAGCACTGATTTTTGCTATAGCATAAGACATCGGACGTCAGGGTATGCAAACCAAGACGGATTAATGTCAAATGCAGAAAACAAACACGACAAACAAGAAGGATATCCCAATACACCAAAGTCATGACGACGTTGGTCGGGCCAGGTATTGGAATAACCACAAGCATAAAGAGATGCCCCCACATAACACGGGGTCCGAAAAGAATCCCGGTGGGTACCATGTGGGGCATCCCAACAGACAAAAACAAAAGTCAAGAGATATCCCTATGTTAACTAGGCAAAACACACCACAATATGAAGGATCATGGCAATCTTGACTAGTGATTATAGGGAGCTCAAATGATAAACAATAATCCAAAAGTACCAAAAGATAGCAATCAATTACAAGTGTCCTTTGCCATAAGATCCCAGGGATGGATGGGGTTGATGTGGTCTATTAGGAAGGATGCATCCTATTAAGACTGATGATGGATACTAAGCTAAGGTGACGTAGATGATGTAGGATAATTGCCATTGGATAGATTTTTTGATATGAGGAGACCTTGTTTGTGAAGAATCAATGACGATAGGGACATACCTGACAACGAGAGGATGAGACACAACCTAAAGACCTAGGGGCTTGAGGGTTGATCAAAGATCAACCTTGCCTACATGAAAGTGCAGAGCCCTTGTAGTTCATGATAAAAGAGTGGAAAGTTGAACGATGGAAACCGATGGAAGACCAAGACAGACACAAGCCCTAGGGGTAGATCAAAAGATCAACCTTGTCTACATGCAAGTGTAGGGGCAATGTAGTTCAGATATGACAAAAGATCAAAGATGGATAAGATCAGAAAGTGGACCATGAGGACAGGTGATGAAGGACAAAATGCCTTGGGGGCTGATCCAAAGATTAGCCTTGCCTACATGCAAGCGCAGAGGTGTCATAGTTCAAGAGGGGATGATGAGAAAAGCGGAAAGAGGGTGATCATGACAAAAGATGGGGGATGAAGACACAGAGAAGCCCCGGGGGTAGATCAAAAGATCAACCCTGCCTACATGCAAGTGCAGGGGCAACGTAGTTCGGAGAAGACACAATGAGACCAAGAAGAGATGACACAAGCTCAAATTAGGATAATAAGGTCAAGGTGTTGGATAATGGATGACAGTCGTCCAATACTCAACCAAAATATACCAAGCGATGAGGTGATGCAAGCAGATGGGAGGATATGGGGATTGAGGAAACAGTGGGTAAGCCATAGAGTAACCAGGACGCTTGGTAGATAATGATTCAGCCCTATACAAGAGGTGCCCATTGCCAGGTTTTCACCAATCGCACATATCCAAAGTGCCACGCAAGGGTGGTTTTCACCATAGGACAAATTATTTCTCTTTACTATTTTGGATTTTTGGATTTTTTTAATTTTTTTGGCATTTTTTACTTTTACCAGGAAGGATATCCCAGTTGATCTAAGTGTAGAACTCCTTCAGATGCATGATGTTGACGGGTTTCTCCAAAGGCTCACCTATAGGGGTGGAGAGCCTGTAGACACCAGAACCATACTTGGAGGTGATGACATAAGGGCCCAACCAGTTTGCTTCAAACTTACCTTTCTTCTCTCGATCCTGCTAATTCCGTTGATTTTCTTTTAGGACTAAATCACCAATCTCGAATTCGCAAGGGCGGAATTTCTTATTGTAGCTCCTTTTGAGTCGATGTTGATAAGCTTGCAGATGGGTATAAGCCTTGAATCTCTTTTCATCGAGCAATTCCAATTGTGCCAAGCATGCCACTCGGGTGTCTTCATCAGTGATGAGATTCTTGAGGGAGATGCGGATTGAAGGGATTTTAACTTCAATTGGCAAGATGGCCTCAGCGCCATAGACAAGAGAATATGGAGTGGCTCTAGTAGGGGTGTGGATGGATGTACAGTAGGCCCAAAGAGTGGGATGGATATGGAGGTGCCAATCATGGCTAGTGCTATTGACCATCTTCTTAATGATTTTGATCAATGTTTTATTTGTTGCTTCTACCTGTCCATTACCTTGGGGATAATAGGGAGTGGACCAATGATGTTGGATATGATATGTGTCACAAAGGGATTTCATGCACTTATTTTTGAATGGTTTTTCGTTGTCGGTGATGATGGTGGAGGGGATACCATACCTGCAGAGGATATGATATAGGATAAACTTAGAGATCTAAACACTAGTGACTTGAGTGAGTGGAATGGCTTCCACTCACTTGGTGAAGTATTCAATGGCTATGATGATAAAGGTGTGACCATCTAAAGATGGAGGGTATATTTTTCCAATCAAGTTGAAACCCCATTGTGAAAATGGCCAAGGTGTCATGATGGGTTGGAGATCTTGTGCTGGAGCGTGAATCAGATCTGCATGTTGTTGGCACGGAAGACACTTTTTGACATACTCACAAGCGTCATGTTCCATTATGGGCCAGTAATATCTTGCTCTGAGAATCCGCTTGGCTAGGGCCATACCATTAGAATGGGCCCCACAAATACCACTATGCACTTCTGTTAATGTTGTGCGGGCTTCAGTTTCGTCTAGACAATGGAGGAGAGTTCCATAATACCCATGTCGATAAAGTGTATCACTAATAATGGTATAATGAGTTGTGCGTTGGATAAATGATTTATGTTGGTTTCGTGTGAGATCAGGTAGGGGGGTGTTGTCATGAATGTAGGTGTAAATTTCATGGTACCAAGGGGATTGAGGACCTACAATAGCACACAACATGTCATTCTCAGGGATATCATACGCTGGGATTAGGAGTTGCTCAACTAGGAACTGATAATTTGTGCAATCTTTTGGCATGTTGAGGAGAGAACCAATGGTAGCCATAGCATCTGCTGCCTTATTTTGGAGTCTCGGGATCTGCTCAAATTGGATGGTAGTGAAATATTTCTTGAAGTCATCCACCATGCATTTGTAAGGCAACAAATATTCATCTTTTGTCAGAAACTTGTCGTTGACCTGTTTTATGACTAACTGGGAGTCAGCAAAAACTTGCAAGTGGGTGATTTGCCATTGAACTACAATTCTGAGGCCGGTGAGAAGGGCTTCATATTCAGAGATGTTGTTGATGCAAGGAAAAGCTAGTCTGAATGATTTCAGTATGTAGTTGCCTTGGGGAGTGATAAGCAAGATTCCTATCCCCGATCCATTATGGGTGTGTGATCCATCGAAGTACAATGTCCAGGTGGTGGTTTCTAAGATTGCAAAGACTCCTTCATCTGGGAATTCAATTTCTATAGGATAAGCATCCACTAATGGGGCATCCGCCAACTGATCAACTATTACTTGTCCTTTAATGAATTTTCTATCCACATATTCTATATCAAACTCACTGAGGAGCATGATCCATTTAGCCATTCGACCAGTCAGGGCTATCTTGGATAGTAGGTACTTGAGGGGGTCGACTTTAGATATCAATTTTATAGGATGGCTTAGCATATAGTGGCATAGATTTTGTGTGCTTAAGACCACAGCAAGACAATACTTTTCCATTGGTGAATAGTTGAGTTCATACCCAACCAGTGTGTGATTGATGTAATAGATCGCCCGTTCCTTTGAAGATTCATCATGTTGTGCCAATAATGCCCCCAATGCTACTGACGTGGCTGATATGTACAACAAGAGGGATTTTCCAGGGATAGGTGGCATCAAGATCGGCGAGTGGGAGAAATATCCTTTGAGCATGTCGAAGCCCAACTGACACTGTTGATTCCATTTGAAGTTGGTGTCTTTCTTGAGAAGGTGGGCGAAGGACTGGCATTTATCTACAAGTTGGGCTATAAAGCGGCAGATGGATTGTAGTTTCCCTTGGAGACTCCTTAATTGTTTCAAGTTTCTTGGAGGAGGTATATCCATGATATCTTTCACCTTAGCTGGGTCAAACTTGATGTCTCTACGGGACACTATGAAGCCCAAGAGTTTCTCTGATGTGACACCGAATACACACTTTTTTGGATTTAGTCGAAGCTTGTATTGTTCTAAGCACTCAAAGATCCATTTCAAAATGGTAGGGTGTTCTTCCCTAGTTCCAAATTTTTCCAGTAGGTCATCGACATAGTCTTCCATGATGATGTGAATGAGGTCATGGAATATAACCATCATTGCCCGTTGATATGTTGCCCCTACATTTTTGAGACTAAAAGGCATGACATTATAATAGAACATACCCCAAGGTGTTGTAAAAGTGGTTTTATGTTGATCGTCGGGGGCAATCCGGATTTGATTATAGCCAAAGAAGCCATCCATGAGGGATAGCATCTCGTGTCCCACAATGATGTCGACTAACATGTCGATGTTAGGAAAGGGGAAGTCATCTTTTGGGCAAGCTTTGTTGAGATCCCGAAAATCTGTACAAATCTTGATGTCTCCATTGGGTTTAGCAACAGGTACAATATTAGAGATCCAATCAGAGTAGTCAATGGGCCTAATAAAACCAACATCCAGTAACTTTTCTAGTTCTTTCTTAACCAATAATGCCACTTGTGGGTGCATTTTTCGGAGCTTTTGCTTGACAGGTTTAGTCTCTGGACAGACATCCAGATGGTGGACAACAAGATTGGGATCTAAGCCAGGCATATCAGAGTAAGCCCATGCAAAGTTGATAATCCCTTCACAGAGAATTCAGACAATGGTGGTGTAATCTGCTTCAGATAAAGATTTAGCCACATAGGTTATTCTTGGAATCTCTTCTGTCCCCAGGTTCACCTCTTGTGTTTCTTCAATGAGAATCGAAGATTGCTCGGATAGTCATGTTCCTACAAGGGGAAGATGAACATCCCCATCTTCTAGTGCCGTATCAAGGTTTTCACTATAAGATACATCCTTTGTTTTTACTTTTTCATAGTCAAAAAGCACCTCAGTGAGGTTTTCACTTGATGACCCATTCTTCTTTTGTTTCTTTTTTCTTTTGCGATTAGGGTGTTCATCTTCCGCCAATCCCATTAGATGTACATAGGTATCTTCTGAGGGAAAAGTGCTAACTAGTGTGCTACTTTGTAGGTCATGATCAATAAGCTTAGAATGTTTAAGGGATAAAGTTATGGTATAAATGGATAAGCATTCAAACATGGGAGGGAGGTCAATGTGATTCAGATCGTCGTACGCATGTATGATGGACTCCTCCTCCGGTATGTCTTCAAGGGAACTGTTGTCAACACTAACATTGTTAGAGGTGTTAGCGGATGTTGTAAGACCCTTCTGTTTGGTATCATAGCCTAGAGCCAAATTCCTTGGTCGGATGGTATTTGCTTCAATGGGCAGACGTCTTCCTTGCTCTTTTGCACCAAGGCCTCTGCCTTGGTAATGGCAATTTTTGATGAATTTGGAGGCATGTGGATAGGCTTCGTGAAAGTATTCAGTAAGGGACTGTGGTGGTTTAGGCTCCTCCTGATAAACCCATTGACTGATATCATCGTCCATTAGATCCTAGAGGGATCCCAAATTATTGAATGTTGTGGACCCCACGTTCTTGGAAGTGAGGGTGAGCGTCTTTTCTTCTACTTCTGGTAATGGTAGAATCGGTTGCCCATATGTGTGGGGTGAAGGTGGCATCATTGCCACATTGAGTGTGGTGTGCATTTCATATTCACCACATTCCTTATCTATGATCTGGACCTTGGTGATGGTGGAAGGAGGTGTGGATGATGGTGGAGATGATGTATTCAGAGTATTGGTGGATGGGATAGGATCGGATGTCGGTGGTGCCCCCATTTCGACCCCTGGGAAATAATGTGAATGTGGAAAAGAGGCCTCCAAGGTGTGGCAATATTCAAAGGTTTGAGTGTCGGCTTGTATGGTGACTTCCATTCCTTGAAATGGGAATTTTAGGCATTGGTGATAAGTGGATGGTACGGCTTGCATAGAGTGAATCCATGGATGGCCAAGAAGGATGTTGTATGGGAGTTCAAGGTCCAGAACATGGCACATAGTGTATTGTACAATGGGGCCCACTTGTATAGGGAGGCAAATAATGCCTTCAGAATCTCGCTCAGCATTATCATAGGCCTTGATGGTGATCACTTGATTTCTCATATCAGATTGGGTGTATCCAACCTGTTGTATAAACTTTAACATACATAGCTTTAGGGCTGAACCATTATCTACCAATACCCTTTTTACTTTTTGATAGTTGACACCGACCTCGAGGTGGAGGGGGCCGTTGTGGTTTGAATCGAGATGCGGCATGTCCTTTTGGCTAAAGGCTAGTTGATAGGTCGATGAAAGATTTCCTACCAATGCTTGAAATTGGGTAGGGTCAATATTATCAGGAACTTGTGTGCTTTGCAAAGCCTTAGTTAGGATATCTTGATGTATGGGAGATGACTTAAGCAGATCCAAAATGGATATTTGGGATGTAGTTTTACCTAGATGGTCTAGGATATTATACTGGGAATTGGTGGATGGTCATTGGGTGGATGGAGATGCTGCTGTGATTGTGATGCGGTTTCACTGAGTAGTAACAACACATTGTGGATCTTTTCCCTTAACATGTATCATGGATACACGGGGTTCCACTTGTTCTACATATGAAACCACACCTTGATAATTGTATGGTACATTTTTGTAGTTGATATTATTGGTACTGTTTCCTAGCTGGTTGTTATTGCTAGGTCCAGGATTTGAGTTGGACATACTAGGACCCTGATTATGATTAGGAAACGTGTTTTGGTATATTTGTAATTGAGCATTGGATGAAGATGTTGCATTAGTGTCTACATGTATTTTGCCTCAATCAATGAGACCTTGGATGTAGGTTTTTAAGCCTTGACATTTATCCAAGGTATGTCCCTTAATTTTGTGGAATTCACAATATTCATTGTCTTTAAACCAAGCAAGCTTGGGTTTAGACGTATCGAGGGGTTTGGTGACAGGGTATGTTATGGGGTACTTAGCTTGAAGAAGCTTATTAAACACTGCGGTAAGGGGTTCCCCCAATTGAGTGAATTGTCCTTTTTTCCCACCTTGGTTATTTTGATTGGCTTGTTGTCGTGGTGCCCCTTGGGGAATGGATATGGTGTTTTGAATGGATGGTTGTTGCTGGGAAGGATATCTTTGTGTGGTGTTGGCCACTTGGACATGTTTAGTGTTGGTGACACCATCATTGACACATTTTTGTTTCTATTCCAAAAATGAGGTTTATCCCCAAAGGACTTCTCTCTATCGGAATTGAAATGTTTGACTTGTCCTCTTGCGACAAGGGCTCATTCTAAGATGGGGCCTTTCTCAACAAGTCTCACAAAAGTAGTGATGCAATGGAGTTGGAAGTTGTGTGCCATATCCAAGTGAGAGTTTTCGATAAACAATGTTACCATGTCTTTTTATGTTGGTGGGGATTTCATCCTACTAGCCAAGGCATGCCATCTTTGCAAGTAGCTTGCAAAGGTCTATCCATCGTGTTATTTTTCTTTGAGGAGATCAAGTGTGTCAATATCTTTCTCTAAGTTAAAAGAGAAGTGAGTGACAAACTGTTCAGATAGCTGTGCGAAGGTCTTGATAGATGCCTTTTCCAGATCCATAAACCAGTTGAGGGTGACCCATTGTAGACTTTTAGGGAAAAGTTGGATGAAGTAATTGTCATTGTGCATGACTTCTTGGCAATGAGCATAAAACTCTTGAAGGTGAGCTCTAGGATCCTTGGTTCCTTTGTATTTGTCAAATTTGGGTATCTCAAAATGTTTAGGAAAAGGAACCAAGGAAATGGAGGGATCAAACGGATAAGGGCATATGTCCTCAAAACTTGAAGGATTGTTTTCCTGTTCCAACTTGTAAGTCCTTTAATGTGGCTTTTACTTCTTCCAAGTCTTTGTTGACGGGAGCCAAAGTAGATTGAGTGTATGGATAATGTTGTGGGTATGATGGGGATGGCCCTCCCATTGTTGGATCATAAATGGGCTAAGTTGGGTATGAATGTATCGGTTGATTTTAAGAAGGTTGATGGTTGGATGATTGGTTGTGTTGAGTGGGAGCCACTTGTTGTTGATAGTAAGACACAAGAGAGGGGGCCTGTTGCTGCATAGCATTTTGATAATGCATAATGGTAGGGCCTCTTTGTTTATGTGATTAATTTTGTTGATAATAGGAAGTGTAAGGTGTCCCATGTTGGTGAGCTGGTTGTTGTTGAAAATAGGGTGGGTAGGATTGGTTTTGCTGTGCAATGGTGGTTTGTTGAATGGCATATGGATATGGGTTTAACGTTTATTGATGAGGATTGTGTTGACATTGTGTAGGGTTGGTGTAAGATGGCAGTTGGGTATGTGTTTGGTTTTGTGCATTCTGAGGAGGGTTTGTATGGGATGGAATAGTGTATGTGCTAGAGGGATGATAAAGGTATTTGGTGAGCGGGTTATTGTGTGTTTGTGTAGGGATGTGCATATGTTGTTGTGGAGGTTGTTGTTGTTGTTGATGAGGTGGATGAGGTAAGATTTGTTGTTGTTGAGGCGGGTGAGATGGGATGTATTGTTGTTGTTGTGATGGGTTAGGTGGGATGTGTTATTGTTGTTGTTGAGATCTATGTTGCACCGCTTGATGTGATGGTTGTATGAGAACAAAAGGATGTTGTGGATGTTGTTGATGTAAGTGTTGAGATGAAGCTATTGTAGTAGCAACATATTGTGGCGGTGCTGGTGGTGGGGTGGATTGGTGTGGATTATTTGGAGGTTGTTGAAATGTAGGCAGTAGTGCATTGGTGAGTGGAGATGTGCCCCCAATATTAGAATATGGGGGAGGAAGCGGCGGAGTAGACAGGATGTATGACAACATGCCATAGATGTGGGGGTCATTAGGATCAGGTGGTGGAATGGTAGATGTTGTGGTTGGAAGATGAGGATATTCTTAGACTTGATGGATGATAGCATTTCCATGTTCGGGGTGGTACCAATTTTCAGTGGGTGCACCTTCAGGAATGTAGGAGCTTTCTGGAACATTTTGTGACGTTTGTGGGTCAAAAAATGGGGGAAGGGCATATTGTGATGTATCAAAACTGGATGGTGGTTTGACTCCCTTCATGAGTAAGGTGGCAAGGATCTTATCCCCACGTTCGTTTAGGAGGCGATCTGTCATTTGGACATTGGCAGGATTGTTGAGATATTCGTCAATAGTGACTTCAGGTTGATTGACCATGTTTCTGTCACTAGGTGGTGTGATATTCTAGATGTCAGTGTTTGATTGGGATGAAACACCGTTATGGGGATCATGTGGAATGTTATTAGGATCTTGAGGGGCATTTGGTTGGGAACCTTGTGTTTGTTGGTCTGCCATTTTCTTTTTTGTTTGTGAGCGGGTTTGAACGAGCATGAATGTGCAAAATGACTAAGTAATTTTAAGATTCAACTTTTAGATGATGACTTAGGTGATGATTTGGATTGATTGATTTGAATTAGATGATGATTGATGTTGGTTTGATTGGATCAAATGATGATGTATCACTATTGATGATTGGATGATGATTGGATTGGTTTGGATCTAGTGATGATGTATCAACTTGATGAGATTGGATGATGATTGGATTTGATTTGGATCAAGTGATGATGTATCACTTGATGATTGGATGATGATTGGATTGGATTGGATCAAATGATGATTTGGATTGATGATTTGATTGGATTGAATGATGGTGTGTCCACTTGGTGATTGGGTGGCGATTGGATTAAATGATGATTTGGATTGATGATTGGATGATGGAAGGGATCCTAAAACCTAATTTGGAGATCACCCTAGGTGACTTGTAACATTGGTAGATCGGATTAAATCAATGATTATGATGCCTAATCCACCTTGAGATGGAAGGGGATTGATTTGGGCCAATGATGTTGACTTACAACACAAATTCGGAGTGGATTGATTAGGTTGAAGACAAGGATTGATTATGTAGGATAACGATCAATTCAATGCCTTGGTCAATTTGGGAAAATAACTCCTCAAACAAGATTTTAAAGTTCTTTTTTTTTTTGTGTTGAGGAATAATGATGGATGCAAAGGGGAGATATGTTGTTGAAGATGTTTAGGTCTTGTGATAAGGTGGATATTCCAAATGGTGGAATGGTCAATGCGAATGTGGTAAATGGAAATTTTTTGGAAAGGTTAAATGGAGGTTTGGAATGCTCAAATGAGTGTTTCAACTGGTCAAATGAGTGTTTAGGGTGATCAAATGGTCAAATGGAGGTTTCGGGGATTCAAACGAAGATTTAAAATGATCAAACGGGTGAAACTGTCTGTTCAGGGGGCGTATTTGCACTTCTGCAAAAAAACCTGGAATAGAGGGCAAGGTCGCCCCTCTATAGAAAATGGCTGAAATAGAGGGCAAGGTTGCCCCTCTACAGAAAATGGCTGAAATAGAGGGCAAGGTCGCCCCTCTGCAGTGAATGGCTAAAACAGAGGGCAAGGTCACCCCTCTGCAGTGAATGGCTAAAACAGAGGGCAAGGTCGCCCCTCTGTAGTGAAAATTTAAACTTGGTTTGGATAAGGGATTTTGGCAAGGACTTAAAATGGTTTAATGATAGTTTGACTTACCAAAATTTATTGGTTCTTCATAGAAAGACACTTTGAACAAGCACAATCCTATGATTAACGTTTCAATGGGTATGGCTGGCAAAGGTCTTACTCTAGGATGAACAAGGTTTCTAGGGAGTCCTCAATATATGCTCGGTATGTGAGGCACAAATCGTGAACACTAGTCTGTCACAAGCGTGATTTGGAAGCTCCAGCGAGATACTAAAAGGCTCAGACCAACTCTTCATGTCTATCTAGGTATCACCCTAGCTTCGACATTTCACCAATTACGACATAACTGGATTAGGGTATAGCTTTGGCTCTCCCCCCTTTATATACCCCGCCAATACGTGTGGTTGGGATCATCCCTTGGGGTGATGAAATCCCTAAGCAGGTCCCGCTAAGAAGATGACACTAATTGTTTCCAACTACCTCCTTCGGATCCGCACAATGTGCAAAGGAGGAAAGTGAAAAAAAACTAATGCCCCCTTAAGGTAAAATAAGTAAAATAGACACAACAAACAACAAATATTACTTTCCCCTACTTATACTAAGTACATAGATAAAATAGCAAGGACAGACTTTTTTAAAAATCAAAATAAAAAGAAAGGTCCTGCAAGGAAATGTTAGTTGTTTATCTTCTTGCCCTTCTTTGTGATATGCAGCAAATCTAACTTCACTCACCACCAAACAAGATTAGAGGATTAGTGCATGAAACAACAAAAGCAAGAAGACAAACATGAAGTTCAAGTGCACCTTTTTACCCTTTTGAATGTGTTGTTAAGGACAGGTTCGCCCCTCTGCAGAAAATAGTCAAAAATAGTAAAAGGGCAGATTTGCCCCTTTGTGGAAAATAGTCAGAAAATAGCCTAAAAGGGAAGATTCGCCCCTCTGTAGAAAATAGTCAAAAATAGTAAAGGGCATGTTCGCCCCTCTGCAGAAAATAGTCAAAAAACAACCTAAAAGGGAAAATTCACCCCTCTGTAGAAAACAGTCAAAAATAGTAAAGGGTTGGTTCGCCCCTCTACAGAAAACAGTCGGAAAATAGCCTAAAAGGGAAGATTCACCCCTCTACAGAAAAAAATCAGAAATAGAGGGCAAGGTCGCCCCTCTACAGAGAACAGTCAGAAATAGAGGGTAGGGTCGCCCCTCTACAGAAAATAGTCAAAAACAGAGGGCAATGTCGCCCCTCTGTAGAGAACAATCGAAAATAGCAAAGGGTAGGGTCGCCCCTCTATAGAAAATAGTTAGAAACAAAGGGCAAGGTCGCCCCTCTGTGCCGTCGAGGAGGGCAAGTTCGGCCCTCTGCGACCTGAATCTGCAAACAAGCAAACAACAAAAAAATGTGAAAGAAGGAGACCCCTTTGTGGGTCCCACTGGGCATGCCAGAAATGTGATCCTAATAAAATGCTGCTTCCTAAATGTGAGATGTATTAAAAGAAACTAATAATGCAAATGGGAAGAAGCAACAAGATAATAGGGCACCTCAATGATTAGCCTAAGAAAATGAATAATATGAAAGCAAGATAAACAAATAAATTGTTGTTATACCTTCATGTTGTTGCTTCCTTGGTTGGCCCTTGATGTTGAAGTCTTGTGTGCTCTTTGGATGGCAATGAAATGAAGTGGATGTAAGATGAATTGATGCAATATGGGTGCTAAAATGGATGAGAGCTTGAATGACAATTTTGCAAGAGTTTATTTGCAAAAGACTTGATCCCCTAAAATGAAGGAATTGAAGGGGTATTTATAGGCCAAATTGAATTCTGTAGAGAATTCAACGATTGGGATTGATCCAACAAAGATCAGGATGAAGGGCTATGGTGAGTTGAGGACTCACAAGCTCTCACATCTTGATATGTGGAGGGTGAGATATCCTAAGGTGGAGTGATGTGGAAATGAAGTGGAAGAGAAGAACAAGAGGTGGAAGAAAAGTACATGAGGTGGATGAAGGACAAGTACCTTTGAGGTACCTTGGGGAATGAGAAGATTTCTTCAAAAAAGAACTTCTTGTCCCCAAATGAGGATGAAAGAGACTTTTGAGGAATTTTATAATTCCCTAAAAATCTCCATAGGAAAAGAGGAAATGTGTGAGAAAAATAAATGTAAATTAAAAATTTACATTTAATGGAGGATTCATTGGATAAAAGGAGGTATCCAAAAAGCTGGAGATTTGTCACATTTGGGAGATGTGACAAGTCCAAGGTTCTAGAAGCCTTTGACACATGCGAAGTGACAAGGCAAGGCTTCTAGAATCTTGCATGGGGATGGGAAAGACCTTGGAAAGATAAAAATGAATTAAAAATTCACATGGGGAAGAGAGGAATTTTGGTTGAATAAATGTGAATTAAAAATTCACATGGGGAAGGGAGTCTATATCAAAAATGGTAAGTGGGAAGGTTGACCAGAAAAGGTAAGCCAAATGTGGCTAATGATTCTGATTAAGGTTGTGCAAACATAGGATTAAGGTAATTAATGGGAGATTAGAGGCAAGTGGGAGATTATGGAGGATGTGATACTTAATCAAGATTAAGTGGTGCACATCCTAATCACAGATTAATTAATTTAATCCGGATTAAAAGAGGGTTATGGAGAATGTGACAAGGAGAGAGAAAAGAGAAATTAAAAATTAATTTTAATCCAAATAGGTTAAAAGACTAAATTAAATAATTTTTCATATTTATTTAATTTGGAGAAGAATAGGGTGTAAGGTAAAGTATTTAATTTATTTAATTAGATACTTTAAGAACCTTAGGTAGAAAATGAAATAATGATTAAATAAATTATTTAATCACTATTAATGGAATAGATGAATATAATAGACAATTTTGATCATATGGAAGTGATCAAATTTGGATGTCTACACTTGCTTGAGAGTTTACAAAACATCTTATTGTTTGTTTTGGATATCTATTGCATGTGACAGGTGATTACATGCAGGTGATTCTTGGGGACTGTGAAGTTGGATTTATCAACTTCTACAATTTACACAGTAAAATTCTAAAAAGTTTAAATTGTCTCTAGACTTTAAAGATCATTAAATTTATATAATCTTTAAATTATTGAAAACTTACACATGTACCTTTTCTAACCAATCTTGAAATATAGTCATTATCAATTGAAATCAAAGGAATGTCTTGAAATATTTCATCCTCATTTTCTTTGTATGTGTCTAAAACAAATAGTGGAACCATATCCCATTTGCTAACATATTCAAGTTCTTCATTGTTGCATGCATGAGAGTTTATTGAAATGCACTTAGTGCAGAAACACGAGTAATCCCTTGTGTATAATGTCCATCCAGGGTGACTATTTGAGCTCATAACATAATGCAAATATCTTGTTTTTTCTACCCTCTTGCATCCATGCATAGATCTTCTATCCAAACCTAGATACATTTACTTGCAACAAACTTATGTGAACAAACATGTGTGTATATATATAAATTTTAAATTTAAATTAATTTAATTTTTTGAAAATGTAATTTATACATACTCGATATCTCCCAAAACACTGTATGTGGAATGTTTCAGTTTGTTCTTGAAGATGTGCCAAACTCATTTGATGCAAAGTGTTTCTTGCACCATTCAATAACATCATGTGCATTATCTATACAATCTTTTGAATAACTCATTTGATTTTTTCTTAAAGCACGTTTGATGCAAGCTCCTGCACCATCATGCTCACCCTTTCCATGCCTACTCTAAAAGAAAATCCAAACATGTGTATGTTCTAAATTTTATGATATCTAGAAAGTGCATAAAATCGTTGTGATGATTTTAATTGTGCCACACATCCATATTACCATACAAAATTCTTTTCAAATTTTACACCCCTACTTCTCAAATTCTCTAAAAATAAATTGTAAAACAATGTTGTAAAAAAAGTGTTCCATGCTCTTTATCATCACTAATATAGAAGTGATATTCTTTCTTGATGGCCCATTGTTCATCTATACTCTCAACACCATCCAATTCTGATTGTGCATTTTGATAAAACACATGAACCATAATAGTGACCTACTTTGAAAAGTAAAATTTTGATCGAATCTCTTTTTGATGTACAAAAGAGTAATTTTATGCAAATTCAACTAGTGATAGAAATGTTCCAAGTGGGAAAGTATCTCTTAATGTTTTGAAATTGATGTTCTTTCCACTTAGCATAAAAGGAATGTTGTATGTATGGTTGTATCAATTTTTGAAAATCTTTTGTAAATTTCCCAATAGGTATCTCCTCTTCTACATAGTTTGACCTTGTGGATTCTTTCCCAAAATTTGTTTGAAACTTTACATAATTTTAAATCTTGTAATTCATTATCATTTTTAGGTCAAAATCTTCATTTGTTGAAGGAAATTTAGCCAAATTTCCACATCTTTCACAGATTCGTTTTTTGCATTTTATTTGAGGTCCATTTTCATGATCACATAACAGATCCTTTATGAACAAACATAGCTATTTAGGAGGTGCCTTTTGAAAACCATATATTTCTTCTCTCATCTTTTGAAAAACCTAATAGTAGAGATCAAATTCAATGTGATGGGTATGTGCAGGATCATCATGGAAAAAACAAGCCCTTAAGTGGCAATAAAATTCAAAAAAATAGAGTTAGGTAACTTGATGTAAAAATTTGAATAATTTATCTATATTATTTCAAAAATATGTAAAAATAGAATCTGTATAAAATTGAATTTAGTTCGTAAACTACTAGGTTTATTTAAAAAAACAAAAATCTATTTGGTGAAAATTTCAAATTTCAATGGAGTAGTACTTAAATTTCAGGGAAAAAATAAGAAGTAGGTATCTGTCTGACCACCCTAGTCACAATAAAATGATAATATTTTTTTATAATATTTTAGATTAAAGTAGGGGACTCATGTCCCGATGTGATGCATATTTTTTTGTAATTTTTTTTCAAGTAAATAATTAATTATGAATTTTTTATTACAAATTTTTAAAAGTATAAAAACTCGTATGTCTAACCACCTTAACTTGGTCAAAACTTCATGAAATTCAATTTTTATTTTTTTAATCCTATAGTATGCAAATCATAGAATGTGATGCATATTTTAAATTAAAAAAATGTGATACTATGTGAAATCTATAGATGTTTTTCAATCATCCTATCAATCAAGACTTTAGTCATAATTCAAATAGAAAACGAATAATAATTATTAATTAAATTCAAAGTAAAGAATAATTTATATTGGCAGAAATATGAGAATCTCCTTTAAAAACCCTTTTCGTTTCATCAATTTTGGGTAAAAAAAAGTTGTCAACCACATGGGCCATCATATCACTTAGATACCACCACTTTTTGGCCCATCATGATCCTGCACATACCCTGATAACAAAAACAACAAGTTTCAAAAAACTTTTTTATCTTCACATAATATGGCTTTAACCTTTCAAACATTGTTTGCCCAATCTTTATATGAGGATACATATTAAAAAATTTCATATACATGTCAAGCTGTGTTATGTCTATCCAATGTTTAATATGTTCTTCATAAATACCAGGTCCAATTTTGTTCCTCCTAACATCTCTAGTATTTGATGATGGACGGGTCAAATCATTCAAAAAACTTGAGATCAAGTTCCTAACAACATCTTCAATCATGTCAGAATGGGGATCTCTACACATAGTTTCGCAATTGCCTTCAGAACTATCATCCAAAACCTTTCTCTTTTTTCTCATATTTTATTAGTGTTGTTCTACTATAACCAAATTCAGTGGAAAGTGATAACATTTTTCTTTTTCTTGATATTTCTTTATTTAAAACAGATGTCAAAATCACCTTTCTTGCAATGGCCTTATCCACTGATCAAGATCCTTTCCCAATGGAATCTAAACCTTTTTAAAAAATTTCAAGAATATATTTTTGTAGTTTGATGTGTTTCCTCTTATTCAATGCAGAATGTACACCCAACAATGTAATGACTCTTTTAGCTCATTACAAAGAAGTAAACATGATAACAAATTGGTTTTTTCAAGTGTTTCAAGATGATTGAAATGATCATGGATTATTCTATTTACAAATTTATTCATTGATCTCTTACTCCTATTTTTAGGTTGGTCGACATAACATTTCCATTTCTCCATATCCATTTCAAGTAAATGATCTAAATTTATATAAGAAATTTTTTTCCCCACCTTTTCAACTACTTTTATATGCTCATCCATTGGTGTAGAAGGAAGTGATCCTGAACCCTCTCCAATATGAATTGTTTCAACTCGAGCCTCCTCCCTATCTTCAAGGTCCATGTGTTCTTCAACTGATTTGTTTGGTCCAATATCTAGATTGGGCTCAACTTCTGCTTGAGAACTTCCTGCTTGTTGAGCCATTTCTACATGTCACAAAATTTTGTGCAAAGAAAGTGAGAGATGATGATATATAAGTGGAGTTGAACATATGAAATCAAATGAGATAAAATATTCTTGAACTTAAGAATTCCATGGACAAAATGCATTTAAAAATAGATGATAAAAAATTATTAGACTCTAAATGTAGAATAGAGGATAAGGGTGATAAGTGGACACTTGAACTATGGATTAATGGAATGGATTGTTTTAGGAAACTCTTGATGGTGAAGGTAGGTGGATGGAGGATGAAATATTATGCATGTTTGGTATGGAGGATTAGAAGTTTGACTAGGACATGATGTGGATATCTTGACTTGGAGGACATGTAGATTTGTTTGTTTTTGAAATGATATATATATATATATATTCAAGGACTATGTGGGATGATATATATGTATGGAAGGACTATGTGATGCGATCTATGTATACAAGACTAGGAATTTATGTAAGGAATAGGATGCAATGAAAAGTATATGATTCTAAGATGGGATATATGAAAATGGTGGAATATGATGTGATAAGGTAAGAATGCAAGAGCTCAAATGCTAAGAGGGTACATGTAGGAGATGATGGAATCCAAAAGGATTTCCCTAGACTCAAGGATAATGGTATGTTCCCTAACTCAAGTCCATGATAAACCTTAAGTGATCAGTGGGTGATAGATAAAAAATGGGTTGATTTTGAGACCTATGAAGAGTAGTGGAAGTGCAAGCTAAGGGTTCTATTTTATCAATGATGAATATACAAAGGACTAAATTCGTGGAACATGCAACTTGGTTAGGTGATATGATCTTGATCATATATGCAAGGGTTTGTACATGCAGTAATTAGGTGGAATGATATTTATGTATGCAAGGACTATGTGATGTGATCTATGTATGCAAGACTAGGAATATGTAAGGACTAGGATGCAATGAAAAGGATATGATTATAAGATGGGATATATGAAAAATGTATCATATGATGTGATAAGCTAAGAATGAAATAGCTCAAATGCAACTCTAGGTCAAAATTTGGCTATGATGCAAGGCTTGACTTGTGTTATGAAGGATAAACTCAAGGGACCAATGATCAAGAGAGGGTATGTAGGAGATGATGGACTCCAAAAGGATTTCCCTATGCTCAAGGATAATTGTATGTTCCCTAACTCAATTCCATGATAAACCTTAAGTGATGTGGGTGATAGATAGAAAATGGGTTGATTTTGAGACCTATGAAGAGTAGTGGAAGTGCAAGCTAAGGGTTCTATTTGATCAATGATGAATATGCAAAGGACTAAATTCATGGAATATATGAAAAATGGTTAGGTGATATGATCTTGATATATGCAAGGGATTTTACATGCAAGAGATAGGTGTAATGATATATATATATATATATATATATATATATATATATATATATATATATATATATATATATATATATGCAAGCACTATGTGATGTGATCTATGTATGCAAGACTAAGAATATGTAAGGACTAGGATGCAATTAAAAGGATATGATTATAATATGGGATATATGAAAATGGTATGATATTATGTAAGAAGATAAGAATCCAAGAGCTAAAATGCAACAATAGGTCCAAATTTGGTTGCAAGGCTTGACTTGTGTTATGATGGATAAACACAAGGGACCAAGGATCAAGAGATGGTATGTAGGAGATGATGGAATCCAAAAGTATTTACCTAGACTCAAGGATAATGGTATGTTCCCTAACTAAATTACATGATAAACCTTAAGTGATGTGGGTGATAGATAGGAAATGGGTTGATTTTGAGACCTATGAAGAGTAGTGGAAGTGCAAGCTAATGGTTCTATTTTATCAATAATGAATATACAAAGGAATAAGTTCATGGAATGTATGCAGCTCGGTTAGGTGATATGATCTTGATATATGCAAGGGGTTGTACATGCAAGAACTAGGTGGAATGATATATATGTATGCAAGGACTATGTGATGTGATCTATGTATGCAAGACTAGGAATATGTAAGGACTAGGATGCAATGAAAATGATAGGATTATAAAATGGGATATATGAAAATGGTATGATATGATCTGATAAGCTAAGAATTAAAGAGATCAAATGCAATTCTAGGTCCAAATATACTTGCTAAGAATGCAAGGCTTGACTTGTGTTATTATGGATAAAAACAAGTGACCAATGATCAAGAGAGGGTATGTAGGAGATGATGGACTCCAAAAGGATTTAATTAGACAAGCAAGGATAATGGTATGTTCCCTAACTCAAGTCCATGGTAAACATTAAGTGATGTGGGTGATAGATAGCCAATGGGTTGATTTTGATACCTAGGAAGAGTAGTGGAAGTGGAAGCTAAGGGTTCTATTTGATCAATGATGAATATTAAAAGGACTAAATTCATGGAACATGCAAAGGTTAGGTGATATGATCTTGATATGCAAGGGGTTGTATATTCAAGAACTAGGTGGAATTATATACATGTATGCAAGGACTATATGATGTGATCTATTTATGAAAGACTATGATGAAAGGGCTATGAATATGAAAGGACTATATGAGATGGAAAGACTAGGTGGAATGCAAGGATTGAAAAATTAGAACTAAAGAATGATGGCCCCAAGAAACCTAAGTGATACTTGTTAATGTTGTATGTTTTTGTTGTTTCATGTTTTGGGATTTTGAAAGGTTTAAGGTGTTTCCAACTACTAGGTGTGATGATTTTTTGAGGTTTATTTTTAAACACACATGCAAGACATAGTAGGCATTTTTTTTTATTTTAACAATACAAGCACAAATTCTAAGGTTGGAAAGGACTATATTCAATGGATTCCACATGGGTTTCCCCAGCTGCACTTATTCTTAGCGAGTGAATTAGAAGCTTGGACAAACTGGCTCCCCCTTACATTGAACTCACTTCTCAAGTCAACCAAGCTTCGAGCCCTCATGAATCTCCCATGACAAACTCTTCACCTCTACTAAGAACTACAAGAATGTGGATGCCTTGGCAATGATTGTTGCTGCACCAATGGATAGAAGGGATTTTGGCTTTCTATAACAAGAGGGTTCTAGTGAATACTTGGGGACATGGAACCTCACAAGCATACAAAAATCCACTTAAGGCTTTAACCAATCTACTAGGGGATCTTATACCTTTAAAAGAAAAAGGTAGGTACCTATTTTTGAATGGAACATGCACGACTAAGGCCTACATACCATGAGGACTTGAAAATTTAGAATCATACTTTTACTTATTGGCCTAAGCAAAAAAATGGTTGGAGTCATTCTCACATGTGAGGTAAGCCCCTCTAAGGTATTAAGAACATACAAAGAGGATGGGTCTAGTTTATGATCACCAAATTCGCACAAGGTGAGATCATACTCCCTACAATCTAAAGCATAAAAAATAGTGTTCATTCACTACCTAATTAAATCAATATGACGGAAGATAGATGTTCATTTTAAAGCACCAATTGAAATGTGTTCTAAGCTAAAAGATAGTTTGTTTCAAAATCAAGTCTTCAATCAATCGTCTTGCACCAAATTAGTTAGTAGTTCTTGTACACATCTAAAAATGATCACGGTTGATTGAACCTGTTAATTAATTAAATATGAATTGTTTAATTAATGTTCTTAAGTCATCTACATATAAATAAATTTAATTATTTATTTATATTGTTCATTTTCTAATTCTTCTAGTTTAATTAAATAAATAAGTTTATTTAATTAATGCTATCTTCCTCTTAATTAATTAAATAAATTTTACAATTTATTTACATTAATTATCATAATTTTAAATTCCAAATTTAAATGATATTCTTCTTTCCACACTTAATTAAATACTTTTGATATTTAATTAAATCATTTTCCAAATTTCCCATTCTTCTCACATAATTAAATATTTGCAATATTTAATTAAAGCCTTTTCATATTTCTATCATACATAATTCAATATTTATTTATTTAATTATGAGAGACACCTTTCAATTGTCTCTTCATTTTTTGTCTCTCAAAATCCTATTCTTTTCGAATTCTCGATCTCTCACTGTTCATTTCAACATGTTTGAACTCAACCATCGATCTTGGCTAATTGAATTCCTACCTTCAACAATCTATAAATACAACCCTCTTATGAGTGGAAAAATACCTTGGATCTCAGATTTTCATGCGTAGTTACTATAGTCGCATCTTAGCATTCATTAGCATTTTAATTCAATAGTTTAATCTTTTAGATGCATATGCATTTTTAATCTCATTCTCTCAAGCTGCCATTCTACAAGCTATTCTTTTAAACAACTGAGAGCAAGCATCTTGGAGTGAATCCTTAGAGATAGAGGACAATGGGATGAATTTGAAGAAGCTGTGGTTTAGAGTTTGCATTTACTTTCTTTAATTTCATTTCTTCAATCTAATGTTTCATTGGTGTATTAGATTAGATTAAATTTGATTGACACTTTCTAACATACACATTTCTGGCGCCCACCGTGGGGCCAAGCCCCGTATTTAATTTATCTTTTTACATATTTTTTTGGCAGGTGATGGACAAAAACCACGTTTTAGCACATCTGAGTCATGGTTTAGCGCATACGAAGACTATTGTAGTGCATACGATGATTGTTTTGGCGCATACATTACCTGTTCTAGCACATACATGAACTCTTTAAGCACATACGATGACTATTTCGGCACATCCTTGTGAACTCTTTCTACGCATTCATAACCTGTTTCAGCACATACGACGACTATTCTGGCGCATCTACGAGATCTTTCGGTGCATACATAACCTATTTCGGTGCATACATCTTCTGTTTCGGTGCATACAGTTGTAAAATTTTAAAATTATGATTTCGACACAATCCATGGACAAGATTTTTTTGATGTTATTTTTAATAGAATGAACCAATCCTAGGGTAGACATTTAAATCTGAATTAACCAATCCTAGGATAGTCACAAAACATAATTTTCTTTTGGTTAAAATGAATTCCATGTTTTTAGTGAAGCAACATCTTCACTTAGAATAGAAAATTTGTCCATTTGGGATTTAAAATTGAACCATTATTTGTTTGTTGTGATTTTGGGTAATAGGTCTATGCTCTCCCCTTAACTGGATGATCAAAATACCAGACTTACCTTTCATTTTCATGCAATTTTTATGGTTTCTTACATCCTTTAGCAGGCCTGCTCTTGTGGGAAAAAATACTCACCCAAGAGGAATGACCTAAGTGGGAACACCTAAAGCCAAGGTTTCCAACCCACTGTAATCAAAAGCAAGTTGTTCTAAAGGTTGGGAGGTCTCTCGAGGGAATATATCTATTTGCCACACTGAACGGATACCCTTACTACAAACCATAGTGTAGAAAGCCAACCGTGTCAGTATCCAAACATCATTTTAATCACAGTGCAAGGGGAGGGAAAAATCTACCCCCAAGACACTCACCATATAGTTGCCACAGATTTTTCCTCAAGGGATTCAGTATCCACTTCTGTCACTTTGAGTACAGACCTAGAAAAGAAAAAAACATGGGCACCCTCTAGTAGGTGACAAGGCTGTGTGAGTCGATGCGATTTTAAGTTGTGGGCTGTGATTACTTTGATGACCTATTTGACAAATTAAGAGTGAGTCTAATTGAAATTTTCTTATATTGTTCGAAACCTATGGAAATCTCAAGAACATACACTCTTTGTTTAGATTTTAGGCTTAACAAAACAATCGTATGCTTCTATGCTATGTTTTTCACATTTAAATCAGTTTAAGATCATCCAAAACAAGAAAATTTTATCAAACTGTCAAAACATGTCAGTCTCTGAGCTGATTTAGTGCATTCATGCCTGTCTTAGTGCATTCGTGCTCTATCTTAGTGCATCCATGCTCTGTTTTAGTGCATTCAGTCTCTATTTCAGCACATTCAGGCTCTATTTCAGCACATTTGTGCTCTGTCTTAGTGCATTCGTGCTCTATTTCAACACATTCAGTCTCTATTTCAGCACATTTGTGCTCTGTTTCAGTGCATCTGTGCTCTGTTTGGGTGCATCTATGCTCTGTTCTAGTGCATATGTGCTCTATTTTGATGCATCTGTGCTCTATTTTAATGCACATCTATTTTTTGAGCCTAGGTGATTTTTTTTGGTTTTCAGAAATCAAATTATATTCATCCTTCTTATTTTTCCCCAACCTGCAATCGCATATACTACTCGTCCAAACCAAATTCTACAATAGAGAACTTAATCACATTAGGCATCTACAAAATTCATCTTTCTACAAAGCTAGGATCAAACTTCACAAAGTGCAAAATCACCTTTATTTTTCAATTTTTGGTTTAATTCCCGCAAACAGGATTTTCATCCTTTCATTCAAGGAATCACGAGCTAAAAAATAATAATCTTTTAATTCATAGAATCTTCATTCTATCCTGACTTTCATATCCATCGCCATTGCACTATTTCATTCCTTTGATCAAAGTTAGTAGGATTGGAGTAAAGCTTATGCTTGCTACCACGAGATCTCGAAAGCACTTAGAAAGAGATGAAAGTACAATGAGCAAAATGGCTGAAAATAGTGAGAGGGAGGAAAAACTCTTTAACAATCCAAATATTGAAGAGTTAACGAAAGAAAAACTTCAAGAAGTGGAATAGGATCCCCAATTCCATACTCTTATGGAAAAGATTTTAGAACAAAACAAGGAAAGATACTTTCTTTCATTAGCTATTCAAGGAGCTAAGTTACCTGCTGATTTTGACACAGAAGGGATTAAAGAAGATCCCAAAGCTCCTCCTAATGATTTTAGTGCCTGTACTCAACAAATCAAGGAATTACAAAGGCAAATAAAAGAAATGCAAGGAGGAACAATGAAGAAGTATGTTTTGGATGAGATATGTCCTTATCCATTCGATAGGAGTCTTCGAATGATTCCTTTTCCAAAACATTGTGAAATCCCTAAGTTTGATAAGTATAATGGGAAAATTGATCCCATTGAACATGTGAGGGATTTTTGAAATATGAGCTTAGAGTTTTCTCATGATGATACCTACTTAATGTGGTTGTTTCCATGAAGTCTGGGTGGACAATCCATGGAGTGGCTTTCAAAGATCACTCCCCCCATCAAAACCTTTGAAGAGTTGATAAATAAGTTTATATCGCAATACTCTTACAACATCCAACATTAGATAACCATGCTTGATCTTTGTAAGATAAAACAAAAAGTAGGGGAATCTTTCACTACATTTTTGCAAAGATGGAGAAGAACGTTTGCAAGATACTCTTGTCTTGTTCCTGAAAAGGAAAAAATGGAAATCTTCATCAATAGTCTTAATCAAGAAATGAGTTATAGACTAAACCTTCATTGTCCTCCATCATTTGAAAAGTTGATTGAAAACGCAATTACTATTGAAGGTGCATTGATCAAGCGTGGAGTTTTAAAAGTTGATAAAGAGGGTTCAAATTTGTACGACAACAACAACAACCATAATAACAACAATGACAAGTCACAATTTTGGACTCGAAATAAAAATGTTGTGAATGATGGGGTAGTAGGTGCTAACAATATGAATATGAAGCCCTCCATTCTTAATGTGTCAGGTGTTCAATACAACAATAATACTGGACATTCTAGCACCCAAGGCAATGTTTCTAATCAAGGAAACACAACTAATACTCATGGAAATAATTTTGGCAATAATCAAAATTCAAATACACCTGGACCATCATACTTTTGAAGTTGATGAAGTTTCACTCCCTTGGGCCAATCTTTGGAATCCATTCTCAAAGAATTATTGAATCAAAACGCTATTACATTGCCACCAAAAAAAGACTATGAGCCTCGAGTTAAACCACCATCATGGAATGAATCACACTTCTGTGATTATCATAGATACAAAGGTCATAAGACAAACAGTTGCCAAGGGTTAAAGAATATTGTTCAAGATTTGATTGATAATCACACCATCATAGTTGAGGGACACAATGTCAATAATGATCATCAAGCATTCAAGAATCCGCTCCCTAATTATCACAAAGGGGAATCCTCAAATGATAAGGGAAAGAATGTTAATAACATCCATGACATTATTATCAATCATATCTATATTGATGATCCTCAAATCAATTTTATCTAGATCAAAGCTAAGCTAGAATATCGAGAGGTCAATGTTACAACAAGGGGACAAGCCAAGATCATTGTCAAAGGTGGCTCATCTAAAGCAGCAATTCCCCCTCCAAGTCAATACAATTTGGTTGATCAATTACGAAAAATGTCAGCCCAAATTTCTATCTTGGAACTTTTAAAGTTATCACCTGCACATAAGGAAATTCTAGAAAAGGCTCTCGTCAGTACAACTGTATCTCCTAATCTAGATACCGATAAATTTCAAGCCATGGTGGGACACTTGTCCTCAAACGCATGTTTATATTTTTCTGAAAAAGATGATTCATCCATAACCCATCTTTATAATTCATCACTCTATTTAGAAGTCATGGTTCACAAAGCCCGCATTAGACATGTCCTTATAGATGGGGGAGCTGGATTAAACATTTGTACTTCAAAATTGGTCCTAGCTTTGGGATATTCAGCAAACTCCATAGACCCACAAAGGAAAATTACAATCAAGGCCTATGATGATGAGGAAAGGACTTCAAAAGGTCTTATCATGTTACCAATTAGGGTGGGACCTGTTGTGAAGAATACCTTTTGTCAGGTTCTCGATCGAGATTTAACCTATAATATACTATTGGGTTGTCCATGGATCCATGACATGCAAGAAATCCCGTCTACTTATCATCAATGTTTGAAGTTTCCATATGATGGATAGGATGTAACAATACTCGCTGATCACAACAACAGTCAAACTGTTCTAACCTAAGAGCAACTTAGGACACATTTGTCCCACATAATAGAGAGGCTTTGGCCATCTCTACCTCCAAAAACAAAGAACAAGTGCAAGAAATGATAAGCAATTTTGGCAGCAAACTAAAATTGAAAGATAATGGGGTGGGAGAATACTCTTTATCTCTCTCTAATCTACCCCTATCCCCAAGATCCCATGGTCAGCTATCAACATCTACACAATAGGCTACAACAACTTTAGCCTCAATTTCAAAACCCATCACCAAGTTTAATGGGATTTTTATGAAAGAAACTAAAGTAGAAGATAGAGCTATTTTGGATTGGCTCTACGAAGATGAAGAAGAATCCGTACATCATATCAAGTTACCCACAAAACAATATGGAAAAGGGTATGATATCATGCAACATATGGGTTGTGAAGGAAATGGCCCTCTAGGTAAAAGGAAAGAGGGCATTATTGAACCTGTCCAATTAAAAACAATGCATCCAAAAGATAAGACTAGGTTAGGATATGGTGAAGATACTAATGAAAAAGTAACACAAAGGCCATCAAATGAGGAATTAGCTGAAACAATTCTAAGAATTCAAGCGAACAATTCTGACATAGACTCAAATGAATATGAATGTGATGACTTCTCAGATGATACTATTGTCTCAGAGAAAAGAGTGGATGTGATACACAAATTTTCACCTACATTCTTACAAGGAGAAATCTCAAGACCTCCACTTGAATACGTCATACAAAGTGATCATGACTCTAGTGAGACTAATTCGATTCAAAGCAAGATAGATCATTTTGAGGAGGATACCATCTTAGACTTCTCCCATGATAACGTTGACAATAACATCATGACCTTAATGGCCAATGACCTTACTCATCCTAATGATCCATTACCTTTAGTTCATCCCGAACTCATTGATTGGGAACAAGTCGCACCCATTGATGTTCCAACTTTTCCAAATGACGAAACCATAATAAACTTTCTTTGTTCATCCCATCCCAAAACAAGTTCCACCGAGGAATCACGAGATTAGAGTTTTCGACAGGAAAGTGCCAAGTTTCTTAGCTATGAAATAAATAATATAAAAGAAAGACCTAATGGTGAAAACCTAACAAAGGCAGTATTAGGTCAAGAAAAAAGAAAAATGAAAGAAAGATCTAATGGTGAAAACCTAACAAAGCCAGTATTAGATCAAGAAAAGAGAAAAATAAAAAGTGTATCCAATGGTGAAAACATTTCAAAGGTGCCAGAGAATGGGAAACTTGACACTCTTCCGGAGTATTATCAGGAAAGATCTTCCATTCTAATCGAACCAATGGAGGCACTCAATATAGGTACTACAGAAAATCCTAAATTTTTGCAATTGGCTACATCTCTGATAGAAGAAGAAGTACCTAAATTCACAGAATTTCTCAAGAACAATCAAATCAGTTTTGCATGGTCCTATGCAGATATGCCTGGATTGGATCCAAATCTCATCATGCATCATTTATCTATTACACCGGGGGCAAAACCTGTAAAATAGAAACTCTGAAAAATGCATCCCCATGTTGCGTTGTTGGTTAAAGAGGAATTAAAGAAACTTCTAGATGTTGGATTCATTCGATCTATGGATTATGTTGAATGCATCTCCAATATCATACCTCTTTCAAAGCCAGACGGAAGGATTAGAATTTGCATAGATTTCAAGGATTTGAACAAAGCATATCCTAAAGATGACTTTCCTTTACCAAACATCGATATGATTATGGATTTAACTACTGGACATGCAATGTACTCATTAATGGATGGATTTTTAGGATACAACCAGATAAAGATTGCACTAGAAGATCAGGATAAAACAAAATTCACATGTCATTGGGGTACATATTGTTGGAACATAATGCCATTTGGATTGAAAAATGCAGGAGCTACCTACCAATGAACAATGACAAAAAATTTTCATGATATGATGCATACATTCATGGAGGATTATGTTGATGATCTTCTTGCCAAGTCTAACACTAGAGAAGGACACATCCATGTCTTATCTAAAATTTTCAAAAGAATGGAACAATTCAAAGTGAGACTTAATCCAAAGAAATGTGTCTTTGGAGTGAAATCTAGAAAGTTATTAGGTTACATCGTGTCAGAAAAGGGAATTGAAGTGGATCCAACTAAGGTACAAGTAATTCTTGATATGCCACCACCAAGGAACATTAGTCAACTACACTCTTTACAAGGATGGCTACAATCCATTTGAAGATTCATTGCTCAACTAGTGGATAAAAGTTTACCATTTACACATCTATTACACAAGAATATTCCATTCAAGTGGGAGTATAAATGTGAAGTAGTATTTAATCAAATAAAGCAGTATCTCATGAATCCACCGGTATTGATTCCACCAATATAGGGTGCGCCTCTCATATTATATATTGCTGCCATGGAAGTGTCTTTAGGAGCATTATTGGCACAAGAAGACAACTCAGGAAAAGAACGAGCCATTTATTACATCAGCTGAACCCTAACAAGTCACGAGCTAAATTACACATTCATTGAAAAATATTGTTTAGCAGTGGTGTTTACTTCTCAAAAATTATGACACTACATGCTGACTCATACAGTAAAGCTTGTGGCTAAGATTGACCCGCTCAAGTATCTTCTAAGCAAGGCAGCCATAATTGGCAGGTTGGCTAAATGGGTTATGATCTTAAGTGAGTTTGATATTCATTATGTGGATCGAAAAGCTATAAAGGGACAAGTAATTGTAGATCAATTAGCAGAAGTACCAATGCCAGCAGAACATCCTATACATGTTGATTTTCCTGATGCTGACATTTTCACAGCAAATATCCAACAATCGTGGTCTCTCTACTTTGATGGTTCTTACACTCAACATGGTTCAGGAGCAAGAATTTTTTATATTACACCTCAAGGACATACAATTCCAAAATCTTATCGGCTAATGTTTCCTTGCATAAACAACATAGCTGAATATGAGGCATTGATAATTGGTATGAGAATTGCAGTAGATTGGAAAATCGCAGAACTTCAAGTTTTTGGCGATTCACAACTTGTCATAAATCAAATCAATGACGAATATCACACTAAAGATGAAAAGTTGATACCTTACAAAAATTGGTGGAAGATCTCAAGAAATACTTTGTTAATATCAAGTTCGAACAAATTCCACGCATTGATAACAAAGCAGCAGTCGCTATGGCTACAATCGCCTCTCTACTCCAATTGTCAGAGAATAAAAAACGGTACGATTTCTTGGTGGAACAATTGTTTTCTCCTACCCATTATAACCCTGAAACACAAATCATTTTCCATCTAACAAGTTTTGAACCTTCCTTATATGGCCAAATCTACACTTACTTGAAAGATACTACTTTACCCATAGGCTTGTCTAAAAATCAAAAACAAAATTTCATTCGTCAATCATCCCTTTACACCTTAATTGTTGATATCTTATACCGGTGTGGTCTAGATGGTACCCTCCTTAGATGTCTTGAAACTGATGAATTGGAAAAAGCCTTACAAGAGGTCCATGGTGGAATTTGTGGGACACATTCAAGTGGACTAACCTTAGCAAAGAAACTTGTAAGATTAGGATACTACTGGCCTACCATGGAGAAAGAATCATTCACTTTTGTGAAAAAATGTGCAAAATGTCAGATTCATGGGAATCTCATTCATGCTCCTGCTCGGGAATTACAACCCTTCACCACAACATTGCCTTTCACTCAGTGGGGATTGGATTTGGTTGGAAAGATACATCCATCATCTTCAAATGGACATAAATTCATCATTATAGCCACTCAGTATTTCACTAAATGGATTGAAGTTGTTCCTCTAACAACTGTTATGGGAAAACAAATCTCTTCGTTCATCTTGAATTATATCATTTGCAGATATGGCATTCCTAACTCTATTATCATAGATAATGGTAGACCCTTTAAAAATCAAGATGTTGATGAACTATGTGAAAGATTCCGCATCCAACATAGGTTCTCTACACCTTATTATCTACAAAGGAATGGTCAAGCTGAAGCTTCAAACAGAACAATTCTAAAGATTTTGAAGAAAACAGTGAATGAAGTAGGTCGTGACTAGCATGTACAATTGAATCCAGCATTATGGGCCTATCGAACAAGCATTCGTACACCAACAGGAGCTACTCCTTATGCGTTGGTCTATGGCACAAAAGCTATTTTACCAGTGGAAGTTGAGATTCCCTCACTTTGAGTATCACTCAAAGGGCTAATCAATGATGAAGACTACAAAGTATCAAGATTACAAGAGTTATAACTGTTTGACGAATGGCGTCAAATTATGGTTAATCACTTGAAGGGATATCAACAAATCATGTCTCGCAGTTATAATCATAGAGTCAAACCATGAAATTTTCAAGTGGGTGATTTGGTTCTCAGAGAAAATCCTCAAAATCAACAAGATCGGGAAAAGAAAGGCAAGTTTGAACATAACTGGCTAGGCCCGTTCATTATCGTTGCAGCCTATGGATCGGGGGCATATCAATTATCAACAACAGAAGGGGACCTGTCTGAATATCTGATCAACATAATTCATCTAAAAAGGTTCTATACCTAAGAAAAAATCAAAAACAATATAAAAAGTCTTGAACCAAAAAAAAAGGAAAAAAAAACAACATTGCTTAGATGAAAACCTGGCAAACAGGCATCTTGGTAATAACAAAATTTCTATAAAATCAAGAAAAAGTGCAATAAAAACAAATGGTGAAAACCTGACAAACAAGCACCATTTTGTGATTTTATTTGGCTCTCTCATCTATTAGGATTCATTTTGCATATGCATCCTTGCATCGACATATCACACACCTCACTATCACATTCGCATTGCATCATTCTCCTTGGAATGACAAGAATCTCATCATTGCTTGATGATTTGAGGTTTTTCCATCGCAATAGTTGTGTCTAACAAGAGTCAAAGTACAAGGTCATTAGGAGGCAGTTCGCTTTTTGAAGCTTTTCTAGCAGGTAGTCGGCAGCGTGTGTCTAGCATCAGAATGTCTGAAACAAAAATATTGTCCATTTAAATTGAGCCTACATGATTATCTTGACAGATGATTTAAGAACAAATTGGATGATCTGAATCTAAATAAAATGAATGAAAAACTTAAAGCAATAAGTTACAAAATGTTGTTTTGATATTTGATGACATCATATCTTTGGAGTGGTTCAATGATGTACTGAACTAGAATCACAAGGAAGAAGTATGATTTTTCTTTGCTTGTTGTCTGTAAGTTAATCATTAGTATTGTTTAAATTGGTCGTGGGACATGCTCTACAAAGTATCATTAATGATATTTCAGAATTTGCATAGGAAAATGGTTAACTTTTGTCTATTTATGCAAGCAATACTCAGGTCATCCTGGTTCAATTATACCTCGATGCTTGTATTAACTTGCTACATCAAACATTATGGAAGCAGTACTCAGGTCATCATTGGTGCTAACATATCCTTTGATGCTTGTATTAACTTTCAACATATCAAAAGGCTCAATGATGACAACTAAACACAGCAGGAAACGGCAACAAGGAGAATGATTCATTATTTCATTTAGGATTGCATATTTCATCATTAGGACTGCATAATACATGTGCATTTCGAGAGCTTTTTCAATAGATTTTTGAGGGTGGATCACATTATTGAATATCTTTTTCAGACAATGGTTGAGTATGACTGGACATTTGTTACATCTCACTAGCATTATCATTGCATTACATTATCATGTTCACTATCATATCATTTTTCATCATGATCATTATAAATCATATGCATGGTTATTATTTTAATCATTCATCATTTATTAACATATACATTTGCATATTTCACACACATTCATAAATAAAATTGCATTCATATTTTTCACATCATTACATCATATATCATAAGTTCATTACATAATTGCACTTTCATTACATCATTATCATCATCATAAATCATAAATCTCATCTAAAACATTTACATCCTACATCATACAGTCATTGCATACATCATAAAAGAAAAGAAAAATTAATTTAGATCATATCATCATTGCATCATCATCCATGACATAGCATATAAAAATCAAAACATACATCCATAACATGTGCATAAATAATCCATAACACGTGCATAATCAAATCAACACTGCATATCATAGATCTCATCAAAACAAATGTCCAAGAATACAAGGATATCAAATGTTTCAAAAAGATATATCGCATACAATGGCATAAATGTGTACAAAATTCTCATCACTGAGGGGCATCTGGCTATGGACCATGACTACTGCTACCTCCAGAGGTAGTGGGCCTCGATGGATCTCTGCTCCTGGAGGCTCTGATTTCTCATTTGATCGGCTGACCCACACTCCTGGTCGCACTCCTAGAGTGACTGCGTGAGTGAGTTCGCGTCCGAGTACCTGACTGGGTAAAGGCTATCCGCCGCTCAGGTGGCACTACCTCAAAATACTACATCTTGTAATACTCGGCCTCCCAAGTAGTCTCTAATCCCTCGGCTACAACCTCTCCAATAGAGGTGCTCTCCATTGATCTCAGTAGTCTCTCAGCTACCCCCTCAGCCTGTACACATCTCTCTTGGAAGCTGTCCCTCTCGGCCATAAGCTAAGCTATCTGTGGGTCAGGAGGTGGTTGTTTTGCTATCTATCCCTGCAGCTGACTGATGGTCACCTATGCCTGCGCTAACTGACTCCTAAGAGTCTGAACCTCAGTCTGCAAAGCATCCACCTGTCACTATGATGGAGCTCTGATGGTGATTCGTGACACTGATGTGCTAGCCTGACCTACCACTCTGGATGTCTGTGGCCTCATCCTAAAGGGAATATCGAAGAATAATCTCTGCATTCCACCACCTCCATCATCTCCATCATCCCCACTATCTGATTCGTTTGAATCCTCATCTACCTCCTCATCCTTGGAGCTCTCATCATCTACATCCATGGCCACCCCGACGATATCTGCGGCCTGCTCTACCTATACCTATCCCTGATCCTATGGCTACCCTACTGCTGGATGTCTCTGTGGTTGCTGTCGCCCTACCTAACTAACTAGTCCTCCCATCAATGGGCCAGGCTCATCTAGACTAGTAAACCAAGGAAAGAGATGTGTGTAGAAGTATGCAACATAGTCATCTGTCATCCCTGCATCTGTGAGCTCTAGCCATATAGTCCAATCCTCCAACTGTAGCTCAAAGTACTCCTCTCTAGTAGCCTCAATAGTCAAAACTGGGCCCCACTCCGGTACGTCTCCCTGGTGCCTGGCATAGTGTGTTGTCCCCTGTGGCATCATCTGTACCCATCCAAACTACCTCAGAACCCTCTGGACTAGAAATCGCTCAATAATGAATGGGGTATGTCCAATCAAGTATCTAGACCTCATCACATATGGTAGCTCTCTGCCATTTGCCTACCATGGGTCACAGTCTACATATGGTCACTAGATGACCATATTCAAATCATCAAGTACCCACCACCAGTACTCCAATTTTCCCAGCCTCGGCTAGACAAGGGGCCCTGTATACGCATAAGCATATGGGAATCCGATGGGGTGATCTCTCCTGACTATTAGGCGTGTAATAGCAAAGTGCTCCCATGTGACCATCTATAGAAGAGTCACTCCATAAGAGAGACTCTTCCCATCTATATACATGACCTGATGAAGGTCATGGTACAGATGGGCAAGCATGCATGACCCCCATCCATATCTGGTGCGGTGGAGAAGCATGTCCTCCAGGATCCTACCCCACCTAACTGATAGTCCCTTTGACTTGCAATCAGGACAAAGGAAACCACCGATCATCGTTGCTAAAACCAAAGGCAATGGGGCATAGCTCTCCATCATCTCCTTCCAATGAATCTCCTATCCGGTGACATGAGGATCCTGGAAGACCCGTCTTAGTGCATCTATCCCCCCAATCTCCTTGTAATCATAAATCACAAGCTCTCCAACCACAGGAATACCCAAAATCCTGTAAACATCCTCTGGGGTCACTGTGATCTCTCCTGTTGGCAAGTGGAAGGTGTTGTGCTCATTGTGCCACCGCTCCGCTAAGGCAGTCAATAGTGCCTTGTTGATTCGATACTGCGGGATACTCAATAGAGCTCTCAGGCCACACTGGTCTATCACTCCCAAATCATCATGGGACAGTCGGGGAATCATCTCCCATGTATACGGAAATCTCTCTCTGATCTGGAGGAGGTTAAATTCCTCCTTTACAATATCATCAAGCAAGCATGCAAATCAATTAGTATATCAAGCAAGTTCAAATCACATCTCGTTTGTTTTTCATATCGCATGGAAACAAATTTAATAGTCATCATGACTCAATATGACTTTCAAATAGGAAAGAAAATCTGTCATCTATTTGTTTTTCATATCGCATGGAAACAAATTTAACAGTCATCATGACTCAATCTATTTGACTTTCAATCAAGAAAGAAAATCTATCATTTCTATTTTGTTTTTCATATCGCTTGGAAACAAAATTTATCGAACCTATTTGTTCTTCAAGCACGAAGACAAATTTATCAAATCTATTCATTGATGATATTCAAATGCGTAAAATCTATTGTCTAATCTAGCAACAATCATTAGGCATGCATCAATTTTTCTTCAAAAATTGAAATTCAGCAAAAATCCATGGGTGCGCTAAAACAGTCAATCAATGCGCTAAAACCATGGATGCACAACTTTACTCCATGGATGTGCTAAAATAGTCTATGGATGCGTGATTTCATGAATGTGCTATTTCATCACGCATATACGCTATAACAGTTCATCTATGTGCTAATTCACCTATGCACTAATGTATCATTTTTCGTAGGCAGGTTTCATGGATGCGCCATTTGATCTATCATATGCGCTAAATCACCTATGCACGACTATTTGGCCTCTATGCGTGACTATTTTGCACCTATGCGTCACTATGGATGTGCTAAACTATCTACTGTATGTGCTAAAATACCTATCGTATGCGCTAAAGCAAAATTTAAAAAATTAGAAAAATTAGAAAAAGCATCCAAAACTTCATAAAAAATTGACAGAGAGGTTTGGATCGACTTACCAGAGGTCCATACGCAGGTGGTCTCTGATAATGGTGACCTCGCTTGAATCTGTGGCACTCATACGGGATCAGCATTCCTTTTATCTCTCTCAGAGCTCCAAATTTCCTCAAAGGTTATTGTTCAAATGAAAGTGACTTCTCACCTTTTTTACCTTTTAAAAGGGTAAAAATAGCATTAATTACTATGCAAAGTGCTATTTCGAGAGTTAAATCACCAATTTTTCCCCAAAATCATCTAATAATCTTCCAAATCAGTCTCATAATAATTCTCATCACACGATTTATCTCTCGAGGGGGCATATAGCATCATCAATAATTTTTCAAAGTAAGGGGAAAATTCTTTGAAGCAATGCGTAAAACACATCACTTCAAAGAGGGGGGAAATGTACACATCTGAAAATGGTCACAGTTGATCGAACCTGTTAATTAATTAAATATGAATTATTTACTTAATGTTCTTAAGTCATCTAGATATAAATAAATTTAATTATTTATTTATATTGTTCATTTTCTAATTCTTCTAATTTAATTAAATAAATAAATTTATTTAATAAATGTTATCTTCCTCTTAATTAATTAAATAAATTTTACAATTTATTTACATTAATTATCATAAGTTTAAATTCCAATTTTAAATGATATTCTTCTTTCCACACTTAATTAAATACTTTCGATATTTAATTAAATCATTTTCCAAATTTCCCATTCTTCTCACAAAATCAAATATTCTTAATATTTAATTAAAAGGCTTTTTCTTTTCTCACATAATTAAATATTTGCAATATTTAATTAAAGCCTTTTCATATTTCTATCATACATAATTAAATATTTATTTATTTAATTATGAGAGACACCTTTCAATTGTCTCTTCATTTTTCATCTCTCAAAATTCCATCTTCTTTTCGAATTCTCGATCTCTCGCCGTTCATTTCAACAAGTTTGAACTCAATCGTCGATCTTGGCTAATCGAATTCCTACCTTAAAAAATCTATAAATACAACCCTCTTATGAGTGGAAAAAGACCTTGAATCTTGGATTTTCATGTGTAGTTACTATAGTCGCATCTTAGCATTCATTAGCATTTTAATTCAATAGTTTAATCTTCTAGATGCATATGCATTTTTAATCTCATTCTCTCAAGCTGCTATTCTACAAGCTGTTGTTTTAAACAACTGAGAGCAAGCATCTTGGAGTGAATCCTTGGAGATAGAGGACAATGGGATGAATTTGAAGAAGCTATGGTTTAGAGTTTGCATTTAATTTCTTTAATTTCATTTCTTCAATCTAATGTTTCATTGGTGTATTACATTAGATTCAATTTGATTGACACTTTCTAATGTACACAGTTCTAGTTTTTAATCTTCGACAAGACGTCTTAAAGTAAAAATATGCAAGAGTAGTGTGTAGTGTAATGTGAAGCGTGGTGGGAAAAATGATCTAGGAAAACCTCCTTAAATAGATGTTTTTGAGGATGGAGAGATTAAGATAAACGGATGTGGGATAAAATATTTGCAAAAAGGATATTTTAAAATCCCACATTGCGTAGTAAAATGAGATGCATGTAAGCGAAAATGATAAAAAGTCCAAAAAAAATGCATGGTGAATGATTAAATGAAGTGACTAAATGCATTTCTAAATGTGAATGTAAATGATTAGTTAATGTTTTATTATGGATTTAATGGAATATGGATTATGTAAATGACTTATGTAACATTGATTTTAATGTTTTTTAAACATGATGATTTATGAAAATTTAATGAAATGATTGTCAAAATGATATCATGATTAATGATGAATGATTGATTATGAATTTTTATGATTTATTATGCACTATGAATGGTAATGAGATGATAATTATTTAATATTTTAATTATCTTTAATAATTTCATGATTCCTACAAATAAAATGATTTTAATTTGATAATTATTTTATTATGAAGTTTGATATTTTATATGGTTATGATAATGGATTTATTACATGATAATGAAATATTATTATTTTTTATAGAAAGGGACATGAAGGATAATGCAAATGGACATGAACAATAATGCAAATGATAATGAAAATGGACATGAACGATAATGCAAACGGACATGAACGATAATGCAAACGGATATGAACGATAATGAAAATGATAATGCGATGACCTTGCAAGGAAAACTTTGAGTGTCTATAGTTTTTTGGCTTTCACATGTTTACATGGTAGTTTTATTTATGATACTATTCATGAGCTCACTATATATAATTCTAAAATTTGTTAGGACCTGTATTTATGTTCTTTTTGATTGAATATTTTATATAGATATTATAAACTAAAATGATGTTAAAAAATCTTTCCAATGCATGATTTTTACATTTATATTAAATTTTAAAGATTACTACTAATGTTTGAAGTTTTCCACTTTATGATTTTTGAGACACCTTAAAATCTATACTTGATAATCACAAGAATGCCTTGGAATTGATGGAGGAAATTGAGGGGGTTATTTTATGCATTTCATTCAACATAAAATTTATCGTGCATAATTTATTTCAACTTAGAGACGAGTGTTTGGAGGTGTCAACAAATTCAAATTTTATTATCATTAAAAAATGATTCAACATAAATGAAAATAAAAGTGATTTAATTTTGAACTCAAGTTGCTAAAAAATTAAAGAAACTTGCCCCTTCCATCTTATAGCTAAATGATTCATTAAATTAAAATTACCCCAAATCAACAAAAATACACTTTATAGTACACAATAATTTTATCCTATTACATGAAGAAAATAACACACATTACTCATGACTACTTTTCATCAAAAATATGAGTGTGTTACAACATGATAACTCACTATTGTATTTTCATGTTTTAATGCAATTAAATTTATGCATGCCTTTGACTAATCTTTAGACTTGTTACTATCAAGTTCTATAATTCAATCATGTTATATAACATAATCTAATGTTATGGTTTCCATAAAAAAATAGCACATGTTATTAGATAGTGTGGTACGTCTATGAGCCTCCTTGTACCTAAGTAGATAGTTGATCTAGTAAATTTAAATATTTTATTTTTCTTAGATAAGGTATCCCATAACGGGAGATTGCTAGATTTTTTCTCAAAATTCAGTCCCTATATATTAATACTGGATAATTTAATCTAATTTTCAAGTTATAAAACAACAACTATATATAAATTTCAACACTCAAATAATTTCATTTTTGGCTTGGAACATGTTCTAGAATAGACATTAATTAGAACATGATAATTACAACAAAATGCATCTCTTTCACATCTTAATATTTTTAAATGGGCACAATCATATAGAACTCATTTTTATGGATGAAAAAAATATTAATAAACTTGGGAGTATATGTTAAAATTATTCTTAAAATAAATTGGGAGGAGCTTGGGAAACAAAATTTACATGATACTCCCTATGATGTAGTACTAGATGAGGGAGAAGATCCAAAATTTTCATTAGCATGTATGGTAGAATATAAAGGTCAACCTATTGGGTTTAAAGGAAAAAAAAAATTGGAGGCATTTGAGATTCAAAAGGACTCTTTGGTGCTTAAATTCTTTTCTTAATCTCAAATTGGTTCATGTAGAATTTAATGAAATCATTGAATCCCAAAAATAAGAATTTACATTTTATACATCGAGGGCTAGATAGTGCATATATCATTTAATATGAATATGGATTAAGATTATGACAAGAAGATAGAAAAAGAAAGAGATGTAGAAGAAGACGATGCATTTAGATGGCTATATTCATTGAGGAAGCTACCTAATATTGATGAAAAGGGGGATACCAAGATAAAGGGGGAAATACAGATGAAATATAGTGTTTCTACCATAGATATAATTGATGATGCACAATTGGATGAAATAAATATAAGGATTTAACTTGAAGGACATAAACATAGATAGATACAAAATTGGGTGCAACAAATAAATACAAATAAAGAGAAGATGTTGTAGATAAAAACTATCAAAGCATTTAGTATAAAGATTCATAAAAGAGTAGTATTAGGCACCACAAATATCTTTTCAATTGATATGGAGATTAGATAGAGTACTCTAAGAAAAATTTAGAAACCTATTTTAGGAGGTAGGAGATATATGAAATATTATTAATAGAATGCAAAAAAAGGTGGGGCACTACATATTTGTTGTTTCCAAGTAAGGAAGGAAGATGAAGGCCCTAGGATCAAAATGTGTATTTCAAGAAGGAGGAGACACTAGTAGAGAGGGAAAAAGGGATGGTAAGTGAAATTGAATCTAGAAGAATGCACATAATCTCATGTAACAATAATAAATACATTCAAGATAATCTAAATATGAAGGAATGATAAATTGTGATGATGTAGAATAAAAAATCAAGGATGTGCAAGAAAGGATAGATGGTGATAAAAAGGAAGGTTGTAGCATAGAAGAAGAATATAGAGTTGTGATAAAGTATCATGGATATAATGAAGAAAATTTGAAGGTAAGAATGTATAAAGATGAACCATTGATGCTACAAATAATTATTTATGAAGAAAGAGAGGAAATTGAGAGTAATGCAGTACTATGAAATCTAGTGATAACTTGCAGATTTTAGTTTTTTAGAACTCATTGAGGATATGCATTTTAATTTTCATTTTCATAAAATTGAAATCAAAAACCTTCAATTTTCTTATATATCAATTATTTGATGCATTTTTCCTTGTTGCTAGATAAAACATATGATAAAACCACTATTGTAAGTAAATAAATTTACCCATACTTGATGAGAAATAGAAGAAATAAACACATACCTTGTTTCCTTCTATGATAATTTGTCAAGTTTTATTTGCGTCTATTTTGTTCTTTTCTTTTGAATTTTTTTGTTGAGCCTTGTTTTTTCTTTTTTATTTTTGTCCCATTTTCTTCTTCAAATTAAAAATGATTGAAAGTTGAAAGAAAATTATCCTCCAAAATGCAAAAAATATGTGACAAAAGAATTGAAAAAACTTATAACAATAGCCTCAAAGATAATAAAAAATGCAACAATAACAAATAACATATATAAAATTCTAAAAAATTTCATCCTTTTTCACCTAGGAATTTGTCCTTTTTAGCCAGCATGCCTAGAAGCACGAGGATCACCCAAAGATCTCTTTTTACATAGACTGATCTCATAAAAATGCAAAGAAACCCTGAAAAAGTGGTTTGACTTTTCTATGTATACAGCAAGGGTTGGATCAAACCTATATTGGGGGGGGGTTCAATCGAACCCCCCTACCCATTAATTTGTATATTATTTTAAATGGGTTTGAACAAATCAATGTTCATTTGATCCCATGTTTGATCCAACATATTTTTTGGGTTCGTTCGAACATAGGTTCAATCAAACCCCTTTTTTTCCCTGTCTCTCCACAAACTAGTAAATTTCTATTAAAAAATGTGTTTCGAAGCCCAATTTGAGGATGAAAATGGAGAAAATTTCAGAAATCCAACTAGATGATGATATTCCTCAGAATGAGCTATTTGTCGAATATAATTTTAATATGGTTTTATTTTTTAGTTTTATTAAACATAGGGTTTTCACCGAAAATCAAGCTCTCTATTCTACACATCTAGAAAATAGCAGATTACAAAAATAAAATTTTGAAAAATACATTCGGGCTGGGTATTGATGTCCTTGATCCATTAAAAATGAAAATGAATTTTGATACATACAAAAAAATTTATGTTGTATACAGTCCACCTGTGTTTGAATTGTATTTGGTTTGACTTTGGAACTTGATTAAGGAAAAAAAATATTTAATAAAACACTATGAAAGCAAATGAAAGTGCTAGATATCATACTTACAAATTTATATCAGAAATATATTATATTATCCTTCATACAAAAAAATTTATGTTGTATACAGTGAGTGTCACTCCTTAAAAATGTTGCTTTTTTAAAAAGCTAGTTTTCAGAGGAGATGGAAAAAGAAGTGCAATCTGATTTCAATTTTTTTGAAAAAATACATTTATAATCTATAGTCAAAGCATCAAAAATCACTAGTTTGCATCATCTTCAAATTCCTCGTGGTTTAGCCGCTATAGGAGCCTGAAAGTGAATATTTAGTTAAAAAAAATCAGTTCAGTGTCCATTTTTCCCAAAAATTGTAAACCAGTATTGTGGGATCACTCTGCGCTCAATGCCCTTATTCTTCCTGTTGTGTATATGAAAGACTAGCAAAGTTTCAGGTGGAATGTGGAAGATTTATAGCAACTCTTGCAAATTAGAAAGTCAAGGTTGAATAATATCACCTTCCATTGGAATTCGAGACAAAGCACTGATTATAGCGGCAAATACTTCAATGGGTTCTCCTCTCACCACAGTAAAATTGATATGGAAGTTTCTAATAAACTCCAACACTATATCCCATTCGAATCCTTCATATTTAAGGATGAAATCCAACCATCTAGCTTTCTACAAATATCTCCTTGATTTAGCATCCAAGGTGATTCCCTTTGGTTCTGTCATTCTTTTGTACCCCATTTTTAAAAGACTATGAAATTTTAGAAGCTCAAAGATTTTCCAACAATGTCGGAAACCAATTTCTAGAAATGGAAATCCTCTTATATTTTTTAAATGGTGGTGTTAAATTTCCCTCAAAATGAATGACAAGATATCACAATGAATGCAATATTAATTGCACGTACTTGCATGCCTATTATGTCTCATCAAGGTACTAAAATGAGTGTGTCACGTATGTATTAACCTTATTGCCTACGACTTCACCTTGAAAACCATCTTGTCACATTTATTACTTAATTAAGTAATGATGTGTCCATTTGTACATTTAAAACAAATTATATCTGGCTTATCAAACAATCATAATTTAATCCTTTAAGCGACTTTATAAACTATAATTAATATACTTTAGACTTTGAAAAATGCTTGGCAATATAAATGCTTACCTATCAATGATGAAAAACTCAAGTGATGGTGAATAATAATAGTGCATTCTCGCTTAATCTGCACAGTCTGCAACAAAACATGATCTTAACAAAATAAACATTAATTAAAGCAAGACACGTTGAGCTCTACCTAATGGGACTTTTAAAATTTGTCAATTTTTTGCCTAGTTTGGGCATGTTTGTTTACCTTTTATGGCTAGGGATCTAATGCTTAGGATTTAGTGTTTTTTGTTACCCATGATAAATTTGATTGAAACCTTTTGAACCCTCACATTATATTTTAGCATTGACCTATTGTTGGGGGTCACCGGTCTCTTAAGTCATCCGACTAAGCCTATTTTTCATGTTATTACCAACCCCTTTCACCCAACCTATCAATCTTTTCTTTCTATTTGGGTGTTATTATTATTTTACCAATGTCAAGTGGTTTTCCCTAGGTTTGGGTGGACCTAAATTATTGTGCCTCTGAGGGTTTTTCCTGTTGACCCCACTATTATAATTATTTTTTCCTATGCATTTTGGCTGACCGTTGGATCACAAGTTTTGATCTAGACCATTCCTTGCAGACCTCGCAAGGTATCCTACTGATGTCACTAAATTGGTGCAAGGTGTGCGAGATGTCGCCATTTTTCGAGTACAGTAGGTGGGGCCTATCCTGATGCACCTATAGTGACAAGTGGATGTCTTTTCTATGATGGATATTAAATGACGAGGATTAATGATGATCATCCCTCGTAGGCCACGCATGAGTGGATTAATGTTTTTGAAAATGCCACGAGGTTTGTGAGCTGGTGACACATGGCTTGGCTCCATGGACCGAGGGGGTTGGGTGGGGCCTGCTGCTTGATCGTGGGTTCTTGATTGTGAGGGGTGTGATTGGCTACTATTTTCCAAGGTGGTGATGTGGATTTTTCAACAATCATTGACTCAATCTGAGTCATTTGACTTTCTAGGTCTTTTCATATCGACGGTTTGTTTTCAAAGGGTTACTGTTCACCTGTGTGAGGATTACTTGTTCTCTATAAGTTATTCTCATTAATGGCATAGGTTTTTTAGAGAATTTTTCACTTGATTTCCTTGCGTGCAAGCGATATCCACCTGATAATGCAATGATAGGATTTACACCATTTTCCATGAGCTCACAATTATCCTATGGTGGCAACATCAGCCACTAATTGCTCATTTTCTCATACTACATTTTGAGAAATTAATGTTCCTTGTACCGGCTTGCTCTATAAATTCCTACTAATTTTCTTATATGTATCGTAGAATTTTAAGTTTGTTCGCTTGCAAGGGATTGATTTGCTTACTGAGTTTTGAGCTAGGATCTTCAATGGATAAATCGATAGTATGACGAAGTTCTCGGGTGAGTGTAACGAATTTGCAACACAGGGAGAAAAAATTTGTTCCTAGTACTTCTGGAAATATCACTCAAAGGGTGGGGACTCGAGGTCTATGCATTCCACATCACCTATTAAGCTCTCTTCAGGATCTAATGGTGAGGGCTCTGAAACTAATTCAGACTACCATAGCTACCTTGTGACCCTAACTGAACTCATGGGAGTTGACGAGGAGGTGCTTGCAGTTTCTCCAATTACTACGATGGCACCATGTAATGTTGTTGGATCTAGTGTCGGTACTAGCAAGGGTAAAGGACCGGTCTCGCTTCTTACTGAAGCAAGAACCAGGAGCAGTTGTTGGTATTGGGGCCATGTGGTTGCTCGGGATGTTAGAAAATGAGTGGTGTTGCAGTGGTTCGGGTTTGATGTGGACGTGTGTGTGGGTGGCATGGTGTTTATTGTGTTTTTTGGTTGGTTATAGGGGTGTAACCATTTTTTCATTCCTTTGCATTTATTGCAATTATTTTGATGATGAGGAGTTTTTTGAAGTGAATTTAAATTTCATTTGGTAAAAGCAAAATTCTTTTTTAAATGAACAATGGAGCTCGATGCTTGTTGCTCTCCTGTTCTATAAAGGAGATTTCATGACTCATTATTAAGGGTCAAATTTTGTTTCATAAGGCTTAGGCTATGTACATAAAGGTTATATAGTATTTTAGAAGGTTCTAGTTGGAAAATCATTCCATGTCGGGTGTTGTATAAAATAAGCATGCTATGCTTTTATAATAACTGGTATCAATAAATCTACACAGCTATTAAGACAATTGCTCTCCTATGTACATATCATGGATTATGAATGGACTTATCAATGGTTTCTTCATTTGGTTTCAATGGTATATTTGGAAGTGTAATTAGTTTTCTTTCTTTAGCTTCATGAGTTAATAAAATGCTTGAAAAGGAATTAAAATTCTATGATAATGTGTTGAGGATTTACTAAGGAGTATTGTTTTAATTAATGGAAAATCTCATAATGTAATGCATAATAATGATGAGTTCCATAACATTAGGGTTATGTTTTATGTGACTCCTGCCCGGTTGGATGAGGCATTGGATAGTTCATTCCAGATCTTTGTTAGAAGTTCAAGACAATAGCCCTAAGTGTAAAGGTTCAAGATCTAAACATTTAAAAATCATTACAGTCTGTCTCTTTTGAGATACAATTTTTACATTAAGTTTTATTTTCCTAGCTCTAGATAGTCGTTATTGTTCTTTGTTTTTTTCCAAAAATAGGGTAATTTCTATCTTGTTGCATTAATGGGAAACATATCTTTATGTAGAAGTGTTCTTAAGGCATAAACCATTTTTATGAATACATTTAGGAAAACCCTCCTTGTTTTCACAGAGCCTAAAGTGTGGGAGATTTCAGTTGTTGACTGGATCTCGTTAGTTGGCCATTAGATTCATAATTTCTTGAATATAGAGTGTTGCAACCTCTTAGAGCATTATGAAGCCTTAATGGGTAAATTAAAACACCAACACTTCCCTTGTGGGAGCCCACTTGTTTCCGCATGCTATGTCATTAATTTTAAAATTTTCATCTAATCATGTACCTACACATTTACACAAACAAATTATTAATAAATGAATCTGAAAGCTTCTAACATTATATGATCATTTCTTTGTTCTCTTGATTGTTATGAATTTCTACAGTCATCTTTCAAAAAAAATTCCTTTCCAGATTCATCAAGAATAATTGATGAAGAGAGATCGGGAGTGATTTATGAAAACTTCAAAAATTGGAACTTCCATATGATGAAGTGTGATCAAGAGCTATTATAAGTTTGAATCTCTCTAATTTTTATTTTATTCAAACATGATTAGAAGTGTTTTATGACCCTTTAAATCATTCCAATTCCTTCTTGATCAAGCATGATCAAGAGCTATTTATGAACTATCGATAACCAATTCTTTATTTCCATTCTGATCAAGCATAATCATGAGCTATTATGAGCTATCATGCCTAATCAGGCTCTATCATAACTATTCATATTTATTCCTAGGAGGCTCTCTTTTTTTTTCAGAGTAAACTGCCATTTCTAGTTTTCAATTTATTTTGTTTATTTGTGGCCATCTAAAATGGACCTAAGGATTGACCATTTCACCAAAAAAAGAAAAATCTTCCTTAGTAAAATTCTCAATTCTTGCTTGAACCTTAGTGATAAATTCCTCCTTTGGTGTTGTTTTATGATAAACCTTGAGCCTATGCCCATTTATGAGTATTTTTTTTCTCTCTCCATATATAGGTATTAATTGAAAAACTCCATTATCAAATACTTGTGCAATCTCATATGGGCCAAGCCATCTTGTATGTAATTTACCCTTGAATTCTTGAAACCTTGAATCAAACAACAAAGCCCAATCACCTGCAGTAAATTGCTTACTACGAATATTTTGATCATCCCATTGTTTCCTCTGGCCTTGAATGATTTAAGTTTTGTGTAAAGCTTCAAATATCATCTCATCCAAATTATTTAGCTACATTATTCAATTCTTTTGTGCTTCAGTAAGATCTATCCCTAAATTTACAGCTATTCTAAGTGTCTGTAACTCAAACTCAATAGGAAAGATAGGATTTTTTCCATAAACCAGGTCATATAGTGAAAATCGAGTAGTTGTCTTTCATGTCTTATATTCCCATACAACTTTAGTTAACCTATCAAACTAGTCATTCTTCCTAGATGAGATTTTTTTTGTGAGAATATTTTCTAGCTTTCTATTGATAACCTCTACCTATCCATTTGCTTGAGGATGGTAGGGAAATGATTTCCTGTGTTGAACTTGATATATAGCTTGAAATTCTTGAAGCATCAAAAAAATGAATTGTGGCCCTTGATTTGACACAAGTGCTTTCGTTGCTCCATATCTTTGTAGAATATTCTTGTATATGAAATCTGCAACTTTATCCTCCTTAGCAACTGATAGTGCTTTGACTTCTACCCATTTTGTAACATAATTAGTACATACAAGTATGTAATGATTTCCCTTTGATGGAGGATCTATTGGTCCAACGAAATCAATACCCAACTTTTCAAATGGCTCAAGTGGCATTTTTTTTGATCTTGTAGGTCTCCCCATTCTTTGACAATGATCAAAGTGTCTGATGTAATGAGATGTAACTTTAGTCATAGTGGGCCAGAAATAGCCTGCTCCCAAGATTTTATACATTGTTCTTATTGTGGAGTAATGTCATGTTCATAGGTCATCATGACATTCTCTCAATATATCATATACTTCCATTTCTGCACAAATCTTTGCATTACATGATCTGGGAATATTTTAAACAAACAACCATTAATCCATTCAAATCAAGAGCTTTCCATCATCAATCTTTTTCTTTGTTTTTCTGAAAAATAAGGACATTTCCTAGTTACTAAGTAATTCACAATATTAGCAAACCATGGTGATTGAATAGATATTGTAAATAGATGTTCATCAGGAAATTCATCTTCTACAGGTTCATTATTACCTTGCAAAACCATTCTTGACAAGAAGTCAACTACAACATTATCTCTACCTGACTTATTAATGATGGTTATATCAAACTCTTGTAGTGATAACAACCATCTAATTATGCGTCCTCCCAAAAAAACTACGTTCTTAAGATAATGAATACTTGCATGGTCAGTATGCACAAAAGTCTTATATCTAGTGATGTAATGTTATAATTTATTTATAGAAAACACAACTGCTAAAAAATCCTTCTCATTAGTAGTGTAATTTTTTAATGTTGGATTAAGGTTTTTGCTTACATAATATATAGCATGCATTGCTCTAGATTCATCCTTCTACCCAAAAAATGCTCCAATTGCAAAATTGGAGGCATCTATGTTTATGTGAAATGGTTCACCCCAAACTAGAGTAACAATAATGGGTAAAGTTGTTAAAGCTTGTTTGATTTGACCAAATGACTGTTGACATGATGGAGTCCATAAAAATTTAGAGTCCTTCTTTAACAAAGTAAAGAGTGGACCTACAATTTTTTTGAATCCATCAATAAACCTTTTGTAATAACAAGAGTATCCTAAAATCCTCCTTACATTTGTTTGACTCTAAGGTATGGGTATTTGTAAAATTATTTCAACTTCTTTGGGTCTACTTTAATTCATTATTTTGATATGTGATGACCAAAGACAATTCATTCCATCATCGATAGAAAAATCTTCTTGTGGTTTAAAGACATCCTATGTTCTTTACATCTTTTTAGGACTTTGTCTAGACTTTCCAAAGATTCCTCATAGGTTTTTCCATGGACCGTGAAATCGTCCATATAAACTTCAACACATGTTGTTGTTAGGTCTACAAAAATAGCAAGAACAACACATTGAAAGGTTGCATGAGAATTACATAATCCAAAAGGTATAACCCTATAAGAGAAGGTACCCCATGGACATGTAAATTTCATTTTATCCTGATCTTCTAAAGCTACTTGAATATAGTTGTATCCACTAAACCCATCAAGAAAGGAAAAATAACTACTACTAGATAAATTGTCCAATACTTGATATACGAAGTGTAATGGAAAATAATCCTTTTTGTAGCCTTATTTAGTTCTCTATAATCCACACACACCCTCCATTTCCCATTTTTATTAGGTACAATGACTAATGGAGAAACCCATTTACTATCTGAAATATGATAAATAACTCCTATCTGGAGTAATTTCTCTATCTCCAATTTCACAAAATCTCTTAGTGCAGGGTTGATTCTTCTCTGAGGTTGTCTTATTAGTTTCAAATCCTTAGTATAGATGTGGTGTGTACATATGTTTGGATGGATTCCTCTCATATCCTTATTGTCCCAAGTGAAAGCTTCTACATTTCTCTCCAAAATTTCTTTTAAAACTTCCTCTTGTTTTACTGTTAAGGAATTATTGATAAGTAAAGGTTTATCTACTTGGACTAGAATTTGTTTTTTCTTTTCCTGAAGATTCGATGGATCACCAATTAAAGTATTCATAGGAAAAGGATGTGATATAATTTGATGAAGCAAATGATTCTCATCACATTTTGTGTTTCTAGAAAAAGGACAACATGGTAGAGTTTCATAGTCACAACAACCTTCTAGGTCTTCCTCTTTTATGTCCATAGGCTCCTGATATTCCTTAGCATGCTCTACCAAGGTCATCATTGTAAGGCCCCTTATTTCATCATCTTTTGAATTAAGATCATTAATCCAGATTTGATTATCAAATGTTAAAAGAAGATTTTTCTGGTAGATACAGAGTTAATTCCTTCTATCTAATCCCATTAGAAATAGTCATACTACTAGATCTACAATTAATAAGTGTGGTAGTTGTTGCTAACCAAGGTCTCCCTAAAATAATAGGATAACCTGTATTTCTTTGTTTAGTTTGTAAAACAAGGAGGTCTATAGGATAATCCCAAGTGTCAATAGTGATAATGACATCCTCAAGAATTCCTTCAGGTTTTGCAATCGATTGATTGGATAATTGTAAAATTGTAGTTTTTGGATTAACATTCATAATTCCTATAGTTTATGTTGTTTCAATAGTAATAAAATTGATGGTGCCTCCTAAATCAATAAGAACGTTTTGAATTTCAACACCATTAATGCAAAGAGTAACTATAGGACTCCCTCGATCACCATATTTCTATGGAATTAACTTCCCTAATAAGACATTAGACAACTTCCCTTTAATTTTAATTGTAGGGGGCAATTTATTTTTCCTCCCTGGTGTCTTAACACAGATTTTTAACCATCTGATTGATTTATGGTATGTCACGAATATCCCTTAACAAGTGAATTTCAATTTTCATTTTCTTAAGCTCATCAATAATCTAAGGATCAACTAGATCATCATTTTTATCAACCTGTTTAGCCATTGGTTCCTAATGGAATCATGAAGGAAATGGTGTTTTTTTAGAATGATCTTCCTTGATTTATTTTTCTATCTCCTTCACTAAATTTTGTTGTTCATCTTCCTTAGTTTCATCAAGTTTTGATGGTATAACTCTATTTCTTAAATGAATATCCTCTATTTAAATGTTATTCAAATTAACTGGGTTAGGGTCAACATTATAGGTAGGTTGCTGAGATTTTAAATTCTTAGGATTAAGAACTAGCTGAGCAGGTATTTGAGGCTGATTGACTGGTTCAAAACTTGAAGGTTGGTTTGATCTAGTTAGTTGATTATGATTCCAAGGTTTCTTTGACCCTTGATTCTTCCATTGGTTATTTCCTTGATTAGGCTACCATTGGTTAGGCTGCCATGGGTCTGGTTTTTTTTTCCATTGAGGTTGGTTTGTTTTCCACTGAGGCTGGTTACATTGTGGATATTCAGGTTGTTACCATGGTGGTATCCAAGGGTTTGTTATGGTGGAGGTGGATTTTGCATTTGCTGAGGGTTCCACTACAATTGGGAGTAACATTGGCTAGGAGAATTCCATTGATTATTCCACTGATTTGAACCCCAATTAGGATTATTTCTAGGTTGACCAAAGGTTGAGTTAAATTGACTCTATCCTCCAAAATTCAATTCCTCCTCTACTAGTGCTAGTTTTTTTCAACTGGTTCCTAATTTCTTGAAGGAAACTACATTTTCCAGTAGAATGTTTCTTTTCACATATCTCACATAGATGTACTTGATTAAGAGGACATTCTCTTAGTGAATGATTATCCCTACATTTAGGACAATAAATGGACAAAGGTTTTACTGTTATTTTATCTGGCTGAGAACTAAGATGAAGGAGACTATCTATTTCTAGATTTGCAAGTTCTTGCATAAATTTGGAGACATCAGTAAAGGAATCCTTGTTCCTTCTCCTATAATCTAGTCTTTTTCTGGAGTAATTCCTACAAATCTCAATGATTTCCTCAAAGGTTTGTTTATTAATATATCCTTTTCCTATTAGATTGAGGGCTTCTCTACAATCATAACCAATACCTTTTAGAAAGATGGATTTATTTATTTCTCGATCTAATGCATTTACACCTTTGCAGAACAAATTGATACCTATCTACATAATCCTCTAAACTCCTGTCTTCAAACTGCCTCATTTTAAACAATTCTTCCTTCCTATCCCTGACTCTACAATAATCCTAATATTTATCTAGAAAAATTGTTTCCATTTCATCCCAAGTGTTTATTGAATTTGCATTCAATCACATAAACCAAAGTAAATTTGATTCCTTAAGAGTGGATGGAAATAATTTAAATTTTTGGTTGTCAGATGTATAATCCTAATTTTGACACTTGAACTCGAATAAAAACTAATGAGGATCTTCCAAAATTTTCCCATGAAATGTAGGCAAAATAGAGGGTGACATATTTTTCATTGGTGGCTCATTTGTTTGGACATTTATGGCAATGGGAAAGGAAAACGAATTGTTAGGAACCTCCTCCCCCTGATCTTTATCTTCCATATTTTCTGATTGGGTGGATTATATCCTAGCTAGGGGTGAACTTGTAGTACTACACTAAGATCCTTCTAGATAAACCTCTAAATCTCCTCTTACTAGTCTTCCAAACTAGTCTTTGTACCTATTCATTAACTGATAGAGAAATTCTTACCGACACTTAAGGCTTATATATTGTTTTGAAGCCAAATATTCCACATCAATGATGCCAAAAATGATGGTAGGATGTCGTTGATGTCACAATTTTGACTCATTTAATTTATTTAATGTCAATCCAAGGGTGTCTAAAGCTATTTGCGGCAAGACTTGGATTAGTTTTGGGGGGATTTTGTTGGTTTCGGCTTGATTAGGATCATTTTTATTATTTAATAGAAAGTGGTTCTATTATATCCTTTTATTTTCTAATCTATTCTAAATAACCTTTAAAATGGACATTAAATAGAGAGGGTTTATTTCAGGACAACTCAGATTATGAAAGAATGGAATATTAACTTTATCTACTTTGTCGAATCTATAGATCTATTTAAAAATTAACTAATTTTTTTTGAAATAAACTATTCCATTCCTCACTTCACTCAATTAAAAAGTATCTTTTCCTCTTTGCACAAAATCAATAAAAAAAATGATTTAGAGTACTTCAGATGTGCAAATGACTCTTAACTAAGAAGTAAACCAAGTACAAATATTAACCAATAAAATAAACTATGATCTAAGATTCTTCACAAAATACAACAAATGAAATGATTCTAATATTTAAGATAGAATAGAAAAAAAAACATAGGAATAACAAGTTAACTTATTAACTAAAGGATCACCTTCCTTCTGAAAATTAACTATTCTACTTCTAGAAAAATTGAGCACATAGTTGATATCAACTTCCTTTAATTTCCATAGAATTTTCCTAGATAGGGATGAATTACAAAGAAAATTATTCTAACTTAAAACGAAAAAAGCAACTACATGAGAAGGATCAAAAACTTGATACAATCTAACATCCAACTATTGTGTTGGAGCTGGATATAAATATATAGCTTTATTTCAAAAGTAAAAGATAAGAGGGAAACTAATCTAATCCTAGTCTAAAAGATCTCCTAGTGTGCAGGAACATAATTGGTGTGGATCCTGGTAACTACCTTTAGTTGAGTTGAATTCCAAATTTCTAAACTAGACATGCTCTATTGGAGCTTTGGTTGTAGTTGGTATATTCTTCACTTAGAATGATGAGTGAAAAGGAGATCAACAGATAAACAAATCATTTAAGGATGAGTCACAAATAATCCATCCATTCATCATTTATAAACATAAAATAGTTAAAATCTAGCTTAGAAATAAATATCAGTCGAGTTGCATAATAAATGTGCACTTATCATAAAAAAATCATAGGTTAATCACCACATTAGTCATGCATTAAACATAAATAAGAATTCATATTGACCATTCATATTCGAAGTCTTTATACCTCATTAAGCTCATAAATTCATGCATAAAGGAAAATATTATGAGTTCTAAAGCCAAAATATAAAATATTTAAAAAGGTATAAACTTAGTAATTATGAGGTCTTTACTAGGCCTCATCATGTAGCAGTTGCTAACCTTTCTTATTGGCTGAATTGTTTTGCAGATCTAAAACTTTCTTCACATCTTCATCAGGTTCTTTAGACAGAGTCACCACTTCCCTTCACAGAGGACTGAACTTCAAGAAGTATGAAGCTCTTCCAAAGATAAATCTAATTATGGGTCCTCTCCAGCAATGGAGTCACACAAATTCTTTGAAATTTTCTACAAGAAAACCTCCTCCAGGTCTGAGAATTGCTCAACATCCAAACTAGATGTTCAAATTCACAAAATGCATGACTCTATGATATTACAATTTGCAACTGGAGATTCAAATTTCCCCTAGTAGAGTCACCAATTTTGTGTTGGTGATTTTTTAGGATCCAAACTTAATCTTACCACTTACCTATAGATCCGCCAAACCCAAATGCTCAACAAGGGTAAGGATTGGCCAAAAAATAAGTAAGGATTTTAAGGCACTTACTCCTACTCTTCGGGCTTTGTGAAACCCAAGAGGGTGATCCTTGTAATGTTCATGTGATATATATTTGATCAAGAACATTTCTACACATAGATAAATTCCTTTAAAGAAAAAATAGGCAACATTCATTAAAGACTTGGCTAACCTTTAAACAAAATATTGTCTATCAGAAGGAATAAGGTAGTACTTCAAATTTTTACATTGTAGTTGAAAGTATTTTAAATTATTTTCATTCTTGTTCCAAGCCCTTGGTTAGGTGCATGACTAACTAATTCATCTTTAGATTAACACAATGAAAAAACTAGTGCCTCATCTTGGTATAATGGAGTCATATTTGTAATAACGAGTAATACATTAGCAATTTAACTCGGTAATTAGTGGACTATTGATATACTACTTTCTAGTATTCAACTAAATGTACCTAAGAAACAACTACTTATCGATCCTATGCCCTTTCCTCACAAACCTGTGACCTTATTTTAGTATTTAATCAATTATTGGAATTGAAGCAGAAATAAACTTACTCATTCAATTAAAACAATTGAAGACAAACAAAAATATCAGTAACCATTTCATTCATAATTTGAAAGAAAATTAGATAGGAGAGCATATGCTTGAAAATTGACACATTCTTCTATAATTACTGCTACTGTAAAACTATTTTAAGATCATTACATAATAACTCATACCCTCCAATCCCTCTTGATTTGTTCATCAGTTAATGTATTTACAATCTGCTCCTTCATGAGCTTCATTTTTTCCACCTAGACCATTTTGAGACCTAAATCATGAACCCCTGTAACCAGCCTTGAAACCCCTTTTATAAAATAAGGGAGAAAAAAGCAATAGGTTCAATTACAATTGCATTTCATTTACATTTTAAAGTTAATTTCACCTAAATTTGAGATATTCCCTCATAAAGTTACATATAATCATTTGCAGAGTAGCAGAAATAAAATAAAAAAACTTCACACAATTTATCAAAGAAGAAGAACCCACTCATCAAAAGGCATCTTTAGTCATTGCAACAACCTTAAAAATCCATGTCCATGTCAAGCATAAAGAGTCTCCATCATGCTAGCCACAAGGCCTCAAAGTTTTTACTAAGGACAAAAAACAAACATATGTTCAGAAGGACAAATATGCCACCAAGGTAATGTTAACATCAAAAACAATCCAAGATTTCAATGGGATAATTATGTCATCCCATGTAAGCTTGATGATACTTATTCCACCTTCTTTCTTACCTCATAGATTCCACTGACTTCTTCTCTTTAAACTTGGTTGACCCTTATGAAAAAACCCTATTCATGAGATGTTAAGTGCTCTTAACACCACCCTGCACAAATTTTTTACCATGAGCACTCATGTTTCCCTTTTCCTTTGGAGTTATAATAACTACAGGTGTGTCCTATTCAGTTTTAGGGATATCATCATGAGACTCAAGCAAACTGAGTCTTTTAGACCTTCTGATTGGGGAGGTGGATACATTGGGTTTACTCATCCTCAATAAATAAACTTCACAAGCTTTACATGATAGAGACAACCCAAAAAACATGAAAACCTTATTGACATGTGAAATTCAAGCAAGAATTCCAGCGGTGTGATCCCATAATACTGGTTTACAATTTTTGGGAGATTCTAATTTTTTATGAAATCACACATTTTTAGAAAATATAATCATTTAAGCCTTAAAATGTTCCATTTGAAGGATTCCAATTGAATAGGTTTTGATCAAACCACCTTGGATCAAACCCCATTGGATAGAACCTTGCTAGTTTTAAACCATACCTATAACAAAGTCTCCTTTACACCTATCAAAATGCTGATAAAAAAACCACTTTTGGTTTACCTTTTGGGAGATCAAATGAATTCATTTAAAATTTATTTTTGTAAGTATGTAGTCTTTATTATAAGCTTCCCAAAAAGTATAATTTAAATAAATTTAATTTAATTATTATATTTATTTTTTATTTCATGTGAATACAAGGTTTTTCACCAAAAATCAAGCTCTTTGTTCTACACATATGCAAAAATATAATATTATCAATTTATTTTTTGAAAAATATGAGTGCACCAAATATTCAAGTCCATGATCCAACAAAAAAAAATAAAATTGATACATAATTTTTTTTTTATGTGTTATATGGTCCACCTATGTTTGAATTGTAATTGGTTTGACTTCAAAACTTGATTAAGGAAAAAAATTCAATAAAAAACTATGAAACCAATTGGAAGCACTTGATATCGTAGTTACAAATCTAAATTTGAAAAAATTGGAATTTGATCGTTCATGGAAATAATATATGTGTTATATAGTGAGCGTCACTCCTTAAAAATGGTGTTTACTGAAAAAAACTAGTTTTTCAATAAGATGGAAAAAGAAGTGCAATCTACTTCCAAAAATTTTGAAAAAAATATATGTAGAATCTATAGACAAAATTTCACAAATCACTAGCTTGCATCATCTTCAAATTCCTCACTGTTTAGCTACTAAAGGTTTCTGAAACTGAAGATTTAGTAAGGAAAAATCAGTTCAGTGTCCAAAAAGGCCAAAAATTGTAAACCAATATTGTGGGATCACCTAGTGCAAACACTAGGTAACAAATTTATAGAGCCAATGATAGCTTCTCCAAAATAAAAAATTGATAATCACTCAACCGATAAGAATGCAGACAACAACTTACCCATGATAAAATTACTAATTTCCCCTACAATTCCTCAACACAGTCACTCACATCAACATTGTCCTAGACTTAAGCCTAACCCCTCAACTTTTAATTGCAATTGTATAGAAAATATGACTACCAACTCCCATTTATCAAGTAACTTGAGCATGTTGACCATTAATGCTCAAGGGAGGCCAACATGAGCAAGCAAACAATCAATCATTGGATTTTAAATCACAACCATTAATCTCCCAAGTGCCTTAAAAAACTTGTTTATCATCTTCAATCATTGCAGAAAAATAATCATATGCATGCCTCAGGGTGGGTTTTGGGTAACCCTACATCTGTCTTCTTCCATGACTGCTTTCTCACACAAAGCAAAGTGGCTCTCATGTCCATATCTTGATTTTGAATATCAGTCATTCATATCCTTTTGAGATAGTTTGTTGGATGACTTAGATTGAGTCATTCAAGTTTGAATTTCTATTGCCATAATTCACCAGTCCATCAACCCATGAAATTCTACTAGTTGGATCCAAATCATCTTCCTTGTGGGCTTCACCATCCTTTTCTAAGTAGAGATAGAGATACACATGTTGTTAGCCTGCTAACCCCACGGCTTTTAATACATCATTATTTTAATCTTGTATCATGAGAGGGGAATAGCTAAGATTAACTCTAAAATTTGCCTTACATCCATTGATTTACAAGTTTAAAGTGTTGGGCATGATAGTGGAGACCGATCCCCACACTTGCAGTAGTACACGTGTCAGCAGCCCACTGACCCCACTGCTTTTTAGAAACTATTATTTTATTCCCATGGGGTTGGCAGAGAATAGTTCCAAGATCTAATCCTCTAATCTAATGGGTGGCAATCTACACATGCATAAATGTTAGTTTTTATGGAGGGGACCTGACTAGGTCGATGAGACATATACACTCAAGAATATAGACTTAAGACATAAGTCAGTTTAATCATGAAATATTTTCCCCGAACATAGGAAGAATTAAAGAAATGGAAATGTATTCAATGACCAAAAGACCTAAACCAAGGGGCTAGTAAAAAAATGTTTGTGATGGCTTGAGTGATAACTCAGGTGACCGGTAACTGGGTGTAGCAAGCCAACAAAAGATTAGAATGCCCAAGGGTTTACGACCACAAAATTTGAAATGAGGGATTTTTAAACCAAAACCCTAAACCCTACCCTTGGGCACAGAGGAAATAAATCATGATAGGGCATGCACTGGAACTCAAAATTCTTAGAATTCTAGAAGCTCTACCAGGTTTGGTGCATGTGATATGATCCAAACACCAAACCTATAGTAGTGTACAATGCACCACTCTCTCGACCTTGTGATAGACAAATCATCCCAGATCATAGTAAAGATGTGTAAGCATGCTACAAAACCATGCATAGGTAGTCATGTGATGCTCCATCTCCCATATCATGTGAACTAGGACTCCATCCAGTTTTTCTCCTCATCCATCTAGGACTAGTACTATTTCTATAGTGAAAATCATAATCTACCTCATAAGTGGCGACCATACATAAAGTAGCCATTGTAGCTCAATACATGGCCCCACGATCTCATCCCAAACCAATCCTCCTAGATAGTATTGGATGTCTACTCTCATATCCTTGTAGGCACAATCCTCTACAAATTGGATAGTCTCACGTCAAATGGGAACTCAAAGAATGTGATGTACATCCTCCAGAGTGATCATCATCTCACTAGTAGGTAGACAAAAGGTGCAGGCATTTACATCCCACCTCTCTTCTAATTCCATTAGCATGGCATCATGGTATCTCATAGGAGGCATGAGATATGCCCAATATAAACTATTAGCCTATAAATTCTATTTATCCTCTTTGGAAATGGTATGACTAGGTCTCATAATCAATAGAATAGTGTACCACTGAGATGCTATTGTGACCTAGGAGGAATCTAACAAAAAATAAAAAATATCTCCTTTAAGAATTCTAAAATCTTAAATCTATACATCAACAATCAAAAAATTATTCTAAAGTTGTGCTAGGGTTCTTTTCTAAGGGTCCTAGACACTTTATTCCCTTTTTGGGATAGTTCACAAAGAAATGACACTTTGTGAAAAAGTGGAACACTTTGCAAAAAAAAGGGGCGCTTTGTGAATTTTTCTTCCAAGGTCCTAAATCTATCTAGAAATACGTGAAAAATTAAATAAATACGTAAAAATAAATATAAGGTAGACAAGAATCAGTTAGAATCCAAGATCACCTACATGCAATAACCTGTTACATGCAAAAGACATTTAGAACAAAACAAGATCTGTAAACCTCAAAGTGTAAAATGCATTATGAGAATTTCAATTATTACAAAGAGATCAATCCTTATGAAGGAGAACAAGAAACCCTAAAAGGGAAACCCTAAATGAAACCCTAGTGTGCACACTTTATAATTAATAAATAATTAATAATGCGTGTAAGTTTAGCTTAAGCAACTAGAGGAATAAGTGACTTAATTAATTAACCAGTATGATGTAATTAATTAAGCGTAATAAATTATTACTCTAACAGAATCCACTCTCTAGATGTTGCAAGTCACCTCGTGCTACCTCCTCGCATAGGCTATCAATCTTGCAGGAACATATGCTCATACACTCAAAATTATCACTCACTCTCCATTGAAGTCAAACTACAAGAAGATAAAATACAAAATTATTACAAATTACTTCACTTTTTACTCTTATATATGTTCAAATTAGATGATTTGCATATTAGGGTTAAAAGTTCTTTTTCATTCAAACTAGCATATTGGGGGCTATAGGGATCCATTTCTTGTGCCATTTATTGCATTGGATTTGTGATTTTACTCCTATTCTCTTGAAATGTCTATCACTATGTGGTATGGTACTTGGAAATACCATATGATATGAATAATGCAATTTTATGTGGTTAGATTGCTACCTTGATTCAACCTCCATAAAGCAAGTGAAACCAAGAGGGGCATACATCTACCTTTGAAGTTGATTTCGTAAAGAAGTTAGATAAGAGGATTTTTGAATGACTAATGAATTAGTTTTGTAAGATGCAATTTCTAAAATTATGGTTGTGTAGATAGATACCTAGTGGGGGCTTCATTATCCCATGTTTGTGAAAGAATCCATATGAGTATATTTTTTTTAAATGAAGTTTATTGTTCGAATTCCTTTAGCTTACATATGCACATAGTGTCATATGGGCAATAAAGTGGGAGCTAAATGTATTTTATAAAATTATACTCCCTTCTTGAAGATGGTACAATTTCACACTTAATTTGGACCTATTCTAGTACCGTTGCATTCATGACCATTTAAATCATAATTAATAGGCCCCTAAGACCTTATATTTTGGATGCCAAGGCCTTCTTTGACTAAAATCCCTAGAAAATCAACAAAGGAATTCAATTTTATAACACTCCAACATTTTCTCGCCTTGGAAAACTAGGGTGGGACCCATATGCCACCTTGGGCATATGAGTCTCAAGTTTGAGCAAGAAATAAAGGTTTTTAATTCAAAATTTTTGGTTTATTTTTACTTTTTTGGATCTAATAAATGGTAAATTAGATAAATTTCCTTTATAAATAAGGTTCCAAATCGTTATTTCACCTAAACATTCAAAATATCAAATTGAGCACTCAAGCATACTTTCACAAGAGAATTCAAGAGCAAGGATCACATAAATTTGAAGTCTTGGAGAAGAATTGTAGTGTTTGTGTAGGTCTTCAAGCTCACTTTCAATTCTAGATCTAGCATTGTCAAGGATTGATGATGGTTGCTATGGAGAATCATTATGGATTCTAGGTTGTGGAGATGCAACTAGCAATTAAACCAAGCCTAATGACTTGTTTCCTAAGTGATTCCATCCTCCATTATCTTTCTACTTTCTACCTAAAATAAGGTACATGCATTATTATGGCTTATTATGGTGATTCGAGATCTCCAAAATTGAGTCGTCATCTCTATATTTCATGCATGCATCTTATTCTAGAAAATTAGAATAGGGTTTTATTGTATTTTAGATCCCCTAATCTTAGATTCACTTAAGATTAGGACTTGCACTCATATTTACTTTCAATATCTTTTATTTCTATCAAGGTTTAACTACCAAACTAGGGGTTTTACCGAGGCAAACTCCCCATAAGAAAATCAATACAATATTCTAATTTGTAGGTTGAGATCTAGAAACCAAGTTTGGAAGGAAGAGTAAAGTTAGGAAAACATATTAGGATCTTAACTTTCCAGAAAGGTAGAATGGGACTAATATGCCACTTGTGGCATATGAGTTATGGTATAAAAAATTTCTCAGATTCCAGAGGATTTAGACTTACCACTATGAAATTCCAGTTTATGGCCAGAAACTCTAAACCGGGACTAAATTTCCCAACCTGACGTATGAGTTCTAGTATACTTTAAAAGTTAGATTTCTAGCATCTTAGACCTTGTTCCAAAACTCTTTATCTTTCTAGGTGCACCTTTGTTTTTATCTAATTTTTTATTTTGATTTGAGTTCATTTTCTAGGCTACATTGTTAGGTTTTGCATATTACTTTCATTACTTGTATTTCCAAGCCTTTTCTTGGTGTTGAACCCCCTTATTGTCTTTAATCAAACCCTAGGAAACCTAATTGTATATCTCTTTCTGTAATTCCATCACTAGATTGAGATATCTAAGGTTTCCTTGAATGAAACTTGAGTGAAACAAGAGGAAGGTCCTAAACCATTCTTGTGTTTCATCTCCTTAAAGGTGGAACCTATATATTTCCTTGTGTTTAATGAAAATAGGAATTCGTTCTCTAGTTTGAAAATAAAGGTTTAGTAGGATCAAGAGCTCTAACACAAGGTAAGGAAATCAAAATCTTGTCTAAGAGTTGCAATATGATATTTTGAAGGGTATCAGGAAGAGGAGTGAATTTTCTATTCCTATCTCCAAGTGTGTATGGATTTTTCATCTTTATAGAAGACACTTGGGTGTTATTATTTTGAGTTGGTTGATGGGGATTTAGTTGTAAAAATCCCTTATTTTGTTTCTTAAATGTTTGGTAGTTTTTTTGAGGTGTGAATTTACTTTTTTTCAAGATGCCTAGAGGGAGTTTTCACTTCATGACTAATAACCAAATTTTGATAATCAAAAAGGATTGTACACAACTCTATGAAGGAGGGAATTTTCAAAATCTCAATTTTAGCTTGGATTCTATTTTGTAATTTTTAAATAAACATTCTTTGGAGGTCAGTATTGGGAATCTTAATGTTTATTTGTCACTAAAGCATTTGATATTACATCATAAAATTAGTGACCTTTTCATTATCCTTTTGCTTAAATGTCATTAAATTAGCTAGGGTCATCATAGCACCCATTTGAATTTGGAAGTGGTTGTAAAAGTAATCAATAAGTTCATTGAATTAGTGTATTGATTTATTCGGTAAACAACAAAACCACTCTAAAGTAGTGTAGTGTAGTGTAGTAAAATGCATACCCTTGCATTTTTACACTTGTTTGGGACCACCTTGCTTTATTTATCATTCCTTATGGCTTAATTGGTCCTATTTTGTGTCCACAAGCCCTATGAATGGCATCTTTTTATGGATAATCTAGACATTCTCCAATGCATTAATGATATCCTAATGATTCTAATTGGTGTGTACCTAATTTTTGTTTGGGACTAAACACCACTTAGGGCATCTTTGTCACCCAAGGTTTTCAGACCCTAATTTTGAGGCATCTTATTTGGGATCATTTTTGGTGTATGTACCCCAAGTTTCATCACTTGGGACTGTTGTGCATGTTTTACACACATGCCCCACCGTAGGGAGGGACCCTCTTTTTTTTGCTCCCCACGGGTTGCTTTTCTCCCGTATCATTTGGCATGCCCCTTTCCTCAAGCATAAATTGGTCATGTGCCATCAAACTCTCAAATTTCACTGACCAAATTCACCTACCTAAGTTTCAGTAAGTCTTTTCCTTTCGTAGAAGTGCCCCTATGGGTTTCCCTTCTTCCATTGCCCCGGCATCCTCTGGGCCTCATCCTTGCTCGCTCAATTCAATTTTTCCTACATTTTTACTTTAGGGACAAGTTTCCAATGGATTTGGGATGTTTTTGTGGTGCCTAAGTGAACTACCAAGTTTTTGTTAAGTTTCGGGAAGTTGCAAAATTTTCATTATGGAACTCCGTTGCTCCGTAGCTATTCCGGGAACTTCGTCTGCCCCCGGCTATTTTGAAGCCCGATACCTTTGTGGCTATTTCTGGAACTCCATCTCCCTTTTTCTATTTCTTCTTTCCTTCTACCTTAGCCATTTCGGCTTCCAGAGCCCGACGCCTCCATGGACGTTTCCTGATGTTTGTTCCTCTTTTTCTATTTCTAGAACTCCGTCCCTCCATGACTATTCCAAAAACTTTATCCATCCTTGGCTGTTCCCGAGTCCGACACCTCTATGGACGTTTCTAAAACTCCATCTCCCTTTTTCCATTTTGGACATCCATCCACCTTATGCATTCCAGCTTGCGGAGCCTGGCCCCTCTGTGGCCGTTTCCAAAAGTCTATCCCTCTTTTTCCATTGCTGGAACTCCATCCCTCAATGGCTGTTTTGGGAACTCTGTCTATCTCCTACTATTCCAGAGCCCGGTACCTCCATGGTCATTTCTAGAACTTCGTCTCCCTTTTTTGTTTCTTCTTTGCATCTACCTTAGGCATTTCGGCTTCCGGAGCGTGGCCCCTCCGTGGCCATTTCCGGAAGTTTGTCCCTCTTTTGTCTTTTCCAAGAACTTCATCCCTCCATGGCTATTTCGGGAACTTCGTCCATCCCTGGCTATTCCAGAGCTTGAAACCTCCATGGCCATTTCTAGAACTCCATCTCCCTTTTTCCGTATTGGAAATATGTCCACCTTAGGCATTCCGTCTTGTAGAGCTTGGCCCCTCCATGGCCATTTTCAGAAGTCTAGCCCTCTTTTGCCATTTTCAAAACTCCATCCCTTCATGGCTATTCTAGAACTTCTTCCGTCCCTAGGTGTTCCAGAGCTCGGTACCTCCGTGGCCATTTTTGGAACTCTATCTCCCTTTTTCTGTTTCTTCCTTCTATTTGCCTTAGGCATTCTAGCTTCCAGAGCCCAGCCGCTCCATGGTCATTTCTATGAGTTCATCCCTCTTTTGTCATTTCCAGAACTTCGTCCCCTTTGCGGCTGTTCAGGGAACTTTATCAGTTCTTGACCCTCTTTTTTCTTCTCCCGATGGGCTACTTTTCTCCTGTATCATTTTGTGTACACCTTTCCTTGAGCATAAATTGGTCATGTGCCATCAAACTCTCAAATTCGCCGACCAAATTCACCTACCTAAGTTTTGCTAAGTCTTTTCCTTTCGCAGAAGTGCACCTGTGGGTTTCCCTTCGCTCGTTGCCCAGGCATCCTCTGGGCCTCATCTTTGCTCGCTTGATTCACTTTTTCGTCCATTTTTACTTTGGGGATAGTTTTCCAATGGATTTGGGATCTTTTTGTGGTGCCTAAGTGAACTACCAAGTTTTTGTTAAGTTTCAGGAAGTTGCAAAAATTTCATTCTAGAACTTCATCCCTCCACACCTATTCTGAGAACTTCGTCCACCCTCGACTGTTTTGGAGCCCGATACCTCCATGGCCATTTCCAGAAATCCATTTCCCTTTTTTCATTTCTTCTTTCCATCTGCCTTAGCCATTCTGGCTTTCGAATCCCGGCCCCTCCGTGGCCATTTCTGGAAGTTTGTCCCTCTTTTTCTATTTCTGGAACACCATCCCTCTATGGCTATTCTGAGAACTTCATCCATCCTTGGCTATTCCCAAATCCAACACCTCTATGGCCATTTCTGAAACTCTATCTCCCTTTTTCCATTTTGGACATCTGTCTACCTTATGCATTCCATCTTCCAGAGCCTAGCCCCTCCATGGTCGTTTCCGTAAGTCTATCCCTCTTTTTCCATTTCTGAAACTCCGTCCCTCTGTGGCTATTCCGGGAACTCTATCTATCCTCTACTGTTCTGGAGCCCGGTACCTCCATGGTCATTTCCAAAACTCCATCTCCCTTTTCTTTTTCTTCTTTCCATCTTCCTTAGGCATTCTAGCTTCTGAAGGCCGGACCCTCCATGGCCGTTTCTAGAAGTCCGTCCCTCTTTTGTCTTTTCTAGGAACTTCGTCCCTCCATGACTGTTTTGGGAACTTCATCCATTCCTGGCTGTTCGAGAGCCTGACACCTCCATGGTCATTTCTAGAACTGCATCTCCCTTTTTCCATTTTGGAAATCCGTCTGCCTTAGGCATTCCGGTTTCTAGAGCCTAGCCCCTCCGTGGCCATTTCTAGAAGTCTGGCCCTCTTTTGCCATTTTTAGAACTCCATCCCTCCGCGGCCGTTCCTAAAATCCATCCGTCCCTGGGTGTTCCAGAGCTTGGTACCTCCATGGCCATTTTTGGAACTCTATCTCCCTTTTTTTGTTTCTTCCTTTTTTTTGCTGTAGGCATTCCGGCTTCTAGAGCCCAGCCCCTCCATGGTCGTTTCTGGAAGTTTGTCCCTCTTTTGTCATTTCCAAAACTTCATCCCTCCGCGGCTATTCAGGGAACTCCATCTGTCCCTAGCTATTTCGGATCCCGGTACCTCCATGGCCATTTTCGAAACTCCATCTCCCTTTTTCTATTTCTTCCTTCTATTCGCCTTATGCATTCTGACTTCTAGAGCCCGATCCCTCCATGGTCGTTTCTGGAACTTTCCTCTCAGAATGATGTCCCTCTGTCACCTGCTGAGAACTTTGCTTTCAGATTGCTGTCTTTTTGTCAACCGTCTATTGGTTGTCATCCTTCTGGGCTCCTGGGTTTTGAACCCCAAAACTCTGCCCTTGGAATTTCATTTCACCTTGGCTGTTCCAAACAACAAACTCCTAACAAATTTCCTGCTTCACAACTCTAGGTGCATAAATGATGACCCAAGTGCCTCCTAATCCAAAAGTAGACTTTGACCCACATGCTCAAATTAAACTCTCTTCCCCATGAACTTTTCTAATTGCAAATTTGAAGTTGGGAGAAACCATCTGGGTCACGCTACGCTGTTTGCCCTTTCAAAACAACATTCCAGCCTCTTGGGCCCGGACCATCCAAACTCCCTCCAGTAACCTACTAATGGCAATTCCCACTGAATATTGTGATTTTTTGATGATGCATGGGTTGATCTAACAAGGAGTTTGTAATATTTGACTAAACATTTTCCTTGATTTGTGTATAAAATCAATAACGACAGTTTATGTATGCAGGTTTCAAGAAGCGTACCACAGGTCCATCAGGGAGACCCATTGAAAAAGCTTAACAAGGAAAGCATATAACTCTTGTCACCATTAATTTCATGCCCACCTCTCCTCGTGGTGCCCATCAATAGAACTCACATTGGAAGAAGGCCTACGCCAAGGAAGCCAATGACAAAATGTAACAGGGTGGCCTTGAAGATGCATAGGGGAGCTATCCTACCTTTTCACTAGATGATGATGATCTTTAAGGGGTTGTTCGCCCAAATCAGGGGCAACCAATCTATTGATGCTATTTGTTGACAAAACCCATTTGATCCAATGAAGAAGGTTGCAAGTCCATCAATCAAAGGGAAAATTTCAAGTTGTTTTAGCAACAGTAAAAGGTAAATCAACTAGAAGGCAAAACTGCTACAACATGTGGGCACTAAAAGATGGAATAGGAAAAAGACAACAGATGTATTTTAAATTGTTGAATATTGTGGGGTAGGTGAAGCCCTAATGTAATTTAATCTGGGCCACATAATGTAATTCAATCCTATCCATTCATTCAGGCTTTGGAAAACTATAAATAGGGTTCTTCTCCTCATTTGAAAGTATTGGAGAGCTGGTGTAAAGACATTCTATAGCAATAGAAAGAAATAGTACATGATCTATGGGTGTTACTTTTGAGTTTTCTCATTATGTGTGCATGGTTCTACCTTCCAAGTTAGTTTTAGTTGTTAGTTTTAGTTGTTAGTTTTAGTTGTTAGTTTCTTGAATGGAACTGGTAATGGTGATTGTTGTTTCAATATTTGATGAATTTTCAGCCCAAACTTTTGGCACTTGTTGATGACAATCTTTTATACAAAGTTATCCTGGTCTTCTTTATTTGATTGATGCAACTTAGTTCACTTGCATGTTCATGATGTGTGTATGCAAACTTAAAATCTATAGTCCTTAGAAGATTGCACTGGTTTTGTGTAACTGTAGGTTTCTCTTGGCCAAGCAAAACCCAATTTAGGGAGTTTGTCTACTTTAGCAACCTCCATGATCATTGTTCATTCGTAGTTTCAGATCCAAGAACCTTCTCTCTTCCCTGCCCTTTTTCCTTTTTTTTTTAATAATTAACCTTAAGCAAGGTTCATTGCACATTATAAAGCTAAATCTGATGTTGAAATGGAGTTCAAGACTACTATTTGAACCTGCAACAAACACACAACTCTCCCATATTAAGAATTCCATTTACAGATCCAACTTCTCCACTTTGTAACTCATGTAAGTCTGCCTTGTGATTCCAACAAATCACATGAAACAACTGAGATATTCCAAGCACTATCAAGACTTGACATCCGAGAGACCTTGGGATAGTGTTCTGCAATCTGATTGTGGAAGATTGTCTTTCAAGAGAGGTGATGCACCTATGCATTACCTATGTTGTCAAGTGCATAAAAAACACATCAACAAAATTGGCGCTAGAAGGAGGGCATGACATGTTGATGTTACAAAGTTTAAAGTTGGAAATCGATAAGAGCATGTTCAAAGAAGAAATCTGAGATAAGGAGATCTCTTTTAATGTTGAAACTTGAAATCAGAAAATTTTGAGGGAAAACTACAGTTGAGTTGAAATGGAGCAGTATGTGTAAATCAACATTGCTCAGCTACATGCAGATTTAAATAGGAGATTGAAGAAACCATTGCAGAAAATTGCATTGTTAGATAAGTGTCTAATCCATGGCAACCACACGCACAATGAATTGGAGTGTCTAACCTTCTTGAGCAGAATTGAAAGAGTCTTGTAGGGAGAAATTCCCTTTTGGGAAACCTATCAGCCTTTGGTCCTTGTAGACCCAAAGGAAGAATTGACAACCATGGAAGCCAAGGCATTTGAGGAGATGATACAAGAACATTTGAACAAAAAAGGTGAACCAAGATTGGAGGAGGTGTTGATGTCTACTTGGTGCAGATTTCACAATGCACCTTACTCCGAATTGACATGCTCATCATGCATGAACATTATCACTCAAACCTAGTGCTGTTTGAACGAGTTGGAGCAACCAAATATCAAGGAGGATGAGTCATCCCATGAGGCAAAAAAAATTCAGTATCTGGAGGACAACACCTTCAAGCTAGACTAAGAAGCTCCACAAAAATAGATGTTGGGACAACAAACATTGAAGCTGAAAATGAAAAGGAAGAATTTGATTTCCTGGGGATAGTAAAAATATTTGGTGAAGGTTTACTAAGAATGGAGTTGAAAAGTCTCTCCTTCACCAGTAAGGGGCTGTCCTCCACTTAGGAAGAGGAGCCATTAGTAGTTGAGGATGAATCAATGAAGTTTGCAGCAGTGTATGATGGGGCAGCCAATGAAGATGCTGAAAATCAGCAAGAGGAAGAAGTTGACAGCCTTGGGACAACAGAAAATGATAATGAAGGCATAACTAAAATCAGATTGGAAGACCTCTCCTTCATCAATGATAGTGATGAAGCATCTGAAAATGCAGATTTGGAGGAGTGGGAACAACTATAGGTCGTAGTTGTTCAATACCAGATTTTTGTTTTAAACGACGATGAGAAACCAATCATTTATAGATATAATGAGTTAGTGTCAAGGCTAGCAAAGGATTAGTCTGAGCTAAAATGTCAAGTGGATTTGGAGGTATTTTTTCTACCAAATTGGTGCAGGCTCCATGATTCATCCCACTCCAAGTTTGCATGCGAACTGTGCCAAGAATCCATTAGGCAAGTCAGAGAATAGGTAAGGCAGCCAAGCACATCACTTCTTGTAGTTGCTTCAAGGATGGAACATGAGGATCGAGAGCTTGAGCCAAGTGAAAACTCAGTTGAAGGAAGTCCTCAAGAGGATGTTGGGACATTAATGGAAGTAGAACAAAAATATAGTCTCGAGATTTCAAGCAATGAAGTAGATCAAATAGAACGGCTGTCCACTAGTCATAATAAATTTCAACCTCTTCAAGAGCATTTGAGCACCATGGATGATAAGCTTTATAAAATTTCCTTGGAGGGAGATTGCATAGTTGATTTTGGTCCCCTTGATGAGGTGCCATCAATTGATGACTTCTTTCCATTGAGAGATGTACTTTAGAGGTATGTTAATGCTAAGGAAGAGCACATTCTAGAAGATGGTAGCGATGAAGACATACTCCTTGAGCCTTTGAATGGTGATGCATTAGAGTTTTTGGATTGGGAGAGGGGTTCCTTCTCTATCTATAGTGATAGTGATCAAGGGGAAATGAGTGAACTTCATGATTAGTTGCATGAAAAATAAAGAGAAGAAGACAAAGGCGGGGGTGTTGAGATAGCTGCCAACATAGATGCAACTTGGAGTCCTTCTGCCATGATTATTGTTGATCCTCCTTCATATTTAGATGGCTGCAATAGGATAGATTTGTACATGTCATCATCCCATGACACTAAGCATTATGAAGATAATTTTGACACTTGGGAAAGGAGATGGGACAACATGCTACCTTTTTGGGACAGCAATCAAGTGGACACTAGGTTTGCAGAAGATCAATGAGATGAAGTTTATCTTATCGAAGAACAGCTAATAGGGATTGTTGATCCCACACAAGACATGGAAGAAGTTTTTGGTGCCCTATTCTCCCTACCTTATGCAGGCTTGATTCCTGAGATGTTGCACCCTCCACCATGCCCGCTCGAGGATGCTGATGCAAAGATTGACAAAGCAGTGCTTGCTCTTGATTGTCAAATGTTGCCACCTCCATGTGACGAAATCCAGGTTCTATCCTTCCTTGCTCCTATTAATTTTCATAGCTGCATTTATCATTTTGATAATGGGAATGAGGAAAAATGAACATGTTTATGGATTAATCACGAGTTTAATGAGCCTCCTCAATTGCTGATTTTCCCTGACCGGGTGACTAAATTTGAATGCTACAATATTCAATTTATTTTCTCTAAACATAAGGATAAATATGTATGGTTGAGAACTATAATGATTGCCCATCTGATTGTACATGCATTGAAAAATCCAATGGGCATGAGTGTCAGATGGCCTTGCTTAAAAGTAGTGCTTTGTAAATATCTCTTTGTACATAGCCCATTTTTGAGTTGTGTAGGTTTCCTATAAATACTCTATTTTCTTGCTTTTGTTAGGTTAGTTTGTTTGTTGTAGGTTTCTTGCTTTAGAGTAGTTTCTTCACTGATTTCTTTCATTGTCCCTATTTAGTTAGTTTTGGTGTTTTCTTTTTGTTTGCTTTCATTTTTTTTGTTTGATCTTGCTTTGCTGTTGCTTTGCTCGGGTTCCCTCTACTTTTGGCTACACACATATGTGCGCACAACAACCATACTTATCACTTGGGACTATTCTATGTATTTCTTTGTCAAACTCTAATAAAGTTTTCAAAATGGATGGTGAGGATCTTCTATTAGTATCAAGCGATCTATATTTTTGATTCAAGGTGGATAAGTCATTCATTGGTATGATTTTGAAGTATCTTGGAATCTAATATCTCTCACATATTTTAAGGATCTGATGGTCAGTGTAGGTCCTTTGTGAAGACTAGTGAATTGAAAAATCTAAAATTTTTCTCTTGCACTACTATGATTCTTAGCCCTGAGCGTGAGCTTCATTTCTTTTGGGTTGAAATAAAATAACTAAAAAGAGAAAAAAAACAAAAGAAAGAAAGAAAAATATTGGAAATCACAAGCATAGAAATTCGTCTCTTAAGGGGTATACGAATAACTCTATCGGGGATATGGACGCCTGACCGACAATAGAGAAATGTTAGGGAGAATCACAATGAAAACCTTGTTAGGGCTATGGACACCTTACTAGCAGCGAGGTAATGTCCTAGATGCTTTCAGAGTTAGAATAAACTACATAGCTTAACACTATGGAGCCTAGGTTCTTGCAGAAATTAAAGGATGGGAATTAACGCAATTGTACATTTAAATTTTATGCATACTGAAGGTTGGGTTGACTAGTGGTTTTGATCCTTTGGTTGGGCATGAAGATCAAAACCAGAGATTTTGGGTTCATGATTCCATTTTTTCATCAAAATTCTCTAGAGAATTTCCCCAGTGAGTCACCATTTGTTGTGCATGTTTTGCACACACGCCCCGCTGTAGGCAGGGACCCTCTTTTTTTTTGCTCTCGATGAGTTTTCCATGCCCATTTCCTCAAGCCTAAATTGGTCATGTGCCATCAAATGATCAAATATCCATAACCAAATTCACCTAATTAAGTTTCGCTAAGTCTTTTTCTTTCGCGGAAGTGCCCTTGTGGGTTTCCCTTCATCCGTTACCCTGACATCCTGTAGGCCTCATCCTTGCTCGCTCGATTCACTTTTTCCTCCATTTTTACTTTGGGGACAAGTTTTCCATGGATTTGGGATGTTTTTATGGTGCCTAAGTGAACTGCCAAGTTTTCATTAAGTTTTGGGAAGTTGCAAAATTTTCAATCTGAAAGTCTATCCCTTCACGACTGTTCTGGAGCCCGATACCTCCATGGCTGTTTCCAAAACTCCGTCTCCCTTTTTTCATTTTTTATTTCTGTCCACTTTAGGCATTCCATCTTCTGGAGCTCAGCCCCTCCATGGCCATTTCTTAAAGTCCATTCCTCTTTTGTCATTTTTGAAACTTCGTCCCTCTATGGCTGTTCCGAGAACGTCATCCATCCCTAGCTATTCCAGAGCCCGACACCTCCATGGCCATTTCCAAAAATCCATCTCCCTTTTTCCATTTTCAACATCCATCTGCCTTAGGCATTCCGGCTTCCAGAGCCTAGCCCCTCCATGGCCGTATCCAGAAGTCAATCCCTCTTTTGCCATTTTTGAAACTCTGTCCCTCCATGGCTATTCCGGGAACTCCGTCTATCCCTGGATGTTCCCAAGCGCGGTACCTGTGTGGCTATTTCCAACACTCTGTGTCACTTTTTCATTTTCTTCTTTTCATCTACCTTAGGCATTCCAGGTTCCCGAGCCCGACCCCTCTGTGGCCATTTCTAGAAGTCTGTCCCTCTTTTGTCATTTCTGGAACTTTGTCCCTTTGTGGCTGTTCCAAGAGCTTCGTCCATCCCTGGTTGTTTCAGAGCCCAACATCTCCATGGCTATTTCCAAAACTCTATCTCCCTTTTGTTTTTTTGGACATCTATCCACCTTAGGCATTTTGGCTTCCGAAGCCTGGCCCCTCTTTGGCGGTTTCGGAAGTTTCGTCCCTCTTTTTCCATTTTCGAAACTCCGTCCCTCCATGGCTATTCTGGGAACTTTGTCTATCCTCAGCTATTCCAGAGCCCGGTCCCTCCATGGCCATTTTGGAAACTTTGTCTCCCTTTTTCCCTTTCTTATTTTTATCTGCCTTAGGCATTCTGGCTTCCAGAGCCCAGCCCCTCTGTGGTCGTTTCTGGATGTCCATCCCTCTTTTGTCATTTTCAAAACTCCATCCCTCCACCGTTGTTCCAAGAACTTCATCCATCCCTTGATGTTCCAGAGCCTAACACCTCTATGGCCGTTTTCGGAACTCTGTCTCCCTTTTTTCGTTTTGGACATTTGTCCACCTTAGGCATTCTAGCTTCCGAAGCCTGGCCCCTCCATAGACATTTTTGGAAGTTCGTCCCTCTTTTTCCATTTTCGAAACTCTATCCCTCTGCCGTTGTTCTGGGAACTCCATTTGTCCTTGACTATTCTAGAGCTTGGTACCTCTGTGGCCATTTTTAGAATTTTGTCTCCCTTTTTCTGTTTCTTCATTTCATCCGCCTTAGGCATTCTGGCTTCCAGAACCTGATATCTCCATGTCCGTTTCTGGAACTCTGTATCCCTTTTTCTGTTTCTTCCTTCTATTCACCATAGGCATTCTGACTTTCGAAGCCCAACCCCTCCATGGCCGTTTCTAAGAATTTCCTCCTAGAATGATGTCCTTCTGCCATCATCCGAGAAATTTGCTTCTAGATTGTTGTCTTTCCATCCACCATCCACTAGCTGCCGTCCTTCTAGCCTCTCGAGTCCTGAATCTTGGAACTCTGCCTCTGAAATTTTGTTTCACCTTGCTTGTTCCAAACAACAAACTCCTAACAAATTTCCCGCTTCACAACTTTGGGTGCCCCAATGATGACCCAAATGCCTCCTAATCCAAAAATGAACTTTAAACAACATGCTCAAATTGGACGCTCTTCCCCATGAACTTTCCAAATTTTAAATTTGAAGTTGGGAGAAACCATTTGAGTCGCCCTACCATGTTTTCCCTTTCAAAACAACATTCCAGCCTCTTGGGCCTGGACCGTCTAAACTCCCTCTAGTAAGTTGCTAATGGAAATTCCCACTGAATATTGTGATCTTTTGATGATGCATGGGTAGATCTAACAAGGAGTTTGCAAGATTTGACTAAAAATTTGCCTTGATTTGTGTATAAAAGAACTTATGACACTTCATGTATGTAGGTTTAAATAAGCCTACTATGGGTCCGTCGAGGAGACCCATTGAGAAAGATGAACAAGGAAAGCATATAGCTCCCGTCACCATTCATTTTATGCCCACCTCTCCTCGTGGCTCCCATCAATAGAAATTGCATTGGAAGAAGACCTATGCCAAGGAAGTCAATGACAAAATGCAAGGGGGTGGCCTTGAAGACACATAGGGGAGCTATCCTACCTTTTCACCAGATGATGATGATCTTTAAGGGGTTTCGTAGCTAAATCAGGGGTAACCAATCTATTGATGCCAGTTGTTGATAGACCCATTTGATCTAATGAAGAAGGTTGCAAGTCCATCAAGAAAAGGGAAACTTTAAGGCAGTTTCAACTATAGTAAAAGGGAAATTAGATAGAAGACAGAAGTGCTACAACACCTAGGCACTAAAAGATAGAATAGGAAAAAGACAACAGATGTATTTTAAATTGCTGAATATTGTTGGGTAGGTGAAGCCCTAATGTAATTGAATATGGGACACACAATGTAATTCAATCCTAGCCATTCAATCGGGGTTTGAAAAAATATAAATAGGTGTCTTCCCCTCATTTGAAAGTTTTGGAGAGCTAGTGTAAAGACATTCTGCAGAGATAGAAAGAAACATTGCGTGATCTATGGGTGTTACTTTTGAGTTTTCTCATTATGTGTGCATGGTTCTACCTTCCAAGTTAGTTTTAGTTGTTATTTTCTTGAATGTAAGTGGTAATGGTGATTGTTGTTTCAGTATTTGATGAATTTCCAGCCATACTTTTGGCACTTGTTGATGACAAGATGATGTGCAAAGTTAGACTGGGCATCTTTATTTGATTTTTGCAACTTAGTCCACTTGCATGTTCATGATGTGTGTATGCAAACTAAAAATTTGCAGTCTTTAGAAGATTGCACTAGTTTTGTGTAACTGTAGGTTTCTCTTGGCCAAGCGAAACTCAGCTTAAGGAGTTTTTCTACTGTAGTAGCCTCCATGATTACTATTCATTCATAGTTTCAGATCCAAGAACCTTCTCTCTTCCCTTCCCTTTTTCCTTTTTTTTAATAATTAACCTTAGGCAAGGTTCATTGCACATTATAAATCTAAATCTAATGTTGAAATGGAGTTCAAGGCTGCTATTTGAACTTGCAACAAATGCACAAAGACTCTCCCATCTTACTCCATTTACAAATCAAACTTCTCCACTTTGTAACTCATCCATAATTTCGCCTTGTGATTCCAAAAAATCACATGAAACAAATGAGATATTCCAAGCACTGTCAAGACCTAACATCTGAGAGACCTTGGGATAGTGTTCTGAAATATGATTGTGGAAGATTATCTTTCAAGAGAGGTGATGCACCTATGCATCGCCTGTGTTGTTAAGTGCATAAAAAAAACATCAACAGGGACTAATATGCCACTTAGGATGTCTTAGTCCTCCTTGTGTCATTTTCAAGTTTTAAATTCAAATTTTGGTGGGATTTAGCCTCCTTCATTTAATGAATTCATATTTAAACTTGGTGTGATATAATTTCAAGATATTAAACATAGATAAGTATAAACACAAGGTTCATTCATTCATTTTCATCCTTAGAATGTTCACGAGATCATCCTAGCAACTTGAGTATTCATTCCTAAGGAAAATTTATGAGATCAAGAGAATTCAAGAGTGAATCATCAAGAATTTGAAGCCATCATCAAGATTCAAGCATCATGTCAAAGGATATTCTTTCATCATGTGTGTTGTTGTGCTAAAATTTGTGATGTAGGGTTTTGATTCAAGTAAGCTAGCTATTCAAGTTATATGAATCATTTCAAGATCCATATTCATTGCATCCATTTCACACAAGTTACAGACTTTACAAGGGTTTTTTGAGTTGTAGCATTGCATGTTTCTCATTCACCATTTCCATTCATTTCATTATTTGTTTTCAAGGTTTACTTACCAACAAGGGATTTGACCAAGGCAAACCCCCATTCACTAACAATCAACAAGTTTTTCCCATCTTATCTATATGTGTTTGTAGATCTAGGTTGAAGTCTTGAAGATCACATGGAGTGAAAAGTTGTAAAAGTTGCAAAGTTGCATTGCAAAGTTGTCATCTTCACGGAAACTCACTTGCAGGGAAAATTCGAAAGTTTTAGAACCTAAGATCTAAAAAGAAGAAAGTGCAAAACTTGGAGCTCATAATCAAATCCATAGTTTTTAAAAATTTAGAGCTGGACTAATATTCCATCTTGGGCATCTTAGTCCTCCAAATCATATCTTTTGAATATTCCTTTACATCCAGTTCTAACATCCAAATATTTTGTATTTTCCTTGAAAAATATCAATGAGACTAATATGCCATCTTGGGTGTCTTATTTCTCCAAGGAATATTCTTGTAGCTTCTTTACATTTACAAAATCCTCACAAAATCTCCACAATTCTGAGGTATGCATACTCTAACATGGTGTTGTATATTTTCACCATTTGCATCTCTCATTTAGCTCATTTTAGGTGATTTTTCATATCACATTGTGTTTTTCAACATTTTCATTCCCAAGAATTTGCTTGGTGGTGAAGCCATTAAAGCTGAAAAGAACCCTCTCCTAGGTCCTCCTAATTGAGAATTGACTCACCTTGTGAGGTTGATAGTTAATCTAGTTAGGGTTCTTAGGACATAATTGAATGACCTAGATAGAATAGGATGTAACCATCCCTTTCTTATTTTATCTATGGTTAATTTTGGTGAACCCAAATTCTTTGAGCATTCTTTTTTTTTTTCTTTGGAGACCTTTAAATTCCCAGATCTAAATCACATTCATTGCATCTTGCATTAGTGAAATTACATTTAGGGTTTCCTATTTTATCATTAGTGAAAATGCATAAAGGTTACATTTTTACTTTCTTGGATCATTTTATTTCATTAGAAATCTGAAAATTGCACTGTTCATTCTCTTAATTACATTTTAAAAAGTTGTTATTGCATTGAAAATTTTAAAAATGCATTCAAATATTGCATTAAATTGCTTGCTAGTCATTTCTTTTCTTTACATCCATTTGCATAATTTTTTGTTTGCAAACATTAGGTCCCTAGGTAGGAAACCCAAGAAAGTTGTTATCAAACCATAATTTGTTGTTTTTCTCATAAAAAACTCTGCTAGGACTAAAAAGCCCTTCCTAACATCTTAGTCCCTCTCAGGTTTTTTTTTCTCAAAATCCTTTCTCTATTGTTTGTTGTTTGTTTCACTCCATGAAACTTCACAATCTCACCAAAAGGACTAAAACAACCTTAATAGCATCTTAGTCCCTATTGATTTTGACTCTCTAGTTTTCGGGGTCTAAATTTTTTTTTCTGTGTTTTTGTGGGCTACTTTCAGTTTTCAGTTTTAGTTTCCAGAATTGTTGTTATTCCAAATTATTTTATTTCAAGTATAATTGCAAGCATATGATATTGTGTTCATTGAACTTTATGTGGTTTATTCCCTATATGAGCTAGACTAATTGGTGTCCTACTTCTAACACTATGGTTAGATGAAGTGTGAGACTCATGGCATCATATGATAAGACACTCATTGTGGATCTCGGGTTATCAAGCTCTCTTACTTCTAGTGTTGGCACTAGTTCACTAGGTATGGACCATAATTTTGACACCTCTTTTTCCATAGCTACCTTACCTAAAAGTGTTATGCCAAGTGTTCAAACAATGGTTGATCATATTCCTTAAGAAAATATAATGAAAATGTATAAAGACCTAGCCCATTTACAAGATAGTGTGAGTACTAAAACCATTTCCAACACTATTATACCTATTAGTGTAATTAATTATTTATTACACTAGTATAAGTTAACTTAGGTCTTCATTTAATTATTTATTCCTAGGTTGCATTATTAGATAAATCATAAATAAGGGGGTAACTACCCTTTCCATGTTTGTAAGAGATAAGATTCCCTTGTAGAAGATGAGTTGTCTTTTCTAGAACTTGTCTCTATCTTGTTATTATTCCCTAGGTAGTTAGTTAGGGTTTCATGTTGTTGCATGTAGTGTGATTTGAACACTTGACAACATCTTGTGCATTCTAGGTTTTATCTCTTGCCTATATAATCATGCATTTGTACTCCTGTAACATATTCTAGATATCACTTAGATAATCTCCATTTGCATGCCCTAGTTGCAACACTTTCTATGTGGTTGAATTTATTCTTAGCAAAGGTCCTCTTGAAGGCTGCAACTTCAAGGACATTATGCATCCATCATTCCAACATGGCATCAAAGATTTTCCAGTGAAGATTCATCCCAGGATCAAGAAATTTGGGCTAGTGAGATTCTTCATAGGCTTTAAGGTTTCCATTGCAGGCTACTTGACTCCACCTAGGGACCAAACTGATTTTTGGAGTAGATTGAGTCAGATCCAAGATCACCATTGTCTTCAAAAGGCCTCAAAACCCTAGGATCACTTGTTCATTCATCAAAATTGGATAAATCATCCTGAGAGCCTAAGAGGTATTTTTTTGGGTTTTGGAAAATCAATCGTATGATCCGTAAAATTTGCAGAAAAAATCATCCCTTGCAGTTTTCCTTTGTGGAATTTTCTTTTTAGTCGTAGGCCATTTTCATTTCATAAAACATCAGGGCTAATTTCTCTATTTCACAAAAAAAAAATATTGGCGCAAATATAGTTTGCAAAATATTTTGAGCGACCTACATTATTAATCTTTGGTCGGCATCAAGGTTGATTTATTTAATCTTTAGAATATAGGGTTTATTTCATTTTACATTGGCATAAATTATTGGGTTCGACATAATATTTTTGGTGCATATAATATTTTGGGCTTTCTTTTTATATTTTTGCAGATATATATTAATTTTTTTTTTTAAAAGTTGGTATCAAAATAAATTTTGAATTGCCAATTAGGAAATATTCAAAAAAAAATTTTGTCTTCTAATTACATTATTTGCAACAAAGTTTTTTGGTTGACTGTATTTATATGGTGTGCAAAGTAAGCTACTATTGTTGGCCATCCCATCATAGTACCCTGTTAGCCTCCCTTACCTCATCCATTAGCGCACTTCTCTGTCACCGACACTCCCACCGAGTAGCCTCCTCCACTCACTAACATTCACTTTCCTGCTGACCAGTGTAGCTCCCTTTTCCTTCGGCAAACTTCCTTCACTCACCAGTGCCTGTTCTTTTGAAGCCTAACCGCCAGACTTTTGGTCTTATCACCGATTGGGTTGTCCGCTATTTGTGAGCGACACCACCATTCAAAGGAGCTTTGCAACTATTCCTCTACTTCACCACCACTCATCAGGTGGTGCATCTATTTTTTTCTCCAGTTACCCCCTGGTCATATCAACCATCGAGAGCTTATTTTTTTAGCTCCTGGTGGTCAAATTTTTTGCCTGATTAGCCTGCAAGGCCCTAATAGGGAATATTTTTTCAAATCATCATAAATTTCACCCACGACATTGAAAATAGACAAAACAAGATACTGTCGAAAAGATGATTTGGTCTAATTTCTAGTGGTGACATCCATTTTATAGAATTTTGCAATTAGAAAAATCTACACTCAACTGAAGTCAAAACCCTAGATTGGACTCAAAGGCTCATATCTTTGCAATTGTTTATCAAAATTCAGTGATTCAAGTGGCTTCAAGAAGGCAATTTAGACATTTTTTCATCAATCCATTCAATTTGATCAGTTTCAGCTCTAGGTACTCTTGCATTGGATTTGTTTAGTTTTTTGCATTTGTTCAATTACTTGGATATCCTGAAGCTTGGGAAAAGATTCTTTGATTTGGGTGGCATCCCTTCAGTTACATATCAGTTACATATTAGTTTCTATTTTCTATTGAAGGTCTTTATATTTTTGGAGAACTTTGATTGTACATTAGGGGTCTTGCATATCATCCTTCTTTGGTTATGTTGCACATGGGAAACTATAAACAATGGGAAAATGGGATAATCCACCATCTCCAATCACTTGAGTTATTTCCACATTTGTATGGTATAGTTCCTCATCCAAGTGAAGGTATTCATGAGTTTTCTTGGATTTGCAACAGATACACTATTTTAGAGATCATTGAGATGCAAATTGCTTGTGATATTTTGAGTACTATTGATCATTGTGATTGTCCTCATGTATTATTTGGACCACTATTTGGGAGCTATTTTGAAATTCAGATACTCCACCTTTCCCCAATGGTCATGATTCAAAATGTCATTTCTTAGATCAGGTACCCCATGATGATATTTCTATTTAGGAGGTTGTTTGTTTGGATTTCCTTGAATCTTCCAAAGAGGTTGACAAGGTTTCTTCAAATTTTCCTTCTTCTCCATTAGAGACTATTGGAATCCCTTCACATTCAGTGATTCCTTGTCTGGATTCATTGATTGAGGCTTACATCATCTTCATTCATCAAGACACATTCAGTTTTCTAGACTTGATGTCATTGGATGGCTTTGTTTCAGGGATTGTTGACTTGACTACTTCTATAGGTTTGGAGAAAATTCTTGAGGGGATATCTCTCCTCTATTCAGATTCTACTTTGGAGAATTTTCTTGAGTCTCCACATTTCATTGTCTCAACCTTGATTGGAGATCCTGAGACTACCTTGGAGGCACTTGTTTTCTCTTCAGAGATTTTATATATCATACTTCTTCCCTCCTCCATTGGATTGGATTTTCTTCAACATCTACCATTGGATTGTCTTCAGTCTTCTCTCAGTGGTTTTGAGGAAACTTCCTTATGGGGGAAAATCTTGTAATGAACTCTTTGGGTCTTGTTCAACATCAGTTTCTGCATTGTCCTAATTTGTCACCTTCTTCATTTATTGGGCATGTACCTGAGTTGATTGTGGCATCTTCATCTTCAGTAAAAAAGGAGACATTTGAGAAATTTTCAAAAACATCATCATCAACATCCATATTCATCCTTCCTTCCTTCAATTCATTTCTGGAATGGGAAGCATCCCTACACTTTCACTCAGTTTTATTTATTTTGAAAGGGAGACAAGTTGTTTGTCGATATTGGATCTTGTTTTTTCTACATACACTTACCTTTTTTGCTAGTGATCATATGTTCTCAGGGGGCTATATAGTCTCTCTATTTCCTCCCTATGCGGGGCTATTGATTGTATTGTATCCATGTGACAAATGGTGTTCTTAGGGGGTATTTCGGAGTCCTCCATCCTTCCTCACATTTCTACATTTAATCTCCATTTTGGAGAGGGGTTTTCTTCCCATTGGGTTTTCACATTTTCTCCATTTGTGGGAGATCATTTGCATTTGCATAATCATTGCATTTTTAATGATTATGTAAAGATGATGGGAAGCTACAATTTCCATCATGTAATCGATACCCATCATCTTTGCATAATCATTGCATTTTTAATCTCCTCCCTAAGTTTCACTTATGGGGGGTGTTAGTGTAATTAATTATTTATTACACTAGCATAAGTTAACTTAAGTCTTCATTTAATTATTTATTCCTATGTTACATTATTAGATAAATCATAAATAAGGGGGTAACTACCCTTTCCATGTTTTTAGGAGATAAGATTCCCTTCTAAAAGATGAGTTATCTTTTCTATAACTTATCTCTATCTCGTTATCATTCCCTAGGTAGTTAGTTAGGGTTTCATGCTATCACATGTAGTGTGATTTGAACACTTGGCAACATATTATGCATTCTAGGTTTTAGATTTTTCCTATATAATAAAGAATTTGTACTCTTATAACATATTCTAGATACAATTAGATAATCTCCATTTTCATGCCCTATTTGCAACACTTTCCATGTGGTTGAATTTCTTCTTGAAAAAGGTCATCTTGAAGGCTGCAACTTCAGGGACATTGTGCATCCATCATTCCAACAATACCTTTCATAGATACTATCTAACACATGATGGAAAGTGATGGTGGACTAGAAGTTATGTTGAACATAACTCACATCTTTGGAAAAAGTCTTCCTTCCACAACCAATGGTGCTCAAACTTCAAACAATGTGCAAGGAGGAAATCAAACTCCTGCCTCTTCAACCATGTATCACCCATTCCCACCTATACAAATCCTCAAGTGACTACAACGATGCAACCAACTAGTAATATCCTTCCTACCTCACACATTTCCACTAGTGCTCCTTCTACCTATGTGGCATGTAATCTCGAACCTCCTCCCACAAGAAATCCATCCGTTTATCCTTCTAATACATATAAACAACCACCATATTATTGGAAAGAGACACTATAGATTTCATTTGGTGTTGTGATCGATGATAACCCTAGTCAGTGATTCCATCCACACGTTATTATTTGACCATACTAGAAGTCAGATCGAAGTTTTGTGATTAACTGTCAAGCAAGTACAAATAATTTTATAGAAGTGTGTTCATTGATCCATATGCAAATTTTCTATTATCATATTGATTTTTGGATCTCGTGGAAGGTATTTTGGTGTACATACTATCTTATCCAAGAATCATCAGGGTGCACATTCATTGGTGTGAAAGTTAGAAGATCCAGTTGATTAATTTAATGTTTATCAATGTAGAAAGCTGACTTGGTGAATATAATATGTTACAGATATTTGAGGAGTAATTATTTAAATGTTTTTGTGTTCAAACATGATTTGGGTCATTACTATTCTATGGCTGACTTTGGTTTGTGTGAATTGAGAATTAATTATGGATTGAGCCGACAGTTTGCAAATTTTTTCACATTTTTTTGGAGTTGACTTTTAGCAATTAAGTATTCGGTCATGGATATATATAAGTGATCGATTTTATCATTTTGATATAGATGAAAAAATTGTTGATGTAAGTTGTAGAGACTATGCATAGTTTCGCTTGTGCATAAAAGGATTTGTGGTGTGAATTGAAGCAGAGAAGAGAAGAATCAAACAAAAGGTCAAGAATTTGATTGATGAGCTTAAGTGGAACTATAATCAAGCATCAGTAGATGCTATTCTCTTACTTCAAATCTCTTAGATGGATTTAATCTGAATATTTTGTAAGACAGTGAGTCTTCATCTCTGAGGAGTGAGCTCTAGGAAGTATGCTTGAATGCAAGTATATTCCCATATTGTAAACACTTATTTTTGAGTATACTCATATTTTGGATTGGACTTCCACCGTGGTTCTCCCCTAACAGGGTTTCCACGTAAAAATCCTTGTGTTATGGTGTTGTGGTTTTTTTTTTGTATGTTCATGCATATTTCTTTTCGATGAATGTTTTAAGTGGTTTAAAGATCAGATCAATAAAGTTTAATTTTGTTGAACATTGATTCACTCCCCCCTCTCAATGTACCTTGATTCAAACAATTTGTATTAGAGCCTAGTTCCTTGAAAGAATTTTAAAAGCTTGGGGAAGATCTAGGAAACTAATTCAATGGATTCAAGTAGTCTCTAACAACAATTTTTGGTGGCCCCAGATGATCTTGATCAATCAAAATCTAAAGTTCAGAAATTGCAAGAGAACCTCACGGATGCTGAGAAATTCTTTGAGTCATTGAAAAATAAAATCAATAGGTCAAGGAAGAAGAGAAAGGAACTCTTTGATCAGATTAAGGAGAATGAAGGGTACCTTTCTAAGGCCTTGAAAGAGAAATCTGAAGAATGCAAAAAAATTAATGATGGATTCATTAATCTAGTACTTGAATTGCAACAATCCAGAGACAATGAAGGAGAGCTTGAAAGACAGATTGTTACACTCTGAGATGAACTTGCTACTACAAATGAATACAAGGATAAGTTCAAGGTTAGCTTAGATAAGCTTGATGAGCTGATTAAAAGTTAGATGACTAAAGGTGACAAGAGAGGTCTTAGATATGAGGAAGGAGAAAGTTCCAGATTTGGTGAAAGGGGAACTGAACAAAGGAAATCTGAAAAAAGGAGATTTAGGCAAGGATATCAGATGAACAAAGTTGGAAGGTATCTATTAAGACAACCTAATGCTCAAAGGTTCAATGGCTACTATTTTAGTTGCAATAAATTTGGTCATATGGCTACTCAAGTGGTGCATCATTTTCTGGTTAGTTCTTCAACTGCAATAAGTATTCTCATAAGTCAAATGAATATAAAAATATGATGAACAACTTTTATAGAGATGTTAGATTTTATACATGCAATAGATCTCGCCATATTTCTAACCAATGCAGATCAAGAAAAAATCAATGGAACAACTGGTTTGGACAAAGAAATGTGGTGTGCTACAACTCTAAAAAATTTGGTCACATTGCTAGATTTTGCAAAAGTAGAAAGGGTGTGGTAAATTAGAAGAGAAACATGCAGAAGAAAGAAAATGGAAAAGAGAAAGTCACTACAGGTGAGATCAAGAATCAAATGAAGAAGACATGGGTAAAGAAGAGTCCTTCTATTGCAAAAAATGAACAAGCACTAGAATCTAGTTCCATTAATTCATCCGGGAATTAGTTCATGGCCTCTAGCAAAGGGGGAGTTCTCAAGAAAATCCTTCAAACCCCTTGTCAATAGCTGGTATCGAGATATGGATGAGTGTAGTGATTGCATTTATAATCCACAGATGCTGGTGAAATAGTTGGAGAGAGTATTTTTGCAAAATTGAAGGTCCATAAAAGAGTTTATTTTGTTGTTTCTGAATATGAAGATATTGAATCTAACAAAGAGATAAGAGAAATCAAGAAAAAAGGCACAAAGGAAAATCCCTCTAGTGAAGAGAAAGGAAAGAAAAAGATGAAATTAGAGAAACCAGGTATGTTCGTAAAGGAAGTTGAGAAAGGAATAATTAAGGATGGTAATCTTAAGCCTCTATGTCAATGGTATGATACTTTTGATGATGTTGGTCAAATAATTCTTGAGAAGGCCTCAATAAAATACTTGAAAAATTTCAATAAGGATCTTATTGAAAAAAAAATTGTATTACCTAAAAGTCTATGTGAAGTTTTGGAAATGAGAAGAGTGAATGCTAGAACTGAAGATGAACAGTTGAGAGAGCGCATTCTTGCAAATTTATGTCTAGTTTTGTCTATTGAGGAAATGAGGACAATTATGAATGGTGATAAGAAACATTTCAAGAGAAAAACAAGAATAAGAAAGCTTATGATTGGTCAAACTAAAGATGTTGAAAAAGAAACTAAGAAAATTCTAAAGGAAGTCATATTAAGGAACATAATCGATGTTGTTTCTTAAGAAATGCATGGTGGAGATGTTTCATCTAGTCTGCTAGTAGAAGAGGAAAAATAAGATAAAGTTGAGGACACTCAAATTCCTCTTGATGCACATCATACATAAGTAACTATGGAGATTGAAGCTCCTAAGGTTGTATCGATTGAAGAAGTTGAGATACCTAAGGAAAAGAAAGAATTTGTAGCTAAGGAAATAGTGTTTGAGGAAAATAAAGTTCAAGTAAAGGAATTTCCTATGAAAGTAAGAGACACTGCTAAGGTTAAAAGAGTTTTTGGAAGAAAAATAGGAATAATTTAATTATGACCTATTAAAAGGTCCTAGGGTATGTGTAGGATCATGATGGGCCAAAAAGTGGTGATATCTAAGTGATATGATGGCCCATGTGGTTGACGACCTTTTTTTTACCCAAAATTGATGAAATGAAAAGGGTTTATAAAGGAGATTCTTAGCTTTACACCAATATAATCTATTATTTACTTTGAATTTAATAAATAATTATTATTCATTTTTTATTTGAATTACGACTAAAGTCCTGATTGATAGGCTAATTGAAAAAAATCTATAGCTTTCAAAGGGTATCACATTTTTTGAATCAGAAACATGCTTCACATAGTATAGGATTAAAAAAAAAAATGAATTTCATGAAGTTTTGACCAAGTTAAGGTGGTTAGACTAATGAGTTTTTTATATTTTTAAAAATTTGTAATAAAAAAATCATAATTAATTATTTACTTGGAAAATATTATAAAATAATATCCATCACATTGGAACATGAGTCTTCTACTTATATCTAAAATCTTATAAAAAAATATTATCATTTTATTGTGGTTAGGGTGGTCAGATAGACACCCACTTGTTATTTTTTTCCCTAAAATTAAAGTACTACTGAATTGAAATTTCAAATTTTCACCAAATAGATTTTTTAAAAATAAAAATAAACTTAGTAGTTTAGAAACTACATTCAATTTTCAACATATTCTATTCTTACATATTTTTGAAATAATATAGTTAACTTATTCAAATTTTTACGTCAAGTTGGCTAACTCTGACTTTTCAAAATTTTATTTCCACTTAAGGGCCTATTTTTTCCATGATGATCCTGCACATGTCCCCTATCAATTTGGCCACTTTATCCCCTATCTAGAAGATGAAGGTAGCTCCATTCACTCAGAACAAGGGAAGGAAAGAAATTCTAAAATCACATATTGAAGATAGTGAGCTATTAAATCTTGCGTACAATATTCTGGGAAAGGTCATGCCTACATATGTTAGGGATCCATTTGGTTCTCCCTCCAGTGAGCTGAAGAAACTTATTAATTTTTTAAGTACTCATTTTGAGTCGCTTGAGAAATCAGCTAAGGATAAGGTACAAAATGAGTTTGATGCTAAAAGGTTCAATAGATTGAAAGGGATGATAGCAAGTGATAAATCACTGGTAGCTACTTGTGTAAAGAATATTCAAAGTGATTTGTCTAAAGGTGGTAACATTTATAATTCATGTCTATTGGAAAAACAAGGATAGACAACTGAGAGGAGGGGTGAATTAGTTGTTACAAAATTTAAAATTTTTAAACCCTAATCAGCCTTTAATCTCAGATTTGATAATTAATAGTGAACGCATAAATCAACAACACATCATAAGCTCACATGAACACCAATATTTTGTACATAGAAACCCTATTAGGGGAAAAACCACAATGGATGTTAGTCCACAAGATTATACCCTGTTAGAAGTATAATTAAAAATGAGTAAGGAATGCACATGCATTCAAGGAAACTACCTAGAGCTCACTGCTCAGAAGGGAAGGCTCATTGCCTTAAATAAAACAATCAGATTAAATCCATCTAATGAGGTTGAACTGATAAATTAGCTTCTACAAAAGCCTGATTGTAGTTTCGGTTAGCGACATAAACACTTCTTCACACTTTGCTCTGAAATCAAATGATCTGATCTTTATTTGCACATTTCACATTCACTCTTCACATAGATTCATTGAGCATACTAGAAAATGAGGAAACAATCGCTCTTATATATCCACTACATGAAATTACATCAACAACTCTATCAGCCACAAATAAAGGAATAAATTACAAATTGTCGACCCAATTTATAAGAAAATCTCAATGCACACCAACCTAAGTCAGTCACAACATAATGAGGACCTAAATCAACATCCTCAAACATGCCAAACAATAAAATATCAATCCATAAGGATACGCAACACGCTGCCACCATTATGTCAACCAAGAGCATGAAAAAACTCAAACAAACAAAGGAAAATATTTGATCACGAGCACATCAATCAATGAGGACGTACCAAAATGATAGAGAATGATCTAGAAACATCATTGAACATCATAGTAGCATACACAACAACTTAATTTACCAAAATTGCATCCCCTTCTTCGAGAACCACCTACTACAGTAACAAAATAACTGTAGGAACTCAAAAACTCATAACTCACTCCAATTTGGATGCATACCACTGAAACTTCTAGAAAACATACTATATGGGATCAACAAAAAACCATTTAATGTGTGACCTTTGATTATCGACATACACAAATTTCCACCATTTTGATTATTTCAGCCTCATAGACTGCCTGCAACATATTTATTCTAATTTTCTTAATATCCTAGACATATAGAGCCTTCAGAATCATCAATGCTAATAGTGTTGACATCAATTACAATGAAATATCAACAACACAACCACAATATCCAACAATGTCCATCCTTATCTAGTTTCACTGAGGAATTTGAAAAGAAAATAAAAGAATGTGAGAAATAGTTAGTAGATATCACTAAAGCATTTGATCCTCTAACGATCTCTCTTGGAAAGCAAGAAGGTCAATTCATATCCCTACTTGACAAGATCAAAAGCTTGAAGCATGAAGAAGGTAAAATGGTTGAAAGGGTTTCTGAGCTTAGAGGACTCATTGGTCCTAAAATGGAAACAATGTTTAATGCATTAAAAGAAGCACAAGATGTTATGGCAGTCAGTGATCCGACAAACCTTTAATATGCTGAGATACAATCTTATTTATTTTTTGGTCGCGTGGTTATTTTGGAGAGTCTCAAGAAATTTTGGGACATGAGTTTGAGATTTTTGAAAAATTAATTTACACATCTATTCAAGCTTATGTAAGTTGTAGAAGGTTTTTTATACAAATGCAATTTGTTCATAACAATTTTTGTTTGATTTTTGCATGCAGATTCCTTCCTTTTCCATTGATGTCAAAGGGGGAGAATGGCATAGTGAAAAATTACTTAATCATCTCAGGGGAAGTTGTGGTTTTGAAATTTTGAAGGTTGGCAGTGTAATTCATGTTGGTATTGATCTGACACTTATTCATTTTTCTCTAAGTATTGCCATCAATCCCAAAGGGGAAGATTGTTGGAAAGAGACACTACAAATGGAATGTTGGTGTTTTCATCGATGGAAACCCTAGTTAGTGATTTGATCCACACGCCATCATTTGACCATACCGGAAGTTAGATCAAAGTTTTGTGATAAACTATCAAGCAAGTACAAAGCATCTGACATAAGTGTTTTCATCGATCCATATGCAAATTTTATGTTATCATCTTCAGTTTTGTATCTTAGGGAAGGTATTTTGGTTTACTTACTATCTTATCCAAGAATCATTAGGGTGCACATTCATTAGTGTGAAAGTTAGAAGATCTAGCTGATTAATTTCTTGTTTATCAATGTAGAAATCCGACTTGGTGAATATAATATGTTGTAGATATTTGAGGAGTAATTGGTTAAATGTTTTTGTGTTTGAAAATTTTGACGTGGACCATTACTATACTATGGCTGACTTTGGTTAGTGCACATCAAGAATTAATTATGGATTGAGTCGATAGTTTTAAAATGTTTTTACATTTTTTTTCGAGCTGACTTGTATCAATTAAATCTTTGGTCGTTGATATATATAAGTGATTGATTATATCATTTTGATATAGATGTGAAAATTTGTTGATGTGAATTGTGAATATCAGAAGGATTGTAGAGTGACTATGCATAGTTTCACTTATGCATAAAAGGATTTGTGGTGCAAATTAAAGCAAAGCATAGCAAAAGAGCAGAATTAGACAAAAGTTCAAGAATTCAATTAATGAGCTTAAGTGGAACTGTAATGAGGAATCAGCATATGATATTCTCTTAGTTCAAATCTCTTAGATGAATTTAATCTGAATATTTTGTAAGATAGTGAGTCTTGACCTTTGAGCAGTGAGCTCTAGGCAGTGTGCTTGAATTCAAGTGCATTCCCATATTGTAAACACTTATTTCTAAGTATAATCATATTGTGGATTGGCCTTCTACCATGGTTTTTCCCCTAATAGGGTTTCCACATAAAAATCCTTGTGTTATCATGTTGTGGTTGTTTGTTTTATGTTCATGCATATTTCTTTTGGATGAATGTTTTAAGTGGTTTAAAGATTAGATCAATAAAGTTAATTTTTTCTAAACACTGATTCACCCCCCCTCTCAGTGTACCTTGATTCCAATAAATACTCACCTCCATCTTGCACCACAATAATGATCCTATCATTAACCACCTTTTGCAAAGCTTTTCATCCCTTCAATGTCAAGTTTCTACCATAAATCAAAATCAAAATAGTCTACCTTCATACTATGTCAAGAGTAACCCATTATCCTTGGAGATATTGAGAACTCTACTACCACAAGGTATAGAGATCCATAGATTTGAGATACATGGAGGAAAGGGAGATCCTACTAATCATTTTAATGCATTCACAACTTTGTGTGGTGAATTTATCCTTGAGGACAAACTTCTAGCTAAACATTTTCCCTGATCCTTAAAAGACATTGCCTTGGACTTGTTTCCTGCATTACTGAATAAATCAATTTGTTCATTCAATGAACTTGTTGAGGCCTTTTTAAACATTTCCAAGTGCACGTTTTTCCTAAAATGACATTGGCTAATTTTATGAGATGCAAGAAAAATAAGGGTGAAAAATTCATTGACTTTATTTCATGCTACTAGTCACTTTATTCCCAAATTAGTGTGAAGATTCCCAATTCCCATCTTCAAAATATGTTCATAGAAAACTTACAAAAAAAGATAAGGTATAAGCTCACTATAATGAAATTTTATTTCTTCATGCACTTATGCACTTCCCTTCGATATTATCAAAATGTTGTAAGTTCTAGTGAACTAGAAGCTACCCCTATCCATCCTAAAAAAGTCTGAAACTTCAAACCAAAACAATTATCAACTCTTTATAAGACAAACTAAAAGTTTCCTTTAACTAAATTCCACCTCTCAACCTACCCAACATGTCAATACCCAAGTAGCTTCTATAAAGAAGAGTAATCATTATACATTTTGGGATGCACAAAGGAAATTTACTCCCTTACCCAACACACTCCATAACATCATGACCTAGCTATTAAACAATTACATGCTTACCTTACCTCTCGTTTGACCCCTTATCCCTAGCAAGCCATTACCTTTGACCTTTAGACACAATGCCTATTGTGCTTATCACCAACAAAAAGGACATAATACAAAGCATTACAAGAATCTTAAACATCTTGTACAAGACCTCATTGATTGCAATTATATCCTAATTGGAGGTTTGAATGAAAAAGTTAATAAGCCTATGGCTCCTCCCAACCAAAACGTGCAAATATTCACAAATCCCATGCCCAACTATAATATTTCATTTTTTAAGGTTAAGAAAATTAAGCCCGATGTGATGAATGTTGAAACAGATGATGAAAATATGAGCAATCATGAAGAAAGTCCTCTTGATTATGATGAACATACTCCTATGGATACTAATGAACAAAGTCTTATTGATACAATGATAGGAGTGATTGACATTGATCATTGTAAATAGTGAACCATTGACATTACTTTCTCTTTAGAAAAAAAAATTAAACATTCCCTTGATGGTCCCCTTTACATAGCCGACATAATCAATAACAAGCCCACTCTTGGGATTTTAATTGATCATAGTTGTGGAGAGAATTTGATCACATAAGAACTCTTATACGTGCATGAAATCGTTCAAGATAGATATGATAAACCGATGGATTAAAACACATGATGGTTTTTCTCATGATATGGTGGGCTCGATCACACTCCCTTTACAAGTAGGATTGAAGAAATCAAATGTATCATTCTCTATTATATCTAATTTGGACCAATTTCTTGTGAAGTTAGGCCAAACATTTCTTCACTCCATGAATGCGGTCCCATCCATTTTCCATAAGTGCTTAAATTTTCCAGTCAAAAATGAAATATTCATCATAAACCATAGTGGATATAGACCCCCATCTTCTAATGGAAAATTATCCTTAGAGTATTTTTGGCTTGAACCCATGGAACCTATAAGGCAACATGAACACTTCCTTTTCCTATCCTACCAAAAGTTCAAAGAAAAATGCATAACCAATCTATCCCTTGAAAGCTTTCCTCCACCCATGATCAAACCTTAACCACCTAAACAAGACAATGCTGAGACAAAAGCCCTTCCAAAAAACCAAGACTCATACATGAATAAACCCTTACACATGTTTCCTACAAGAGACCTAGAGAAAACAAAACAAGTCCAAATATACCACCTAATAAAATTTATAAATCCAAAGAGAAAAAGGTTGAACAACCTTCCATGGTTTCTTCTGTTCTTCCCTCACAAGAATAAAAGGAACCTATGCCTGATCAACTTGCTCCTACACAAACATAATTTTGAAAATTTTAATAAAATGAACCACAATGCTTGAAAGCATAGACATAGGAATCATGCTATATCTTTAAAGATGAATGGCAAGAACAACAATGAAAATCAAAATCTGAACTTGACTGAAGTAATAAACAATGAGCCTCCTCTGTTAACAGAGACTATAAATTCAACACAACAAGCATAAGAACCTTCTATGGATAATATTATTCATCCTCCTCTTGTGGCTAACTTGGATGATGAAGATGAAACAACTAAAATCAATGAGGAAGTGCATAATGAGTTGAACTCATCCATGAGCTTAAATGATAACAACCATGATGGTCCTCCTAAACTGAGTGATTCACCATGTGTTGAACTTGGTGATTCTCCTAGTACAACAGTTGATGTGATCCCTCTTGCTAGTGATTTTCATTCCTCATATACTAAACAAGACTAGTATGTAGATGACCTGGTGGATGGTTGATTTGCATGTGCCTTACTGGTCTTTTTCTTTTTCTTTCCATGTGTGTATTTTGATCCCCCACAATTTTTTGTTTGATGTGTTTCTCTCTTTGTGCATTCCTGTATTTGTACCTTCATTCTTCTATATGCCATAAGCTCTTCATATTTTTTATTTTTGTCTTGTGTTTTCCTTTTGGGGATGACACAAGGCATCGAGACACCCTATGTCTCTTCCATGTTGACCCAAAAGGATTTTATTTTCTTTCGATCTCTTTTTTTCATTCTTCTAGTTTTGTGTGTATTTGGGGAATGATGGTAGTTCCAAGATCTTTAATATCACTGCAACAAAGACAAATACTAACCTCAAACCCATAGATCCCTTATGTGTTTTTTGGAGGCAACCCTCTTTTTCCTTTTCATATTTTGGATACTTCGAAGTAATTTCTCATAGTATGGTGTTAGCAATTTCTTTAAATGGCATACATTGGAATTATTTTGTTATGATTCCATTTAAATTTTCTTCATGTTCCTTGGTGTGAATTTCTTACTTCATATGATGTGTTTTCCTCTTTTTTGTGACATTGGGAGTAATGTCCTTCAAGAGTGTGATCTATCTTAGCATATTACATTCCTCTTAGTGATGATGTGATACACTGCATTCCCTAGGTTGCAAATATTTTATCCTTTGATTGGTCCTCTCTTAGAGACATTAGGAACAATTTTCCCTAAGAGTAAGGCCTCACATGAATCGAGATAAATCCCTTCGAACATCTCTCTTTCTTGTTGTCTTGCATTTTATTTTTGTGCCTTATTAAAGTCATCGAGGTATGTCTTTGATACGGTTTCTTGGGACCCACCTAGTGAACAACTAGCTTCACTAACCTATGTGAGTGTGCATTTTATCTTTTCGTCCTTATTAAATTCATAAAGGTATGACTTTGATATGGACTTCCTGGGTCAAACCTAGTGAACAGCTAGTTTCACTAGCCCATGTGAGCATGTATTTTTGTACCTTATTAAATTCATGGAGGTATGGCTTTGATATGGTCCCCCTGGGCCTCAACTAGTAGACAACTAGATCCCACTAGCCCTTGTGATTGTGTGTTTTGTTTGCATAGTGGAGAACATGTTCAACTTGCAACCCCCTCTTCAATCCTGGACCTATTCCACTGCATTGGATGACCAGTCGAAGCTTGATCCATTTTAGTTCTTTTCCTTTTCCCTTTTTCTTGTCTTTGATGGTGTATGTTTGCGATCTGATTTTGGCTTCATCTATCATAAGCAAGTATGTTCCTTTGTGCCTATGTGGGTCTTCCATAGGATCTTGATCTTGGGGACTTGATCATCCCTCTTGATATTTTCATCCTATCTTACTAGAATTTGTACATTTGAACCCCTTTTGATTGCGTGGTTGGCTACTTTAGTGTGATTTTGAAGCAAGTTCATCCTCTCACTAAAGTGGGGGCTAAATGTACTATAGTAAAATGAGTACCATTGCATTTTAACTTTTTATTTTTCCCGCCTTGCTTTATTTATCCTTCTTTATCGCTTAATTGGTCCTATTTTATGTCCACAAGCCCTTTCAATGGCATCTTTTTCTAGCTAATCCCAAAATTTTCCAATGCATAAATGATATCCTAATGATTTTGATTGGTGTGTCCTTGATTTTATGTCGGTACTAAATCACCACTTAGGGCATCTTTGTCCCCTCGAGGTTTCAGAACCTTGATTTTTCAGGCATCTTAATTTGGGGCCCTTTTTTGTGTTTGTGCCCCAAGTTTCATCACTTGGGACTAAGATGCCACCTAGGGCATCTTAGTCATCCTTGCGTCATTTTTAGGATTTTAATTCAAATTCTAGTGAGATTTAGCCTTCTTCATTTAATGAATTCATATGTTGGGGTATGTGGAGGATCATGATGGGCCAAAAAGTGGCGATATGTAAGTGATATGATGGCCCATGTGGCTGATGACTTTTTTTTACCCAAAATTGATGAAATGAAAAGGGTTTTTAAAGGACATTCTCAACTTTCAACCAATATAAATTATGTTTTAATTTGAATTTAATAAATAATTATTATTCACTTTTTATTTGTATTATGACTAAAGTCTCGATTGATAAGCTGACTGAAAATAATCTATAGCTTTCAAATGGTATCACATTTTTTGAATCCAAAACATGTGCCACATTATATGCTTTGTATACTATAGGATTAAGAAAAAAAATGAATTTCATGAAGTTTTGACCATGTTAAAGTGGTTAGACGTACAATTTTTTTATATTTTTAAAAATTTGTAATAAAAAAATCATAATTAATTATTTAGTTGGAAAAAAATTACAAAAAAATATGCATCACATCAGGACATGATTCCTCTACTTATATATAAAATCTTATAAAAAATATTATCATTTTATTGTGGTTAGAGTGGTTAGATACAAACCTACTTCTTATTTTTCCCCTAAAATTTAAGTACTATTGCATTGAAATTTCAAATTTTCACCAAATAGATTTTTAAAAAAAAAAAAACCTAGTAGTTTAGAAACTAAACTCAATTTGCTAAAAATTCTATTCTTACATATTTTTGAAATAATATAGATAACTTATTCAAAATTTTACGTCAATTTTCCTAACTCTGATTTTCTAAATTTTCATCACCACTTAAGTGCCTATTTTTTCCTTGATGATCCTCCACATACCCATTGGATTGGTGTGATATAATTTTGGAATATTAAGAATAGATAAGTATAAATACAAGGTTAATTCATTAATTTTCATCCTAAGAATTCATGAAATCATCCTAGCAACTTGAGAATTCATTCCTAAGGAACAATTATGAGATCAAGATCATTCAAATACAAATCATCAAGCATTTGGATCCATCATCAAGATTCAAGCATCATGTCAAAGGATATTCTTGCATCATGTGTTTTTTTGTGCTAACATTTGTGATGTAGGGTTTTGATCCAAGCAAGAAAGCTATTCAAGATCAATATCAATTGCAACCATTTCACACAATTTGAATACTTTACAAGGTTTTGGTGAGTTGTATCATTTCATTTTGTTCATTAAACATTTCCCTTCATTTCATCATTTCATTTCAAGGTTTAATTACCAACAAGGGATTTGACCAAGGCAAACCCCCATTCACTAAAAATTAACAAGTTTTTCCCATCTTGTTTATTTGTCTTTGCAGACTAGATTGAATTCTTGAAGATCACTTGGAGTGAAAAGTTGTAAAACTTTCAAATTTGTCATCTTCACGAAAACTCACCTACGGGTCAGATCCAGAAGTTTTAGAACCAAAGATCCGAAAAGAAGCAAGTGCAGATTTCGGAGCTCAAATCACATCCAAACTTCAAAGATTTTGAGTGGGAATAATACACCACCTTGGGCATATTATTCCTCCCAAATATATATTTCAGAGATTCCTTCATATCTGGTTCCGACATCTGAAGATTATTTATTTTCCCCAAAAAATAGTAGTGTGACTAATACACCATCTTTAGCATCTTAGTCCTCCAAGGCATATTCTAGAAACTTCTTTACATTTCTAGAATTCTTACAACATCTCCAAACTTTCCAAGTACACATACTCTAACTTGCTGTCGCATATTTTCACCATTTACATCTCTCATTTAGCTCATTTAAAGTCATTTTGCATATCAAATTGTGTTTTCCAACATTTATTTTTCCAAGGATTTGCTTGGTGGTGAACCCCTTAAAGTTGAAAAGAACCCCCTCCTAGGTCCTCCTAATTGAGAATTGACTCACCTTGTGAGGTTGATGGTCAATCTAATTGGGGTTTGTAGGACATAATTGAATGACCTAGATACAATAGGAGGTAACCATCCGTTCCCTATTTTATCTATAGTTCAAGTAGTATCCTTCAAGGATCAAGGGAAGATTTTAGCGAAGAGTTTATCCTCAAAAATGAATTCACTACATAAGGTTGTGTATGCTGAAACATTGCTAATAGGATCTTCTTTCTCACCATATTTCTTAAATCTAGGAACTTGTATACCTTATGGAGTGCATGTTCTCAATATCTCCAAAGATAATGGGTTGGTTTTCATATATTGTGAAGGTTGGCCATTTTGATTTTGATTCAATGTATCAGTTTATTGTTGGAGGGATGAATTTCTTTTTTAAAGCGTGTTAAGGATGGGATCATTGTTTATGTTGTGAGATGAAGGTGAATTAAGTGGAGGTGTATATATGTTTGGAGAGCAAGTTATTCATATTTTTTTGAGGGGATATGGATTAGGAGATATGAGATTTGAATTAACAAAGCTATAAGGATTCGTAGTGGAAATACCTAACCTAGTATGAAAATTGTTATTGGGTAGCATGGTTGTAGTAATAGTTGGATTTGTGTATGTAGGAATAGAGATCATGGTTGTGGATGGTGGAATTGGATTTCCACCTTGAATTTTTAGTATATCCAAATATTGAGCACAACCATTCATTGTAGTGACATGTTTATCAACAATGTTGGCTAAGCAACAAATAATCTCTATTCCATGTTTATTTTCAAGAATTTGTCTCATGTTATCTATCATAGAAATTGTAGTACCATACATATAATCAAAACTCACTAATTTTTTCAATTCCTCTAATTCTTTATACATTCCTCTAAGGTTCTCTTAAGGAACATTAGCAACCATTTTTTTAACATTAGTAACATTGGTTGTGAGTAAGGAGGTTGGAGGGAATGAAGTGTCAAAGGTATGATCCATAATGGGTTGACTAGTGTCAACACTATCAGTAAAAGAGTTAGAGAGCCCAAGATCCATGGAAATTGATTTATTATGAGATGACATGAGTCTCAAACTACATTTCATGATAGTATTGGAAATAGTACACCAAGTTGTGAAGCTCATACAAGTTTCACAATCCTAGGTGGACCCAAAATGGAGGACAAACACTAAATGACACTAACAATCAATGCAATGCAAATTTGTAAAAGGAGATATCAATTTCAAATTCTAAACAAGATAATTTTTTTATTAGACTATGCAAAAACCTGAAAACTATGTTTTTTAAATGAAATTTTGAATTGAAAAAATGCATTGATTTTGACAATTTAACCTTAACATGATCAATTTCAAAAAAAAAAATTCTATAGACTGAAATAGTAAACTAAAAACAACAAAACAAAATACAAAAATAGAGATTTTGATGTCCAGAAATGTAGTAAAAATCCCTAATAAGGGAATCATTGACCCCTAGGTGAATGGGTCCTAGTTCAAGATTTTTAAAAATGATTTTATCAATTAATGAGATTATTTATAAGGTTTTAAGATTTTGGACTGAGACAGGTGGTCATGGTTTCAAATTACTAGAAAATAAAGTCTAAATGCAAGTGCAAAATGATTTTAAATGACGTTAAATGACAAACTAGGAGACCGAATTTTAAATTCAATTTTGATTCAATTTTTTTTTTTAAAGTGTTGTTCATGAAATGCTATGTAAATGCTTGAGAAAATGACTAAATTTTCTTATTTTTTCAGAATTGCAAGAATGAAAAAATGAAAACCTAAAAACCTAAATGAGATGCAAGTTAATGCAAGTTATGGACCCTAGAAATAAGATGCAATTTAGTGCAACGCAATGAAAATGAATGCAAGATATAGATCTAGGGTTGAAAGTGGACTCCAAAATTAGAAAATTACAATGCTCAAAAGTTGGGCTCACCAAGATGAAGTGAAGAAAAATAGGTCCACCAAAACGATAGGGAGGTTTATCAAAATTATGGACACTAAGATAACCTTGTTGGAAACAAGCTACACTAAGAGGAGGGGTGGGGGGGTGGGGGTTTGGGGGGGTGAATCAGTGTTGTGAAAAAATTAACTTTATTAATCTTTATCTTCAAAGCACTAGTAAAATTCAACCAAAATGCATGAAAATGAATAAAAAAATCACAACACCATAACAAAAGAATTTTTATGTGGAAACCTTGTTAGGGGAAAAACCATGGTGGATGGAAAATCCACAATATGATCTGTGTATACTCAAATGAAGTTTACAATATGGGGAATGCACTTGCATTCAGACACACTTCCTAGAGCTCACTGCTCAAAATAGGAAGGCTCACTACCTTACAAAATATTCAGATTAAGACCATCTCGATGATTGAACTAAAGTAATAGCATCAACATATGCTTGATTATAGTTCCAGTTAGGCTCAACAATCAATATTTTGTCCTTCTCAATGATTCTGCACTTCTTCTCTCCTTTGCTCAAACTCACATCACAAAATACTTAATGCACAAGTGAAACTATGCATAATCACTCTTCTTCTCTTCTGATATTCACAATTCAGATTGACACACCATCTTCACATATCAAAATAATATGATCAATCACCTATATATATTTGTGACCAAGAATTTAATCGCAATATGTCAACATCAATAGAACACAAAAATATTTACAATTGTCAGCTCAAATCATGAGTAATGTATAATTTGCATCCACAATAGTTAGCCACAACTTAGCTAGGACCCAAGAAAAGATGCTCAAACACAAACATACTTCAACAATTACTTCCCAAGCATCTGTGAAATGTTATATCCACGAAGTTGGTCTCCATGTACTAATAAACAATAAATTATTCAACCGGATCTTCTAACTCACACTCGGATCAATACGAGGCACTGAGATTCACGGATAAAATAAATCACACATCGATCAATCATCCATTAGATACACAACACAAAATATTAATAGAAAATATTCATGTGAATCGATGAACACAAAATTGGTGAATGTTATGTTCTTCCTTGATTGTCTTAAATTTGTCTGGTGGTATGAACAAATGATGAATTGTGCATCCAATCATCTATTAGCATTTCCATCAATGACAAAGAAAATTATGTTAGCAGTGTCTCTTGCCAAAAATCTCCCCCTTTGGCATTGATGGAAACACTTAGTGAAAAATGACTAAGTTTCAAATCAGTACCAATATGAATTACACTCCCATCTTCAAAATTCCAAAAAGAGAAATCTCCCCTTGAGATGATTATACATTTTTCACTCTACTATTCTCCCCCTTTGACATCAATGGCAAAGGTAGGGATCTGTGTCCCACAAAAATATCAAACAAAACTATTATGAACAAATTGCATATATATAAAGATGTTTCTTAAACTTACATAAACTGGAAAATATCTGCAAACATATTTCTTCAACTGGATAATATTTTTGTCACAAACCTTTTTGAGACTCTCCAAGATTGTTATGTGACCATAGACTAGGTCGAATTTTGTCTCTGCATACTCCAAGTTTGCTAGATCACTAACTTCCATAGCATATTTATCTTCCTTTAGTCCACTTGACATTATTTCTATCTTTGGACCAACTAGGCCTCTAAGTTCACATGCTTTCTCCACAAATTTGTCATTTTCATGCTTCAAGCTTCTTATCTTATCAAGTAGAGATATTACCTAACCTTCTTGCTTTGCAATACCACCAGCTAAAGGATCAAAGGCTTTAGAAATAGTAGTTAACTATCTTTCCAGATCCTTAACCTTCTATTCATTTCCCTCAATAAATTTTGAAAAAGAAACACATGATCTATAAATCTTTCCACCTTCAGACAGAGCATTTTGAACATTCTTCACACATGTGGCTAACAATTTTTTATCCTTAGAAATCATCTCTTTCAACCCATTGAACCTTTTGGCATCAAATTCTTTCTACATTTTAATCATAGATGATTTCTCAAGTGACTCAAAGTGAGTACTTATAGAGTTGATGAGCTTTTTCAGTTCACTAAAGGAGGAACTTGATGGATCTTTGACATGTGTAGGCATTATTTTCTCCAAAACTCCACATGCAAGGTTTAAAATTTCAATGTCCTCAATGTTAGACCTCATCAATTCTTCTCTAGCCTTCGCCTGGGCGAATGATGGTACCTTCATTTTCTTAATTGGAGACAAAGTGGATAGGTCAATAGGACCTTCAATTATTTCAAGATCAAATTCTCCCTATTGTTCTACCAAAAATTTCTTCATTGCCTCTGTAGTGTCTCTTGCTTCCTTTATCTCAACTTTCTTTTCCTCAACCATTATTTATTTAGTTGCAGGTTCTTGCTTAACTTCTAGAATTTCAATTCTCTCATCCTTATCAACGGATGCAATTTCAGGAGTCTTAATCTTCATAGGTATTTTTGTACATTGTCCATATCAAGATTAATCCAAGTATCCTTAGCTATATCTAGCTTTTCTTCTTCTTCTTCTTCTCCTTCCAGACCTGATGAGACATATTTATCATGAATTTCTTCTGTGACAACATCAATTATGTCATTTAACAAAAAAATTCTCAAGATTTTCTTTGTATCTTTTGTAACCTCAGTAGTCACACCCATCATGAGCTTATTCACCCTTGTCTTGCTCTTGAATTACTTTTTAGATTTATTTAGGAGTTCCTACATATCTTTCATAGACATTACCAGACATAATTTTGCAAGGCTTCTTTCTCTGATTTGTTCTTCTTCTATTCTAGCATTGACTCTCCTTATTTCCAAAATCTCATATAAGCTTCTAGGTAAGCTAGGAATTACTTCAATAAGATCTTTATTGAAAATATTCAAATACTTTATTGTTGCCTCCTCAAGAGTTCTTTGACCATATTCATCAAAAGTTTCATACCATTTACGAAGTGGCTTAAGATTTCCATCTTTGACCAAATCTTTTTCAACTTCTTCTACTGACATACTTGGATTGTCAATATTTTCCTTCTTCTATGCTTTGACTTCTTCACCAAAGGATTTTATTTTGGAAACTGTTGCTGCCTTAGCACCTTGATTCTTTATTTCTCTAACTCCTTCATCTGATTTTGTCTCTTCATCTTCAGAGACTGCTATATAGATTGTTTGGCTTTTATCCTTCTTTCTTTTTCCATCCTTACCAAATGTCTTCATAGGAGTTGGCTTGGCTGTAAGAGTGGATAGGGTTGTAGAGCTCCTTGTTGACCTAGTTCTGGAAGAGGGTGCTACTAGACTAGTTGATTTAGTTTTTGCTACCTCTTTTTCTACTTCATCTTCTTCTCTTTTCCTTCTAGATTCTCTTACCTTTTTTCTGATATGTCCATAATTTTTGCAAATATTTCCACTTCTTTTCTAACTCTTCTAACTAACACAGGTTTTCTGAGTTCATTATGTACCTATATATTTTTTTTGCATAAGTACCAAAGCTCTCTTTTGATGGATCTAGAGGCTTGCTCAATAAATTTTATGCATATATTTCTAGAATGTTCTCTTTGAATTCATAGCCCATTGGCATGATCCAAACTATTATGGAATCAACAGATTCCATCATGCATTGTTCAATATCTACCATAAAAAAAATTGTATCTTTATACTTCTCCATAATAGAAGTAGGAATTCTTTCTCTAGCCTGCATCATACTTTGGAAACTTTTGAAATATCCCTAGATAGTGGCGTTCTTTGTCTTAATGTCTACAAATTTGTGAAAGATATCTCTAATCTGAGTAGCTATCAGTTTATATTTTTTCCAATGAACCTTTTTGAATCTCAGAACCTCATTCATGAAGTAAAAGAAAAAGAATAATAGCAAGTTACCATACTTAAAGGAATTTTTCTTATCCTTCTTGATATTCCCAAGATTTTCCATCAACTGACTTCTTAGCAAATCATATAGATCATAGTTTGCATTAATAGTTGTACTAGACACAAAGTTGTCTCAACTAGAATGATAGATTTTGTACCCAATAAATATAGATGAAAATTTTAGATCTATATCAACAATGTCATAAATTGTCATTAATTTTATGTCATACTTAGAACCAATTGCATCAGTGGCCGCTTGATTCTTCACTAATTTCAGAACTGGTAATCCATAAGAGGAACTCAAACCTATAACAACACTTATAGCCTCTTTTGTTATCTTGAAGGGTATACTTAACCACATGAATTCATCATGAATTTGACTCAAGATGTAACAAACCCATTTGGTCTCTTCAAACATGAGGAATTTAACAATCTGTGTAAATTTATTTTCTTCTACGGTTTTAAATTTTGGTTTCACATAACAATCTTCTCCTATTATGTGATTATTATACAAATTTAGCAGTTGTGAACTTCCTAGCTCTTCAATGTTAGCGTGAATATATGCTCTAACATCTTTAGTGTGTAAGACACCCTACAGAACATATGAAAAAGCACCTAATGGGTTGATTTCAACAGACTTGAAGGGATTCCATTTGAATCTAGGACAGGTCTTTCCTTAACTTCTACTACTAATGGAGTAGCCATATTCACCAATTCACAAATTTACAGGTTTTGCTAATAAATACCTTTTCATTGGATCGAAGTTTGTTTGTCGAAAGACCTTCACACTTGAATTTTGCCTCAATTCACCAAAGTTTGCTTCAGAGCTCTCCAACTTCTTTTCTTCAAAATGCAAAGTGAGAAATGAAAGATAGAAATGAATTTTTATCACTTGCATACCTAACCCTTTTTTTCGCAATAAATTTTTTTACCCTAACTCATCTGGATACCCTATTTTCATACACTTTGAAAGATAATTCTTCTATGGACCTCCAATACTGCATACTAATTTCTCCAATGAGGTCAACAACATCTAAAGATAATCTATATGCACTTACTAAACTTGTCCACATCTGGTGTTAGTTACTGGTTAGGGGGTTAAGAGATTTTCTTCACAGCTCCCCCTAGGCCAAAGGCCTGAAGCTAATTCCTGAAGGAGTTACCAAAAGCATATTCTAGTGCTGGCTCATTTCCTTCAACAAAGGGATTTTTATTCACCCATTTCTTTTGCATCTACTTCCTGATCGCATCTGTAGTGAATTTTCCTTTTCCCTTAATATCCTTCTAAATGTTCCTTCTTTGATTTATGAGACCTTTTATGTTCCAACATAATGTAGCAATGTGAAAAAAATTGTTGCAGTTATAACACACAACATTTTTCTATCTAGACCAACTGTTCCACTATTTTTCTCTCAATCTTCACTAGTTAGCAATGTGGCCAACTCTATTGCATGTATAGCATCTGACATTTCTATGAAATTTTTTCATCATATTTTTGCATTCATTTGACTTATGACCAAACTTATGGAAATTAAAGCACTGACCTGAGAATGATGGACCACTTGAATTCATCCTTCTTTTACATTGAGTAGCCATATGTCCAAATTTATTGCAACTGAAATAATATCCATTAAATATATGAGCATTACATTGCCTTACCGGATACCTTACAGGTTTGTTCATTTGATTTTCTTGCCTAAATCTCCTTTGTCCTGATCTAGAACTTTGTCCTTCTTCATATCCAAGACCTCACTTGTCACATTATATCCTCTATCCTTTAATCAGTTCATAAACTTGGCTAATCTAAATTTTAGCTTCTCCTTATACTCATTTGCAGTAGCAAGTTCATCTTTGAGATCATCAATCTATTTTCCCAACACTTCCTCATTGTTTTTAGATTGCTCCAATTCATTGTCCAATTGGCTGCATACTTCAGATTTTTCTTTCAAGGATGGTACTAGGTTCTCTTCATTCTTATTTCTATCTTCAAGCTCCTTGGTCATCCTCATCATGATAGATTTCATCTCATGCTTTAGGACAACATTATCTCTTGTAGTATTTTCACATTCTTCTATCTTTTCCTTCAGGGCTTGACTGAGTTCTTCATCTTCAATGCTCTTATTGTCATTCTGCTTGATCTGATCACAAAGTTCCTTTCTCTTCTCTCTAGAATTATTGATTTTGTCTCTCAAGGACTCAATGAATTTCTCAGCATCCATGAGGTTTTCTTACAATTTCTGAACTTTAGAATTTCGCTGATCAAGATCATCTAGGGCCACAAAAAGTTGTTGTTGAAGACTGCTTGAATCCATTGAAACATTCCAAGATCTCCCCAAGTTGTTAGACTTCTTTTGAGGAACTATCTCTGATACCAATTGTTGGAAATAAGCTACACTAAGAGGGGGGGTGAATCAGTGTTGTGCAAAACTTAACTTTATTAGTCTTTATCTTCAAAGCACTAGTAACATTCAACCAAAATGCATGAACATGAAGAAAAAAATCACAACACCATAACACAAGAATTTTTATGTGGAAACCTTGTTAGGGGAAAAATCGGACGGTGGATGGCCAATCCACAATATTATCTGAGTATACTCAAATGAAGTTTACATTATGGGGAATGCACTTGCATTATGGCACACTGCCTAGAGCTCACTGCTCAAAATAGGAAGGCTCACTGCCTTACAAAATATTCAAATTAAGACCATATGAAGGATTGAACTAAAGTAATAGCATCTACATTGAGGAAAAATTTAGTGGTGAATCTTCTCCAATTGGCGAATAATAGAAATTCGGAGCTCCAAAAATGGTGAATAGTACAAGATAAAATAGAGATTGAATTGCCTTTTTTTTACAAAAAAATATTTCGTGTTGATTAATTTGCCATGTAAACAATGCATCATTAGCATTGGTTTGCTATTATTTTATATTGTAATTAAAAATATTAATAATATTCGCCAACAATATTGTGTAATTTTGGAGAATCGGGAAGGGAATCTACTATATTCGTGCCAAGCTCCTAGAAAGACATTCGATCAAAGCTCTATTTGATCTCCACCATTCACTATTGCCAATAGTTCATGGCATACGTCATCATCATTGTATCGATAGGACATCCCTAAGTGTCCCACCGATAATGTTCACTCACGCCGATATGGACCACCTTGGGTCCACCAAGGCACAGGTACACCACTTGTGTAATTCTGGAGAATCATGAAGGGAATCTACAATATTCACGCCAAGCTCCCAGAAAGACATCCGATCAAAGCTTTGTTTGATCTCCACCATTCACTGTTGCCAATAGTTCATGAAATACGCCATCATCATTGTATCGATGGGACATCCCTAAGTGTCCCACTGATGATGTTCACTCACACCGATATTCACTCACAGAATGAACTTGTAGTTGTCCGATTTGAAAGCTAATCAATGGTAAAATTTTCAAGTTTCATTTAGTCTTAATTTTCAACTAAGATTTTTTGAAAACACTTAATCCACAAGGGGTCTCTGCCCCCTTGACCCCTGCAAGGGGTGCTACCCCTTGACCCCATCGATGGCTACCGCCCCTAGGCCCCTACTTCAAAATTAAAAAAAAAAAAAAGTATATGGGGCAAATGCATCGACCAACTATGCAAAATTTTAAGGAGAAATTGGCCATTGTGATTAATATTTTTAGTTATTATTCACTAGGATTCGCCACTGTGATTATTATTTTTACAAATTATTCATTAAGATTTGCTAGGATTTTACAAATTTTGTAATACTGTGCATAAGATTCGTGAGGAAAATTAATATTTTTTTCAAATAAAAGGAAAGATTCACAAGGATTTTAAAAATTTTCCGAGGGGGGGTTTCTTAAAGTTATCCCTGATCTACATGTGCCTGTTTATAGTTTTGATTAGGCTCAACAATCAATCTTCTATCCTTCTGACTGATTATGCAGTTCTACTCTGTTCTACTCAAACTTGCATCACAAAATCCTTAATGCACAAGTGAAACTGTGCATAATCACTGTTCTTCTCTTTTGATATTTTCAATTTGCATCGACACACCTTCTTCGCATATCAAAATGATATTATCAATCACTTATATATATCCACGACCAAGAATTTAATCATAATATGTCGACATCAATAGAACACAAAAATATTTACAACTATCGGCTCAAATCATGAGAAATGTATAATGTGCATCCACAATAGTCAGACACAACTTAGCTAGGACCCAGAAAAATATTCTCAAACACAAACATACTTGAAAAATTACTTTCCAAACATCCACAACATGTTATAGGGTGTTGGCACAATATTGGTTTACACTTTCTTGGAGATCCTGATTTTTGTTGAAATCACATATTTTTAGAAAGTATAATGATTTAAGCCTTGAAAAGTTTCATTTTTAAGGACTCTAATTGATGAGGGTTTGATCAAGCCACCTTATAGGTCTAGCACCTTTGGATAAAACCCCGCTAGTTTTAAACCATACCTATAAAAAAGTCTCCTTTCACCTATCAAAATGCTAATAAAAAAACACTTTTGATTTACCTTTTGGGGGATCAAATGAGTTCATTTAAAATTTATTTTTTTGTATGTATGTATTCCTTATTACAAGCTTCAAAAAAAGTATAATTTCAAAATTTAATTTGATTATTATGAATTTTTTTAATTTCTTGTGAATGTAGGTTTTCACCGAAAATCAAGCTCTTTATTCTACACATGTGGAAAAATAGTAGATTATCAAAATAAAATTTTTAAAAATATGTTCAAATTGGGTATTGATTTCCTTGATCCATTAAAAAAATAAAAATTGAATTTTGATACTTACAGAAAAAGTTATATTGTATATAGTTCACCTATGTCTGAATAATTGGTTTGACTTCGAAACTTAATTAAGGAAAACATATTTAATAAAATACTATGAAACTAAATGAACTAGTTAGATATTATAGTTACAAATCCAAATTAAAAAAAAAAAGAATTTTATCCTTCATACAAAAAATGTTATGTTGTATACGGTGAGCATCACTCCTTAAAAATGTTGTTTACCGATAAAAACTAGTTTTCAAAGGAGATGAAAAAAAGTGCAATCTGATACCAAAATTTTTGAAAAAAAAATATTTTGAATCTATAGACAAAACTTCACAAATCAGTAGTTTGCATCACCTTCAAATTCTTCACGGTTTAGTTGCTATAGGAGCCTAAAAGTGAAGATTTAGTTAAAAAATTAGTTCAATGTCTAGTTTGCCCAAAAATTGTAAACTAGTATTGTGGAATCACCCTATATCCACAAAGTTGGGCTCCATACACTGATAAACATGAAAGTATTCAACCAGATCTTCTAACTCGCACACAGATCAATACGAGGCACTGAGATTCATGGATAACTCAAAGCATACATCGATCAATATTCCTTGAGATACACAACACAATATATTAATATATAATCTTTATGTGATTCGATGAACACAAAACTGTTGAATTCTTTGTTCTTCCTTGAATATCTTCAATTTGTCTTCCGGTATGAACAAATGATGAAGTGCGTATCCAATCATCATTTAGGGTTACCATCAATGACAACATCAAATGATATTAGCAGTGTCTCTTTCCAACAAACCTATCTTCCCACACTCATACAAGAAATGAGATCCATACAAAGAATTCACTAACAACCCTTTTAGGTGAATCAATTGAATGGGGGAATCTAATTGGGGTAAATGCACAAAGTTGGGTCCACGAAAAGTGGAAGTTTTTTCCTTAGCTGAAAAAATGAAATCGGCTAAGCAAAAACGGGATCCCGATTTTTAAAAATCGGGATTCCGTTTTGGTTCGGGATCCCGATTTTTAAAAATCGGGATTCCGTTTTGGTTCGGGATCCCGAGCCTGAATCACAAACGGGATCTCGCTTTTTGAAAAACAAGATCTCATTTGCTAGAGGGTCTCGAACCCGCAGAGAGAAAATGGGATCCTATTTTCGATTATTCAATGTGGTGACCATTGGTAGGGGAACGGGATCTAGTTCCCTTGCCAATGGTCACCGCATTGAATAATCAGAAACGGGATCCCAATTTTAAAATGAGATCCCGATTTAGAATCGGGATCCTGTTTTTTATAATTTGAATTTTTTTTGCCTTGTGGTTGGGTTTTGGCCTTGGATTTTGGTTCAGGAAAAGCATTGTGAGTCCGAACCTAGGCCTTCAACCTAGTTTGACTTGCAAGTTGAAGGTTTTAACAATGTTAGGGAAAACAATCAAGTTTGGACATATGGCTGACAATGTTTTTTGCAGAATTTTTTGACAAAATTAAAACCCATTTTAGATGAGACAATGCATATTTCAAATATGTAATTTTTTTTTACAATTGGATTATTTTTTCTATTTTTCAATTAATTTCTGATGAAATTGGTCCATAAACTTTAAATATCATTTTTTTTTACTATTTTAATAAGTTTTGATCAACATAACATTTTGACAAATGGATTGCACAAGGGAAAAATTCAAAAAATTCTTTTCAATTTAAAATTACTTTTTTGCAAAAAATGATAACTTTAGATCATCTTATGCGTGTCGTACACGATGATTTTTCTAAACGACAAATATGCCTAATAAAAAATTAACAAATAAAAATATTTAATCAAAAATTGAAAAAAAATATCCAAGACAAGCTTCAATGAGTCGCAAGTCTTTTCCCAAAAGGATTTAGAAAAATATGATAATTTAAGTCAAAATATGGATGTCGTACACGTGCATGGTATGGTAAAAAAATGACTTTTAAATAGTGTTTTTTACAAAAGCCTATTGAAACTCAATTTATACAATCTAGGTATTGAAATAAATTACATATTTGGAAACTAGACTCTGAGTACTACATTTTATGATCAGTGACTTGTTTGAATATTTCATCTCTAAGTGCTTCAAATTTTAAGGTCAAATGTGTCAAAATATGAAAATCAGGGAAAACACTTCCACTTTTTGGCCAAAAAGTGGACTCAACTTCTTGCCAGCACCCATTGGTTTCTTTTTATGCTTGAGGATAGGGGTCCAAGTCAACCAACACTTTGGAGAGAAAAACTAAAAATAGTAAACTAACTCCAAGAAGAAATCTAACACTTGGATCTTGAAGATAAAACTCAAAGCTCACAAAAATAGAAAATAGAATGCACATCTAAGAAGGGGAGAATCTTGTATACCTTTCACAAAATACTATTTTTGCAAGCCTACCTAGGGCTCATTCACCCATGGGAAAATGGGTCTCTAGTGAGGGATTTTATGCAATTTTCTAGAGCATCTAGTCCTATTTCTACACCTCTAGATTCTCTACGTTTCAATGTTAGAAAGGCCGAAACAACTTCAAGATCCGAGTTTCCATGAGAAGATGACAAATTTAACAACTTTGACAACTTCTTCAAATTTTTCTCTTCAAAATATCTTCAAGCCTTCTTGAGTCTAAATTTGCAATCACACACACGAGAGAAAACAATTTATTTTTTTGGTGAGTGAGGGTTTGGCCTGGTCAAACCCCATTTTGGTAATCAAACTTTGAATTGAAATAATGCATGAAAGAGGGAATGAAGAATGAAAAAATATATGTTACCACTCAAAAAACCCTTGATGGACCTTGATAATGTATATCTACAACTTGCATGAGATGGCTAAAATGGACGTGGATCTTGATCTTGAATCTTTTTTGAAATAATACTTTGAAAACTTGAATGGATCATGAGACCTACATCACAATGTTAGTTGCGTAAACATGCATGATGCAAGTAGACTTTGACTTATGATTGGATCTTTATTGTTGCAATAAAACTCTGATATTTTTTCTCTTGAATGCTCTTGGTCATAAACTTATCTCTTGTCATTGAACAATTGAAAATATTTCTTGAAAATGCTACGTGAAACTTAGAAAATAACCTTGTATTTATAGGTACGTATCCTTAATTTCCAGAAAATCAAATATCACAATCTGACATTTGAATATACACTTAGAGAAATTAAAATACCGCAAAAAAAATAGTTTAAAATATGCTTCAAAGGTCTAGGGAGGACCCATTCTCCCATGGGTGGGAGAATGGGTCCCAAGTCCCCATTCGTGGAACACACATTGCTAAAGGTAAAGTGTTATGTGTAAGCATTAATTATTGTTAGGTTTCAATTTTACTAAATGTAATTTATTAGGCTTGGAAATGAATTAAAGGACAATTAAGGCATAGTTAAGCTCAATTAATTAAGAGGGCCCAAAACTTAGTGTGAAGATATAAATAAATACATTTTATAGCACTAAATTAAGGCAATATTAAATCCATTTTAACTAGGAGGGACCAAAAAGGTGAGAAAATGTAAAGGGGTACATTTTTCATCACTACAACTAGATATCAAAGGTGAGGTGCTACGTGAACATAGAGAGTAGGCATAGGAGATAGTAATCTTCTTGAAGAAAATGTTGCATATTGTATTGGTCTAAGACTTTGAAAGGGCTAGAAATTTTATCAACTATTTACAAGCAATTGGTAATGTATAGTCTAGTTTATTCTACAAGATCTACATTCTCCTTTTTCTCTACAAGAGTACAATTTTTTACCATAGTTGGAAATTTTATTTGCTAGTAATATTTTGAAGTCACTTTTGGGGTGTTGGGAATGTGGATTCTAAAATTTTCAAAAACGGTTTTAAACTTGGATGGATGTTTGGGCACCAAGTATTTTGAACAACTTCTTCAAGCTGCATGTTGGGGGGGTTGGGGGCTATTCAATAGATGTATTTATTATTTTTCTACTCATGGGACTTGGATGCAATTAGTTTTCTTTTTAATTTAATGTTAAACTTTTAGTCTAGTGGGATGGACATTCTCCCCTGGCTGAGATGTTTTGAACTTATAAGAATGTATTTCAACTATAAGATTAATATAAATAGTTTAGGGCTTTTAATTTTTATCCAAAAAAAAAAAAAAACTGTAGCTAATACAACCCTTACCTTTGTAAATAATATTTATTGATCTTTAAAGTATATAAAATAATTATATTTTTATTATAATCTATGCATGTATACAATGGCTATCTTCTACTATACTTGTATCTTTCTAAAATATCATCATTTTCCATATTATTTTTTGAAAATATTGAACTACTCTTACCTTCATATTAAGCATAGCCTAGTAGTCAATATAGAAGTTTCTTTTGTTTATAGGGAAAGTTTATAAGTTAATTGCTTCTTTTCTTAAGTTGAAAATTTACTTTTCCTCATCTCTCTTCATCTCTTTCTCTTACCTTGATTCCTCTCTACCATTTAATATTTTTCTCTTTTTATTTCTTGGATATATTAAGAGCATCTTAGGCTTAGATTATCTTTCCTTGTGATTTATTTTAATACCTTTTCTATGTGAGCATGAGAAAAGTACCAGTTTTTTTAATCTAAGAATATTTTTTTGTGTTCCCATACTTTTTAAAGGGAAAATAAAGTAGTAACTACATGTAAGATTTTCATATAACATAAATTAATATCCATAGCCTCTTAAAAAAGAGTTGAACATCAACCTATAAAGTTCTCTCAACATATCAAAGAATTTGTGAAATCATGCACTAGAGATATTTTCTTTGATTGCCTTTTAAGAGAGGGGTTGTATCATAATTCCTTTACTATTAATGGACCAAGTTAATTTGACTAACCAACACAACCGTCTTATGTTTTCCCAATATTTATAAATTTGGACATAGAAATTGATCAAGTTTCTTTGGGATATTCATTTTTTTTTAATTTACACGGTCATTAGACATAATATCCTAAAATATTTTTGAATTTGAATTCATTCCTTTTATTACAATTTTTTTTGAGATCCCTTCCGACCACATAAGCTTGTTTCTAAGCCTATCCCTCATAATTCTCCCAACTTGTGCATCAATCTAGAGGAACTTGGCACTGAGCCTAGGTTAATTCATATTGCTATTGACCACATAAGTAAAAAATTGAATGAAATTGTAGAGACTATTAATGTATAGAGGATATTATGAAATGGCTTTTGGGTTAGTTGGTTACTACGAAATAAATTATCCAAATATTGGAGGGCAAGGTTCTAGAACAACAGGTTGTGTGGCCTGGGGAGCTGGAGAATACAACGCGTTGGGAAATAATCACTTCCCTGGCTAGGTCCTTTGAGAGGTGGGAAAGGTGGGAAAAAGAGCTAGAAGATCTTCAGGCCATTATTGGTTCAGAGAAAGATAAGAAGAATTTATTTACCGAAATCGATGCCATGCACTAGAACCACGAAAAGACCATGTAGTGTCTAAGGGTTATCATTGACTATGAACCCCAATCCTATACCTGCATAAAAAAAACAAACAAACACATAGTTAGGTTCATATGCAAGATAAAAGAGGGATTCCCCATGAAATCCATTCACAAATACTCAAAATAGGAAAAACAAGAACAAACATGAAATATAGATGAAATCCTAAATTAAGAAAATGCAAACTCTTGATCCCATGGGGAAATTGGTGCCAATTGATGTGTCGAAATTGGCCCTTTCCCAACTCCTTTGTAAGATTGATGATTTATGAGTGATCCACCTTGATGAAGATTCAATCAAGCTCCATGATGAAAAATTTGCATAACCTAGCTAAGAATTTGATGGAATGGATGAAACTATATATGCTTGAGGATGAAGTTGAGTATAGTAAATTTACTCAAATTGTGGATGTTAGAATGAGAGGAAGAGTCTCTCATTTATAGATTTCCAAAATGGAAGAGAGAGTGGAATTGAACAATGTGGGATCATTCAACACCCAATGGCCAAGTGCCACTTGTCAAGATGTGAATGGTTGATGGTTGTGCACATTTTGGTCAATGTGCATGATAAATGCTATGAGATTCAAATTTGAAATTTGAACGTCACATGTTGGAGGGAGAAGGAAATGGAGTTAATATCACTTGGCTCAATGCACAAGGACATGTAAGAGGCATTAAATGCCTTGTTCGAAGGACCAAGCCCACTTGAATTTGAATTCAAATTTGAGGGAATATTCCTCCCTTATTCCTTGTTGAGAGAAAATAGGTAGTTAAATAAATCAAAGTAATTGATGTATTGTGCAAGTTGCATTCTCTAGAGGATTTTAGTGATTGAGATTAGCATTAATTAGGATTTGATCAATTTAATGAAGGATTAGATGATTTGACAATTTTGACTCAAATTTATGAGTTTATTTATATCAAAATGAGAGGAAAATGATTAAAGACTTAATTAAATAAAGATTTGATTTATTTAATTAAAGAGGGATGATATTGGATTTAAACCAAATAAAGATTTATCTAATTTAAATGAGATGAGTTTAGGGATTAATTAAATAAAATGATTTATTTAATTAAAAGGGGGATTATAGAATTAATTAAATAAAATTGATTTATTTAATTAACAACAGATGATGACTTAATTAGATAAAGCTGATCTATTTAATTAAGAGATGAAGAGTGATTAATTTAATCAAATACAAATTATTCGATTAAATGACTAGCAAAGGAGATGATCTAGGATGAAGTGATGTTAGTAAGATCAGGATCAGGTGCATGTACATTTTATGTGTCTACACTGACTACAACAAAGATACTGTGAATAATATTGCCCTCACTCTTAAGGTTTTTCAAGATGAGATAAGGAAGAGCCAGGGGAAGCGGCTGGCGGATGGGGTGGATGATGGTCTCTCACAAAAGAAGAAGGGAAAGAAGGTGGACACCTCCACTCATGATGTCACTAAGGATACCTAGACCATTCTTTAGGGTCCTGTGACTTTCAAGAAGAAGCTCGAGTTCCTATCTTAGTAGTGGAATGTGATCACTAGTCTCAAGCTTTTAGGAGACCTGTAGGTTTCTGGTGGTTTTATGCTAGTCCAGATTCTGTGGTTTCTTTTTTTTTTATTCCTATTGGTTGAACTATTTAAGCTTTAGTTTTTGTTTACTTTTTTGGTTTTCTCACTACTCATGAGTCCTTGGTTGGAATATATGGTTGTTTTGTAATGGTTATTAGCCCTTCTAGTTTTAATATGATCAAAACAATGTTTGAGATCAAACTCCATCAACCATTAATCAAGATGAAAAATATAGATGGCATGAAAGGAGAAAAGAAATCGTAAGAAGAAGACCAATATAGCTATAAAGTGGAGAGGAGACAAATAACATGAGAACCAATAAGCTAAAAGGGAAGAGAAGTATTAAACTAGTGTTTTAACACAAAAATTCTATAAGAGAAAGAAAGATATCCCAACACAAAAGGAAATACACTATTATAAAAAATTCCAATAAAACCTCATAACATAACTAAAAAAGAAAGAAATGATGAAACAACATGGAAATGGAACAAAATGTATCAAAATTTGAATTAGAATGATGATAAAATAAACCAAAAAAAATAATCAAGGAAAAAGTATATATATCTATAAGATGATAAAAAAAGGTAACAATATATCAAGCAAATATAGGCATTGGTGCTATGCAAATTTTGAACACTTTAGAATAAAAAGTATCATCTGGGGATTCATTAAGTTACACATTGAAAATTAACAAAAGATCTAGTATGTTACAAATTGAATGCTAAATTTTTCACAAATCGTAAGTAAAAAAAAAATAGTAGATATGATAGGAAATAGAAGGATTATGCATTTTTATTGTTTGTATATTGTTATTTTATTTTATTTTTTAACATCAAGGAAGGGTAATTTTTTTATTAAAACAAGGAAACGTTACAAAGAAAGGGCATTAAATGGCCCTATCAAGTTCAACCAAGTGATCCAATTGATGAGACAAATTCGGGGGTAGTTGACCCTGATCCACCAAATTCCAATCATGAATATGATTAGAAGCCCATTTAGCCAAGCAATCAGCAACACCATTCAATTCTCAAATTATCTTAATGATAGATATTATTTCTTCCTAATTAGTTATTTTGGTTTCTTACATGGTTATTCCATCCTTGAATATTCATTTGATTTTGTTTCCTCCCCCTGTTGTTTGTCCCTTTCTTTATTTTTTGGTTATGTTAGGTGGTTTTATTGAAAATTTATTACAATGTCACTTTTTGTATTTGACTAGCTTCCTTTCCCTTCAAGAATTTGTGTGAATGTATTGATTGACTACTACTTTTCCCTTCTACCTTCTTGGTTCTTGTCTTATCTCTCTCACCTCTTCTTCATAGCTAATTTGATTTAATAACTACCATTTCATTTAAGTTCTCATTTTTTCTACTTTCTTCATCCTAATGATAGATCATGTGTTATTTGAAATGTTGATATAAAAAAAGTTCATGCAATTAAATCTAGCAACTTTTTAAGCTATTGTCATGAACTTTGAAAATTTCATGTATGTAACCATTAAGCTAACCATTAAGTAGAATGCTATATTAAAATACTAGCACTTGCACCCCAATAAGGTGTAATACTTACACCAATAGGCTAAGCCCGCATTATTTACAGCCATGAAAAGTAGTGGACGACATGAAGAAAATGGTGATCTATCTCACCTATCCCTCTTTACCTCTCCCTCCCACTCTCCCCCCTTCTCTCTCCCTCTTTCTCTCTCCTTCCCTCTCTATTTCTCTCTATATCACATATCCCTCTCTACCTATCCCTCCCTCCATCCAACCTATTTCTCTCTCACTCTCTCCTTCCCTCTCTACTTCTCTCCCTCTCTCACTTATTCCTCTCTACCTCTCTCTCCTTCCCCCTCTTATTTTCTATATCTCCCCTATCTCTCTCTACCTTTCCCTCCCTCCCTATCTCTCTCTCTCACTCTCTCTAGATCTCTCTTTCCTTCTCTACTTATTTCTATCCCACCTCTCTCTCCCTCCCTATCTCTATCTCACTTATCCCTCTCTACCTCCTCTCTCTCTCTTTCTCTATCCTTCCCTCTCTACTTATTTTCCCTCCTCTCTCTCTTTCTCTATCCTTCCATCTCTACTTATTTACCCTCCTCTCTCTTTCTCTATCTCACCTATCCCTCTCTACCTCTCCCTCTTCCTCTCTGCCTCCCCTTCTCTCTCCCTCTTGCTCTCTCCTTCCCTCTCTATTTCTCTCTATATCACATATCCCTCTCTACCTGTCCCTCCCTCCATCCCACCTATTTCTCTCTCACTCTCTCCTTCCCTCTCTACTTCTCTCCCTCTCTCACTTATTCCTCTCTACCTCTCTCTCCTTCCCCCTCTAATTCTCTATATCTCCCCTATCCCTCTCTAGCTCTCCCTCCCTCCCTCTCTCTCTGACTCTCTTTGGCTCTCTCTTTCCTTCTCTACTTCTTTCTATCCCACCTCTCTCTCCCTCCCTATCTCTATCTCACTTATCCCTCTCTACCTCCCTCTATCCCTTTACCCTCCTCTCTCTCTCTTTCTCTATCCTTCCCTCTCTTTTTTCCCTCCTCTCTCTCTCTTTCTCTATCCTCCTCTCTCTCTCTTTCTCTATCCTTCCCTCTCTACTTCTTTTCCCTCCTCTCTCTCTCTTTCTCTATCCTTCCCTCTCTACTTATTTACCTCCTCTCCAATTCATTCCAAAAACAACACTTCCTATAGAACTTTAGTTTTCCATTTTTCTATTTGTTTATTGTTTGGATTTTATAACAGAGAACAAATTTTATTTTTATTAAAAAATTATTATATTATTTTATTTATTTTATTCAAAGAATCTTTTTTATTTTATTTATTATATAAATTTTTTTATTTTATTGATTATATAAATTATTGTTATATAAATTGTTTATTTTATTTAACTACTAAATCCATTTCACTCTACATATAACTATTTTGGCTTCTTCATTTGGCTTCACAAAAGCATCTAACTTGTATCATGCTAGTAATCTCGATCGACAATCACAAAAGCATAGCTAACATTGACTTGGAGCATACCATCATTAACTTGCTTTCATAAAATAAGTTATGAATATTTGATTAAATCTTGTTTGGTAAGTTAATTATAACATATTGTTTCCACAGTCCAGGATAGTTAGTAATCAAGAATTCTGGATAAAACTGTGTGCAATTTTTTCTTCATCTTGATTACTAAGTTAATTAAAGTATACCATGTAACTAAATGTAATAATACCTTGAATATTTTTAAAAGAATATTAGATCCACTAATAAGCTTATGCTAATCTAATAAGAATAAAACAAAATTATTTTAAGACAATAATACCATAATTTTAAATTGCTAATCTATATTACCATTTTTCTTCAATAAGAAAAGTTTAAAATTACATTATGATTCTCTTTATCCCCTATATACTAATTTCCTCATATCACAAAAAGATAATAGTATAGATTTATTTGTACATTTATTAGTAAAGGGGCATATTTATCAAATCAAATAAAAAGATAAATCTCTCATAATGAATATTAGCAATTAAATGTTAAGTAGATCAATGAAAGATAGAGGAATTCAAACGATACCTGGGTGTAGCTTAATTGAAGGCCATAAAAAAAGAAAAAGTGCATTCTTTCACTGTAAGAGAGAGGTCACATTCACACACACATAAGTTCTATGCAAAGTTGGAGAAAATTGGATTGGCAGATGAAGGCGGCAGGGTACTTTACAGATTCAAGACATTTACTCAATGCTGTGGATTGTGATCTCAAAGAATGCCAAGATTTGATGCGCACAAAACGGATATATTGGGAAGACTTGGAAAATTTTCAAGCAGATGGAACGGCGGAAGTGAAGCCAAATTTCATAACCTATTTCCAATGTCCAAACTACCTGTGCCAAAATGGGAGCTTAAGAAGTTTGTAAAAATGTCACACAATTGTAAAATGTCCCAAATGGATCCCACTTCAGCGCATTTCTATTTATGTAAAGAAATTTAAGTCTCACTAGTAGCTACATCCCACAACCCGAATCTATGAGTATTTATTCTCCAATACTCTTATCATTGTCTTTAACTGATTTTTGTACATGTTTTGGGTATATTTTATTTTGAATAGGGCTAACAAAGAGAGAGAGTACGCGGAAGATATGGGAATGCCATTTGATTTTCATGGGCATTACATTTTGTCATGTGGAATAAACACACACTGTGTCCTAGAGAATCACGAAGCAAATTGTGCATTTTATGGCAATCATGGGAAGTTTTGGAAAATGCGGCGTGTTCATCTGTCAAGGCACAAAGGTGTGAAATTTCTTTTCTTCTCAAATGTTGTAGTCACAACTACCCTGGTAGGTATGTATACAAGATGTGGATACATAGGCAAGGCGTGTGAACTATTTGACAGCATCGCTCAAAGCATAGACCAGGCACGTGAACTGTTTGACAGAATGCCTCAAAGGTTTGTGGTCACAAGGACTGCATTGATTGCAGGATATGCATGAAATGGAATATTTGGAGTGGCTTTAGGAAATTTCAAGCAATGTAATCGGCAGGTGTAATGCTAATTACTGCAACCTTTTCCAGTAATCTCCCTATGTATTCCAAACTGGGAGCTTTGGAGCAGGGCACAACAACCTTTAAGTATCGAGAAATAAATATATTTTTTAAATGTGGAAAGGGAACTATTTGCAAATGAGTAGTGCTAGTGTGTCACAGTTCTTTCCAGAAGTAACAATACTACGATTACTTCAAACCTGGATTAAGATTCTAAAGATTTTAAACAACATGATAAAGGTCATCCAACCCAGCTAAAGGTAAACAAAAGAAAAACACTTTTTTTTGTAGGAGAGCAACCATTCATTAGACCACAAAACCAATGTTACCATTGAACCAACAGCGATAAGTTTCTTCTAGAATGCAATAAAACACAACCAAGAGAATCATTCAGCCATGTACCGATTCCTAAGAAAGACAGGAGAATAAAACTCACTGAAACCATGGACGGTGACTTACCTCAAGCTTTTGTGCAAATTTTGTTATCGTTTTGCCCACATGCTAATCCAATTAAACGGGTAGAGTTTGCAAAATAATTAATACTACGAATGTTATTTCTTCCATCTCCCCCAAATGCCAAGCCCTCCGATCCAAAATTTTATTTCCCCGTATAGCCCCCTCTTGAGCAGGGGATCAGCCATCGCTCAAACCCCCAGAATCTTCCTGCTAGAGCATGATGATTTGTCCCATTGTCCCACATGAAGATTGAACAACAAGAAACAAGGCTCCATGCTTCATAAATGACTCCACTAACTCCCTTCCACTCGCCCATGCTTGGTAATTGCTCTGAATGCGCACGTACGTTTTCCACTGAAATAGTCAAATGATTTTACCCTTGCCATAAAGTTTGTGGGGTTCCCACCCGCATCAGACTACTGGAAATGCCGGTGGGGTTGCCCCACGTAAATAGCCTATTTCATGAACTCTCATAATTTGTATGAAATGCTTTTGAGGTAGTAACTTAATGAGTGTTAAAAACCTAAATTTACATAAATAACATGAATAACAAGAACCAAAGACAACATTTTTTTTAATTTTAAAGCAGAGACTTAAAACCATGCTTTAATTAATATGTTATAGTCAATACTTGATTATTATGCTGAGAGGCATCCTACAGTGGCCGCAATGGATCCGTGTACATTTTTATACATGGGATTCAAATTGACGTTTAAAAAATCCAAAGTCTCCCTGATTACACCGTGCACTGACAGTAGAAATCTTGAATATAAGAAGGTAATGCAAAACATAAGATAACAACTGCTTCCAGCATACAAACCGTTTCATCCAGACACAACTTATATCTTTGTTTTGTCAAGCAGACCAGAAGGAGTGCCACTCAGTGATTCATATCTAAGACCCTGTCCAACTTTAATCTCCAATAAACGAACAAATAATAAACATACCAATTATTTAAACCCTGAACACAAAATATTTGATGGTTAACTGATTTATGGTCTTTCCTCCCCACTATATTTAAATACTTTTTAGCATTTAACTTTTTCAATAATTAGTTTAACTAGTAAATTTCCACTTGCTTCGGAGGCTTGGGGTTGTGCAAGATTCGGAAGAATCAAGTGCAGAAGTATCACGTGGGAATTCATCATGATCCAAATTGCAAAGGAACAGAATATAATATATTACAAATTGAATATTAAAAATTTCGCGAATTGCAAATGGAAAATGAACACTAGATCGAAAATCTCAAATTGCAAATGAACAGTACATATTAAATTGCAAATTGAAAATGAACAGTAGATATTATATTACAAATTGAAAATTGCAGATCAACACGATATTAAACTAAATTTTTTAAAATAAACATATGAATATTGCAAATTGAAGATATCATGTTACAGTTGTTAATATCTTTCTCACAATAATTGCGTCGATGCGTCGCTTATCTGTATCTGTTTTTTCCGTGTGTTTCAAGGTACTTCGTTGTCGCTGGCTTGATTAACCTATTGTTTAAATCTCATGGAGTGGACTAGATACATTTTCTTAATACATATTCTTATTTTATGGATTTTTAAATCAGATTTAGCCAGGATTTTGGTTCCATCTTTGCAGTGTATGTTTACCATAGTTTGATTAGGGTTTCAACATATATATTAATAAACTCATTTAATTTATACATCATTTTCTTCCGTATATGTATATATTTTTTAATTGGACTTTTTAAATTTTTGACAAAATGCTCAGTTGGGTAGCTCCCATTTCATTAAAATGCAGAAAGTTCATTACATGTTCATCCCGTCAGTCAAGGGTGAAGATCATGATGTGTATGCATTCAATGATCTTATGCAACCACTCGATCTGAGTTGAGGAGATAAGGTTTATATTGTGACCCATAAAGAATGCATATGTTTCCATTTTATTTCTGCTCAGACCATCTTGCATGAGCGTGTTTTTTTTAATTTTTAATTATATATGATTTTTAATTTTGTATATTACTATGATATTTTGTATTATGGATGAGGATGTGTTTTCTGATAGTTTATTATTTTTATCATATTATTCTTTCCCCCCTCATTTGATGTGGTTTGTGCATATCCTTATCCTTTACAAATATTCATTTGACTTGTTTATGAATTTCATATTGATCATATTTCATTTATGGTTTGTATTTGTGATTAACATGTTGGCAATACAAACATGATGATGTACACTAATGAAAGCACATCTTCTTTTTTTATTCAAGATATTCACATATCTTTTGATAATAGCCCTCTTATATGTCATGATAGCACTATGTCCATAGATTCATTTGCTTTAATTCAATTATCCTCTTTTAAACATGTTGATAATTTTATGATCGTCATTTATATGTATGTCATGTCAGCCCTATTAATATGTATGATTGTGCTTCTTATAGTGACACCTTACACAAAAATAGCATAACCTTTAATGTCAGTTCATTAGCTCCTCTTGTAGATATAATTGATACTTCATTATCTTCTCCTACATTACATGATGGCATTGTGATTCTTACACAAGAGTTCTTATGTGATAATTAAGATGGTACTACAAATAATTTGGCACATGTTACATATTTCTTGCTTGCTAATTGTGTATATTTAGATGATGATAGTGTATATATTAATGATTTTATACTTTATTTGACTAGTAGAAAATTGCAATTTTTTGATTTAGCTTATTTTCTTTATACTTTTTTTTGTGGTATTTTTGTATTTTGGTATAGATTATTTATATTTAAACCTATTGTTTATCATGATAGTATCAATATAATGACACCCTTTTATGATCTAGATCCATGATGTTTCCTTGCCTACTATTTATATGACAAGTGCACATTTTGGTCCTAAATTTTATTTGAACATCTTTTTTAGTTTAAATAAGCCTAATTTTTATGATTACACTCAATTTAAAAAATTATCACATAGTTGGATACACACATCAAAAAATTCCTAGATATGAAAATATTCCATTACAATAACCCAATTTACCCCATAGTATACATAATATTCGTGATCCTAGATAATTAAAAATGACTATTTTAAAGTATTAAAACTTTTATGCAAGCATATGAGTGTTGTTTAATAGTTTATAGTTCATTTCATTAAAATTTTAGAATTTAATTGTCTAGGTTATTTGGTATTTCATTAAAATCTCAAACTATAGTCAAAGGATAGATATTATAATTATGGCCCATGAAATAATTCACTCGATAGATAAAAGTAATGAGGAAGGTATACTATTTATGTTGGATATTTTCAAAGCATATGTTAAGGTCTCTTAGAGATTCTTTTTGAGAGCACTTCAATATTGTGGATTCCATCGGAGAATTCTCAATTTGATTAAATTTTTTTCTTCTCACTGACCTTCTTTGTTCTAATGAATGGGTTCCCTCAAGGTCACTTTACAAGGTCTAGGGGAATCATGAAAGGAGACCTGTTATCACCCTATTTTTTATCCTCTTGGTTCAAGGTTTGGGAAGGAACATATGTAACGCCCCGCCACGTAACCCTAGAGGAATTTTCAAAAACTACTCAAACGCACCAATTTTTTATATATTAAAAGTACCATTAACATGCAAGTTCACTACCGATTGCTAACAAACTCTAAGGTTACAAGACTAAGATTACTTTAAAACCCATACATACAACATAATTGCATCCATAACATTTATCTACTCAAGAAATTAAGTACGCATACATTCCAAACATGATAAATTACATCATAACAATAACAGATGCAATAAGATTTCATATAACAATAATTTAACAAGATTAAATCTCTCATTCCCCGAATGAGGTAGAACCAAAAGTGTGATTACAAATTTCAATCTTCCACCTCGAATTACAAATGAGGGGTAATAATTACAAGAATCAACTGAAATGAGTATAAGCATGAAATGTAACTAGATTCCACGAGCTCTCCAACTAGAAATCCCATCAACACGAACAATAAGAGAACCCAATGGAGTAAGGTGCACATTCCACCCAACCAAGTGGTACCCAAAGGTCGACCCCCTGTGCTAGGAGATAGTAAAAAGGATTCCTAGACAAGACCATCTACCTCTAGACACAAGCTAAACATAACTGAACTTTACCAATTACAATACGACATTTATCACAATGGTTACATTGCTTGTAGATTTAACTAAACAATTGCATCACTAATACAAAAATACTGTTGAGTTAGGAGAAGTGTCATCAAAATGCTACATGGGATATCCTGGTAAGTCTTCTTAGGCCCCGACCCCCATCTCGAGATTTGTTGAAGCCTCTAACGACTCTCGGCCCCTCATGCAAACCAATGCGGAATTAGTTATCTCTCGTAGAGACAAGATAATGATCTTTCCATTCCAGGCCTTCTCGTCCCATCCCAAGTCTATACAAGCCATTGTGTCCATGAGAAAGGCACAATTACAATTATTAAGTGTTAAATACTACCTATTCTTCTAATAAGTTTATTTACATTATCACTCGATTAACTAGCTCACAATGAGTTACCCTGTTACCACTTTGTGTGTCGATCCTCATTGAAAGCCACTCCTCTAAGACAACACATGGAACAACTCCACAATCAAGGGTAAACTAGTGCACACTTAATGATATTAAATCTCCATCCAAAACATAAAGGCAACACATCCCCGTTCGTGGTAACCGGGCAATTAACTAGATACAACTATACACACTACCCAAGGAAATTCAAAGGCTGACTATAATAATATGATAGTGCCAAAGATTTAAATACGCCATCTAGAAGACTTATTAATGCTTCTAAACAATCTCCCCCAAAATGAAAAACAAAAGAAATTACATTTAAAAGAGAAATTTAACCAGGAATTAAATCTATCTTTGGATTTCCTAAATCCACTTCCCTTAATAAAATACAGTAATTTATTACCTCAATAAACTTAATTTAATAATGTCTCTTTCAGACAAAGAAGGGAATTTAAACAATACTTTTCAATTCCTTAATTACTTTTAAATGAAAAACATTTAATTCCTTTATTAAAACATATCATTTTAAAAACCATTTCTTCTTTTCCAAATAAATCATTTTAAAATCCAATATTTTGTGCTTTAAACATATTATTTTAAAGATCTTTTAATTTGCATTTAAAACATATATATTTAAATATATATACATATTGAATATATATACATAATCTTATAATTATATATATATATTCAACATTATATATTAAAATTTTCAAACAATAATATATAATTAAATATATAAATATATATGCAAATATACATATAGATATATGAATATATACTTATACATGTATACATATATATATATTAAATATTATAAAATAAATAATAATAATAAAAAATGCATTTGAAAAGGTCAAGGGCACGCAGTGTCTTGGGGGCGGTGCCAACCATTTGGGGGCGACTGTGTGAATACAAAGTTGAACCCCATTTACATGGGGTGGTTGTGTCTTCACACAACCAAACCCCCATTGTATGGGGCACGGTTGTGGAAAGGGCAGCACCGAGCGCTACCCCCTCCACAACGCCTCCCATGGGGGCAGCTGTGGGGAAGCCCCAACATCCCCCAAAAACCTTCAAATTTTATTTTATTTTATAAAATTTTGAGAGCACCCCCCCGCGGATTTCGAAATCCGTGACAAATTTTTGATAGGGTTTTATTGCATTTTTCCATTTCACAAAATATAAATACATATTGTAGAGCCAAAAAAATGTATGATTCTATAGAGTAAGAACCACCATTTTAGCTCACATCAATAGAGCCATTCTAATTAAAAGCAAAACCAAAAATACAAATCTAAACTACAGAAACAAAACAATGCTTTTAAAAGAAATCAATCTCCATTGTCTCCCTATCACCAAGATCTTTGTTTATGCATTTGCTCTTAGATTTTATGAGCACAAAATGCAATAAAGATGCAAAGATGATATGAGTATGTAAATTTGTGAGCAAAATTTGTGAGAGAGATCAAAATGAGAAGAGATTCATGTTTAAATAGGAATCTCTGATGACAAAGAGGTTGAGAATGAAAAATGTGGGATAAACGGATATTGCAATAATGAATTTTTAAAATCCCACATGGTGTAGTGAAATGAAATGCATATGAGTGGAAATGATAAATAAGATAGATTAAATGAATAGTGAAGGATTGAATAAAATAATTAAATGCATATATTTTTAATATGGATGAAAATGGTTTATTAATGTTTTATCATGAATTATTTTAATGTTTTTATGAGAATGATTTATGTAAGAATGATAATTTGTTGAAATGAAATTATTTAATTTATGAATGGTTATGAAATGTTTTATGAATATTATTTATTATGCATTATGAATGATCATGTGGTGAAATGATTTAATGATTTATATAAATGCAATATGAAGTGAAAGATTTATGCAAATGATAATATAGTTTTATTATGAAATGCTAGTGAACGATTATGATAATGAACTTATTATGATAATTAATGATAGTGCAAAATGATAATGTGACGTATGCAAATGATAATGCAATGATTTAATGATTTGATGAAATGCATGAATAGAAGAAAGTATTGAATGAATTGATCATTTTAATCAATAGATGAATAATGTGATGATTGTGAGGACAAATTTGAGTGTCTACACATATAAATATATATGTATGTATATATATGTATGTATATATATATATATATATATATATATATATATATATACTTTTCAAAATATATATATATATACATATATATATATATTTATACAGATTTATTAAATTATAAATCCAGTTGAGCAAATAATTTCCAGAAATGGCCATCTACAGCCAAACCCAATTTTTTTTGAGAAAAACAGTTTGAATACAAAGGTTTTTTCCAAAAAAAATTCCCAATAATAAATATAAAAGAGAAAGAACAATGAAATTTTTGAAGAGTTTAATTCTCCCCCAATAGAGATTTTCCAGAATTTTCTTCAAGATTTCACAGGGCATTTTTTTTTTTATTTAATCACATTTTTGAGTTGCCCAAAAAATGAGTTTGCAAACAACATATCAAAACTATGAATCTTTCCAAAAATAAAATTAATTAAAATAACAAGAACTTGGTTTCCAAATGCTTGAGAGGATGTGAAATGGTGCAAAGATTCCTCCACAGATTCAAGCTCCTTCCAAGCAGTCAGATAGAGCTTCTCCACAATCGAATTTCAAAACCAAAAAAACACAAAATTCATTTTTCCTTCCTTTTCTCTCTTCCTTTTTTTCTTTTTTTTCTCCCTTGGAATTTCATGGTTATAGCCATTAAACTCCATGAAAAAATATCTCTTTCAACCACCAACATAAAGTTTTGAAAACAAAAATAGAAAATATCTTTCAAATTCTTTTTGCATTCAAATCCTCCAAAAATGCAAAATAAAACATTTTACAATTTTCAAATAAAATATCTAACAATTCTAAAAATAACTTAATTCAATTAATTTAATAAAATAAATATAATCCAAAGATTAAATTATTTTACTAATTAAATTAGATTAATTAATTAATTAATTAACATCTTCTAGCATAATACACCAGTTTAATTTAATAATCGACTTAAATATTTAATGCCATTTATTTACATTTTTCAACTTGAAATTTAAATAATATCAAGGTGAAATTGAATAACATTAAAGAAACCAAACCCAACTTAAAACCAATGACACACTATGACCAGGGTGATGACTTGACACGAGGACCCTAGCTACTATCTCCCAATCAAAATATCATTGGGAAATGAACACTCTCAAAACTGTGAAACCAGGTGGAGTCGATGTCCTGCACCTATAAACTTGCAAACAAATCATATATTGAGCATGCATATATATCATAATAAAACACACCATGAAGAGGGAATCACAGAATTGTAGGGTGCTCGCAAGCGAGTGGTGCGATTTCATTCCCTTCACCAATATAGTGTTACAAAACTGATGAATCTAACATCAATAATCTAATCAAAAGCATAAGACAACATTAATTCCAATAGCCTTTATGCTAATCTAAAGCATGTCATAATAATAACATCAGAATAGAATACCATCACATCAAAATGTAACATCACATCGCTTTACAGTTAGCGATCAAATAGTAACCGAGTACCATAGTCAAAGTACTAACAAAAAACAAAGCATAATGAAGAACACTATTTGATCAAAAAAGAAAAATGGAGGGGTGCTACATCCTCCCCTCCTAGGGTCAAGCTTTCTCCTAGAAGCCTGCTAACAAATAGGGATAGAGCTCCCTCATTCTAGCTGCATATTCCCAGGTGGATGAAGTATCATCCCTAGGATCCCACTGGACCCTAACCTAATCAATATCTCGCCCTCGAAGAGCGGGCGTTCTATGTTCTGTTACGGCCACAGGCTCCAAAGCCATTTGCCCATCCTCTACCTGTAAAAAATTCCAATCAAGGACGTGGGAATTGTCTGGATGGTATGGTCAAAGAAAAGAAACATGAAATACATCGTGAATATGCGAGAGACTTGGCGGTAAAGAAAGTCGATAAGCAACTGGATCAATTTTCTTGAGTATCTCGAAGGGTTCGACAAAGCAAGGTGCAAGCTTAGAGCCCTTTCCATAGCGGATTGGAATATTTTGCAGATGCACCTGCAAAAATACTCTATCACCAACAAAAAATTGTTGATCCACCTTATGCACATCCACATACTTCTTCTACCTATCCTGAGCTGCCACCAAATTCTCTCTAATCTGAACCACCTGATGCTCCATATCCTGTAAAATCTTACGACCAAGAATTACTGTATCTTCCAGTCGATCCCAACTCAAGGGAGTGCGAAATGGTCACCCATACAATGCCTAGAATGGAGGCATGCCGATAGAACTCTAGAAACTATTATTGTATGCAGACTCTACCAAATAGAGGTAGTCTTCCCATTGCATTTGCTGGTCCATCACATACATACATAACATATCCTCGAGGATTTGATTAACCTTCTCAGTTTGTCCATCTGTCTCTAGGTGATAAGCTGAACTAAAGCTCAACTGAGTCCCCATCACATGCTGTAATGAATTCCAAAGAGCTAAGGTGAACACTGGATCCCTATCAGAAATAATCCGATGTGGAATACCATGTAACCTCAGTATGTCCTCCATGAACAATCTGGCTACAAACGATGCATTATAGGAAGAGTGCATAGGTGAGAAGTGTGCTACTGTATTCAACCTATCAACTATCATTATAATCGCATCATGACGTCTCAAAGAGTTGGGTAAACCAATAATGAAATCCAATGAGATAATGTCCTACTTCCAGTCTGGTACTAAATGTAGCTACAAAAGAATTGCTAGATGTTCAGCCTTCACCTATTGACACTCTAGACATCTTGACACATAATCTATAATATCGTGCTTCATTCTTGGTTAGAAATACAACTGACGCAGATCTGCATGCATCTTCTTCACCCCTGGATGGGTTGAATAAGGTGCACGATGTGCCTCCATCATAACCAAGGTGTGAAGATCACCTGATGAAGCCACGTATATGTGTCCCATGTGCCTCAATATCCCATCTGGATCTAGAGAATATCTTGAATACCTGCCCTCAAGAAGTTTGTCTGCCTCTATTTCTGTCCTAACCTCTTGATACCAACTATCCACTGGAAGAGTAGAAATAATCCACCTCCACAAATCTACAACAAGATTCAACTCAGATAACTCATGTCTCCATCTATTGAGTGCATCGGCTACGACATTCTCCTTTCCTTGGATATACTTCACATTGAATTCATATTCATAGAGAAACTCCATCCAACGCCTCTACCTAGCATTAAAGTTGGGTTGCATGAAAATATACTGAAGGCTTTTGTGATCACTGTACAACTCAAACCTGTGGCCAAGAAGGAAATGTCACCATCTCATCAATTCATGAAAAACTGTCGCCAACTCAAGATCATGTGTAGGGTAGTTCAACTCATTATCCTTGAGCTTCTGTGACTCATATGCAATGACATGATCCTCCTGCATCAACACTGCTCCTAATCCCTCCAAGCATGCATTTGTACAAAATACAAAGTACCCAGTTGGATGAGGTATCACAAGTATTGGTGCACTAGTCAGTTTCTCCTTAATATTCTGAAACGTTGCCTCGCATTGCTCTGACCACACAAACCTTTTCCCTTTCCTCTGAAGGGAGGTGATAGGATATCCTATCCTCGAAAAAACCTGCACAAACCACCTATAATAACTTGCCAGCCCCATAAAGTTCCGTATCTCTGCCACATTTGTGAGCATAGGCCAAACTGAGATCACTTGGATCTTTGTAGGATCCACTAAAATACCTTCCCCTGAGATCACATGACCAAGGTACTTGACCTCAATTCTGAAGAATTTAGACTTTGATAGGTTAGCTCAAAGTTGATTATCCTGTAAGCACTATAATACGATCACTGGTCTCAAGCTTTTAGGAGACCTGTAGGTGTTTAGTGGTTTTTTGATAGTCATGGTTCTATGGTTTCCTTTTGTTTTTTATTCTTGTTGGTCAAACTATTTAAGCTTTAGTTTTGTTTACTTTTTTGGTTTTTTGACTAGTCGTGAGTCCCTGGTTTGCCTCTATGGCTATTTTCTAATGGTTATAAGCCCTTCCAGTTTTAATATAATCAAAACAATGTTTGAGATCAAACTCCATCAACCATTAATCATGATGAAAAATATAGATGGCATGAAAAGAGAAAAGAAATCATAAGAAGAAGACCAATATAACTATAAAGTGGACAAGAGACAAATAACATGAGAACCAATAAGATAAAAGGGAAGAGAAGTATTAAACTAGTGTTTTAACACACAAATTCAATAAGAGAAAGAAAGATATCTCAACACAAAAGGAAATACACTATTATAAAAAATTCCAATAAAACCACATAACATAACTAAAAAAGAAAGAAATGAAGAAACAACATGGAAATGGAACAAAATGTATCAAAATTTGAATTAGAATGATGATAAAATAAACCAAAACAACTGATTGAGGAAAAAGTATATATATCTATAAGATGATAAAAAAGGTAACAATATACCAAGCAAATATAAGCGTTGGTGCTATGAAAATTTTGAACACTTTAGAATAAAAAGTATCATTTGGGGATTCATTAAGTTACACATTGCAAATTAACAAAAGATCTAGTACGTTACAAATGGAATGCTGAATTTTTCACAAATTGTAAGTAAAAACAAATAGTAGATATGATAGGAAATAGAAGGATTATGTATTTTTATTGTTTGTATATTGTTATTTTATTTTATTTTTTAACATCAAGGAGGGGTAATTTTTTTATTAAAACAAGGAAATGTTACAAAGAAAGGGCATTAAATGGCCCTATCAAGTTCAACCAAGTGATCCAATTGATGAGACAAATCTGAGGGTAGTTGACCTCGATCCACCAAATTCCAATCATGAATATGATAAGAAGCCCATTTAGCCAAGCAATCAGCAACACTATTCCATTCTCAAATTATCTTATTGGGTAAGTGCACCAAGATGGTTCCCAAAAAGGGGACTTAAGTGGACAACGTTTTTCTGAAATCAGGAAATACTGACCTTGGACGTGAAATTAAAGATACTTAGACTCAAAGTTTTAAGATGGAACAAAAAGAAGGATTCAAGTGTTCCAAGTCTACTTTCTAAACTACTAATTTATTTTGAAAATGGTTGAGATTAGGGGGTTCAAACGAGGGACGTACAAAAATTGGTGTTGTTTTTGTCAAAAAAACATAACATAGCAACTCTTGTACAACCCTCGTACGGTGAATTTTTTTTTTAGTATTTTTAAAATCGCAATGGTAGAAGCTAGCTAACAGTATGTAGTTGATGCATGATTTATCTAATAATTTTTTAATGAATATTTGATTTTTTACTAATTTGCGAAGTGGACATTTCCTGAAAATAGAATTTTTTCCATGCTACCCCTACAAATTTTGGAAACTAATTGATTTTATTTTTTTAATATATTTTTTATTTTGTAGAATGGAGTCTAGTTTCTAAAAATGTAATTTATTTGAAAATTTGATGAACGGTTAATTTATAACGAAAAAAATACCAAACACTGCTTTTTGGCAAAAAAATGACATACAGATAAAATAAATTATGGATGAAAGACTTAACATTTTTAGAAAGTGAAAAAAATTACATTGTTGGATAGCTAAGACATAACCCAACATTACCCATGTGTTCGATTTTTTCGATATTGAACCACGTGCAATCCTGACGATGAGCACGAACTCGATTATGAGAAATATGGTAGATTTTTTAAAAACACATCTTTGGTCATTGGGAATGCCCTCCAAGCCTTTGGGTTGGTATTCTAAGTAAAATACCAAGCCTAAGGCTTGGTAATTCCCAAAACAAGATATAACGCGAGCGCGTTATAACGCACTCGCGTTATATCTCACTTTTCACATGGTTTTTCCTTCTATGGGGAACATGTCATCTAGGGCATAATGTGAGCGCTGTATAACACACTCACATTATGTCTTCCTTTATGTTAAATGCCAATATATCGAATGTATGCTAATATATTTGTATTTTTGTATGTACATGTATGTATGTATGCTTGTATGGATGTAAGAATATATGTATTATGCTTGTATGTATGCATTTATGTATGTCTTTAGATTGAGGGAGAATTTAGAGAGAGAGAGAGAATCTAGAGAGATGGAGAGGGGATGGAAGTGAGAGTTTAAGAGAGAGGGAGTGGGACAGAAGGGGTTGGAGTGAGAAGGACTTAGCTAGGTAGGGTGGGAGGGATAAAGGGAGGGAGAGAGAGAGGGGGGGTGGGAGAGAGAGAATTGAGGAAGCGGGAGAGAGAGAGGGGGGTGGGAGAGAGAGAATTGAGGGAGAGGGAGAGAGAGAGATGAAGATAAAGAGATAGTTATGTAGGTAGGGTGCCAAAGGGAGAGACTTGAGAAATAGGTAGTGAGAGGGAGTGTGAGAGAGATGGAGGAGGGAGTGGGAGAGAGAGGGAGTGTGAGTGAGAGACCTGAGAGGGGGAGAGGGTGTGGGAGGGAGTGACCTGATAGAGGTAGAGAAATAGGGGGGTGGAGTGAGGGACTTATCTAGGTAGGATTGGAGGGATAGATAGAGAGAGGGGACAGAGAAAAAGAGAGAGTTACCTATGTAGGTTGCTAGAGGGAGAGACCTAAGAGAGAGAGGGGGTGGGAAGGAGAGACATGAGAGAGAGGGAGAGAGAGGTAGTGGGAGAGAGTGGGAGGGACATAAAGAGAGATTGATAGAGGGAGAGAGATAGGGTGGTAGGGATTGATTGAACGAGAAGTACGTAGAAAGAGGGTGATGGTAGATAGAGACAATTAGAGAGGGTAGGATGGAGGGAAGGAGGGAGATGTGAGATGTATAGATAGAGAGAAATTGATAGGGTTTGAGGGTATAGGGTTGAGGGATTAGGGTGGAGGACCTATAGGTTTGATGGTTTCTAGGGTATTAGGGTTTAAGGTTTGAGGGTTGAGGGAATAGGGTCGATGGTAGAGGGTAATTGGTTTAGGGTATAGGGTAGAAGGTTTAAGGGTTGAGGGTTGAATGGTTTGGGGTTAATGGTTTAGGGTTAAGGGTTTACTTGGTTGAGGGTAGAGGGTTTAGGGTATAGGTTTGAGGGTATAAGGTTGAAAGATTAGGTTTAGGGTCCTATGTAAGGGGTAAAGGGTATAGGGTTTAAGGATTGAGGGTTGAGGGATTAAGGGTTGAGGGTTGAGAATTGAGGGTTGAGGGTTGAATATTGAGGGTTTAAGGTATAGGGTCGAGGGTCCAATATATAGGGTAGAGGTTATAGGGGTTGAGAGATTAAGGGTTGAGGGTTTAGGGATTAGGATAGAGAGTTTTCTTGGATTTCATAGTATAAGGGTTGAGGGATTAGCATTTAGGGTAAACAGTATTGGGTTGAGGGTACAGGGTACAGGGTACAGGGTTTAACAGTTTAGGGTTTAAGGGGTTAGGGTTAAGGGTCAAGGGTTTAGGGTTGAGTGTTTAAGGGTTAAAGGGTTGATGGTTTAAGAGTCAAGAGGGTTGAGGGATTAGGGTAGAGAGTTTACTAAGTGGGTTTAAGGGTTTGGGGATTAGGGTTGAGGGTTTATGGTTTAGGCTTTAAGGGTTTAGATTTTAGGGATGAGGGATTAATAGGTTATAGGGTAGAGGTTATAGGGGTTGAGGGATTAGGGTTTAAGGGGTTAGGTTTGAGGGTCGAGGGTTTAGGGTTGCGTGTTTAAGGGTTAAAGGGTTGAGGGTTTAAGAGTCAAGAGGGTTGAGGAATTGGGGTAGAGAGTTTACTAAGTGGGTTTAAGGGTTGGGGGATTAAGGTTGAGGGTAGAGGGTAGAAGATTGACTATAGAGGGTAGAGGGTTTACGGGTTAGGGTTTAAGGGTTTAGATTTTAGGGATGAGGGATTTGTAGGTTATAGGGTAGAGATTATAGGGGTTGAGGGATTAGGGTTTAAGGGTTGATGATTGAGGCATTTAGAGGGTATAGGGGTTGAGGGATTAAAGTTTAAGGGTTGAGGCTTGAGGCTTGAGGGATTAAGAGGGTATAAGGGTTGAGGGTATAGGGATTAGGGTTTAAGGGTTGAGGGTTAAAGGATTAAGAGGGTATAGGGATAGAGGGATTAGGGTTGAAGGGTTGAGGGTTTGAGGGATCAAGGATTAAGAGGGTATAGCGGTAGAGGGATTAGGGTTAAAGGGTTGAGGGTTGAGGGATTAAGAGGGTATAGGGGTTGAGGGAATAGAGTTCAAGGGTTAAGGGTCGAGGGTTGAGGGTTGATAGATTAAGAGGGTATAGGGGTTGAGGGTAGAGGGTTTACCAGTTTATGGTTTAAGGGGTTAGGGTTGAGGGTCGAGGGTTTAGGGTTGAAGGTCTAAGGGTTTAAGGGTTGAGGGTTTAAGATTCAAGAGGGTTGATGGATTAGGGTAGAGAGTTTACTAAGTGGGTTTAAGGGTTGGGGGATTAGGGTTAGGGTAGAGGGTAGAGGATTGACGGTAGAGGGTAGAGGGTTTACAAGTTAGGGTTTAAGGGTTTAGATTTTAGGGATGAGGGATTAATAGGTTATAGGGTAGAGGTTATAGGGGTTGAGGGATTAGGGTTTCAGGGTTGATGGTTGAGGGATTCAGAGGGTATAGGGGTTTAGGGATAAAATTTTAAGGGTTGAGGGTTGAGGGTTGAGGGATTAAGAGGGTACATGGGTTGAGGGTATAGGGATTAGGGTTTAAGGGTTGACGGTTGAGGATTCAAATATTAAGAGGGTATAGGGGTAGAGTGATTAGGTTTGAAGGGTTGAGGGTTGAGGGTTCAAGGATTAAGAGGGTATAGGGGTAGAGGGATTAGGGTTGAAGGAGAATTATCTACTATCTCCCACTCTCTCTTTCTCCCACTCTTCCCCCTCTCTCCCTCCCTCTCTATCTTCCACTCTCTCTTTCTCCCACTCCCCCCCTCTCTATCTCCATCTCTCCCACTATATCTTTCTCCCCCTCTCCCTCTCCCTCCCTCTCTCCCTCTTTCTCTCCCACTCTCTCTTTCTCCCCCTCTACCTTTCCCTCCCTCTCTCCATCTTTCTCTCCCACTCCCTCTACCTACCTCTCTCCTTTTTTCTCTCCCACTCTCTCTTTCTCCCACTCTACCCCTCTCTCCCTTCCTATATATCTCAATGTCTCCCATTTTCTATTTCTAACCCTCTACCTCTCCCTCCCTCTCTCCCTCTCCCTCTCCCTCCATCTCTCTCCCACTATCTCTTTCTCCCCTCCTCTCCTCCCCTCTCTTTCTCTCTCCACTCTCTCTTCTCCCTCTCCTCTCCTCTCCCTCTTCCTCTTTCTCTCTCTTTCTCCCCCTCTCCCTCCCTCTCTCCATATTTCTCTCCCACTCCCTCTCCCTCCCTCTCTCCCTTTTTCTCTCCCACTCTCTCTTTCTCCCACTCTCCACCTCTCTCCCTCCCTATCTATCTCCATGTCTCCCACTTTCTATTTCTAACCCTCTACCTCTCCCTCTCCCTTTCCATCCATCTCTCTCCTACTATCTCTTTCTCCCCATCTCCCTCTCCTCCCTCTCTCCCTCTTTCTCTCCCACTCTCTCTTTCTCCCCCTCTCCCTCTCCCTCCCTCTCTCCATCTTTTTGTCCCACTCCCTCTCCCTCCCTCTCTACCTTTTTCTCAACCACTCTCCCCCTCTCTCCCTCCCTATCTATCTCCATTCTCCCACTTTCTATTTCTAACCCACTACCTCTCCCTCTCCCTCTCCCTCTCTCTCTCCCTCTCTCTCTCCAACTCTCCCTCTCCCTCTCCCTCTCCCTCTCCCTCTCTCTCTCCAAATCTCCCTCTCCCTCTCTCTCTCTCTCTCACACACACACACACACATACACACACTCACCTCTATGTCCTCTACTATAAGGATGTAGGGGACAACTATAGAATTAGGATAGAGGGTAAATACAAAGAGGGAGAAAATAAATATACAAAGAAAACCATATTTCACATAACGCGCTCATGTTATAACGCACTCACGTTATAACGCGAGCGCATGTTGTACTCCACTAAAATGGTAAAAAATCTATATACATGTTATTTCAAGGCCCACATTCTACATATTCCCTTGGTTCTGCACATTCCCCAACAAAAAACTGCTTTTCGATGATGTTGTGAAGTGTGCAAAAAAAAAAAATCACATTCCATCATCTTTTCCATGATATTTCTACCACCTTTGCATTAAATAGTAGATTTTCCACAGTGAAAGACATATAATATCAATTGAAGTTTGAATTCCATTGAAAATTGATATACAATTGAAGTTCGGAGGGGAACAAGCTTTTAAACAAGTCAAATTGTTATGGAGTTTGAAGAAAGAAGAAGCTAATGCTACATAATTGGGTTGAACTCTATTTGAAAGTCTGGTTTTTAAGGTATGTGAAGTCTTTATAAATTTTCTTTCATTCTATTATGGCTTGCTTTCATTTTTACTATATAAACTTGTCAATTACTATTTTAAGCTTGATGCAGAACATCTACTAGGATCCACAAATCATCAAGGGTACTTCTGAACCTAAATTAAATTGAAGAAGATCAACAAATAAAATCAATCATCTTTTCATCAAAACATTAGAACTTGGTTTCAACTCTTTGTTAGACTCAAAAAAATAGATTAACCATCATAAAATTGATTGTAACATAGCATAAAGCTGATTAGAAACTTAGAAGCATTCACCAAAATTCATCCTTTAATACAACTCCAAGCCTCTCCCATTCCTCTGAAAGGTCCAAACACCTTCAAATAACTCTACACAAACTGATGCAGTACAAAGGAAGAAATCAACACCTTTCTTGACACACTTATTCAACTATATTTCCCTTCACAAAACATTTGAATCGTATAATCGAATTAGCATTAAGAGTTCCCAATTCCTTTTAAGGACCTTCAAAACACCTTGAAAATCTTTAAAGTAACTGATTACAATCAACTAGTTTCCTCAAAACATCAACCAATGATTATTTCATTCACAAGTTGTCTTAAATATTCTATAATGGTACCATTGTTTACAAACACAAATCTTAAGGCATAGCCAAACCATTATTTTCTTAATAAATATTTTTTTGAGTTCATACAACAAAAATGAAACCTTTCAGAAGTATGCTCTTACACACAAACTTAGTTCCTTTGTTCACTATCCACATTACTAGTAGCCAAGCATCTGCAAACTGTCACATGCATCTAACAAGATTAAAAAATCCTAATGGACCAATCCCAACACTCCTCCAAGCTGGACAACAAACATAAACAATATTTCCCACATTTCACCCTTGGAATCTAGTTACTGTGCAAAATCAATTTTGGGCCCTTAACTCCAAAACTTTCCAAAATACCAGGAAAATAAAAGAATGATTCTAGAACCCATTTCAGAGTTGCAAGACATACCTTAACCCATCATATGACTCCTCTAGGACAACTTTAAGAAAACTGACCTTTTCACTATTTTAGGCCTCCAAGTAGGCCAATCTTACAAAGGAACTACCCTTAGATCCTCAAACCAGAATTCCAAACCCAAAAAAAGTCTTTAATTAGGTCTCAAAACAAGATATTTTCTAGGTCTTAGGACCTTACCCGCTCAACTAGGCTTCCAATACAAAAACCCCCATTTTTCAATGCAAAGAGGGAGGGTTTATAGAAAATCCTATACCTGGGCCCTCCAAGACCATTCCAAAGTATCTAACATATTCAAAATACCTTGCACAAGGTCAAAAGTTCATTGAATAGACCACTCCTTCAACACTTTTTCAAAATCACTCCTTGGTTCCTCAAATTCTCATGGAAAAGTTCTTGTTTCAACCTAAGAACCCCATCGTATTGTCATTAGTTTCATTCCAAGGAATGTTCAACAATATAAGACCCTACTCTAACAATGTACATGCCATCCCACCGAGAAAAAAGTCATAATAGTAGGTGGGATGGTCATTTCATAGTTAAATCCTAATCAAACCCTTGACTGGCTTCAAATGAGCAATTTCAAAAAATTGTCAATTGCCCCCTTCAAACATACTGTCGAGCCAATGGAGGTTGTTTAAACATTTTCCAATGACAACCAACTCCCCCCAATGCCTATAACTAACAAAAAATGTGCCTTTGAAACCTCATATAACCAGCACATGGAAAATGTCTTTAATGACCCTCTTACAACATGAAGATACCCAAAATTGAATCAAATTTCAAAATGGAAGCATAGATTTTCAAGGTGTTCCTACACCACAAACTTATGAAACACTCACAATTCAATTCACTCATTGGTTTTCAGAATCACCATCATGATTATTCACTTTTAGCTAGAAATGTGCTCTGGCCAACCTAGTGCTTCCATAGTTTGTACACATTTGTCTACATGCTAGGTTAACTTTTGTACCTAATGATTGTAAGTATTATTTAAATGAAGCCTTCAATGACATATATTTTTCAATTAACTTGAATGGATACATTTTTTAGGAACTAATATTCATCTCATTACCATGGTACAGATAAAATTATATGCCATGCCGAAGAAAAAGAAAAAGAGGATACTAACAGATGAAGAAAATGAAACCTTGAAAGAAAAGGAGAGAGTTCGGGTGGCGAAATATCATGAAAAGAAGAAATTGGAAACGATTGATGAAAACAACCCGATTGTAGAGGAACCTCAACCGTCAAAAAGAGAACGGGAATTGGCAGCACAACAAGCATGAATATGAAAGCATTATCGTAAGATAGATTCAAATACCATGGTTGGAGACACACCCTCTATGACAAGTGAATATGAAGGGACACAATTAAGCACAAGAGAATATGGAGGGACACTATCTAGCACAAGTGAATATGGATGGACACCATCTACTGCAAGTGAATATGGAGGGACACCATGTACTGCAAGTGAATATTGTTGGACACCATCCAACACATCTCAAGTTGAGAGTACATCATCACTCGAAATTGATGAAGAAGGTATGCCATCATCCCCATGTGAACCTCAAGGTATGTCTTCTTCTCCATCCTCGATCAAAGGTATGCAATCTAGCCCACCTCAATTAAATATTGATGAAATTCCTAATGTTGAGATGTATGTACCTAGGAGAACACCACCAAGAATTTTGCGTAGAAAGCCAAAGTATTTGATTGATATTGATGATGAGATTTTGCAGCACATGGAAGGTAAGATTTCAACACACACTTGTAGAAGATATGCTGATAAGATTTGGGAACAATTATTTGAAAGGCTAAATGAGACTGCAAGATGTCAACTATTTGTTGAAATGATGCGGGGTGTAAAGTATAGGAACATCATGAAGACTCTTGGGTTGAGAATATCGAATGCATCGAGTGAAGACACTATTGTGAAGAATCTAATGGATGCTTATGAGAGTGTGGGTAAGACCTGATGCTCAAAGGATAGTAATGTCACCTGATGTGTCATTACATCAAATTTGGTAAGTTTTCAAACAAAGAGAGCTTGCCTAATTAAAAGACTAGTGAACAAACGAGAATTAGTAGAAAATCTTTATCAAGAGCCATTCAAAGGTGGCAAAGAATTGAGGGCAATGATACAAATAAATTATGGGCATTCTCGGGGAGACTATCATGAAAAGATAAAGAAGTTGTTGAAGCCTTGAGAACACTAATTGAAGATTATTGGAGGAATAACACAAGGCCATCTCCAAATCAAAGGGATGTGTTAAGAAGGAGAATCGGTAGTCAGAATCATGAGTCACATCCAAAGCATTTTTTGGATATGACTCAAACCTAATTTTTTCTGAAATTTGAAAATGATTATCCTCAAATTAGTATTTCTCAAAGATGTTTTGAGCTACTTAAACCTTTTTATGTCAAGATAAATCACACACGCACTACTTGTTTTTGTAGACTACATATTGAAATTTCTAACCATTATGATGTTTATCATTCTATATGTTTAGATTTGCATACTAACGATGTTTTGCAGGATTGTGGCATAGAAGCCCCACCAAAATCTTCAAGAGATTTCTTTTCAAAAAATTTATGTGAAATAGAGGATGGCTAGATATTCTATAGGACAACATGCTTGGATGGTTCATGCGATCATTGCAGTGGCTTCTAGCGTACGCTAGTATGTCAACATATGGAAAGCACAGATGAGGTGGGATAAAAACTAGTAGAGTTCGGGAAGTATAAAACAGTGTCATATGCTACAAAAGATGGGTCTCAAGAAAAAAGGTGTGATTTGGTTATTGAGAAGATTGTAGTGTACCAATTTATGACCACATTTCATGACAGTATACTATCTGAGTATGCAATAAATACCCATAGAGCCCAATGGTTTGACACGTAGTTCAAGCTATGCAAGGACACCTTTCCAGTTGGAAGCATAGTATCCATGGTTGAATTTGTAGAGAACTACACTCTATAGCCACAACATGAGGTGTAGTCATAGTATTACAACTCCACACAAGTTTTGATATTTGTGCACATAACATTCATTCATGAATTTGATAGTACAGATGAGAAAAGGAAGGTATTGAGGGAGTACCACTTTTACATTAATGATGATCGCACACATTCTTGAGAGTTCATGCAAGGTTGCTTCCAGATGTTCTACAGTGGTTTGGCTCAGAGGGGCATATAATACAATCAACATATAATATGGTCTAATAACTATGCAACACAGTTCAAGAACTCGCGTATGTTCTACTGGTTCTGCAAGATGCATGTCATTATAGGTGTTCAACATATGTGGGACTTTTGTGAGGCTAGACATGGAAAGGGGGAGCATGATGGTGCAGGAGCATGTGTGAAAAGAGCATTAGCATGAGAAGAATTAAAATATAAAGACAGTGCAAAGTTGAGAGATGAAAAATCAATTGTCGAGTGGTGTAATGCTTTGATGGGTCGAGGTAATGAAGGTACATCTTCAGTTTGTAGATTTTTTTGGGTGATGGATGATACTAACATTGCACCATATGAAGACTGTTGTACACTAACAGGATTGAGTGAGGTACACTCTTTCCTTGGCTTAAATCCAAGTTCATGGAGTATCAATACACGAAAGATGGCATGCTTTTGTTCTTCATGTACAATGCAAGCCTGGAATGATTGTGAGTCAGGGGAGTGGGTTGACAAATGGTTCACAAGTTATCTTAGCCCACTTCACACATATCACCCTTCAATGGAAATGGAACTGACACAGATGGAATCATCGATCGAATTTGACCACGTATCAGATCTAGTTCAACTAGGTGATATATCTACTTTCTTAGTTGTTGAAATTCCACATTGTTATCTTACTTTCTACTATATTCATAATGTTTACAAATTTCAAGAGATTTTTTACACATATCAATGTAGGGTATGTTTATGCAGTTATTGCAGATGAAGACAATGAAGAGGGAACATACTATTACTTGTGTTGTTGTGTTGAGACCAAAACAAAATTGGAGTCCCCAGTTATAGATGGAGAAAACATCGAATACCCTACAGGCTCAGTTGTGGTTACTGGAACATGGCTTAGAAGGTACCCACATTCAAGTGTTAAACATTGGCTATTTCAGAACTTTGAACAAGACATTATGGAAGGTCCGTGAGTCTGACCATGAGGCAATACTTGACACAATAAAGAGTAGAGCAGACCCGGATGCTTCGTTGGATTAATTTGTAAGTATATGCACATTGGTTTTTATTAATTTATACTTGTATGCACATTAATTTGTTTTATGCCAATGCTATCATCTTCTTTTATAGTGATTGGTGTCCCCTTGCAAAAAATGCAGATATATGAGCCATCCAAGAGAATGTCAGCCATAAAAGCAATGCAACATTCTTATTTTGATGCCTACATGCAAAATTTGTAGGTGCCTTCCATCTATTTTTATTTCATTTACATTTTGGATTCTCTTTCTTTTTCTCTTTTACTTTGAGTATTTGTAAGTAAACTACTAAAAATTGATTGATCTTTCATTGCAAAAAATGTTGATTTAAGAGCCATCAAAGAGAATCTCAACCAAAAAAGCAATGCAACATCCTTATTTTGATGATCTTGAAAAATTTCAATTTTGATTTCAAGCCATTATAAAAGAGCATGTGAAGCTTAGTGAGGGAATCTCAAGTTACTCATTTGAAGTTAGCCTCATAATGAGCACCTATGATGTAGACATTTAAAGAGAATCTAGAATGTATGAGTGACATTATAAAAGATCTATGAGAATGAAGTGCCTCAAGCATTGTAATAAGATTTAATTACATAATGAGATATACTCAAATATTCTAAGGTTTGAGTTCATGTTTGGTGTAGTAGCACCTTGTTCTGTAAATGCGTTGAATAGGAAAATTTGCAAACTTTGAATTTTGAAATGTAAACAATGTGAAAAAGGTCATATAAAGGTTATGTAAACAATTTGCAACTTTTTTTCTACAACTCGTGTGACCAAGAGGACTGTTCCAACATGTCCAAATAGGTATGTTTATGATAGGCATGGTCCTCTTCCACACCGAAACACGTAGAATCACTCTCAGCTATGTTCCATCGGATCGATTCCTTAAGGGTCCAAAGTGCAAAATGGCTGCAAACTTCAGCAAGCTATTACTTGGATACCATGAAACTTACAAAATTCTCTTCTAATCCTACAGGATCACATTGGACCCCTCTAAAAAAACCTCTCTCGATTTTGGCTATCTCGAAGTGGTTTTCTTGTGGCGGCGGATTTTCACTTGATAGAAAAAGTGTCAAATTCAAGTTGTGCAAAGTTGCAAAGTGGTGCAACTTTCGCTCTGTAACTCATGTGACCAAAATAACTGCTCCAACATGTCTGAATAGGTATGTTTACACTAGGAATAGTCCTCTTTCATACCGAAAGACGTGGAATCGCTCTGAGCTATGTTCCACCGGATTGATCCCTTAAGGGTCCAAAGTGCAAAATGTCTGCAAACTTTAGCATGCTATTACCTAGATACCATGACACTTAGAAACTTCTCATCTAATCCAAAAGGATCATGTTAGACCCCTCTAGAAAAACCTCTCTCGGTTTTGTCTATCTTGGAGTGGTTTTCTCATGGCGGTGGATTTTCACTTGATAGAAAAAGTGTCAAATTGAAGCTATGCAAAGTTGCAAAGTGGTGCAACTTTCGCTCTGCAACTCGTGTGACCAAACTAACTGCTCCAACACATTCAAATAGGTATTTTTACGCTAGGAATGGTCCTCTTTCGCACCAAAACATGTGGAATCACTCTGAGCTATGTTCCACCAGAGCGATCCCTTAAGGGTCCAAAGTGTAAAATGGCTGCAAACTTCAGCATGCTATTAATTGGATACCGTGACACTTAAAAACTTTTTGTCTAATCCTATAGGATCACACTGAGTCCCTCTACAAAAACCTCTCTCGGTTTCGGCTATCTCGGAGTGGTTTTCCCATGGTGGAAGATTTTCACTTGATGGAAAAAGCATCAAATGCAAGCAGTGCAAAGTTGCAAAGTGGTGCAACTTTCATTCTGCAACTTGTGTGACCAAGCAGACTGTTCCAACACATCCAAATAGGTATTTTTATTCTAGGCATGGTCCTCTTTTGCACTGAAACACATGGAATCACTTTGAGCTATGTTCCACCGGATCGATCCCTTAGGTTGGAGGAGTCTAAAGTTGCAAATTTGTAAGTTTCTTAAAGTAACAAATTTGAAATGTAATGGGTACTTGTTTTGAAAGTTGTTTTTTAGTTAGTTGAGGGCATGGATCAGTTAGACAAGGGTGTAAAACACTATGTAAAGCCTCGAGAGGCTCGAATGGAGGTTGTTGATGAACTTTTGGAGAAGATAAGAATTATTCACACTGTTCTCTATTTTTTAGATTTCTTATACAAAATTGTTGGTCCCGTACTTGGTACGACCTCCAGCTTCTTGTATAATCCCAAGACTGACATGGATTGAAAGAGAGATGAGTTCATAAGAACCCATCTCTCATGATAATGAATGGCCCACTTAGCACTCATTACATGTAGGTGATGCTCATAGAGGTGAGGCACTAGGCCTTCCCAGGAGGTCACCCATCCCAGTTTAATCTAGCTCAAGCACTTAACCACAATTGTTTTTCCCCAAGGTTAAGCCCACTTAGCTTGCAACCACATTTGCAAAACCTTCAACAAGTGTTGTGACTTATGAAACATTCATTATAGAGCCCCTTTAGCTCATCAATTGATAAGTAGGAGATATTTTCTACAATGTGTCAAATTGTGATATTGCTATCAGGATTCAATTGTGTAGTTTTCGAGTATAAAAGAGAATAAGAAGGGAAGATCAGGGTAATCAATTTGCGGACTTATTTTTATTATTGAATTACCTAGTGTGGGATTGGTCTATATGAGAAAAAATTTATAATATGGGAGTATACGTTTCAAGCATATAATCCAGAAAGGACTGAAAGTTAGATGCATGAGTACAAAGTATCGATCAGGAAAGGCATCCCAATTCTCAAGGCCTATATATCAATGGTAGGCAGATTTATATTCAAAGCTAGCACATGATTTCAATTGATTAATTAGAAACAACTATTATATTTATTTATAAAATTTTCATTATCAAATTAATATTTGAATTAGATTTCATATTCAAAATTTATTTCATTTATAATTTGGGGACTCTTTTATCTATCTTAATAATATTGGATGACAACCTTTGTCAATCCAATAAGAAATAAATAAAAAATCTATTGATCCAGAGCTCGAGTCATTATAGTGGTATTAGAGCGAATGAACCTGCTAGCCTTTGTGTATTGTAACAAATTGACTTTCCATTGGAAGCATGGCAACCGATGATAGTGGTTGGCATTACTCAAGAAGGATGAAAATCTTAAAGACATTTGCGTAAATCGGGACAAGTAACCTTCTTGTGGACTTAGGGTTGCAATATTTGATCTACAACATGTTCCGCCATTTCTTCAGTAGGATCAAGAACACACATAATGAAGGTGTGTTTGCAGCCATGAAAGATTATGGTTCGAACTATCTAGAAAAGTGATGTTTTATCTCGACCACCCATATCTATACCATGGTTTGTTTGGAAACAAGGATGGGTTCTCTCTTCATTGGCATATACATTATTCCTCGATGTGTTCACACTAGTGCTACAAGACTTTGACTCACCTCAAACTTGACAAGCCAATTTTTGACTTGGACTCGGGCTCGGAGCCCAGACTCGACAAATAGAAAAAGCTAAGAAATTCAAAGATTTTTAAGGATTTAAAACTTGTTTCATACACCCTTTAATAAATAAACCTTAAAGACACAATAGCATCATCAAATAGAAATTAGTATGATCCTATACACAAACATACATCAATCACATAAGTATAAGCATCGATAAAAGATATTTGTATTAACATAGAAATTACCTTGAATACACGTAACTCATTACTATTGAACCATCAATTTAGAATGCAAATATGGATAGGAATCATTAAAAGATATTTGTATTAACCAAATAGCCATGTAGGCATACATCAATATATTCTGATATAAGTATGAATTATATGTACAAAATAGTCATATAGGCTTACGAGAATGCCATATAGGCATACAATGTCAAATATGTCCAATAAAAAATATGTACAAAACTGCCATGTAGGCATACAACAAAGGACTCTGGAACCAAAAGTCATTGCTCTTCATGCCCTAGAAATAAAATATTTCCCTTTCCTTTTTGCTCAAATGGCAATAGTTCTATCACTCATTCTTGTTGTGCTTGTGGAGTGCTCCTGCTACTCCTCCTAGGGTATAGTTTATGTCAAAGTTTTAACTGTTACAATAACAAGTAGAGATATGAATATATAGAAATTACATTATCAAAAATGATATATTTGACAAAATAATCACTTACAACCATCTCACGATCTCTCTCTATGAGGGAAATATCCTCACGCCCATGCTCAGGTGTGCCCAAGCCCTGTATAAACCATACAAATAGAAATTAAACTATGTGAATCAATAATGGTTTGATTTTTCACTAACTAACATCTATAACAACAAATATAAATTGAAATTTACTAATTTTCCTCATACCTCTTATGTCAGAGCCATCGAGGATTGTATAGCTGATGTCACACCAATATCCATTTCCCTCGTCACATTCGGAGGTGTATCATCTCACAACAACTAAAAATAAAACAACAAAATATTCAATGTAATCAACGATGTGCATATAAACTACACAAATCTATTAAGTACTTGATTCATTAGTTAAACTCTTTATTCTATTACCTGCATGAAGGTTTGAGTAAATCCACCACCACTGGGAACTGTTCCGCCAAAACCTCCAATATTAGTCTATTCAACATCCCAAATTGCATATTAAATTACCATTCGTAAAACAATTCTATTAACATGCAATAAATTTATAATTGTTAACTAGTTACATACCCTAGCGATAGGTGTACTGCAGAAATAGGCTGGTGGGGGGCTATTGTATCCAGTCTCAACACTATGACCCTGCAATTTTATTAAAATCATAAAACATTTTTAGTTAATCTTGCATTTCAAAATTGAAATTTAATAAATTAAATTCAATGAACACATGCACTAACTTTTACCTGACTATCAATGCCATATGCCTCATGCAAAATGTCAGTTGCCCTCTTCATCTCCATAATTGCAGATGGATCCTATGTACCAGTCTCCTGAGTGTTGGTGGGGTCATATGAACAAGTAGCCCTGCAAGATTGACACACATGTGTTGGAAGGCTAGCACTCGAAGAATCCCTTGGATGGCGTTGTAGAATAGGGCTAGTATGATGGATGACACTCTGGGTCAAAGTGTTGATTTCCTACAATGTCTCTATGTCAACACTTTCCTTCAGGATAGAAGGCATAACAACATGCTCATGAGGTGGCCTAGTGAGAGCTCATCTACCTTGCCGTGTAGGATCCGACTGTGCACCAAGTCTAACCTAAGCTGACCCCCCACCTCTCCCCTGAAAATCCCTCATATCAAAATAATTTGGGATTTTGTTCAATATGAACTCACTAAATAGTTTCCTAGGGAAATATTGCGGGACCTCGCAATTTTTTCACGGTGGGTAATCGAAGACCATGTACCGCCTATCATAAAACTGGTCCCTAATTTGTTTGTGGTGGCACCAATGGATAGGAAACCTCTTCGCATTGAGGGTAAGATTTTGATTTGTGTGTGGGTCGGTGAATAATGAGCACAAATCACCTTTTGTAATTTTTAAATCCTTCACATCCTTGTATGATAGTTTATTTGCATAGTAATCCATAGCCATCTGCCTCCTATCTTGCCATCCAGTTATTTGTTTGCTAATTGAATCTACATTTTTTAACATATCTTTTAATGAATTTGCTAGGGTCATTCTTTCTGTGGTTGAACCATTTGGATCACTCAACCTACTGATCAAATTGTCAATTCTCTTTTTGTTGTTCTTAATTTCACTCATTAAATTTTGTTGAGTGTCAGGAGGGGGTTGAGTCATTGGTGGAGGAGGTTGGTGTTGTGGTTGATTTTGATCTTGAGGATTTGGTTGGTCTTCCTGTTGAGGATTTTGAGGGTTTTCAGGTTGATTTGCATCTCCTAACAAATCAGACAAATAGATATCAAATTCAACCTAAAACTAACAAATTCAACCTAAAACTAACTAATTCAAAACAAAAACCATAGAATCCTTACCTCCCACAGCTCTTCCTCATCATGGCGCCATTGTTGCAAAGAAATTATTAGTGTAATTAATATTTAATTACACTTGCATAACTTTACTTAGGTTTTGCTTAGGTAATAATTAGTTTACTTAATTAATAAGTAAGCTTTATTTAGTTGAGTTTTTTTAGGTCAACATTAGGCTTGCATACTTTTCTTTTATAAAGCAAATCATCTCATTGTAATATTGAATTCCTGAATATATCAATTTGCACATTTCATGCAAAGCTCTGCTTTTTCATTGTTTTTATCTTTTGTGGAAGGTGTTTAGGTTTGCATGTCTGATCTTGGTTTCTAACAAAAATAGGGATTGTTGGTGAAGAAATAGGCACTAGTTTTGGCCACGGCTGCAAATAAAAACCAGTCGAAATCCAAATGAGAGATTTGCATTTTTTTTTTGCTTTTAACAGTTAATAACGCAAGCGCGTTATAACACGTTCGCATTATTGGTTTGTAGTTGCCAAGCCTCAGGCTCGAGATAGCGAGCCATAATGTGAGCGCGTTATAATGCGCTCACATTATGGTTTTTCAAAGATTTTTTTAGGGGGTGTCCATGGAATTGCTACCAATTTCCATGCACCCGCCCTATTGATAGATATTATTTTTTCCTTTAATTTTGTTTCGCCCCCCCTATTGTTTGTCCCTTTCTTTCTTTTTTGGTTATGTTAGGTGGTTTTCTTGAAGTTTTATTACAATGTTGTTTTTTGTATTTGACTATCTTCCTTTCCCTTCAAGCATTTATGTGAATGTATTGATTGACTACAACTTTTCCCTTCTAGCTTCTTGTTTCTTGTCTTATCTCTCTCACCTCTTCTTCATAGCTAATTTGATGTAATAGCTACCATTTCATTTAATTTCTCATTTTTTCTACTTTCTTCATCCTAATGATAGATCATGTGTTATTTGAAATGTTGATATAAAAAAAGTTCATGCAATTAAATCTAGAAACTTTTTAAGCTATTGTCATGAACTTTGAAACTTTCATGTATGTAACCATTAAGCTAACCATTAAGTAGAATGCTATATTAAAAGAATACATAAACCAACTCATGAACTCTCACAATTTGTATGAAATTCTTTTGAGGTAGAAACTTAATGATTGTTAAAAACCTCAATTTACATAAATAACATGAATAACAAGAACCAAAGACAACATTTTTTTAATTTCAAAGCATAGACTTAAAACCATGCTTTAATTAATATGTTGTAGTCAATACTTGATTATTACGCTGAGAGGCATCCTACAGTGGCCACAATGGATCCGTGTACATTTTTATACATGGGATTCAAATTGACGTTTAAAAAATCCAAAGTCTCGCCGATTACACCATGCACCTAACAGTAGAAATCTTGAATGTAAGAAGGTAATGCGAAACATAAGGTAACGACTGCTTCCAGCATACAAACCATTTCATCGAGGAACACCTTATATCTTTGTTCTGTCAAGCAGACCATAAGGAGTGCCACTCAGTGATTCATATCTAAGACCCTTTCCAACTTTAATCTCCAATAAACTAACGAATAATCAACATACCAATTATTTAAACCCTAAACACAAAATATTTGATGATTAACTGATTTATGATCTTTCCTCCCCACTATATTTAAATAGTTTTTAGCATTTAATTTCTTTAATAATTAGTTTAACTAGTAAATTTCAACTTTCTTCGGAGGCATGGGGCTGTGCAAGATTCGGAAGAGTCAAGTGCAGAAGTATCATGTGGGAATTCATCTTGATCCAAATTGCAAAGGAACAGAATATAATATATTACAAATTGAATATTGAAAATTTCACTAATTGCAAATGGTAAACAAACACTAGATCCGATATCTCAAATTGCAAATAAATAGTACCTATTATATTGCAAATTGAAAATGAATGGTACATATTATATTACAAATTGAAAATTGCAGATGAACACGATATTAAACTAAAAATTTAAAATAAACACATGAATATTGCAAATTGAAGATATCATGTTACAGTTGTTAATATCTTTCTCACAATCGCTTATCATGTTTATTGACTACTAACTTTATTTGTTTTTTCACAACGAATTAGTGTTTTCCGTGTGTTTCAAGGTACTTCGTTGTCGCTGGCTTGATTAACCTATTGTTTAAATCTCATGGAGTGGACTAGGTACATTTTCTTAATACATATTCTTATTTTATGGATTTTTAAATCAGATTTAGCCAAGATTTTGGTTCCATCTTTGCAGCGTATGTTTACCATAATTTGATTAGGGTTTCAACATATATATTAATAAACTCATTTAATTTATACATCATTTTCTTCCGTATATGTATATATTTTTTAACTGGATTTTTTAAATTTTTGACAAAATGCTCATTTGGGTAGGTCCCATTTCATCAAAATGTAGAAAGTTCATTACATGTTCATCCCGTTAGTCAAGGGTGAAGATCATGATGTGTATGCATTCAATGATCTCATGCGACCACTCGATCTGAGTTGAGGAGATAAGGTTTATATTGTGACCCATAAAGAATGCATATGTTTCCATATTATTTCTGCTCAGACCATCTTGCATGCATGCGTGTGTTTTATTTTTATTTTTAATGATATATGATTTTTAATTTTGTATATTATTATGATATTTTGTGTTATGGATGAGGATGTGTACTTTTTCTATAGTTTATTATTTTATCATATTATTGCTTGCCCCCTTCCCCCTCATTTGATGTGGTTAGTGCATATCCTTTTCCTTTATAAATGTTCATTTGACTTGTTTATAAATTTCATAATGATCATATTTCATTTATGGTTTGTATTTGTGATTAGCATGTTGGAAATACAAACACGATGATAGATACTACTGAGATCACATCTTCCTCGTGTATTCATGACATTCGTATATCTTTTGATAATACCCCAATTATATGTCACAATAGAACTATGTCCATAGATTCATGTGCTTTAATTAAAATACCTTCTTTTAAACATGTTGATAATTTTGTGATCAACATTTATATGAATGTCGTGTTAACCCTATTAATATGTATGATTATGCTTCTTATAGTGACACCTTACATGAAAATAGCATAAAATTTAGTGTTAGTTCATTAGCTCCTCATGTAGATATAATTGATACTTTGTTATCTTCTCTTACATTACATGATGGAATTTTTATTCTTAGTGAAGAGTTCTTATGTGATGATCATGACGGTAGTACAAATAATTTGGTACATGTTACACCTTTCTTACATGATAATTGTGTATATTTAGATGATGATAGTGTATATATTAATGATTTTATACTTTATTTGACTAGTAGAAAATTGCAATTGTTTGATTTAGCTTATTTTCTTTATACTTTTTATGTGGTATTTTTGTATTCTTTTATAGATTATTTTTACTTAAACCTAGTGTTCATCATGATAGTATAGATATAATGACACCCTTTTATGATCTAGATCTATGATGTTTGCTTGCCTACTATTTATGACACATGCACATTTTGGTCCTAACTTTTATTCGAACATCTGTTTTAGTTGAAATAAGCCTAATTTCTATGATTACACTCAATTAAAAAAATTATCACATAGTTGGATACACACATCAAAAAATTCCTAGCTATGAAAATATTCCATTACAATAACCCAATTTAACCTATAGTATACATAATATTTGTGATCCTAGATAATTAAAAATGACTATTTTATAGTATTAAAACATCTATGTAAGCATATGAGTGTTGTTTAGTAGTTTATAGTTCATTTCATTAAAATTTTAGAATTTATTGGTCTAGGTTATTTGGTATTTCATTAAAATGTCTAACTATACTCAAAGGATAGATGAATGCTTTCATGGCCCATGAAACCATTCACTCGATGGATAAAATTAATGAGGAATGTATACTATTTATGTTGGATATTTTCAAAGCATATGTTAAGGTCGCTTAAAGATTCCTCTTTAGAATACTTCAATAGTGTGGATTCCATGAGAGAATTCTCAATTTGATTAATTTTTTCTTTTCTCTCACCTTCTTTTTTGTAATAAATGGGTCCCCTCAAGGTCTCTTTACAAGGTCTAGAGGAATTAGGAAAGGAGACCCGTTATCACCCTATTTTTTTATTCTCTTGGTTGAAGGTTTGGGAAGGAACATAGCAGAAAGAATCAAAAGGGGCAACCTCAAAGATTTTGTTCCTTATTTGACCCTCCACTTTTTTTCTCATCAATAATTTTTTGTTGAAACCCTTTTTATGGGGAAAGCCTCTATAGTCAAGGCCACTAAATGGAATAAAATCCTCTTTTATTATGCCCTTATTTCAAGTCAAAAAATAAATATGATAAAAAGTGGTATCTTCTTCTTCAATTTTCCTATATGGTTAGAAAGTAGAGTAGCAAAAACCCTCAATTCTAACATCCAATAACTTCCATCTTCTTACCTAGGAATTTCTTTAACCCTAGGTAAACTGAATTAATCTATCTACAATAATTTAATTGAAATGGTTCAATGTAAGCTATAAAATTGGAAAGGGATTCTCCTCAGTAACACCGATAAGCTCCAAATTCTAAAAGCTTCTATTCAAATTAATTTTGTGTATCTATTCTCTCTTTTTAGTATCCCTAAATCTATGAAAGACAAACAAGAGAAAATTAAAAGAATATTCTTATGTATAGGGATACTCTTTATTCTCACTATAGTGTAGAAAAATGTGTCCCTCTAAATTTTCACTCTTGTTTGGGCCCTCCCTACTAAAAGTGGGCTTCTTTATGCCTTATTTGGCCTTATTTTGCATCTACAAGCCTTAATTAATGCATCTTTCCAAGGATAATTTTGACAAACATCAATTGATCAATCAAAATTTAATGATTTTGGATTGTTTTGCCAAAATTTAGTGATTTGGGATTCATATGCCACCTTGGGCGTATGGGTCCCATCTAAGTTTTGGGGCCTAGATCTGAATTTTGCATTAAACTAAAAATTTCTTAAAAAATGTGTCCCAAGCTTACCTTAACGAGACTCACAATCCCCAATTGGCATATGAGTCCCACTTAGCTTAGACCTTATTTAAATTCAAATTCTTGGTGGGTTTTTATTCTCCTAGATATAATGTCACCTTGTAGTGTTGTAATTTCAGAAAATTTGGCATAAACTAGTATAAAAAAAAGGTTATTCTATTTATTTTCTCCTAGCAATTTTAAGTGGTCTTATGAGCATTCAAGTGAGAGCATTCTAGCATTTAAGAGTGTATACACCTAAAAATGGTCTAGAGAGTCTAATTAATTAAATATGATTTATTTGATTAATTACCCTAAATTCCTCTACTATTGAATAAATATAAATATTTATTTATATAGTTCATGTTTAAATTTTTATTAAAAAATTTATAATTATTTTATTATTTCATCCTAATTAAATAAAAAAATTAAATTCTTTTTTTTATTTAATTATCAAATTCTCCTATCACATCATTTAATCTTAATTACTTAAACAAGGTTAAATACTTTAATTATCATATCCCTTCCATATTAATTTAATAAACAACTTCTATAGTTTGTTTTATTAAATTATTTATTCCCCTTTTGCTAATTTAAATAAATCAAAATATATAAATAAGGGCATAAAGGTAAACTTCCTCTATTCACTCACCAATAAAATTAGATATTTCATGTCTAATTTAGTTCAATTGGTATTCATGGGAAGTTGTGGAGACAAATTGGAGACAAATGTGAATCAATCTCTCAAATATTCTTCCTTTGATCCTTCCTATCATCTTGCCTAATTTTTTCATGGGAAGGAACCATTCCCATAATCAGCTCAAGCTTCTACATCTCTCACCATTCAATCCTCCAGATTGAATCCAAGACTTTGTTGTGCTGCCCCAGTGAAAATGTGCTACCGTGAATCTATAAATATAGCCTCATTCAACAGGAAATGGATGCCATATTCATGCAATATTACTTTGCAGGAAAAGAAATCAAGCAATTCAACATAAAATCATTTAGTAATAACAATCATAGGATCTATAGAATCAATATCATGGTTGCATCGTAGATTAATGTAGCTTCTATATCATTTAAGAATCATAATACAAGATTAGTTTCTTGCATTTAGCATCATTCCATTCTCTAGATTGGCATTTTAATAGTCAGAAGTGCTTACCAAATCTGAGAGCCCTCTGTGATTTAACAAATATTTAGAGATAGGAAACAATGAGATGCTTTCAATTTTTTTGTTCTTTAATGAGTTAATTGTTGATTGAATCTTGATATAATGTTTCATTAAGAATATTTTTAGTTGTTTTACTTATTTACAAGTATTCACACTTACAACTTGGCACCCACCATGGGGCATAACCCCATATTTCACAAAATTTTCCTAAAAAGTGTCATAGAGGATTATGGCATGTTCATTTTAGCATGATCAAGATATTTTTCGGTCCTTCTGATGAAAAATATAGCACTTCTGAGGAAAACTATAACAATTTGGATGTTTGTTTCAATGCCTCAACAAAACTTATAGTGCTTCCATAGTCTATTTCGATGCATCTACCGAATGTTCCCAGTACAGTTGGCCACTATTCTTCAAATTTTTATAGCACTTTGGTGGAATTCTATTGCGCTTCTGCCAAATTTTGTAGCACTTTAGATGAAAACCATGTTGCACATTTGATCTAAACTATAGTGCTTCTACCCTCTTTTTCAGCGCTTCTATGATATCTTGTTTGGATCCGATGCAACCGTGGACAAAATTTTATTTTGATGCATTTGGACTGAAAAGAATCACTACTAGGGTAGTCACTTAATTTAAAATATATCAATCCTAGGATAGTTATCACACATTTGTGGTATCAGTTAAAATTAACATCGTGATTTTTGTGAAGCAAAATCTTCACCTAGAATAGTACATCATCTTTTTGGGCTTAAAATTCAAATATTTGATTACTATGCTTGTGTGGTAAATAGGCTTATTCTCTCCCCTTAACTGGATGATCAAAATGCTAGACTCATCCTTTATTTTCATGCAATTTGCAATTTTGTTAAAACCTTTAAAAGGCTTGTCATAGTGGGAAAAAGTACTCACCGTAGGAGAATAAACTAAGTGGGAACACCTAAACCGAAGGATTTCAACCCATTATAATCAAGTGTGAGTTGTTGATGAAAGTCCAACTCGATGGTAGTGAGAAAGATAACCATTCCCAAAGCCTTTGTTCTAAAGGTTGGGAGGTCTCTTGAGGGAGTTTATCATTTTCCACACCACACAAAAACCCTATCTAAAAACCATAGTGTATAATCCAACTGAGTTAGTAACCAAACATTTTAATACTCACAGTACAAGGGGAGGGAATAATTTTCCCCCAAGAAACTCACCATATAATTTCCAAGGAACATTTTCTCAAGGGATTAAGAAATATAACCTTGAGTATGCACCTAGAAATGAAAAAAACACATGCACCTTCTAGGGGGTGACACAATTGTGTGAGTCAACACAATTTTAAGATGTGGGTTGTTGAGTATAACAATGACCTTTTTGACCTTAAGAGTGAGTATGTTTGAAGTGTATTTTTGTTAAAAAAACTAGTGAAAATAGGACCATGCATGGTTCTTGGAGCATACATATCTGTTTAGATTCTAGATTTTAAAAAAATTGTTCTACAATTGCTTTCTATGTTCTCAAATCATTAAACTCTAATAAAGATCATCGAGAAGAACACAAAAGATTCAAAAAAAACCAAAAAATGAAGTTTATGATTAAGGATTGGAAATCCATACGTTTGTCAAGAAATCCCTCACAAAAAGATTCAAACAACCAAAGAAACAAATCAATTACAAGAAAATCTTAGAAAGAAGGAAATTCTTATATCAAATTAGGAAAGTATTACTTCACCATAAAACCTGCATCCATTGGTTTCACGATTTTTCTAAAGGATATACTGACGATTATGCTTTAGAACCTCTGTATTCAAGAGTCTTTTTCCAAAGAAGAACCTTGTCACAAAAACATAATCATAGTCAACCTATTCATCAGTCTTCAATCCCACAACCAGTGATAGAATATTCCAATAGGCCCAATCAATTCTTACAATAGAGAAAACTTAGAAACATTAGGCTTGTCATCGAACATCAAAAAGTTACTAGTGGAGGTATCTTGTCAAAGTATCAAAAATCCAAAACATCAATCTCTTCACGGGAAGGAAAATTAGACAACACTATTGAAACAAAAAGTAGAAATTTTACACTTTTTTTTTGCAACTATGAGGTCTGTTTTAGCGTTTCTGTATCCAAAGTAGCAATTTCACACTATGGTTTAGCGCTTCTACAAAATAGTGCTTTGACAATTTGTTATAGTGCTTACACACTCTATTTTAGCACTTCTAAAATAGCACTTTTGCAGTTTGTTTTAGTTCTTCCAAAAAGAAGAAAAACAAAGAGCTTCTAGACATATTTATTAGATTTGTTGATATCTAAAACTCATTTTTTATCAGCCAAAAACATCTTCTCAATCCAGACCATGTCTTAAACTAGAAACTAATAAGTTCTTGCAGGTTAAAATTCTTTTCAAATTGAACCCATATCTCGCAAACTATAAAGTGTCCACAAATCAAACTAAAATTTTGGTTATTAGGCTAAGTTTCTTCATCAGGATATTATCATCTTACCATCAGGAAATAAGGCATAATAATCAGATATTTTAACCTAGTCTCATCAATAAGATATATCATCCTATTTGACTTTGTTAAAATTCATTTGACACTCATCCAAACATAGAAAATCAAAGTTTAGTGGGAAAACCAAACACTTGTATGCCAATATTGACAAGGTTATAAAGACAGACTCATAGAAAAATAAACTAAAACATCAAACACCATGGGTGAAGAAAATCCTTGGAATAGGTTACACCAAAATGACAAGAATGAATAACCCAAGAGGACATTCAAACAACACAGTAAGATCCGAACTTCCATAAATTTATTTAAAAGATCTTAGAACAAGAAATGAAAAAATACCTCTTAACGCTAGCTGAATCAAGTGAAAAAATTCCAAAAGATTTTGATGTCAATCAATTAAAAGAAACACCTAGAGAAAATGAAACTGAAACACCACAACACACACAACACATGCAAAACACAGATCAATTAATGGCCCTAACACATCAAATGAAAAACTTGCAACAAGAAATTCAAGATATGCAAAAGGGAACCACAAAAAGGTATGCATTCCAAGACATTTTTCCTTAACCTTTTGACCCAAGTGTGGACATGATACCATTCCCTAGACATTGTGAATTCCCGAAATATGACAAATAAAATGGTAAAAAAAATCTAATTAACCATGTAAGGGAATTTAGAACCATGATTTTAGAATTTGTGCAAGAAGAAACTTACCTAATGATGTTATTTCCAAGGAGCTTAGGAGGTCAATGTATGGAATGGTTTTCTAAACTACAACCAAGGATTCAAAATTTTGAAGAGTTCAATAGGTTTATATTACAATATTCCTTTAACATTCAACATGATGTCACAATAAAGGACCTCTACAACATGAAGCAAAACAAAGGTGAGACATTCCTATCATTTCTACAATGATGGGGAAGATTATTTGCTAGGTATCCTCATTTTATACCTAAGGAAGAGAAATAGAGCTATTCATTCATAACCTAACTAATGAAACGAGCTATAGCCTCAAACCACAATGATCTTCCACATCTGAAAAAGTGATTGAAAATGGCCCTAAAATCGAAGAAGCTTTGGTCAAACGAGGGGTAAAAAAGCATTACGATGAAAAATCAAACAATACAATCTCCTCAAATCACTATAGCAACAATGACAAGCCTAAATTCTAGAAAAAAGAACAGAAATATTGGAACCAATGATAAATTGCAAATGACATACAAAAATGAAAAACCAATTGTAAGTGTGAATAAGGTATAAAGTAATAAAACACTTCTTAATGAAACATTGCATCAAAGATCAAGCTAATTAATCAATTGAAAGCATCTCATTGTCTCCTATCTTTAAAGATTTATTAAGCTATTGTGCTCTCAGATTCAAATGACACTATAACTGTTAAAAAGAAAATCTAAATAACGGAATGATGTTGATGCAATGATATGAAACTAATATTGTAAAGTCTAGATGATAAAATAAACTAAGATAGCATGGATTGACATGAAAACTGATAAATGAAGCTATAGGAGGCAGCCATTATATGAAGACTTGAATTTTGGATGCTTGGATGTTGAATGCTTGATGCTTGATGCTTCAATTCTTGCAGAGTAAGAGTGCATAAGTTAGATAATTTGGATCCCTTTTCTTGGTTGAATGAGGCTTTATTTATAGATTTCCTGGTTGTAGAATTGCACAGGGATGGCAAAGAGAGGCTTGGATTCAATCTGGAGGATTGAATGGTGAAAGATGGTGGAGATTGAGAGAATTTTGGAGATTGTCTCTACCCATGAAAACACCAGGAAAGAGAAGAGGAAAGATTGATGGAAGAGGATTGAGAGATCAAATTCCAAATTTGTCTCCAATTCTTCCCGTGAAGTTTCAATCAATTAATTTTGACATGATTTAGACATAAATTAGACATGGGATATCTAATTCAATTTTGAGGAAATATAGAGGAATATTCCTTATGCCTTTATTTAAATATTTTTTATTTATTTAAATTAGTAAAAGAGGGATAAATAATTTAATAAAACAAACTATAGAAGTTGTTTATTAAATTAAACAGAGGAATATAGAAATTAAATAATAAAGTGTTTGGCATTTATTTAATTAATTTAAGATCGATGTGATAGAATAAAATAGGGATTTGATAATTAAATCAAACAAAGTATTTAATTTTGTTTATTTAATTAAGATGAGATAATAGTAGAATTTAAAAGTGAACTATATAAATAAATATTTTTATAGTAGATGAATTTTAGAGGAATTAATCAAATAATCCATATTTAATTAATCGGATTCTCTAGACCATTTTTAGGTGTATACGTTTTCACCCTCTTTGAAGTGATGTGTTTACACGTTGCTTCAAAGAAAATTTTGCTACTACTGCCAGTATCGATGATTTAAAAAAATTCAGTGTGCCCCAAACATGCCCTAGATAATGATTTTCAGATGATTGCTGATAATATGCCCCCTCGGTAGATAAATTAATGATATGATGATTTTTGGAGAATTTTTGAATTTTCATGATGATTTGATGAAGATTTGATGAAAAAAATAATTTATCTCCCGACAATGATGAAGAAAATACAGCCCGTAGATGACTTTGAATTAATTCCATGAATGAAATTAATTAAAATAAAATATAACCCACCAAAATCCCTTTTCAAAAATCTATATAAATTTCAAAAGGTCATTTCCAAAGTCATTTGCACCTTTTGACTTTCAACACCTAGTGAGAGAGACATTTCAACCAGTTGGAGCAAGATGCCAATCCCTTACCACACTCATCATTTCGAGTGTGTACGATTTCACCAGTGGCTGGACGCCTATGGACCTCCAGTATATACTCATGATCCTCCTCGTTTTTCATGCATTTTTGTTTTTTATGCTTTTTAATGATTTTGGCATTTTTTCCTTAGTTTAGCGCATCAAATTCATGTTATAATGCTTTGCACTCCGGTGTAAAGATTGCAATAGTTGTTTTAGCACTTTGAGATTTAGCGCTTGTGTTATTTTCTCTAGTGCTTTCATGATTTAGGGCTTACGTAGTTAGAATTAGCCCATCAATGCCGAATTGTAGTGCCTAGAGTGTTCTAGTGCTTTGATGTGGTAAATTAGCGCATTGATGGTCTTTTATAGCACTTTAATTAAAGCGACTCTTTAATGGACTATTTTAGCGCATCAATGTGGTAAAACAACGTTGAGGGTAAAGTAGCTCTTCGGATGCCTGTTTTAGTGCATCGGAGTGCTAAAATAGCACTTCAGATAAAGTAGCACTCTGGAAGCCTATTTTAGCGCATTCGAGTGATAGATTAGCGCTTTGAAATTTAGCACCTTGGATGCCTGTTTTAGTGCATCCATGTCAGAATTGTAGATTTTGACTTAATTAACCTTGATTTCATCAATTTCGATCATGTCCATCTTCAGTTTGGTATGATTGATTAATAAGACTTACTCTCATGATAGGCGAAAAATAATCCTATTTGTGATGATCCTCATGATAGGTGAGGAATGATTGAATATATGATAAATCTCATGATAGGCGAGATTAGATAATGTTTGTGATGAACCTCATGATAGGTGAGGTTTGTTGATGTTTGTTCATGAATTTTTATCAAAAATTCATACCAAAGTTTGATTAGACCTAATAATCGAATGAATTTTGATTCTTCAACATAGTGCATTGATTTTTAGACTTTTTATGATGATAGGAGGATCTGGGTACTCTCCAAATGCGAGAGCGGTTTCCTTGGACTACCGATTTGATACTCATCTGACTCCAGATGAGATTCAGATCATAGGTTGATGTGGCCTTACCACTTTACTTGATGTGCCCTAGATTGGCATTAATCGGGGTCTCCTTACCACTTTGGCCGAGTGGTGTCACAGTGACCATAACACTTTCCATCTGCCCACTAGAGAGATGACGGTCACACCCGAGGATGTGTGGTGGATTATGTGGATTCTGTTTATGGGAGAGATTGTGGTCTATGATTCACATGAGGTTGGTGGGAGAGATGCTCTCCACAAAGTGTTTCAAGATCAGCACATTGCAGGTCTGAGTGTCTGATAGAGGATGATTGTTGATGTGTATGCTTCACTACTAGTAGCACTTGTTGGATTCATTGGAGGTTTCCTTTGCCCTGATTGTAGGTCAAAGGGACTCTTTGTGGGTTGGGGCAAGATTTTGGAGAGAATGGTCATACATCGTATGAGATACACATTGGGGATGTGTATGCTGGCACATCTCTACCATGATCTACATTGAGTGGCATACCTGGGGGCACACACTTTATTAACAAGGATGACCCTATTACAGTTGTGGGCATGGGATCATTTTTCCATTACTCGACCATTTCCAGTTATGGACAGACCGACAAGTAGACTGTATGTCTTTCGGTATAGAGGTCGACTTACCCAGGCTCGGATGGGTAAGTTGGAGCATTGGAGATGAGTATTTGATGACACAAAGAGCATCATCTGGCGACCATATATGGGCTATGAGCAGTGGGATGAGGATGATGTAGTGCTCGGATATCTTTGTGATTCTATGTACCAGATTGGCAGGACACCTTTTGTTTTGGAGAGATTTTTGTTGTGGCAAGTGTATATGAAGTATGACATTGTATAGTGTATGCCTCAAGGGGTAGCCCATTATGCCAAGTGATAGAGTGATGTAGTGGATTGGGGGCCTTTTCTGTCATATGAGGCCATAGTAGAGGGATACAAGGCTTTTTAGCCATCAGCCTTAGACATGCGCAAAGATATCGTGGAGGTGGTAGTGACCGAGGAGTACACAACATTTTTGGCATTGACTCCACATCCTCACATTACTATTTTAGATGAGCTAGCACTGATACCCATGGAGGAGGATGCTGCCAAAGGTTCTGAGGATAGTGGGGGTGATACTCCATCAGGTAGTAGTACTGAGAGTAGCAGCGGTGACAACAACAATGATGACAGTGATGGTGGTGGTGGAGGTGGCAGAGGGGCTGGACCAGTCAGTGTTGGTCCATCATTCAATAGGCCTCGCAAGAGGTAAGCAGTGGCAATTCCATCAGTTGATCAGCAGAGACAAATTGTTGGTTTATAGGTACAGGTACAGACTCTATAGGGCAAGTTGGTACAGGCATGGGGTTTGCTAATTCAGACACAGACCCAAGCACAGGCCCATGCTTAGGCATTAGCACAAGTACAAGGGTAGTTGATCATTGTTCAAACTCAGGTTGCTACCTTGATAGCTGAGCGAGATAGTGCTCAACAAGTTACCAAGAGGGCACAGGAGATGATCGAGACCCTACAGAGAGTAGCCAATGGTACTTCGGTTGCAGATTACATGAGAGAGGTTTTGTGGGCTGGTCGAGAGGCAGAGTTTTACAGGGGTAGATACCATGATGCAATGCCTTCCAATCGTATATTTAGTTATGCCCCATCGAGATCTAGTCAGACTCGTACCCAAACAGTTAGTGAGGGTGTGACATAGCCTCCTCAAGGAGATCCCAGATATCCTGGTCCTTCTAGGGGTGGTGGTGGTACTGGTCCTGTTGGGCCCACACATTCTGGCAGTAGCAGATCATAGATGTTATCTTTGATTTCGAGACTTTCTTTTTGAGATATGATGTATACTCCGATCTAGCTCATTTTTTATGATGTATCTTTATTTCAAACTTCATTGTATACTTAACTTTGATGATATATATGAGATGTGGCTGATTTGATATTATGATGGTTTATGATTTCTATGTGATGGATGCATTTATTTATGTGATGATTTATCATGTGATGTTTCTATAATGAATTCTTTTATTTTAAATGTGATGATGATAAAAATGATGATGTATGAAGTTCTAATATGATGTATGGATGTATGGATAGTAATGTATGAAGTTCTAAGTGATGATCTATGATGTATGGATGTATGACATGACTTGCATTTATTTTAATGTATGGATATATGGTGAATGCATATGGATTATAAATGATGAAAATGATGAATGTTATAGATTTATGGATATATAATATGATGAATGTTATGGATTTATGGATATATGGATAATAATGTAATGAATGTTATGGATTTCAAATGATGTATTTATTTATGATATGATGTGTAAAATATGGTATGATAAATGTCTAACAATTTGATGTTAAAATGCATGAATGATAAATGATGAAAACTTAATGATGAAATGATGACTTCTATATTTTTTTGATAATTTTGGATTTATGTCAAGTATACTCAGTTATATTTATAGAAAACATAATCATTAATTGGAATCCTTTATGCAACAAACACTCTATAGATAATGAATTTTTGATGAATGCAGTCTAATTTTAACATCCAGCTATATGCAACTATTGTCATTTTAATAGTATTTTTGTGATTGGTATCATCATAGAGCTTTTATTGGATGCGGAAAGTGAGTACTAGCGTAAATGGTATGTGTTAGACCAATGACGACCTGCGTACTACTTTCATGATTTTTGATATTGCAAGCGAACACAAGTATCTAGGTATAATTGAACCAAGATGACTTGAGCATTCATTATGTAAACAGGTAGAGATTAATCATTTTATTGTGTGAATTTTGAATGTCATCGGTGATACATTTTGCATAGCACATCCCCTGACAATTCACACATTTATATGATTAACTTATAGACAACAAACAATAAAAAATATCATTGTTTTTCCTTGTTTCTCTAGTTTAATACATCATCGAGTTACTCCAAAGAAATGATAATAATTAATCAAAAAACACAATTTATCCATATTTTTCTTAGAGTGTTTCAATCATTATTCAGATTTAGATCATCCATCTTGATTTTATGATGTTTTTGTGATTTTCAAGATTTTGACCAAAGACCTAACTTACTAACCTATCCTAGGGGTCTTAGGGGTTGATCAAAGATCAGCCTTGCATACATTACACATGCAGAGACCACGTAGTTCGACTGACACAAACCTATGTTTTGGATTTTTCTTTTCTAGACTGACTTTTTGACATGTTTTTTTATTTTTTGAGATGATATGAATGTTTGATGCCCTTCTAATGATGATAGATGTTTCCCTTTGATCATTGTTTTCATCTTCTTGTCATACTATTGTTCACGCATATTGGTGAAATCGATGTTTTTGTTGCCCCTAGTGATATCCTGATGTTGCCCCCAAGCTTTGGAGTGAGACTTGACCATGTGAAATGATTTGATAATGGATGTAACGATAGAAAGACTAATGACATGATATGACATGGTACTGAAAGCTAGATTAGTGATCCTGATGTGTATCAAAATAGATGGGAAAGCTGATTTTAGTATCACATACGATGCCTATTTCAAGGTTTTCACCATATGTTTTGGTTACAGTCCTTTGCTTTGTTTATTTTTCTCATTTTTGTCTTTGTTTCTTTTTTATTTTCTATATATATATATATATATATAAATATATATATATATAGATATATTTGTGTCGCCAAGATGCCTGTTTGCCAAGTTTTCATCAAGGAAACTCCAAAAGTTTAACCCGTGCACTACGAGATCAGGTATAGAAATTTCTCAGATGAATAGTATTGATAGGTTCATCAAAGAAATATCCTTCTAATGATGATAGTTGATATGCTCCTGATCCATACGCTGATATGATAACAAAAGGACCTAGCCAGTTAGGCTCAAATTTCCCTTTCTTCTCCCTATCTTGCTGATTTCTAGGGTTCTCTTTCAGAACCAAATCACCAACCTAAAAGACCCTCGATTTTACCCTGTGGTTATAAATCCTTGACATTCTCTATTGATAAGCCGTTAGATGATTAACAACTTGTTGACGATGCTCATCCAGTAACTCCAATTCTTGTAGTCTAGATACCCTATAATCCTCATCTGAAATGATTCCTTTGAGTGATACACGGAGGGATGGAATCTCTACTTTGATGGGTAATATGGCTTCAGATCCATACACCAAGGCATATGGTGTAGTTCCTGTTGCTGTTATGATACTTGTTCTATAAGCCCATAATGTAGGATTGAGTTGAACATGCCAATCACGTCCAACATCATTAACCATTTTCTTTAGAATTTTTAGAATCATTTTGTTTGAGGCCTCTGCTTGGCCATTTCCTTGAGGATAGTATGGTGTTGAAAAATGATGTTGGATATGGAAATTTTCACATAGTTCTTGGACATCTTGGTTCTTAAATGGTCATCCATTATCAATGATAATGGATTGAGGGATGCCATATCAACATATTATGTAACTCAAGATGAATGAGGAGATCTAATTCCTAGTGATGGTTGTAATAGGCACTGCTTCTATCCACTTTGTGAAATATTTTGTAGTTGTGATAATGAACTTGTGTCCATTGGATGAAGAGGGATGTATTTTGCCTACCAGATCCAGTCCCCATTGAAAAAAGGGACATGTTGTAAATGGATGTAGTTCCTGAGCTGGTGCATGAATCAGATTGTTGTGAATCTGACACTTTTGACATTTCTTGACAAACTGATAGGATTCTTTCTCCATGTATGGCCAATAATACCCCAAATGAAGGATTTTCTTAGGTAGAGTTATCCCACTTGAATGAGTGCCACAAATACCCTCGTGAACCTCTCATAAGGCTGTTTCAGATTCGTTGTGTTCTACACATCAAACTAAGGTACCATCAAGACCTCGATGATAAAGGATGTCTGTAATTAAAATATGTCGAGCGGATTGGCAGATGAAACTTGATTTTTGGTTCCTAGAAAGATCGGGAGGTAGGGTATTGTCTTTTAGGTAAGCATAGGTTTTTTTCATAGATGGAGGTTTCAATGGTTTCTAGATGGCATACGGTACTGGATTTTGAATTATTATGGGAAGGAAATGGTACTTGTTCTACCATAAACTCATACCAACCATGGTTCTCTTGAAATTGTAATAATGAAGCGATTGTGGCCATAGCATCCGCAACTTTGTTCTCCACCCTTGGAATTTGATCAAATTTGATATTGATGAAGAACTATTTCAGATCATCTATTTGTTGCTTGTAGGGAATCAACTTTTCATCCTTTTTTTGATACTCATCATTCACTTGATAAATGACTCGCTGAGAGTCCCCATATACATGTAAGTCCGTGATCTTCCATTGAATTGCTATTTTGACCCCAATGATCAGTGCTTCATATTCTACCATATTATTTGTACGTTGAAACATCAGTCTGTATGATTTAGGAATGGTGTATCCTTGGGGATTAATGAACAAAATCCATGCTCCTGATCCTTGCTATGTGTACAATCCATCAAAATATAATACCCATTGTTGTGGCATCACCATCAGAATGTCTACATCCGGAAACTCCATTGTCATTGGTCGATCATCTGGTAGAGGAGCTTCAACTAATTGTTCAATGATTTCCTGACCCTTAATGGATTTCCTCTCCACATATTGAATGTTAAATTCACTTAAAAGCATGACCCATTTTGCCAGTCTACCTGTTAAGGCAACTTTAATGAGTAGATATTTTAAAGGGTCGATCTTTTCTATTAGCTAGATTATATGAGTCAGCATATAGTGTCTCAGCTATTGAGTAGTGAACACCACCGCCAAACAAGACTTCTCTATGAAAGTGTAGTTTATTTCATAGCCATTTAATGTTCTACTGATATAGTAGATGGCGTGTTATTTTCCTTCATAATCCTCTTGTGCTAATAGTGCCCCTAAAGAGATTTATGTCATTACAATGTATAATATCAAAGGTCTTCCTTCTTTTGGTGGCATGAGAATGGGCGGTGACATTAGATATTTTTTATTTGATTGAATGTTGTTTCACACCCATTATTCCATTTGAAAATCACATTTTTATGCAACAGATGATTGAAAGGATGACTTTTATCTTCCAGTTGAGAGATAAATCTCCTGATTAATTGGAGCCTTCCCTATAGTGATCTGAGTTGAGTGATATTCTTAGGAGGTGACATCTCCATTATTGCTTTGAATTTCATTGGATCCACTTCAATGTCCTTTCTTGAGATAATGTATCCCAACAGTTTCGCTGATGTGACCCTAGAGACACACTTCTTGGGGTTTAACCTAACATTGAATTTTTCTAGTTGTGTGAAGATTTTGCCTAGGATATGTAAATGTCCTTCCCTAGTACAATATTTTTCCAAGATGTCATCCACGTAATCCTCCATGAAGGTGTGCATCATATCATTAAATATTGTTATCATTGCTCTTTGATAGGTGGCACCTACATTTTTCAAACCAAATGGCATGACGTTCCAGCAGAAGGTTCCCCATGGACATGTAAAAGTTGTCTTCTCCTGATCTTCTTGAGCTATTTTTATTTGATTGTACCCAAAGAAACCATCCATGATTGACAACATGGCATGCCCTGTTGTCAAGTCCACAATGATGTCTATATTTGGTAATGGAAAATCATCTTTCAAGCATGCTTTATTCAGGTCCCTGAAATCCATACATATCCTGATGTTGTTGTCTGGCTTTGAATCAGGGACAATGTTTGATATCCACTTGGCATAGTCTATAGACCTTATGAATCTAGCATCCAACAATTTCTTTAGCTCTACTTTTACCATCAATGCGATGTGGGGATGCATTTTTCTCAATTTTTTCTTGATAGGCTTGATTCTTGTGGGCAAAGACAAATGATGCATGAGTAGATTTGGATCTAAGCCTAGCATATCAGAATACGAACAAGAAAATTTGATGCTTCTTTCCTTAAAGAAATTGATGAATTCTGGTCTCTCTTGATTTGTCATGGATTCTGCTAGATGTAGGATTTTACTTTTTCTTCAGTGTCGATGTTTACAAACTGTGTTCGTTCTACCATAACTGATGATCGTTCATGATAATGTTCCGAAAGGGTGTCAAATCTCCCATCTTTCAGTGCCTCAGAAATGTTTTCACCGTTAGATGCATTCTTTATTTTTTCTTTTTCCAGATCTAATCTTGCCATAGAATTGTTTTCACCATTAGATCTATTTTCATTGTTTTCACTTTTGCAACTGGAAGATTTGAAAACCTCCTACCGAGTCATGTTGTTATGAGTATTACAGATAGAACTTGTACTAGGTTCTTCATGACATAGGAAATTTATGATGGCATTATCATTTGCAAATTGTGGTATAGTCAAAGGTTCGATAGGTTCTCAGTCAATAAGTTCGGGATGGATTAAAGGCATGAAGTCATCGGACTGACTTAGGTCGATGGAAGTGAAGGTTAGGACATAAATTTCATCATAGTTATTATTAGGGATATCGAGATCAATGATGGCACCCTCTTCAAGATCGTCTAGTTCACTCAAATTTTGTTCGTCCCCACTTGAGTCATCGATATTTAGTGATCCTACTATGAATGGTCTAGACCTAGAGCCTTGTCCCTCCTCATGCGTAGGTGCATATTGTTGGATTACATCGACTTGAATATCGGTTAAAGATACATCAGAAAAAATATCCCACTCATGTTCATTTGAATCCATTTCAGACCTATCTCTAATCTAAAGGATCCTTTCAACAACTTTCTTTGTCATCTCCTATTTTTGTTCTTTAGAGTATCCTAGTCTTGTCTTGTCTTTTGAATGGAGATGAGGGGCTGAATAGGCTCTATGATTCCATCCTTCCTCAATCCAACAGGTCCTTGTCCCTCATAACCCATTTTTTCTAGGATAGCTTTCCCTTTGCCATACTTGTCTGTGTTGATAGAGACATTCTTGACACTAATATCTGATGTTGAGGATTCCTCATCCTTGTATAACCATTCCAGGATTGCTTTGTTGTCTGATTCATCCTCTATGGTGCTAGCTTTTATGAACCTTTCTTCAAGAACTATGACAGGTAATGATGTTTGAGGTTTGATCATAGATGGTTGATCATATGTCTTAGGAGATGGCATTAACTATGAAATTTTAAGCGATTGCTGCATAGAATATTGCCCCATTCCCTTGTCTGTTAGGTAGACTTGCTCTTGAAATTTTTTTGATAGAGAAGTTTGAGGGTCTAGATTTTCTGTTGATTGAGTGTCAATAGGACTTGTTTCTTTTACTTTATCTTTCTTCTCTACCCACTTGGTGGTGATAGTTGGACGTTTTTCCTCGTTTGATGATTTTGAACTGGATGCTTCCCTATTGTGAGGCACAGATGTATCTTGAGAGATTCTAAGTGTGTCACAATGTTGAGGATGATTATAATAAATAGATATAGTTACCCCTTGTCTATTTATTAGGAACTTTAGGAACTGATGATATGTAGAAGGCACTGCCTGCATTTCATGGATCCATGGTCATCCTAAGAGTATGTTGTAAGTTAACTCTTTTTCGAAAACTTGGTATGCTATGTGTTTCATCATTGGTCCCACTTGAATGGGTAACAAAATTAATCCCTTAGATGATATTTCTTCCTCATCATATGCTGTTATAGTCATTTTCCTTCAGGCATCAATAGCATTGTCGGAATACCCTAGTGCACGGATTAACTTTAGAGTACAAATGTTCAGACCAGCTCCCCCATCTATTAAAACCCTCTTGACACGATGATTATGGATCAAGACTTCGATATGGAGTGTGGTATTATGGGGATGGTTAAGTGAGACATCATCCTGTTTCAAGAATCATAGACAATGCGGGGTAGTCAAATTCCCCACCATAGCTTGGAACTAGAAAACATCTAGATTCTTTAATACCATAGTGGAAACTAGTGCTTGTTTTAGAACCTCCTTATGCGATGGTGATAGTTTAAGGAGTTCTAGTATCGATATTTGCGCTGGAATGTTTTGAAGTTGATCGACAATATTATAATGAGATGGAGGTGGATATGCATTTTTGGACCCAACTCCCTTTGAAACTACCTTGGATTGCCCCCTAGTCATTACATTGGCTAGTTGATATTCTTGAAGTTCTCTGATTTTTAAGATGTTTATTTGATTTTAAGAGTTTTGTATGCTTGGGAGAAAATCCAAAGGGGTAGTGTTGTTTGTTTCGGGTTCATTAATGTTATGACCAACTGTATGATTACTCTCTACTTCAGAAAGACAAAGGATTGTTTTTTCATAGACATGATTGATGTTCTTACCTTTGTTGTTTTCCGAGGATGATGCTCCTTTGTCATAATTTGGCAAAGGGTCCTTGAAGGCTGAATGATCATTATTTTTTTGGGGTACCCCTCCATATATATTTTTTTGTTGTCAATCAGATCTTGTACCGCATGTTTCAACTCCATATATTTGTTAGTTTTGTGACCTTTGTTTTTGTGGAAGTTGCAATAATCTACGTCATTCCACCATGGTGGTTTGACTTTTGGATCCTAGAATATGGCTTCCCGCATAGTGATAAGACCACTAGTGACTAATTCTTTCATTTTTGATTCTATTGTTTGGCCCAAAGGTGTGAACCTATGCCGGTTTGATGGTTTTTGATATAACTATGGTTTTGTAATCTCGTTGCTTTGTATGGCATTCAACTTGACAATTTCATCATTGTTTTGATTCTTCGAAGTAGATGTTGTCAAGTTAAAAACCAGTTTGACCTTTTGGGAATCAATTTTTGTGTCGTTGGTAGTCATGTTTTGATTCTTTTGCCAAAATTTTTGTTTATCACTGCCTGAGTATTGATTAGAGGATTTATTTGTGTTATTTGACTTATCGTTAAAGTGTTTAATAACTCCTCTTTTGACTAGCGCTTCTTCAATCTTAAGACCATTTTCTATTACTTTTTCGAATGTAGGAGGACATTGCAATTCAAGCCTGTAACTCATTTCCTCCATTAAGTTGTCAATGAAAAACTCCATCTTTTCTTCCTCAGGAATGGATCGAGGATATCTAGCGAATAGTCATCATCATCTTTGTAGAAAAGACAATAATGTATCCCCTTTGTTTTGTTTTAGGTTATAAAGATCCTTTATTGTAACATCGTGTTGGATGTTAAAAGAATATTGGGAGATGAACCTGTTGACAAGTTCCTCAAAATTCCTGATACCTAGTTGTAATTTTGAAAACCATTCCATACATGATCCTCCCAAGCTTCTTGGGAATAATCTCATTAAGTAAGTGCCCTCTTGGGAAAACTCAAGGCTCATTGTTTTGAATTCTCGGATATGATCTATTGGATCCATTCTTCCATTGTATTTATCATACTTTGGGAATTCACAGTGTCTAGGAAAAGGTATCATGCCAACTATTGCATCGAAAGGATAAGGAAAAATGTCCTGTATTGCATACCTTTTGGTACTCCCTTTTGTCATATCCTATATTTGTTGTTGCAATATTTACATTTGGGATGTTAAAACAATAATCGGATCTATTTCTTGTGTGGGTTGCGGTATTTCAATCTCACTTGTTCTAGGTGCTTCCTTTAGACGATTTACGTCAAAGTCCTTGGGAAGTTTAGCACCCGATTCAACCAACATCAAGAGATATTTCTCCATGTCTTGTTCTAAGATCTTTTCCATAAATTTATGGAATTCGAGATCCTGTTGGCCTGTTTGAATATCCTCTGGAGTTATTTCATTCTTGTCGCTTTGATGCAGACCATTCCAAGGATTTTCCTCTGCCATTGAATGTGATGTTTCAAGTTCTTGCTCTAAGAGTCTCTGTTTTTGTGACCTAGTGAAGATTGGCATACAAGTTTTTGTTCCTTCTCCCAAAATTTTGATCTTCTATGTTGGAAAAAAATGTCAATTGAATTTTTTTAAAATTCTAATAAGATGACTGATATTATTGATAAGACTATGTTAAAAACTAGATTACTATACTTTATTTCGTGATAAAGGATGATAATATCTTGATGATGAAACTTCAGTGTAGTAACCAATTATGTATTTGATTTGACACTTCTGATTTGCAAGATCTATATTTCAGTTGATAAGATTGGAAACTTGTATAAACCTATCTGATTTCAGTTTCTAGACAATGATTCTGATAAAAAAAAACTTGTGTTTTGATAAAAACTATGGATAAACAACAAACAGACTGACTGGTATGATTTTGGAACTTTCTGCTTTAAAAGCGCTAAAATAGAGTATAGAGACACTATTTCACATAAGCGCTAGAATAGAGTTCGAAAGCACTGAAACAGGTGATGGAAGTGCTATCTTGACAGAAGCACTAAAACAGTGCCCGAAAGCGTTGGAAAAAGTGATGGAAGTGTTATCTTTACAAATGCGCTAAAATAGTGCCCGAAAGCGCCATTTGATGGAAGCGCTAAAATAAAAACTTTAAGTGCTAAAATGGTACTCGAAAGTGCTAAAACAGTGACCCGAAGTGCTGAAACAGGTTTCCAGAGCGCTAAAACAAGATTTTTTTTTAAGACTCTTTATTGTAAAATTTGATCTGGTCATGTGGCATACTCTATCATGGGTTGTGGAAAATAAGATTGATGTATACATTGACTATGGTTGTGATATTGTGTGAGAGCCCTCCTTTGGAAGAAATCTCGTGAATAGAGTGGTTCTACTGCATAATCAAGAGTGTGACCCCTAGCAAAGTTTTGATATCTATGGATGAAGGTTCTATGCTATAAAAATATTTTTTGATTCTGATATGGAGAATGCCTTCTTCTTAAACTATCCCGATAACTAAGTGGTCTCTTGCATTTGCTGATTTTGATTATTCTCTTGACAAATGTGGTGGACTTCCACTTTCGAATCATGAATTTCTTGACCTGTTTTGACTTGATGTTTTCAGGATGATCTTTAATATGATTTTAATGAATTTTGTGAAAACACAGAAGGTATTTGTGGAATAATTGTTTTAAACTGAATAGATCGTTTATGTTCAAGAACCACGAATGGTCCTTATTGATTTTTACAGGTTTCTTTGACAAATGTACATAGATCAGACAGACTCACACTTAAGGACAAATAGGTCATTGTTATACTCAACAACCCACATCTTGAAATTGCGTTGATGCACACAGTCGTGTCACCCCCTAGAGGGCACCCATGTTTTTTTCATTTCTAGGCGCGTACTCAAAGTTGGATTTCTCATCCTCTGAGAAAACGGTCCTTGGAAATTATATGGTGAGTGTCTTGGGGGCAGATTCTTCCCTCCCCTTGCATCGTGAGTATGACAATGTTTGGTTACTGACTCAGCGGGATACTACTCTATGGTTCGTAGATAGGGCTTCTGTGCAGTGCGACAATTGATAAACTCCCTCGGGAGACCTCCCAATCTTTAGAACAAAGATTTTGGGGATGGTTATCTTCCTCACTACCATCAAGTTGGAATTTCATCAACAAATTGCATTTTGATTATAGTGGGTTGGAATCCTTGGCTTTAGGCGTTCCCACTTAGGTCGTTCCCATAGGGTGAGTAATTTTTCCCACTACGGCAGGCCTTCTAAAGGATTTAATAAAGCGTAAATTGCATGAAATAAAGATGAAATTGGTGCTTTCATCACCCAGTTAAGGGGAGAGCATATGTGTAATCACCATACAAGCACAATAGGTAAGTTGTTTTGTTTTAAGCCCAAAAAGACAATTTTCTAATCTATGTGAAGATTTTGCTTCACAAAAATTATGATGTTCTTTTTAACTGAAACTGCAAAAGTGTGATGGCTACCCTAGGATTGATAAATTTTAAAATAGTAATGGCTATCCTAGGATTGATAAATTTTAAAAATTAGAAGTGGCTACCCTAGGATTGATAAATTTTAGAAAACCAGAAGTGGCTACCCTAGGATTGATAAATTTTAGTCTAACAATGAAAAAATTAAATTATGGCCGTGGTCACATCGGATCCAGATTGAATTTAAAAAAGCGCTAAAAAATTCCACCAAAGCGCTATACTTTTTACCTGATGTACTAAAATTAAAAGTGCTGAAATAGAACACCGAAGCGTCGGAATTTGCAAAGGAAGCGCTAAATCAGCTTTTCTAGAAATGGGTCACCGATGCGTCGAAACAGTTCATGGAAGCACTAGAGTTGGAAGTGCTGAAATTTTTGATGGATGTGCTATAGTATCATGGAAGCGCCGAAACAGAGCATAGAAGTGCCATAGTTTTCCATGGATGTGCTATAGTATTTGAAGAAAGCGTTGAAACAAAACACGCTACAAACCTATGCGACACTTTTCAGAAAATTTGATAAAATTGGGGTTAAGGCCCAATGGTGGGCACCAAATTGTAAGTGTGAATAAGGTACATAAAGCAATAAAACACTTCTTAATGAAACATTGCATCAAAGATCAAGCTAATTAATCAATTGAAAGTTTCTCATTGTCTCCTATCTTTAAAGATTTATCAAGCTATTGTGCTCTAAAATTCAAATGACACTATAACTATTAAAATGACAATCTAAAGAATGAAATGATGTTGATTCAATGATATGAAACTAATATGATAAAGTCTAGATGATAAAATAAACTAAGATAGCATGGATTGACATGAAAATTGATAAATGAAGCTATAAGAGGCAGCCATTATATGAAGACTTGAATGTTGGATGCTTGGATGTTGAATGCTTGAATTCCTGCAGAGTAAGAGTGCATAAGTTAGATAATCTGGATCCCTTTTCTTTGTTGAATGAGGCTTTATTTATAGATTTCCTAGCTGGAGAAATGCACAGGGATGGCAAAGAGAGGCTTAGATTCAATTTGGAGGATTGAATGGTGAAAGATGGAGGAGATTGAGAGAATTTTGGAGATTGTCTCTACCCATGAAAACACAAGGCAAGAGAAGAGGAAAGATTGATGGAGGAGGATTGAGAGATCAAATTCCAAATTTGTCTCCAATTCTTCTTGTGAAGTTTCAATCAATTGATTTTCACATGATTTAGACATAAATTAGACATAGGATATCTAATTCAATTTTCAGGAAATATAGAGGAATATTCCTTATGCATTTATTTAAATATTTTTTATTTATTTAAATTAGTAAAAGAGGGATAAATAATTTAATAAAACAAACTATAGAAGTTGTTTATTAAATTAAACAGAGGAATATAGAAATTAAATAATAAAGTGTTTGGCATTTATTTAATTAATTTAAGATCGATGTGATAGAATAAAATAGGGATTTGATAATTAAATCAAACAAAGTATTTAATTTTGTTTATTTAATTAAGATGAGATAATAGTAGAATTTAAATGTGAACTATATAAATAAATATTTTTATAGTAGATGAATTTTAGAATAATTATTCAAATAATTTGTATTTAATTAATCGAATTCTCCAGACCATTTTTAGGTGTATACAACAATATTTAATTTGACAACCACTACTACAAAGACAAATCAAAATAGTAACCAAAACATCAAACAAAATATCAATTAGAACAATAATCTAAACAATGGAGAATCTAAACCACAAACATATCAAAAATCATCAAACCAGTGTAGATTCACACCATTGGGACAAACACTTGAATCAAAAATGAGATAACTTATTACAAATGGACTTATCACCTCACATGAAAAAATATTTTGGGATCTAAAAGTAAAACCACCTTTGTTGAATGACACATACTATTGCAACTTTCATAATAACAAGGGACACAAGACAAATGATTGCATGGAGTTAAAACATTGAGTCCAAGATCTGATTGATAATAAAAAGGTATACATAGAGGGACATCAAACCAACAACGATCGTACTACCTTTAAAGATCCTTTACAAAATAATGAAAAGGGAGAGTCTTCTTCTACAAATGGTAAGTTAAAAGTGTTAACTACATTTATGATGGCACAATCTTTTGTATTTCTGAAGTTGCGAGTGGTACTGTTACTAGAATTCAAAAGGGTAACAAGGAAACCAAGGACATTATACCATTAGATCTGATCCCAAATATAGACACATCTGACAATTAGATAAATGTGTTAAAAATTAGGGAAATACAAGACTACAAACCAATTAATGTAATGACAAGGGGGAAATTTAAGGTAATATTGAAAGGAGTTGCATCTAAAAACACCACTCTCCAATCCATTCAATACAATATTTTTGATAAACTATAGAAAACATCAACACAAATATCAATACTAGAACTTCTTAAACTCTCACCATCCCATAAGGAAGTTTTAGAACAAGTTCTTGTGGCCACCACGGTACCCAACAATCTAGATGTCTGTCAATTTCAAGCTATGGTGGGACATTTGACCATGCCTCATTATCTTTCATTCTCTAAACAAGATGATGTATCACTTAATCATCCACATAATAGTGCACTTGACATTGAAGTCTTAATCCACAAACACTATGTTAAACATGTCTTAATAGATGGTGGAGCTATTTTAAACATTTTCACTTTGAAATTGGTCCATGTGCTAGGTTATTCTTATAATCCTATTGATGCCCAAAGGAAAATGACAATAAAAGCCTATGACTAAGAAGAGAGATCCTCCAAGGGATTGATCATGTTGCCTATTCAATTAGGACCAAGGGTGAAGAATATAGCTTGCCAAGTACTAGAAAACTAGCTAACATATAATATACTCTTGGGATGTCCATGGATACATGAAATGCAAGCAATGACTTCACCTTATCATCAGTGTTTAGAATTCCCATTCAATGGACAAGAGGTGACTGTATCAGCTGAATAGAATAATCTCCTACATTGTAATACGCTTAAAACATCTCAAGAAAATTTTGTGCCCCATAATAATGAAGGAAACATTTATGGTTCATCTAATGGTGAGAAAAAACCAACCATTGTATCTAAATGGGTTGAGAAAAATGGTCAATCAAAAGAAACAAGTGTTGTTGATTCTACTTTGGCAGATAATAAGGGTCCTCTGAATTCTCTATCACAAAAAATTCAAGAAAAGATTGAGTTAACCGACAAAGGCATGGTACAATATTCCATTGGGCAATCACTATGTGTTTCATACTTGTTCCTATCCCCAAGGTAATATGGACAACCGACATCAAGAACACAAAAAAAATCACAAACTACCACAATTATAGATGAAATATTTGTAAAAGGTGGTACTATAGAAGATGAATTAGAAGACAAGTCCATCCTTAGTTGGCTATACAAAGATGAAGAAGCCTCAACATCAACAAACATCGGCATAAAGACGGATTGATATGGGAAAGGAAAGACTATCCTAAAGAAAATGGGTTATGAGGGACAAGGACTTGTTGGAAAAAGGAAAGAAGGAATCATAGAACCCATTCAACCCCTCACACTTCAGTCGAAGGAAAAAATGAGACTAGGTTATATAGGGGAGTCAAAAGAAGAAATGACTCAAAAATTTGTTGAGAGAATCCTTCAAATAAGAGATGGTTCTCAAATATATTCCAATGAGTATGAATGGGATCTTTAGTCTGATGTATCATACATGGACATCCAAATTGACATCATAAAGGAGTATGCACCCACACACGAGGAGGGAAAAAGCTCAGTGACTAGACCACTTGTATTTGAATCACAAAATATTGATGACTCAATTAAGGATGGAGATACATTGAGTGAGCTAGATGATTTGGAGGAAACTAATATCATAGACCTTTACATCCCTAATGACAATCTTGACACCATAAGTGTTCAAACCTTTACTATTGTTGGCCAAAGTCAATTTGATGAGTTTTTTTCCCTTAATACATCATGAACTTATCGACTGGGAACCAACTAAACCTATTAATGTACCCATCTTTGTGAATGATGACGCTATCGTAAAATTCCTTTGTTGTGACAAACCTTATACAAGTTCTAATCATAATCTCATAACAACATAGTTAGATAGGAGGGTGTCAAATCTTCCAGTTGCAAAATTGAAAATAGGAATAATGGATCTAATGGTGAAAACCATTCTATGGCAGTATTACATCTCAAAAAAGTAAAAATAAAGAATGCATTGAATGGTGAACATATCTCTGAGGCACTAAAATATGGGAGATTTAACACTCTTCCATAGCATTATCATGAGAGGTCATCAGTACTGGTGTAGCCTACACAATCTATTAACATTGACACAATAGAAAAATAAAATATTTTGCATCTAGCAACATCTATGACTGAACAAGAAAGACCTGAATTTATCAAGTTCTTTGAAGAAAGAAGCATTAACTTTACATGGTCATACTCTAACATGCCAGGTCTAGATCCAAATATTTTAATGCATCATTTATCTCTACCTAGTGGAATTAAACCTATAAAAAAAAACTAAGGAAGATGCATCCACATATCGCCTTGATGGTAAAGAATGCATTGAAGAAGTTGTAAGGTGTAGGATTCATCAGGTCTATCGATTATGTTGAATGGCTATCAAATATTGTCCGTGTATCAAAGCCAAACAATAGTATTAGAATATGTACGTATTTCAAATATCTGAATAAGGCATGTCCCAAGGATGATTTACCCTTACCTAACATTGATATCATTATGGAATTAACAGAAGGACATGTCATGTTATCAATAATGGATGGTTTCTCTAGATACAACCAAATCAAGATACCACCAGATGATCAAGAGAAAATTGCGTTAACATGTCCCTGGGGAACCTTTTGTTGGAATGTCATGCCCTTCAAGTTAAAGAATGCAGGGGCAACATATCAATGTGCAATGACTAAAATCTTCCATGATATGATGCATACCTTTATGGAGGATTACGTGGATGATATATTAGCAAATTCATATTCCAGAGAAGGACATCTAGATATCCCAAGAAAAATATTTACAAGGCTAGAGAAGTTCAATGTCCGACTAATCCTAAGAAATGTGTCTTTGGGGTTACATCATCAAAACTCTTAGGATACATAGTGTAAGAGAAGGGTATTGAAGTGGATCTCGCAAAGGTTAGAGAAATAATGGAAATGCAACTGCCAAAGAATATCAGTCAACTAAGGTCTTTACAAGGCAGGCTACAATCAATTAGGAGATTTATCTCCTAATTAGTAGATAAAATTCATCCATTTAATCACTTGTTGCATAAGAATTTCTTGTTCAAAGGGGATCAAGGGTGTGAAATGAATTTCAGCCAAATAAAATAATATCTAATTTTGTCACCTATTCTCATGCCACCTGCAAAAGGTAAACCTTTACTACTATACATTGCAACAAAAAACATTTCTTTAGGAGCATTATTGGCATAGGAAGATTGTGAAGGAAGGGAACAAGCCATTTACTACATTAGAAAGACTTTGAATGGCTATGAAATAAATTACACTTTTATTGATAAATCTTGTTTGGTAGTGGTATTTGCTACCCAACAGTTTCTGCTTTACATGTTGACCCATTAAAATATCTACTCAGTAAGACCGCTTTACTAGGTAGATTGGCCAAGTGCGTCATGATTTTAAGTGAATTTGATATCTAGTATGTGGAAAGGAGAGCCATCAAAGGTCAATTTATTTCTAAACAATTAGTCGAAGCTCCATTAATTTATGATCATCCTATGAAAATGGAGTTTCTTGATGCAGACATTCTTACTATAACAACACAACAATGGAGGCTTTATTTTGATGGGTCGTACACACAAAGAGGATCTAGCATGGGAATATTGTTTGTTAAACCTCAAGGACACACCATCCCAAGGTCTTATTGACTTATGTTTCCATGTACGAATAATGTAGCTGAGTATGAAGCACTAATCATTGGCATCAAGTTAGCAATTGAATGGAGGGTAATAGAGCTACAAGTGTATGGAGATTCACAAGTAGTCATTTATCAAGTCAATGATGAATATCAAATGAAAGATGAGAAGTTGATTCGATATAAGGAACTAATTGATGATCTCAAAAATTACTTTGTGGATATCAAATTTGAGAAACTTCCAAGGGCATAAAACAAAGCAACAGATGTTATGGTGACAATTGCTTCTCTTTTACAATTTCCAAAAAAACATGCTCATTATGGGTTTATGGTAGAACAAGTGTCAAATCCTACTTATGATAATCCTAAATCTGAAACCATATGCCATTTAGATTTCATTGAATCCTCATTCTATGACAAGACCTACACTTACCTAAAAGACAACATCCTTCCCCCCAATCTTTCCAGAAAGCAAAAATGCAACTTCATCTGCCAATCCACCCAAAATACCTTAATCCCCAACATGCTTTATTGTCAAGGTCTAGATGGTACTCTTCTCTGGTGTTTAGAACATAAAGAATCTGAGACAGCCTTACGTGAGGTTCATAATGGTATTTGTGGAACTCATTCAAGTGGGTGACTCTAGCAAAGAAACTCCTTTGTTTGGAGTATTACTAGAAAAACATGGAGAAGGAGTCTTATTAGTTTGTTAAGAAGTGTCAGATCCCTAGTAATCTAATCCATGCCTCAGTTCAATAATTACACCCATTCACATCAACATGGCCCTTTTATTAGTGGGGACTGGATCTGGTAGGAAAGATAAACCCATCTTCATCCAATGGGCACAAATTCATAATCAAAGCATCATAATAATTTACAAAATGGATAGAAGCAATTCCTCTAACAATAATCACTGGAAAGTAGATCTCATCTTTCATACTAAACTACATAATTTGTCGATATGGCATGCCTCAGTCCATTATCACTGACAATGGGTGACCATTTAAGAACTAGGACATCTAGGAATTGTGTGAAAAAATTCATATCCAACATCGTTTCTCAGCACCGTACTATCCTCATGGAAATGGCTAGGAAGAGGCCTCCAACAAGATAATTCTAAAAATACTCAAGAAAACGGTTAACGATGTTGGACGTGATTAGCATGTTCAACTCAATCATACATTATGGGCCTACAAAACTAGCATCAAAACACTGACATGAGCTACAGCATATTCCTTGGTATATGGATTAGAGGCCATACTACCCATTGAGGTGGAGATTTCATCACTCTGTGTGTCAGTAAAGGGAATTATTTAAGATAAAGATTATAGAGTATCTAGGCTTCAAGAACTTGAACTATTGGATGAACGTCATCAACAAGTTGTCAATCATCTGAAGACATATCAAAAGAGAAAGTCTAAGAGCTACAATCATAGGGTTAAGACTAGATTATTTCATGTTGGTGACTTGGTCCTAAAGGAAAATCCTAGGAATTAGAAAGATAGAGAAAAGAAAGGGAAGTTTGAACCTAACTGGCTAGGTCCCTTTGTCATCGTATCGGTCTACTGATCAGGATCCTATCAACTGTCAACACCTGAAGGGGATTTGTTTGATGAACCTATTAACAACATACATCTTAGAAAATTCTACACCTGAATCACCTAGTGCATGGTTCAAGGTCCTAAAAATGGTTTCTTGGATGAAAATTTGGCAAATAGGCATCTCGGTAATTAAAAAAATACAAAAAAATACAAAAAAATCAAAAAGACTAAAAAAGTGCAATAAAAACATGTAGTGAAAACCTAGAAACAGACACTACTTGTGATTTTAAAGCCAACTTTTCCATCTATTAGATGCATGTCATGGTCATTACTTTCACCATCATTATTTTGTATCCATTATCATATCATATCACATGGTCATGTCTCACCCTAGCTTGGGGGCAACATCTGAACCTCATTGGGGGCAATAAATAGCGAGCTTAATCAAATGGACATACAATAGGGAGAAAAAATGGAAAAAAAACAATGATCCAAATGCAACCCAAAATTGAACATCAATCACGATCAGGAGCACATCAAACATCCATATCATATAAAAATCCAAAATTAAGTCAAAAATTTAGTCTCAGAAAAGAAAAAAAACATGAGTCTATATCAGTTGAACTGTGTGGTCTCTATGTGTATAACGTAGGAAATGATGATCTTTGATCAGCCCCCGAGGCCCCTAGGATAGGTCATTAGGTTAGTTTTGATTAAAAATCTTGGAAAGTCACAAAAACATCATAAAATTAGGATGGATGATCTAGTCTGACTAATGATTGAAACACTTTAAGTAAAGGATGGATATGTTGTACTTTGATTATTTGTTATCATTTCTTTGGAGTAACTCAATGATGTCTTGAACTAGAGAAGCTAGGAAGAAGAATGGAATTATCATTTGTTTGTTGTTTGTGACTTAATTATTAAATGTATGAATTATTGTGGGAAGTTCACTACAATTGTATCACTGATGATATTTGGAATTCACACATGAAAGTAATTAATCCTTGTCTTTTTACGTAAGAAATGCTCAGGTCATCTCAGTTTAATTATACCTAGATGCTTGTGTTCTCTTGCAATATCAAAAATCATGAAAGTAGTACTCAGGTCGTCATTGGTCTAAAATATACCCTTGATGCTTGTACTCACTTTCAACATTTTTAAAAGCTCTATGGTGATACAAAGCATAAAATTATTGTTAGAATGCCAATATTTTGCATATAGGTGCATGATAAAATCAAATTTCATTCATAATATTTTTTTACATATGTAGAGTCTTTGTAACGAAAGCTCATGAGGGATCCAAATTGATGATTATCTTTTCTATTAATATATTGAGTATACTTGACATTAACAAAAACATCATCAAAACCATATAGTTGCATCATCATTTTTTTATACATTAGAAATAATTTCTATTTATCATTATCATCATTCATACATTTCAATCAAATAAGTTTTGCATTCATCATATCATATTTTCCATATCGCATAAAAGTTCTAAAAGAAAAATTGAAAAATAAATCATTTCATTCATCCATCAATTATTTCCCGCACATCATATCATTGCATCATCCTTTCACATTTTATTATCATACATTTATTACATCATTTCATTGTGTTTCATTCATTCATAAATTATTTCTTATATAACATTAATTCATCATTTCATTTATCATACACCCATCATATCATTACATTTCCATTCATTCATCATTTTATATCATACATCATTATCATTCATTTATTTGCATCATTTACATAAAACATACACATCCCATTTACATCGCATATCATAAATTATTTAAACCATTACATATACATCCATAAAATAAAAATCATGATACATCCATACATCATACATCATACATCCATACATATTTTATTAAATAGAACATCATAAATAATATGCATATCACATGATACATCCATAACATGATAATAATTGTAATATCAAAACCATCACTTGGCATATAGAACATGGAAAATAAATTCATCCATCATAGAATCATAATAGAACACATCATAGATCAATAAAATTCTGCTGCATATCATATAGATCATATAAATCATCAATGTCAAGCATACAATGAATTCTGAAATAAAAGAGATATCATCAAAATTGGCTGAATAGAAGTATACATCATGTCTCATACATATCACAAAATTAAGTCAGATAGTTAAGATCTATTGCTTCCAAATGATGTAGGCATCTCAGGACTAGTATCTCCACCACCATTCATAATAGGACCTCCTAGATCTTTTCATGGTGGTTGATTCACACCCTTGCTAACAGTTCAGGAATGGGTCTTGCCTGATCTCGAGGGGGCATAACTAAATTTCCACTCAGCAGGGACTGCATCATGGTAACGACCTCTATAAAACTTTGCCTCTCGACCCACATGGATAACCTATCTCATATAATCTTCCACGGTCGTGGCCTCAGCTATCTTATATAATCTATCAGTAGTGGTCTGAGCCTACTCTGCAATCTACCTAGCACTATCCTCTCGGCAGTCAAGATTGTGATATGTGCTTGTGTAGCTAACAACTATGCTTGTATCTATAACTATGCCTACTCTATGATTCATCTAATTGCATCCCTCTTAGTAATCAAAATAGTAATTTGTGCCTAGGCAGTGGCCATCTGTGCCTACATCTATGTCTAGGTCTGAGCTAACAACCCCTACGTTTGAACAAGCTACCCCTGTAGAAGCTATATCTGCACCTGTAAGTTGGCAATCTATGTTTGATGATCTGTAGAAGATGTATCAACAACTTGCCTCTTATGAGGAACACTAGTAGATGGACCTATGCTACCTGCAGAAACCCCTCTACCACTATTCCCTCTATCATCTCCATCATCATTATTCCTCTCATCACTGTTGCCCTCTCCACTTCTATCATCTCCACTACCCTCCTCCTCACCACTGCCCTCCTCACCAACATCCTCCTCCCCCTCGACATAAAAAACCTACTCCTCCTCCACATCCTCCTCTTGCCTCCATCACCGACCAGCTGCAACAACAACCTCCTCCACTGCGGGTAGTGGTGCTAGCTCATCAGGTATAGTTATTTGTTGGCATGGATGCAATGCAAGATACTGTGCATACTCCACAGTCACTGGTGTCTTTGCAATGTCATGATCCATGTTCCAGGCTAAAGGTTGTAGCGCATGATATCCCTCTAATGTAGTATCATAAGAGGGTATCTACAGGATCATCATGGAAAAAACATGCCCTTAAGTGGCAAAAAATTTAGAAAAATTAGAGTTTGGAAAGTTGACCTAAAAATTTGAATAAGTTATCTATATTATTTCAAAAATATATAAGAATAGAATTGGTATAAAATTGAAAGTAGTTTCTAAATTACTAGGTTTATTTTTTTTTTTAAATATATATTTGGTGAAAATTTGAAATTTCAATATAGTAGTACTTAAATTTTAGAAAAAAGTAAGAAGTAGGTGTCTATCTTACCACCCTAACCACATTAAAATGATAATATTTTTTTTATAAGATTTTAGATATAATTAGAGGACTCATGTACCGATGTGATGCATATTTTTTTGTAATTTGTTTCCAAGTAAATAATTAATTATAATTTTTTTATGAATTTTTTTTAAAAATATAAAGACTTGTATGTCTAACCACCTTAACTTGGTCAAAACTTCATGAAATTCGTATTTTTTTTTTTTAATCTTATAGTATGGGAAGCATAGAATGTGACACATGTTTTGGATTCAAAAAATATGATACTGTTTGAAAGATATAGATGTTTTTCAATCAGCCTAAAAATTAGGACTTTAGTTGTAATTCAATAGAAAATGAATAATAATTGTTTATTAAGTTCAAAGTAAAGAATAATTTATATTGGTGGGAAGCTGAGAATCTCCTTTAAAAACCCTTTTTGTTTCATCAATTTTGGGTTAAAAAAAAGTCGTCAGCCACATACCCATCATATTGCCACTTTTTGGCCCATCATGATCCTGCACATACCCAAGATAGACATGGTCCCCAGTCCGTTGTATCACTTTGACATTGGGAATAATGTACAATGCCCTAGGGCATGCACTGAATAATCCCATACTACCTATAAACCCTATTCAATAGAAATCTCTCTAATATGAAGCGGGTCCTGCCAATTAGGTACATAGAATCACATAGATAACCTAACTCTACATCGTCCTCATCGCAATGCTAACAATCTAGATATGGACACCATGTCATAGCCTCTAAGTCATCTAATGCATGCCTCCAATGCTCCAACTTACCCATGCTAGATTGGGTAAGTCGACCTTTGTATCTGAAAACATATGGCTTGGTGGAAGGTCTGTCTCATATTGGTAGTAGTCACGTGACAAAAATATGCTCCCATGCCAAAACCTAAAGACAACTAGCTCCTGATGATAAGCTACGTCCTCTCAAATATATAGTTGAATGTAAATCATGATATAGATGTTCCAACATGCACATCCCCCAGGCATATCTAGTCTCATACACGAACATGTTCTCAAGTATGCGGCCCCATCCAACAGATAATCCCTTTGATATACGATTGGAACAAAGGAACCCTCTAATGAATCCTATAAGAAATGAAGGTAGGGTGGCATATGCATCCACCATCTCCCACCATGGGATCCACAACCCAATAATATGATCATCCTAAAAAAATATATGAAGAGCATTTGTCCCACTCACCTCCTATGAATCATACACTACGATCTCCCCAGCAAACAGTATCCATAAAATACATCCTCTGGGGTGACTTTCATCTCACTAGTGGGTAAGTTGAAGGTGTTATGGTCATTGTGCCACCACTTTGCTAAAGCTATGAGGAGACCCCGATTAATCCTAATCTAGGGCATGTCAAGAAGTGAAGCTAGTCCACATCAAACAATGATTTTTATCTCATCTGGTGTAAGTTTTGGAATCAATTCAAATGTGCATGGAAAATTCTCTCATATATGGAGATTATCCAAAGGCTCCTATCATCATGAAAATTTCAAAATCAGTACACTCGGTCAAAATATCACATATCAATTATCATATCAAATCTAATCAGCTCTTGGTGCAAATTTTGATCAAAATTCATGAGAAAGAATCATCAACCCTCACCTATCATGAGGTCATCATTATCAATCTTTAATTGTACCTCACCTGACATGAGGTCAATTTATCAAAATCAACCTTAGCTATCATGAGGCTCATCACATGTGAAATTATTCCTCGCCTATCATGAGGATAATTCTTGTCTATCAATAATCAAAATCACTCATCATGAGGTTGAAAATCATCAAGGTTATTCAATCATCAAATCATATCAAACCAAATGGCTGACAAAATAGAAATTAAAAAAATCAAGGAAAATTTTGACAATTTTTATCAAATCTCACATGGATGCACTAAAACAGGCATTCAAGGTGCTAAAATATCAGAAGAACCATTTCATACATCAGAATCTCTAGAACAAACTATCAAAATGCCACATCATTAAAAGCTCTATTTTAGGTGGTCAAAGTGCTAGAACAATAGCTCGAAGTGCCAAGCCCCTGGAAGCACTAAAATTTCTAATCAAAGCACTAAAATACCTACTCAAAGTGCTAATATTTTTGAAGTGCTAATCTATTCTATCAAAGTGCTAATTCTCAGAAGCACTAAAATGGAACCTAGGAGCGCTACAACCATTATTAAATCACCAAACTATGAAAATTTTAAAAATATAGAAAATAACATGAAAAACGAGAAAGCACAAAATATGAGGAAGTTTATGGGTACATACTGGAGGTCCATAAGTAGCAGGGAACTGGTGATGTCACACATGCTCGAACCTATGGGTACGGTAAGGAATCGACATCTTGCTCCAAGTGGCTCAAATACGTCTCTCTCAGAAAGTTTTCAAAAGTCAAATGCACAAATGAGGTTGAAAAAGACCATTTTGACTTTTTATAGGTTATTAGAGGTGGATTTTGGTGGGATTTTTAAGATTTAAATTATTTTTTATTGGGAGATTAATTGAAATTCATCCAGGAGAAAAATTTCTACATCAATTATCGGGAGATCAATTATTTAACCATCAAATAATCATCAAATCTTCATCAAATCATTGAAAAATCATTAAAAAAATTGAAAATTTCTGAAAAATCCAAAAAAATAAAAAAAATTATAAATTTATCTCCCGAGGGGACATATTATCATCAATTACTTTAAAATCAATGTCTTGGGCATACTGATTTTTTTTTTCATCGATACTAGCAGTAGAAATACAAAATTTTCTCTAAAGCAATGCGTAAACACATCACTTGAAAGTGGGTAAAATGTATACACTTAAAAATGGTCTGGAGAGTCTAATTAATTAAATATAATTTATTTGATTAATTAAGCTAAATTCCTCTACTATTGAATAAATAGAAATATTTATTTATATAGTTCATGTTTAAATTCTTATTAAAATTGTTCTAATTATTTTATCATTTCATCCTAATTAAATAAACAAAATTAAATACTTTTGTTTATTTAATTATCAAATTCCCCTATCACATCATTTAATCTTAATTAATTAAACAAGGTTAAATACTTTAAAATTATCATATCCCCTCCATATTAATTTAACAAACAACTTCTATAGTTTGTTTTACTAAATTATTTATTCCTCTTTTTCTAATTTAAAGAAATAAAAATATTTAAACAAAGGCATAAAGGTAAATTTTCTCTATTCACTCAATAATAAAATTAGATATTTCATGTCTAATTTAATTCAACTAGTATTCATGGGAAGATGTGGAGAGAAATTAGAGACAAATGTGAATCAATCTCTCAAATCTTCTTCCTCTGATCCTTCTTATCATCTTGCTTGATTCTATCATGGGGAGGAACCATTCCCATAATCAGCTCAAGCTTCTCCATCTCTCACCATTCAATCCTCCAAATTGAATCCAACCCTTTGTTGTTTTGTACTTGTGCAAAAAAAAAATTGTGAATCTATAAATACAGCCTCATTCAACAGGAAATGGATCCCATCTTTGTGCAATCTTACTCTGTAGGAAAAGAAATCAAGCATCTTAGCATTCAAGCAAATCAACATAAAATCATTTAGCAATAGCAATCATAGCATTTGTAGAATCAATATCATGGTTGTAGCGTAGATTACTGTAGCTTCCATATCATTTAACAATCATAGCACATGATTAGTTTCTTGCATTTACCATCATTCCATTCTCTAGATTGGCATTTTAACAGTCACGAGTGCTTACCAAATTTGAGAGCCCTCTGTGATTTAATAAAACTTTAGAGATATGAAACAATGAGATATTTTCAATTTTTTTGTGCTTTAATTAATTAATTGCTAATTGAATCTTGATATAATGTTTCATTAAGAATTATTTTAGTTGTTTTACTTATTTACTTATTCACACTTACAAAGAGAATTGAAGAGTGATTATCGAGCATTTTGAAGCATTATTCAAGTATCAAAGATCATTTCAAAGTGATCATGCATCATGTTTTTTTTCTAGCTAACATTTGTGATGTAGGATTTTATGATTCAAGTAAGCATTCAAGTCAAGATCCATAAAATTCAAGGAAGACTCATAATCCAAATTCATGCTATCCATTATATACAAGATTGCAACTCTTTTTTAAGGGTTTTGTGAGTTGCAACATTACATATTTGTTCATTCATCATTCCTTCATTATATTTCTATTCATTTCAAGGCTTGATTACCAAAATTGGGTTTGACCAAGGCAAACCCCTATCCACTTACAAAAAAAAATCCTTGTCTTTGATGTGTGATTTGTATATTTAGGTTGAAAATCCATTGAAAAGAAATATTGGAGAAAAGTTGTCAAAGTTGTCACCTTACTTGCAAGTTCACAAAAAAGTCACCTATAGAGCAGAATTTAGTGATTCAGAAATAGAGATTTGGTAGGAGGGTTCAAGCTATAGGAAAACATTAGAGGATATCAGAATTTTGAAGAAATCCTGATATTTGTTTGTTTTCAAAAATTGTATACATTTGAAGAAAAGGACAATTTTGGTCCCATTTTAAGTTCTATCTCACCAATTTTCACCCTAAAACATCTTTTATAGGCCCCTAAGGCTGTTAATTTTGACTTAGAGGCCTGATACACCTAAGGGATCATTTAATCCTTGACAAGACACATCAAAACTATTTCAAAATAATAGTTCCCACTTAAAAATCCCTTAGTGGGACTAGGTCGCCTAAGTTGGCAACCTAGTCCTTTTTGTGGATTTTTCAAGTTTTAAGCAGGAAAGTAAATAATCAACCAAAAATCCTTGATGGTTGTTGGCTTCTTAGGTTAAAATTCTCGACAATTAGGTCATGTTGCTTATATATACTTTTTTAGGTCATATTTTTGTTCTTCTAGCTCATTTTTCACTCTCTTTCTCGTCTTTCACACTCAACTCCAAAAATAAAATGCCAAACATCTTCCTCAAGAAGATTCATCTCACACACAACAAAAGTTGAAGCTTTTAGACAACAAACTAGGGATTTCTCAATTCTTGGAAGCTCACTTTACATTCAAGATTACACATTGACAAGGTTGAATATAGATGCCTATGGAGATCCATGGATAAATCTAGGTTGAGGAGGTGCAACTAGCCACCAAATAATTCCTAAAGACTAATTTCAAACTACCTCCATCTTCTACCTTAAACCCACTTGCAGATTTGAGGTTTGCATCCCATTTACATTCCTCATTGTTTCTATTTGCAATGTTGTAGGATTTCTAGGGTTTAGAGTCTTGCATCATTTCAAATCTATTTCATACATCTTATTCTAGCACAATAGAATAGGGTTTTTCTTTCCTTCAAGTTTTCCTAGTTCTAGACACACTTAGGGCTAGGGTTTATGCAGATTTCCATTTCATTTCAAGTTTGAATACCAACTAGGGGTTTGACCAAGGCAAACCCCACACTAGAAACCCAAATATATTATGGTTTGCGGGTTATTTTGTAGGTTTTGGACAAGATTCCTGTGGAGAATAAGAACATAGACCTAAGGCACTTGAGTCCACTTTTAGTTTACCAAAAAAGAAGAAAGGGACTAAGTCGCCCAAAATGATGACCTAGTCCCATTAAGGCTTTTCAACACTAAAAGTTTTAGATTCGGGGACCTTTTTGGCAAAAATGACTCCTGGAGCAGATTTCCAAAAAAGGGACTATGTCACCCCACTGGGCATAATTGTCCTAAGCAGCTCAAAACCATGATTTTCTAGTTTTTTAGTGACTTCCACAATCCCTATTTCGGTCATCTTCGATTTCTAGGTGCACTTCTTTGTTTTGTTAGATTAGTTTACTCTTAGTGCTTGCATTTCTATACATTACATCATGTGTTTTCTAGTAGCATAAGTTATATTAGTTTAGGTTAAGTAGTTGCATTTCTATAACATATTTCATTACATTTGCACACATCTCACACCACTTTAGGGTTCCAATCCCTTAAACGCCCTTTTAATCGAATCACAAAATAAAGGTGCACCTGGAGATGAAAGAAAACCCTCTTCTTTCTAGGTGAAAGCCTAGGATGTTTTAGAGGATCCACTCTTTTATCTCCACACAAAGCACCCACACTCCATATTTTGTTGTTCATTCTAGTGAACCTGCATTTCAACACCTTAAATCCTTCTAAATTTCATTACATAGACATCCTAGGACCTCTTTATTTAGCATTACATTGAATGTTGCATTGTGTAAACAAGAATCCTAGGGTTTTTCATTCTATATTCATGATAAAGAATCATAGTTGTCATTTATTTGCTTGCTTAAATCAAAAATTTCCCACCTATATTATATCTTTGCATGTTAATTTCTAGAAATTGTATTTTCCATTAGAAAACACCTTAAAAACTCAAAAAAACCCATACCAGGACTAAGTCGGCCACCTAGGAGACCTAGTCCCAGTAGGTATTTTGCATCAGTATTTTCTAAATTTGTTCTCTATTTTATGCAATCTTTGTTTATTTTTGCTAATGCTAGGTTTCAGTTTTGATTTTCTATGTTATATGCTTATTTCTAGCTTAAAATGGCATTTTTAAGTAGTATTAAAGCATTACATGTTTCTCTTTCTACTTTAGTTCCTAGTTCTTTTAAACTAGATTATGTGACACATACACCTAAAAACATAGATAACTCACATAATAAAATGCACACACTTGTTCACTATAGGAACACTATGTCATCAAAATATTTTAGTTGTGATGATTTTGATCAGTTAGATGAAGCTCTTCAAATCTTCCTTTAACTCACTTCATCCACTAAGATTGGTGATGATGTAGTTACAACTTCCCCTCCTTTTTCTTCCAAACCCTTTAGTTGTGAAGATATGGGTATGTTAGATGGTGTCCTCTAAGACTTCATCTCCCTTAATTCATCCACTATGGTTTGTTGTGATACCCCAACTAACACAAAATATGTCAATGTCATCCAACCCCAATTTTTTCTCTACCTGCCTTGTCCTAAATCTACAACCCTAGCCCAACCTCAGTTTACCCTTTACCCTCCTAAGAACGATACCATTGCCCACACCCATTATACCTGAAATAACCCACATCCCTAAAAACCACCTCCCTCCACTTCCTTGCCATTACCCAACCCTATCTTACCTGCAACTCCTCGTTTCAACTCAAAATTCCCCTAACTACCACTCCCTGCTTCAAACCGCCTTAAAACAGATTGTGGTCCCTCTCAATATGAACATTAATAATGTAGCATCTCTCCTACATGATATGAATACATCTAATGTGGATATTACTTACTATCAACATGATTTAGCACCATTAGAATTACACCAACAAAATGAGGCCTTTATGATCATAGCTCAGTATGATTAGATAGGTATCAAAAGAAGCTTGGCTGATAATGGATTTTCCCTAAATGTGTGTAGTGTGAAGCTTCTTGATAGGTTACATGTGGACCGATCACAAATCCAATTTGATTCCTTATCCCTTAGAGGATTCGATAATGTTACCAAACAACCTCTCAGTGTCATTACCTTACCCATTACCATCAGAATGGTTACGCTGTAGACTCCTATCCATGTCATGCCTTATGATCTTTCCTATACTCTCCTCTAAGGAAAACCATGGATTCAGGATATGCAAGCGGTACCCTCAACCCTTCATGCAATATGAAATATGTCTATAATGATAAAGTTTACCAAATTGACACTAATCCCGAATCTAATATTTGTTTGCAACTCAAAAAAGGGCACATCCAGTCCTCTTCATACCTTCATTCCTACCTCTAACATTTCCCTATCTAAGAAAGATCAACCCAAAGATAAAACCAAGTTTAATTTACTTGGTGATGATTGGGGCTCTTTAGAGTTTACTCCTTCCTTTATGGGTGAGTGTAGTCTCACACACAAAGAGGACACTCAAGATGATCAATATACTATCCTCGCCACCCAATAAGAGGAACACCCTTCCCCCATATCTACCTCATCTCTTTTGTAAGAACATGCCGCATATACAACAAATTTTGATGAGATTGACTATCAACAACCACCTAACCAACAAGAAATGGAGAGACTTTATGGACATGGTTATGATATTCTCAAGAAATTGGGTTACAAGGGTCAAGAGTGCATCAAGGATGAACAAGGTATTTGTGTCCCCATTGAACCTAATATGCAAGGAACCAAACCGGTCTCAATTTTTCCTTTTCTAAAGCTACAAAAGCTAATCAATGACCCTCTCTCAACATCAATACTATATCATGCACATCAAGAACTACTATTACACTTAAACACACTAAATTTCTTGATGTGGATTCTCCCCTCTTACCCTTATGTTCATGACAAGGATGATTTAAAAAATATCTTAGGTTCTTTAGATACTCCTTCTCGCTCCAAGAGGCATGCCTCTTGTGCTATGTTGAGTTCAGAGTCCACCGTTGGTGCTATTAACGAACCCCATCCTAGCTTGGAACCATATGATCCTAAAACTCCCAAATATAATGCACTCCCTTTAGGAGATACCCTTGATGTCCCTATGGATATCAATGACAAAGAAAAAATCATTAAAATTGGGACGTGCCTAGATGATGAAGAAAAAGAGGATCTGGCAACCTCAAGCTTCATACCTTTCTTGAGATATTTTCTTGGAAATACTCAGAAATTCCAATAATAGATCCACAAATAGTAACCCATAACATTGTCCTCTCTGAGAATGCTAAACCTATTTGCTAGAAGATTCAAAAACTGAATCCTAAGGTTGCCTTGCATATTAAAGGAGAACTCGAAAAACTCCTTAACGTAGGTTTTATTCAATCCATTGAATATTCTCCTTGGATTTCAAAAATTGTCATGATGGCCAAACCTAATAATCATGTTAGGATATGTATGGATTTTAGAGATTTGAATAAGGCCTCTTTAAAAGACGTCTTTCCTCTTCCTAACATCGATATGATCATGGATTACACCATTGGACATGCTTTTTTATTCTTTATGGATGGATTTTTTGGTACAACCAAATCTTTATTAACCTACAAGATCAATACAAGATGAATTTTATGTCCGCTTGGGGTATGTTTTGTTGGGTTATGATGCCCTTTGGTTTAAAGAATGTTGGTGTTACTTACCAGCGAGCAATGACCTTAATATTCCATGATTATATTCACAAAATATTAGAAGACTATTTTGATGAAATTCTTGCAAAATCCTTAACCCACCAAGATAATATGCATATCCTCCATCAAATGATTGATCATATGCGCAAATACAACATGTGCCTGAATCCTAAAAAGTGTGTCTTTGGAGTAGATAGTGGTAAAAATTTAGGGTTTATCATATCTCGGAGGCATTGAGGTGGACACAAAGAAAATCCATGCTATCATCAATATGCCACCTTCTCAGAATATTTCCCAATTATGTACGTTACAAGGACAAATACAAGCCATTTATCATTTCATTGCTTGCGTGACCAATCGTATGTTACCCTTTACTCATCTTCTTAAAAAGAATGTTACCTTCAATTGGAATGAGGATAGTAAACAAGCCTTTGAAAATTTGAAAGAGTACCTCATAACTGCCCTTGTTTTACAACCTTTTATAGCCAATCAACCATTCATACTCTATATTGCTACTTTTTCTCATTCTCTCATGGCATTGTTGGCTCAAAAGGATTCCAATAGTAAAGAGCATCATATCTATTATATTAGTCCCACGCTCCTTGATTACTAGACTTGTTACTCTACCATTGACAAACAATGTCTTTCTCTTGTATTCGCTACTATTAAGTTGCGACATTACTTACTCAATGTTGAAGTACATGTGATGACAAGGTTTGACCCTTTACATTATCTTTTTACTAAAATAGATATGTTAGGATGTCTTGCTAAATGGATCATGTTGTTAATTGAGTTTGACCTTAAGTCTCAAAAAACAATCAATGGTCAAGCCTTAACTGACCATTTAGTTGATGCTCCTTCCCCATTAATGTTAGCCACCAATTATTTTTTCCCTGATGTCAGTGTGTTTACTATAGATATTCCTACATGGGAGTTGTACTTTGATGGATCCAAGTGTCGAATAGGCTTCGGTGTTGGAGTTATTTTAACTCCACCTATTGGTAAGCATATTCCCTTATCCTATCATCTCAATTTCCTATGTAGGAATAATATAGCTGAGTATGAAGCTCTACTCGATGGGTTATGTGTTGCTCTTGTCTTAAAGGTTAAGAATATTAAGATCTATGGTGACTCACAATTAATCATTAAAAAAATTAATGATCTCTATCAAACTAAACATGATAAACTCTTGCAATATAAGGATATTTTTCTTAATATTTTAGACCAGTTTGACTCCTTTACCATTGATAATATCCCTTGAAAATAAAATTGCCACACAGATGCAATGGTGAGTGTAGCCTCTCTTGTCTCTCTTGTTGACCCTTTTGAATAGATAGTCTTCACCATCCATCCCATCATAAAACCCTCCATCAGTGATCAACATCCTGATATTTGTCCCACTTTTTCTAATAATCCATGTGAATGGTATGATGTCATCTACAATTATCTAAAATATGGCACCATTCCCGAACCCACCACTAAAAATACCCATCAATGCTTCAAAAATTTAGCCACTAGGTATATCATCCTTGCAGACACATTGTACCATATATCCTTCAATGGAATCCTTCTATAATGTCTCAAGGATTCTAAACCCCATATTTATCTCGAAAAATCTCATTTTGGTACTTGTGGAGGAATTTTGGAGGCAAGACCTTGGTGCAAAAACTCATACGTATGGGATATTATTGGAAAAACATGGAAAAATATTGTTATGCATATGTTAATCAATTTCATCAATGCCAGGAATATATTTATCTGATTCATACAGCTACTTCAAAAATTCATTCCCAAATACCTACTTGGTCGTTCTCTGTGTTGGGTTTGGACCTAATTGGAAAAATATCCCTACCTTATTCTATTGGAAATACATTCATTATCACTGCTACTGATTATTTAACCAAATGAGTTGAAGCTATTTCCCTTTGCTCAACAACCGTTAAAGTAATATGTCGTTTGCTATCAGAACACATCATCTCTCCCTTTGGTCTCCCTTTTGTGTTAGTCTCCAAAAATGGTAATCCCTTCAAGAACAACGAGGTGAAGAAGTTCCTTGATACCTTCCATATCCAACATTGTTTCTCCACACCTTACTATGCTCAGTCTAATGGTCAAGCCAAAAGTACTAATAAGATCTTGGAGAAAATCCTTATGAAGACTATCAATCAAAAACAAAAAGATTGGCATACACAATTGCAATATACATTATGGGTGTATTGCACAACCATTAATTCCTCTATAGGAAATACTCCTTTTAACTTTGTTTACGATACTAAATCTGTTCTCCCTTTGGGGCTAGAAATTTCCACATTACGAATGTCTCTCCAAAGCCTCATTGATAATGACACTTATGTAGAACAACATTTGCACCAACTTGAAATGCTTGATGAGAAATGCATCAATGCTCTTGAACACCTTCAAGCATATGCTAAGTAACTTTCCAACACAAACATGAAGTAAGTGTCATCCCTCAAAGATTTAACAAGGTTCATTTAGTTTTATATGAAAACAAACATAATACCACCACCAATTCTACCAACAAAGGTAAATTCAGTCCTAATTGGCTTGGTCCCTATGTAATTGACTCCAATTATGGATCTAGTGCCTATACCTTAATTGAGTGTGATGGTACTCCCCTTCACAATCCCATTAATGTTGTGCATTTGCATTGGTATTATGCCTAGTCCCCTCATGAATAGTATGATTTATAAAGCAGTGTTATTGCGGCTATTGGATTTTATCCTGTGGGATGTCTCATTGCTTCATTCTTGACACATCATCATGTTTGTGTCCAGAACACTAAAGTGATTATTTAATTCATTTTTTATAATTACTTTATATTTCATAATATTCAACCTCTTTCCCCTTTTGTATGTTATGTTATTTATAATCATAAGTGTATAGCATATTAATCTTAAATATTTAAATCTAACCATACATTATAAATTTGTTGTAATTGCATCACATACATTTTGTTGAATCATGTTGCTATTAATTAAATACTAACTATTTAATTAATCACATTGTCATTTAGCATCCACACAATTAAATTACATAATTGAAAATACAAATGCATATATACACATATCAAAAGTCTTTTATACATATCATCATAATACATAGTGTCACTACGGACTGTGATTACTAGATCCCTCAAGATCTAGTACTCATGTTGTATCAGTAGTAGGGCATTGAGAGATGGTCATGCATGATCATGACCGGGATCTGCTGACTCTGAGTGAAAACTCTAATCGTCCAATTTGTACGAGTGCCAAATGGTGATCACCTACTATCTAGTCTCTCTTTGTTCACACCTATAACAACTCTCTCCAATCTCTCCACCTCTTATGTAGGCCATGATATTTGTGCCTATGGTGTAGCTCTCACTCGGAAAACCTACCTCCTCAGGCCCTCATAGGCTACCCACAATATCACAAAGGGTCTCAAGGTCTTTGGCTCATGCTCCATGATCAGTGGGGGCACATAGTTAGTATCCATATATTGTTCTTTGAGGGTCACTGGAACTATCTTTGTGGATACCTACTATAGGAACTCTCACCAACCCTTCGTAGGCCTTGAAAATCAAATAAAATTCTCATCAGTAACACATCATCATATACATATATATGCATTAAATCACAAATACAATACATCGACCAAAATTAAATGTCATCACCTATATCTCTAGTAGAGGGTGGAATTTCAACCTCATCCTATGTAGGGGGCATGGATGATGTACTTTCCTCCCCTCGATAGTGACTATTGGCACTTGTTGTTGCTCCTATCTAGGATCTAGTCCTATGAACAAGTGAGAGCTCTCCTTGCTCATCTCAACCCTTGGTTGCGACATCACATCCTCACTTAGAGCTCACTCCTCTCCTCTCTCTCCCTCCTCTTCCTCCTAATCCTCATCCTCTCCCTCCTACCCATCATAGTCTAGTTTTGCATCCTCATCATAATCCTCATTGATAATATCTATAAAAATGTCTCCAGCCTTGTACCATGTCTCCTTGACCTTGTCCTCTCCCTCATCTGGTATTAGTTGGGCCTCTCTTACTGTCTCATTGGTAGGAAACAATGGCTCTGGTCATGAGGCCCTCTACCAATCCTCATGGTCCCATGTGATCTCGACATCATCTACATCATCAACCGGTGGTTGTTCATCATCTGAATAGTCTAATTCACTCTCGATGACATCATCTAGCATGAATCGTGCTATGTCTCTTGGCCAATGTGCACTCTAGATAGACCTCCTGAATGATGCTCATGCTTGTGGCAGTGTTTGTACTTATCAAAAATATCTCATTACTTTATCATAGTAGAATGGTTGCACTAGATGATCGTGTCAGCCTATTAGAAACTTTGTCATCTATAATCTCTGGAACTATCTAGTGTAAACAGGCCACTGAAGGACAAGCTAATATAGCCTCCATAGGATATCCTCCTAGTCTAGTTAGTTGAATCTCACTCCAAAAGTGGAGATCACTGTACTGTAATAATCATCGTAATGGATACCTGAATGCCCATGGATAGCTCACTATTGTCGTACATGGGAAGCCACTATTTGTGTGGATGTGATGTTCTCTAAGTAGCATACCTATAGTAGCATGTAGTGTACCATGTTTTTAATCTCTCGAAACACAAACCACTTGATGTCATAATACACATGTGCCAGAATGAATCAGCCCCAAACATATACTGTCTAATGCTTTGCCATGCCTCATATCAAGTGTACTATTCTACCCTCCACATGTGTTGCTCACCCATTTGGAAACATGGCGAATGCTACTATGTGCATCATGATCTACCTCACCACAGTGCTCATGAATATAGTAGCATCGATATATCTATTCACCTGGCTACCCTGTTATCATGCAAGGGATGCTCTAAGCAGTACTCCATATCTGCCCACTACTCCATGAAGAAATGTCGCCTCTGTATTCGTACATTCCCTCCTCGAATAGGAACTTGGAGAATGTTGTGGAAATCCTCCAATGTGATCGTCATCTCTCATGTGGATAGGTGAAATGTGTAGGTATTTGCATTCCACCTCTCACACAGCACCATCAAAACCACATTGTGATATCTCATCGGTGGCATAAGATAGTCCTAGTGGATCCCCATTTCCTGTAGATCCTCCATCTCTGTTGCTGACAGGTCTAGTGCCAGGTCTCTGAGGAAACTCAGTTGTCTCCCGCCTAACCGTTGTCAAGACTGTGTCGGTACTTGTGCAAAAATTCACAATTTGTTGTCTAAAGTGTGGAAATTTTGTTCTAGTGTGATTTTTCTAGAGCCTTGGACACTTTAGAACCCTTTCGAGAAACTTCACAAAGAAATAGGAAACTTTGCAAAGAAAAGGGAAACTTTGTGAAGAAACGAGACACTTTGCGAAGAAAAGGGACACTTTGTGAACTTTTTTCCAAGATCCTAATATACTCTAAATAAGAATTAAATTCATCCTATAATTAAAAAATCACAAAATAACAGGTTCTAAAATCAACCAACCTCATACTGGCGGTTGTCGCTTACCACCTAGTCGCGCAAAACATCCAATCTCGCAGGACTAAAGCCACGTGTGCTTGACATGATGTCACTCTCTCCTTGTCACTATCCAACAATGAAAAATTTAAATGAGAAAATTAATTGAATTTTACTTTTTTTTCATTTTCTCTTTAACTAACTCACTTTTACACACATATGCACATTTGTACCTTTTCACTTTATTTATCTTTTAGTGTTCTTTTTCGTTAAAATCAACATTTTGGGTGGTAGTGAATTATATTTTTGATGTCGTTTGTTGTGTTAAGATCATTTTTCCACACCCTACATCCTCACTCACCTATCTCTATGAGGCATGGTACTTGGAAATACCCTTTGATATGCATGCCCTTATTCAACGTAGTTAGATGGCTACCTTGATTCCACCTTTGTAAAGCAAGTGGAATCAATAGGGGGCATACATATACCCTCAAATTTGATCAATAGGGATTAGATAAGAGGATTTATAGGAATTCTAATGAATTTATGTTGTAGCATATGGTTTCTAACATTGTGGTTTTGCAAATAACTACATTGGGGGCTTCATTCTCCCACCTTTTTAAAGAGTATCCTTTTATAAAAATGAAAGTGCAAGGTTTGTTTTAGAGTCCTTTAGCTTACATATGCACATAGATTCATATGGATGCTAAAGTGGGGGCTAAATTTTTCACCATAGATTTTATACCTTTGAATAAAAGGACAATTTTGTGCCCATTTTGGTCTCATTTTAAGTCCTATCTCACAAATTTTCACCCTAAAACAACATTTATAGGCCCCTAAGGTTGTTAATTTTAAATTAGAGGTCTGATACACCCAAGGGATATTTAATCCTTGAAAAAACACCTCAAAACTCTTTAAAAATCATAGCTCTCACTTAGAAATCCCTTAGTGGGACTAGGTCGCCCAAGTTGGCGACCTAGTCCTTTTTGTGGATTTTTCAAGTTTTAAGCGGGAAAATCAATAATTAACCAAAAATTCCAGATGGGTGTTATCTTCTTAAGTTAAAATATCTGAAAATTAGGTCATTTTTCGATTCTTCTAGCTCATTTTTCACTATCTCTTGCTCATCTTTCACACTCAACTCCAAAAATCAAATGCTAAACATCTTCCTCAAGAATATTCATCTCACATACAATAAAAGTTGAAGATTTTAGACAACAAACTAGGAATTTTGCAGGTCTTGGAAGCTCGCTTTACATTCAAGAACACACATTGACAAGGTTGAAGATAGATGCCTATGGAGATCGATGGAGAAATCTAGCTTGAGGAGGTGCAACTAGCCACCAAATCATTCCTAAAGACTAATTTCAAAGTGCCCCCATATTCTACCTTCAACCCACTTGCAGATTTGATGTTTGCATCCCATTTTGATTCCTTGTTGTTTTCATTTGCAATGTTGTAGGATTTATAGGTTTTAGAGTCTTGCATCATTTCAAATTTGTTTCATACATCTTATTCTAGCACAATAGAATAGGGTTTTTCTTTTTCAGGTTTTCCTAGTTCTAGACACACTTAGAGCTAGGGTTTATGCAGATTTCCATTTCATTTCAATTTTGAATACCAACTAGGGGTTTCACCAAGGAAAACCCCACACTAGAAACCCAAATATATTATGTTTTGTAGGTTATTTTGTAGGTTTTGGATAGGATTCTCGTGGAGAAGCAAAACATAAACCTAAGGCCCCTGAGTCCATTTTCAGTTTACCAAAAAAGTAGAAAGGGAGTAGGTCACCCATAATGGCAACCTAGTCCCATTGAGGCTTTCCAACCCTAATTTTTTTTTATTCGGGGACCCTTTTGGAAAAAATGACTCCTAGAGTAGATTTCCAGAAAAGGGACTAGGTCAACCCATTGGGCATGTGTCCTAGGAAGCTCAAAAACATGGTTTTCCTATTTTCAAGTGACTTCCACAATTCCTATTCCGACCCTCTTCATTTTCCAAGTGCACTTCTCTATTTTGTTAGATTAGTTTACTCTTATTGCTTGCATTTATATATATTACATCATGTTTTTTCCAGTAGCATAAGTTAGATTAGTTTAGGTTAAGTAGTTACATTTCTATAACATATTTCATTACATTTGTACGTGCATCACACACCCCTTTAGGGTTCCAATCCCTAAAACCCCCTTTTAACCAAATCGCAAAATAAAAGTACCCCTAGAGATGAAAGAAAACCCTCTTCATTCTAGGTGAAACCCTAGGATGTTGTAGAGAATCCACTCTTTTATCTCCACACAAAGCAACCAAACCTTCCATATTTTTTCATTCAACTTGGAATATATTTCCACTTGTGGCATATGAGTCCCAATCTACCTATTTTTAAACTTTATCTATAGATCATGATTCAATAGTTCTAGATTCTAGTTTTGGCCCAACACCCTAAAGTGGGACTAAATCACCCCTGTTAGAGTAAAGTAATTAATTAACTTTACTCTCCTCTTAAGATTTCTCCTTGCACACATATTAGTCATTTAATAATTAATATTAATTATTAAATGCACTCTCCTTCAGGATTAGGTTTTCCTTTTAGGTTTTGATCTCCTTTTATAAGGATTGATCTCTTGTATTTCTTTTATGCTCTATTTCATTTTTCTGGAATACATCTTGCACTTTGTGAGAGCCAAACCCTTGTCTTGATCTCTCTCTTTCTCTATGACAAGTATTTTGTATGCAGGTATTGATCGGGTTCTGTGGATTTTTATTTCTCAAATCCTACATGGTATCAGAGCCAGATCTGCTGCAACTTGTTCAGTTTTTGAAAGGTTTAGAGATCTAGGTTTGGTTGCATCAGATTTGTGTTTATTTTCTAGTTTTTATTTGGAATAGGGGGTTTATTTTTTTGGTGCACTTTGAGCTCAAACTAACCTCACCGTTGAGCTCACAGCATCCAAAAACCCCTATTTTGATATAAAATTCATCAAATTTGGCTTCACGGTGTTAGATCTACGAGGGTTTGATGTTTTTTGAGGGTTCCTGATCCAGAGCGTACCTGCACTTTTGGAACAATTTCAACCCAAACGGACCTCACCATCGCATTCAGAGCACCCAAAAACCCCTAAATCGACTGTCAAATTGTCGAAATTGGACACAGTGACTCCGGGAGGCAATTTTTTTCATTTCTGGGTCGTACGGCCTGGTAGGCATGCAATCCGAGATTTTTTTTTTTTAAAATCAGAGTTATGGGCACCACCGTCAGTTAACCGCTAGCGGTTAATGCTAGCGGTTAATGCTAGCGGTTAATGCTAGCGGTTAGCCTAACCACCAGGCTTAACCCTCAAACTTTTTTGGAGCAGTTTTGGTATTTTGGCCATAACTTTTGCATACGAACTCGGTTTTTCGAAAACAAAATATCGTCGGAAAGCTAGTTTTGACGCCGTTCTAGTGGTACTAGTTATTTCTTCTGATTTTTCCATTTTGCAGTTGTTTTTTCTAGTTAAATTCAGAACTTGAGTTTTTCACTCCCGGGGGTGTATCTTTTGCGTCCGTGCTCTGTTTTGCACAAACGAATAGGCGTTGGAAAGGTATTACAGATTTCTTTCCAGATCTATATTTTATTTGATCAAATAACTTACCAGGTATATTTAATTCAGCCTTGTGTGTTTTTACACTTTGCGTAATTACTTGGACATTCTGGCACCTACATGGGATCTGTTTGTGTGGGATGGATTATGTTGATATGACTTATTATGGTTGAGAGTTTCAATTTTTGATATTTTTATTTGAGTGAGTATAATGGGTTTTTCTAGTCACCCTTCAGTTGTATTTCTGGATAAGGATAATTATGAGTCATGGGCAAAGGGCATACTTACACATTGTAAGTGGCTCAATATTTTGCCTTATTTATATGATCTCATACCTACACCAGACACATCAAGGGGTTTATCAGCATGGGTTATTATTCGAGATCATATTGTAGGGGTTATTGGTTGTAGTGTTGATTTTGACACTTTGTGTGCTTTATCCGACATTCGCTGTCCTCACACACTTTGGCAACATCTTTGGGAGATTTTTGGAGACCCTAATATCTCTCCATTCCCAAAGAATGCCACTGCAGATTGTCTCATCCCTCTTGCAGATGTAGATTTCATACCCTATGATAATTGTACTTTAGAGGAGCTTGAGTATCTTACAGGTCTTGCATGTGCTGATGGTTCAGAGACTTGTATTCATGTTCCCACTCTTCAGACTGAGACTTCATCAGCATCTCCTATTGTTCTTGATTCAGTGCAGCAAGGCATCATTCACCTTCTAGACATAGCTACTTTGGACTCTTATCTTGCAGACATATCCTTCTTGTTTGTTGAGTCCTATATTGCAGATTTGGAGGATTATTTTGAGGATATTCATCTCGTCTACCTTGACAGTCAGGTTACTACTGTACGCCCACCATTATCAGTGCATTCATAGTTTGCATTTCAGGATTCTCCACATCAGTTTGGATTTGACATCATTTGTTTCAATTCAGACAGAGAGTTTCTTTAGCATCCTATCATGGCACACATCTTGAGATAGATTGGTTCATCACTCTTCACAGGGTTTCTTCGACATCGTCCTTTGGATCCGTTTCTTCCCAAAGGGGAGGAATATCATCTACCGCTTCAGGATCTCTTTTTGGATTCTACATCAGGCATCTACCATTGTGACAGAAGTTTCTTCATTGTGGGGGGGCCTTCTTCTCTCTTTCTATCTCCCCTATGGAGACCATTGTATATGTACTTATATGATAGAAGTTGTCTATGGGGGGTATCATGTAATCCACCTCCTATCCTTCTTTCATTAGTACATCACATTCCTTTCTTTGCATTCTATTTTGGGGAGGAGTTTTGTTCCCATTGGGTTTTCTCCTTTACCCCATTTCATTTAGTTTGCATTGCTTTTGTACATGGGTACTTGATCAGGTCTAGTTGCCGGGACCCAATTTTACTTTCATGCATTGTAGTTACTTTTGCTTTCTTGCACTAGTTTGTAGCTGCACTCTTGCTCATCTTAAGGGGGGGTGTTAGAGTAAAGTAATTAATTAACTTTACTCTCCTCTTAAGATTTCACCTTGCACACATATTAGTCATTTAATAATTAATATTAATTATTAAATGCACTCTCCTTTAGGATTAGGTTTTCCTTTTAGGTTTTGATCTCCTTTTATAAGGATTGATCTCTTGTATTTCTTTTATGCTCTATTTCATTTTTCTGGAATACATCTTGCACATTGTGAGAGCCAAACCCTTGTCTTGATCTCTCTCTTTCTCCGTGACAAGTATTTTGCATGCAGGTATTGATCGGGTTCTGTGGATTTGTATTTCTCAAATCCTACAACCCCTACTAGCATATGATTCCCAATGTGCATCAAAAAATAGTATTTCTAGGATTTCAAACTCTCATTCAAGCCTCTATTGTTTCTAGGTGCACCTCTGTACTTTTCCGATTTTATCCTAATTTTAATTCATTTCTAGGTAATTTATTCAAGTTTTACATATATTTTACATTCTTAGTCTTTCCAAGGCTTATCTTGGTGGTGAACCCTCTTATTTTTTAAAATTTCACCCTAGGACATCCTATTGTAGATATCTTTCCCTCATTCCATCCTTGGACTGATATCTCAAGGGTTTCCTTGAGTGAAACTTATAGAAATTTGATTATCCTATCTCCCAAAAGATTAGAGATATACCCCATTTTTCTAGGTTTCATTTTGATGAACGTTGCCTTTAGAACACCTTATTTCTTATTTGGATTGCATCATAGTTCTAGATCTACCTTGCATTAAATTTCCATTAGGTCTTGCATTATTTAACTTGTATCCCAGGTTTATAAACCTTGCATTAGTGAGACTGTATACAGGTTACATTTTTCCATCTTGCATCAAATTCACTTAAAATTTGTAATTACGCTTAGTCTAAATATAACTCAAATAAAAAAACCATAACATTCACTTAGAATTTTCTGAAATTTGTGCAAAATCCCTAATATGGGACTCATATGCCCCTCTAGGTGATTTAGTCCCACTACAGGCAGCTTTTCCTAGTTTCTAGGTATTCTATGTTTATTGTTTATTATTATTTGAATCCCTGAAAAATCCCTAACTAGGACTCATATACCGTTCCGGGTGATTTAGTTTCATGTTAGATCTTAAACTAAATTTTAAAGCATTGAAATCCTTGTTTCTATGTTTATATTTCTTGTTATTACATTTATGTTTCAATTTGCAGAGTTTTTGTTATATTGATTTCATTACATCTAGCTAAATTTCATTTGAATCAAAATTAGAGAATACCATTTATCTTGTGTTGATAACATCTTAAATTTCAGTGGTTGTCCCTTGCATGAGCTTTACAACTTGGTGGCTTATTTCTAATACTATAATGAGATTAAGTTTGAGACTTATACCATCTCACAATAGAAAAATCATTGTGGATCATGGGTTATCTTTCTCTTTCACTACTATTGTAGAGACTAGTTCACTAGGTATGGACCATACCCTTAACAACTTTTTTCCTTAAATTAGTGTGACAAGTGTTGAAACAAGGTTTGCTAGCATTCCATAAGAAAATATAATCCAAATTCATGAAGAATTAGAAAAACTACAACAACAAATGAGTACTTCAAAAATTTCACCCAGTAGTATCCCTAGTATAGATAACTACATTGCATGATTGTGAACTGTAGATTTTGGGGGAAAGAGTCTCTCTTGCACTTCTAGTGTTTTTCACCTTAAAGGAGAGAGATTTTCAACCAAAAACTTGGGGGTTGATTCAAGATTAATGCTAATCGAATTTAAATATGCTTAAATGAAATGTCCTAAATGCAATAATCTGATAAAAGAGATTGAATACTAATGCAAAACTAATGAAAGGAAAGATGTTTGAAAACACATTGTGATATGAAAAATGACCTAAGAATGCAAAGAAACAATAACATAAATCAAAAGTACTAGAGAGGTGCACTTGGAAACTGAAACTTTATGTAGAGAGCTTTTGGAATCCTATATAATTTTTTGTTGAAGCCAATTGGGGCATTTATGCCAAGCTAGGTGACTTAGTCCTGTTTTGAGGAGATTTTTCCAAAATAGGTTCTAGGAAACTGGGTATCCAAAATTGTAGAAAATACTTTTTAGGCACAACAATGGGACTAATTCACCATTGATGGCCGCTTAATCCACCTCCATCTTTCGGTCTATATTTCAGCTCTTGATAGAAATCAGGATCTGAATTTGCATACTTTGAATTTTGGGTGATCTCCAAGCTTCTTTTAGGGTTTTGTTGTCTTTCAATGATGTTCACAACTTTTAACACCTTTCTCTTTGAAAAATATACATACAATACCTACAAACCACACATGCAAAGAGGGAAAACGGGTTAAGGGTTAGAGAATAGGGGTTTGGCTAAGTCAAACCCCAATTTGGTAATCAAACCCTTGAAAATGAAATGAAATGGAAAGAGAATGATGAATGACCAACATGCAATGCTAAAACTCATAAAACCCTTAATGTAGAAATCTGAAGATATGTAAGTAGATGCTCCAATGGATGAATTCTTGATAATGCCTAAAATGCTTGATAATTGCTTGAATGCTTACATGCTTGAGGAATGAATTGCTGGGGGGCTGAAAATGAGAGTAAAACCCTTTATTTATACATGATTGTGCCCTAATTCCCAAAAATACCTCATCACAAGTTGACCTTAAGGTCTAGAGAACAAGATCCCATTTGACTTATAAAATAAGTTTGATTTTTAAGCCTAATGGGACTAAGTCACCCTAGGTGGTGGCTTGGTCCCACTAGGGAAATTTTACTGGGTATCAAAAATTAAAGTTAATTTAATGATGTTTAACAGGATTATTCTCCGAAACATACTTAATTAAGGCATGTAAGTTCCTAAAGGATCCATTTAAACATAATAAAGGCTCAAGTTATTAATGAAAATCCTAGAAAAGTGTGAGAGTTTGTTACAGCTCCTTACAACACTTTGAAATAAGGCTTGGTAAGTGATAAAAAAGAGGTTATTTAGATGAAATACATTGGAAAGGTCCTAGAAAAGTGTGAAAGTGTGTTACAACACTTAACACAATTTTACAAGACATCATAAGGTTTTTATTGATTTACAAGAGTTCAAGACCTAATTTGAATTTGTTGTCCACATTACAACATTAAATCTAGGAGAAATCAGCCCAAAATCAATGGGAAAGGCTAAAATGAGCATGAAAATTTTGAAGGATACATTTTTCTAAATTACATTTAGCCCCCACTTTAGTGAGAGGATTAACTTTTTTCAAACTCGCACAAATTTAGCCAAAAATGCACATCAAGAAGGATCCCAAATGTACTCATGTTGGCAAGATGAGATGACAATCAAGAAGGATGATCAAGCCCCCATGATCAAGATCCCATGGAAAACCAAACATTAGCTCAAAGGAATAGACAAGAAAGTGATGTGAAAGAATGAAAGGAAAGTGTAAGTCATATCAACCTTTGATCATTTTTCTAGCTCGTTGTGGATCAGATCTAGGCTATTTTTCTAGAAGAAATATACTCACTCTAAGGTGACATAAATTATGGCTATTCGTCAGGTGAGAAACATACACTCATGGCTAGTATGCACTCACACATACGTAGGTGGCTATGCAAAAATTTGTGCCACATAATGGGCTTCCCACTCAACCAAACCAAAGTTATACCTCCTGATAACTTTAATAAGGTGCAACAAAAGAAAATTACTTTTTGAGCTTCATGAGGCAAGAAAAAAATTGTATTCTTCAAGCTCATGAACAAAAAATATGGCAGCATGGGCATGCAAGTTGTGTTATGCAAGGTGTCAATTTAACAAATGAAAAATGCAACATGTTAAATAATGTTTAAAGGATTCTTTCATAGTTCAAGCGAGATCTTTAACTTAGGGAACAGTGTTCCTAATGTCTCCAAGAGAGGACCAATTAAAGGATAGAAAATTCACAACTTAGGGGATGTATTCTATCACATCAAACCACCAAGAGGAATGTAATAGGCTAAGATAGATCACACTCATGAAGGACATTGCATTCAATGTCATCCACAAAGCAAAAAATGCATCATATGAAGTAAGGAGGTTGCACCAAGAACCATGAAAAAGGAAAAATGAAAAATAATAATTTTAATGTATTCCCCCACTTTAAAGGAATTTCTAAACACCATACTGTGAGAAATTAATTTAAAATATAAAAATGAAAATTGCAAAAATAAAGAGAGACATGAGAGCCAGCTTGGAAATCCCCTTTGCCAAGTCAAATGTTTCCAAGTGAAGTTGTGTCATGCAAAGTAATAGAAAGAGAAAGGAAAAGGGAAGGGGTTTCCCCCAAAATAAAAACACCAAACATATAAGGGATATATGGATTTGGGGTCAGTATGTTCGTTGCTTCAATTTTTTTAGAAAGCTCAGAACAATCATCATCCCCCAAATACACATAGAATTGGAATAATGACACAAAGAAAGAAAAAACAAAGAAAAGGAAAGATTATTTTGGGTCAACATGGAAGAGACATAGGGTGTCTCGATGCTTTGCATCATCCCCAAAAGTAAGACAAAAGCCAAAAGAGAAATGGAAATGGAAAAGGAAAAAGAAAAAGAAAAGAAAAGAAAAAAATATTTTGGGACAACATGAAAAAGAGATGGAAAGTCCCAATGCCTTGCATCATCCCCAAAAGGAAAACACAAGAAAAATGAAAAGTCAAAGAAAAAGGAAAAAGGAGGAAATATTTTGGGTCAACATGAATGAGACATTTCATTCTCATTGCCTTTTGTCATCCCCAAAAGGAAGGTAAAACAAAAGAGAAAAGAGAAAAAGAGAAAGAAATACATGACATATAGAAGAATGTAGATACAAATAGAGTAATGTTACACCAAGAGAGATAAATTAAACAAACTAGTATGAGAGAACACATTATGCACATGCAAACACACAAAATAAAATGCAAAATTCTAGTAATGAAAATGCAAGTCATCCGTCGAGAAAGTCATCTTCCTCCCAATCTTATTCAGTGTATAGTGACAGTGGGAGACTAGCTATAGGGATAGTGGCAATCGTAGGACTAGTATCAAATTCAATACTCATCCTAGGAGAGTTATCATGCAATCTCATAGAAGAGGAAAATAATGTGTTCAAATAAGTATGCACCTCTTCATTATCATCCAGATTAATTACAATAGGAGGATGAATGATAATGTATGTTAAAGAATGTAACTTTGGTTGTGATTTTTGTATAGGATCAGTTTTTTTTGGTTGACAAGGAGGATCATCATGTATTGCTTCTCTGAAGTGTGGTTTATGATTTTCTTGACTTTCTTTTTCATGTAACTTGTGAGCAAGGGAACAACATCTATGCCTACACTCCCTAGATCCTTTGTTTCATTTTATTTTGTTGTTGAGTTGGGTTTGTGAGGGAATGGGTTGATCAACCATAGGTTTCTTTTCTTCCCTAAGGGGGGAACAAAAGGAGCCATGGAAGGATGTTCATCTAGTTTCTCCTTTTCTTTGTAAACTTGTTTTATTTGAGGAGGCATGACAAGGTTACTCTCACAGTCTCGCGGTTGCTTGGATGATGTCGAGGAAGTGTCAGGTGTTGGTTGAGCTTGGTTGTGTGATTAATTTTTAGGTTGAAGCATGATTTCATCTAGGATAGGAATATTTGAAGTGGATGGAAACATGTTGCGGAGAGTGAATTCAGCTATTTTATTTGCTTTAATTTTTTGGTAAGCAATGAAGAAGAAATATTTTCAAGGCATTCTAGGTTCCATGGGTTTGGACCAAAAGGCTTCTAAGGAAAATTTTCCTTTGGAAGAAAAGGGGTTGATGATGTTATGGTGGACAATGAATATGTCATTATCAAATGGAAACTTTAAGCATTTGTGAATAACTTAAGGGATAGCTTTCATTAAGTAAAGTCATGGATGGCCTAGTCTCAAATGAAACTGGTCCGACTGTGGCATGATGGAGAATGTGAAATCGAATATTCTTGGTAGTATTTGTAATGGAAGGATGATTGATTCTATCATAGGGAAATAAAAACCATTGTGTGTTTTGATCCATGCTTTTTGGTTTATCATAGTCATTTTGATAAAGATCGTGTAATACCAAAAATTCCTCAGAGATCACATTCTCTCCATATGTGAGATCTATTAATATCGCATTAGTGGGCTTTTCACAGATACGGCCAACTATGTAAAGGGGACCATCGAGGAGATTTTTTTAGTATGTCCTAAGAGGAGGAGGTAATATCAAGAGATTTCTTAGGTTGGGCCTTATAAGGGACAATGTCCATCGCACCTACCATTTCATCTAGAGGATTAACATGGGTCACATGTGGGATAGGATAACAATGTTCATCATTTTTAGAAACATTCATCACATCATTCTTTGTAGTCTCACAAGCTTTGACAAATTAAATATTATTTTTGGGCATTGGATCAATGAAAATTTGCAAGTTTTGATTCAGAGGGGCAACAGACTTATTTCCTTGATCATTAACACCTACAATGAATAGACAACTAGAATCAATGAGGTCTTGCACAGGATTTTTAAGATGCTTGCATTGTTTTATGTCATGACCATTTTTTCTATGAAAATGGAAATAAGTATTGGATTTAAAGTTTGGGGGTAATGACATAGTAGGATCAACTTCTTTGATGGCAGGTAAGGTAATCATTTGTTGTTGTAAAATTTGAGACATTGTGTTATGAAGGGTTTTTTGTAAAGGTGTGAAGTGTCTTTCCAGATCTCCATAGCTAAAAGGCACCACGGTTTAAAAAAAATCTACTTGGTTGTTGGTAGTTTGAGTTGGTTGTTGAGAGAGGTTAAATTGTAAGAACCCTTTGGTTTTATTTCTAAATGGTTGGGAATTGTTTTGGTTGGAATTTTCAGATTTCTCAATTTGACTAGAAGTTGACCTTGTATCTCGACTACTAATCGAATTATGAAAATCACAAAGGGTCATGAGTAAATGCATAAAAGAGGGGAATTTAATCATTGTGATTTTTTCTTGAATTTGTGTTTGTAATTTATCTATAAACATATTTTGAGGATGTGGGTTAGGGATCTTGACATCAATTTGGGAATAAAGCGAATGATATCAAGAGATAAAATCATTTATCTTTTCATCATTATTTCTCTTTAATCACATCCAATCAGCTAAGGTCTTCTTGGGAGTCATATGCACTTTGAAATGATTTCTAAATGCATCGACAAGTTCATTAAATGAAAGAATTGAATTTTTTGGTAAAGAAAAAAAAAATTCCAGGGTAGTGTCCTTTAAAGTCTTAAGAAACAATTTTCTTAATAGTTTATCATCAAAGACAAAGTCACTTCATAAATCCATGTAGGTATTAACATGATTAGAAGGATCTCCCTTCCCTCCATATTTCTCAAATATAGGCATCTTTATTCCTTGTGGTATTGGTATTTATAATATTTCCAAGGATAATGGGTTTTTGTGAACATAATATGTGGGTGGGCCATTATAATTTTGGTTGATGGTAGATAGCTTTGTAGAAGTTGAGAAAATACAACTTCACAAAACCCCGAAGATCACTTGCATGCAAATAACCTGTCACAAAAGAAGAGTTGGAGACAAACAAGCAAGGGTTCTCTAAAAACTGAAAATGTATATATCAGAGAGAATGAGAGAATGAATTGATGTGATAATACAATGAGATCAATCCTTATAAAAGGAGATTGAGAAACCCTAAAGAAACCCTAATAGGAAAAATCCTAAAAGAAGTCCTAAAAGGAAAATATTTAATAATTAATATAATTATTAAATATCACTTTATGCAAACTAAAGTGAAATCTTAGGAAGGGAATAAAGGTAACTTAATCAACATAATTAAGTTAAAACCTCTACTCTAACACCCCCCCTTAAGATGAGCAAGAGTGCAGCTACAAACATGTTCAAAAAAGCAAAGGTAACTACAATGCAATAAGGCAAACATGGGTCTCGACAACTAGGCTAGATCAGGTACCCAAATACAACCAAATCTCTGTAAAGTGGAGAAATAGGGAAAACCTCATGGGAAAAACTCTACTCCAAAAAGAGATGCAGAAAGCCATGAAGAACATCACTAAAGTAGAAGAAGCTGCAAACAACTGTTGAAAGATGACTGCTATGGTGCTGAAGAACCTTTATTGAAGATATGATGATCAGGATCAAGAAGACAACAATCTATATGAGTGCCCCATACGACACTACTCGAATCATATGGTAAACAAAGGCAAACACCTGGAATGAAGATACAAATGGCACAAGTACCAATAGTCTAAAACACTAATCAACTAAGAATGGAAGATTCCTTCCAAGGTGAAACCAAGAAAGAATTAACACGAACAATATAATACCCCCCTATAATGCTGAACTGTGAGGCCTGACAGATCCACTGAAATGGTGTGTAACACCCTGTAGTGCATGAAGGAGAAGAAACAACATCTGAAAGTGCACAAGAAAGCACCTGAACTGAAAAAGTGGTGTGCAAAACAAAGCACACATGCATAAGGCTGGAATCATATGGATCCACTATCGTCGTGGAGGGACACTCACCAGACAAAGGTGTGATGGTAAACAAAGGCAAACTACACAACCCCCCATGGCACTTTATAAAATAGTGTGAGTACAAAATATGGCACAACCTTAGGTGCAAAATTCCCAAAAAAAACATGTACAATAGTGTGGCACTTTATCTCAGTGCACTTACATAAAAGATTGCTTACAACTGATGATCAAAATGCCCAAAAAGGACAAAATGCTAGAAATACAAGAATAACAGCCAAAAAACTAACTGTGAAATGCACCAACAGAAAAAATAAGCAACAAGAGCCACACCACTAGAAAGATGAGAAAACTAGCTTTCCGACGATATCTCGTTTTCCAAAAAATGATATTGTATGCCCAAGTTACGGCTTCTGGAAGAAAACAGGTCCAAAGGAGAAAAAGTGAGCGCTGCATTAAATTTGATGGTCATACGACCATCGCAGAAAAAATGGGGGCTGAAATTTGATAGCCAAATAGCCGTCACTGCAAAAGCATAATAGGGCTTATTTTAAGAAAAAATGTTTTTTTAATAATAAAAAAAAACAAATAAAAAAAATTACAAAGTTAATTTTAAAAAAAAAAAATTAATAAAAAAAACTAGTGGGGGCCGCCGCCTGCGGCTACAGTGTACCACCGTCAGCGGTACTATCAGACTGTCAGTCGGCATTAAAGCCACCAATGGTTGGCAGTACACTAGCCGACGTACCTAAGGGCCCGCAGGTACCTGCAGGTACCCTGTAGTAGGCCCGCAAGCCTTTAAACTGCAGAATTTAAATTTTTACTTTTTTTATTTATTTTATTTTTTTTGGTAAAAAAAACAAAACCAAAAAAATCCTTTACAAATGACTTTTTTTTTAAAGAAAATATTTCGACGAAAATTCATAAATTAAAAAAAAATTACCAGGAATTTTTTTGTGATCTGTGCGCAGACGACGTCCGTACGACCATATTTGCAAAAAAAATTTGCTCCAAAATTTGACTTTGTCCAAAATAGACGAATGCACAGTCAATTTAGGGGTTTTGGACTACTGTGGATGCAATGGCAAGGTTCGTTTGAGCTGAAAATTCTTTGAAACTATAAGTATTCCTTGGATAAAAAAAACAAACCCCAAACCCTTGAAGCTCCAAAAATCTTCAAAACAAGAATAGGAAACAGCAGGTCTGGAGCTCTGATACCATGTAGAAGTTGAGAAAATACAACTTCACAAAACCCCGAAGATCACTTGCATGCAAATAACGTGTCACAAAATAAGAGATGGAGACAAACAAGCAAGGGTTCTCTGAAAACTAAAAATGTATATATCAGAGAGAATGAGAGAATGAATTGATGTGATAGTACAATGAGATCAATCCTTATAAAAGGAGATAGAGAAATCCTAAAGAAACCCTAATAGAAAAAACCCTAAAATGAAGATATTTAATAATTAATATAATTATTAAATTTCACTATATGCAAACTAAAGTGAAATCTTAAAAAGGGAATAAAGGTAACTTAATCAACATAATTAAGTTAAAACATTTACTCTAACAAGTTGTTGCATTGATGAGACAGTTTGGAAAAAGATTGTTATGAGAGGGTCAGTGTAAGTGGTATGAGGTGGAAGGTAAAGTGGTGATGTACAGAGTGTAGGTAGTGGTAGGGAAATTGAATGTAATGTCGATCAAGGTGGTATGTTAGAACAAGATAGAACATGTAATTGCACATAAGAATGAGGGATGCTAGCAGGAATAGTCGAGCAAGGAATTTCATTACTAACTTGTTCTATTATGGTGGTGATATTAGGAGTTGTATAGGTAGGTATAGAGGCTACTATTGAGGGAGAAGGAGTGTGAGTTCCTCCTTGGCTAACTATAGTGTTTTTTGGTTGAGAGGTACTAGACATGGAAGGAACATTTTTTTGATATATCTCAACTATTTTTTTCACAACGTCTAAGCCTTTTTCACTTTCAATCATGTGATAAGTATTTTCTATAGTTGGAATTGCACTAGCTAAATTTTTTTCAAGGCTAACTTGATTTTATAAATTTACTGAGTCCTCATGAATGTGAATGAGCTTTTCTTGTACGATACCATCAATCCTATGTTTAATATGTATGCTACCCAAATGCAAAGAGTTACTAAGGGTATTTTCCATGCCTAGTGTACTATTATCAATACTAGGAGTGGAAGTTGTAGATAACCCAAGATCTACAATGAGTGTGTTATCAAGATATGCCATGAGTCTCAAACTTCTTCTCACTAAGGTACTAGAAATAGGACACCAAACACTCATGCAAAGGTTTCTAAATGTTGGGTGGCTGCAAAATAAATGCAAACAAAGAGCACTAAAATTGAATTAATTCTAACATCTAGTAGCTTCCATCCTCTTACCTATGAATGTGTTTCACTCTAGGGAAATTGAATTAATCTATCTACGATAATTTAATTGAAATAGTTCAACATAAGATAGAAACATGGAAATGCATACTCCTTAGTAACACCGATAAGCTCCAACTTCTGAAAGCTTCTATTCAAAGTACATTTTTGTATCTATTCTCTCTTTTTAGTATCCCTAAATCTATGAAATATAGACAAGAGAAAATTAAAATAATATTCTTATGTATCTAGGGATATTTTTTATTCTCACTATAGTGTATAAAAACATATCCCTCTAAATTTTCACAGTTGTTTGGGCCCTCCTTGCTAAAATTGGGCTTCTTTATGCCTTATTTGGCCTTATTTTGCATCCACAAGCTTTAATTAATGCATATTTCCAAGGACAATCTGGACAAACATCAATTGACTAGTCAAAATTTAATTACTTTAGTTTGTATGGCCCAAATTTAGTGATTTGGGACTCATACGCCACATTGAGCATATGGGTCCCATCTAAGTTTTGGGACCTAGATCTAAATTTTGCATTAAACTAATGATTTATTGAAAAATGTGTCCCAAGCTTACCCTAATGGGACTCACAATCCCCTATTGGAATATGAGTCCCACTTAGCTTAGACCTAATTTAAATTTAAATTATTGATAGGTTTTTATTCTCCTAGATCTGATGTCAGCTTGTAGTGTTGTAATTTTGGGAAATTTGGCATAAACAAGTATAAAAACAAGGTTATTCCATGTATTTTCTCCTAGCAATTTTAAATGGTCTTATGAGAATTCAAGTGAGAGAATTATAGCATTCAAGAGAATTCAAGAGTTATTATTGAGCATTTTGAAGCATTATTCAAGTATCAAAGATTATGTCAAATTCATCACGCATCATGTTTGTTCTTGAACTCAAATTTGTGATGTAGGGTTTTATGATTCAAGTAAGCATTCAAGTCAAGATCCATAAAATTCAAGATCCACATTCATGCTAGCCATTATATACAATATTGAAGCTTTTTTTTAAGGGTTTGCTGAGTTGCAACATTGCATATTTTTTCATTCATAATTCCTTCATTACATTTCTATTAATTTCAAGGTTTGATTACAAAAATGTGGTTTGACCAACACAAACCCCAATCCACTTACAAAAAAATATTTTTCCCTATCTTTGATATGTGATTCACAAAATTAGGTTGAAGATCCATTAAAGAGAATTATTGAAGAAAAGCTGTCAAGGTTGCAAAGTTGTCAAGGTTGTCACCTTACTTGCAAGATCACAAAAAGTCACTTGTAGACTAGAATTCAATGATTCAAAACCATATATTTGGTAGGAGGGTTCAAGCTAAATGAAAGCATTAGAGGATATCAATTTTTTGAAGAAAACCTAACACTTGGACTAAATTTCCACTTGTTTCATATGAGTCCCAGTATACCTATTTTTAGACTATTTTTATAGATCTTGATTCAATAGTTCCAGGTTCTAGCTTTACCTTGACACCCTAAAGTGGGACTAAATCACCCCTACTAGCATATGGGTTATTGTGTAAATCAAAAAATAGTATTTCCAGGTTTCTAGGTGCACCTCTGTACTTTTCCAATTTGTTGTCTTGATTTGAATTCATTTTTGGGTTATTTTTTCAAGTTTTGAATATATTTTACATTCTTAGTCTTCCAAGCCCTATCTTGGTGGTGAACCCTCTTATTTTCATAAATCACACCCTATGATATCCTATTGTAGATCTATTTCCCTCATTCCATCCTTTGATTGATATCTCTAGGTTTTCCTTCAGTGAAACTTATAGAAAATTGGTTATCCTATCTCTCAAAATATTAGATATATACCCCAGTTTCTAGGTTTCATTTTGATGAACCTCCGCTTTAGAACACCTTATTTCTGATTTGGAGTGCATCATATTTCTAGATCTATCTTGCATTAACTTAGCATTAGGTCTTACATTATTTAATTTGCATCCAAGGTTTCTATATCTTGCATTAGTGAAATTGTATATAGGTTACATTTTTGCATCTTGCATCATTCAAATTCACTTAAAGTATATAATTACACTTAGTATAAACATGATTCAAACCAAAAAACATAAAATTCACTCACAATTTTATTAAATTTATGAAAAAACCTTAATTTGGGACTCATACTCCCCTCTCGATGATTTAGTCCTAGTACAAATAGCTTTTTATGATTTCAGTTTGAAGATTTTATGTTACATTAATTTCATTGCATCTAGCTTCATTTCATCTAAATCAGAATTAGAGAATAGCATTTATCTTATGTTGATAGCATCTTATATTTCATTGATTTTCCCTTGCACGATCTTTACAAACTAGTGGCCTTTTCCTAATAATATAGTGAGATGAGGTTTGAGAGTCATGTCATCTCATGATAATGCAATCATCATGGATCATGGGTTATCTAAGTCTTTCACTACTAGTGTTGACTAGTTCACTAGGTATGGACCATACCCTTGACAAATATTTGCCTTAAAGTAGTGTGACACATGTTGAAACAAGGGTTACTAGCATTCCATAAGAAAATATATTCCAAATTCATGAAGACTTAGCAAACCTATAACAACTAACTACTAAAAATATTTCAACCTCTTTTATCCCTATTATGGATAACTACATTGCATGATTGTAAACCGTATATTTTGAGGGAAAGAGTACTCTCTTACACATCTAGGGTTTTAACCTAAAAGGAGAGAGATTTTCCACCAAAACCTTGGGGGTTCATTCAAGAATTAATGATAATGGGATTGAAATATGCATAAATGAAATGTCTTAAATGCAATAAGTTGATAAAAGAGATTGAATACTAATGCAAAACTAATGAAAGGGAAGATGTTTGAAAACACGTTGTGATTTGAAAAATGACCTTAGAATGCAAACAAACAATAACATAAATGAAAAGTACTAGAGATGTGCACTTGGAAATTGAAACTTCATGCAGAGAGGTTCTAGAATCCTACAGAAAGTGTTGTTGAAGCCAACTGGGACACAAGTACTAGGGAGATGCACTTGGAAATTGAAACTTCATGCAGAGAGGTTCTAGAATCCTACAGAAAGTGTTGTTGAAGCCAACTGGGACTCTTATGCCATGATGGACGACTTAGTCCTGTTTCAGGGAGATTCTTCCATAACAAGTTTCAAGAAACTAGGTGTCCAAAACTATAGAAAACACTTTTCAAGCCCAACAGTGGGACTAATTCGTCACTGATGGAAACTTAGTCCACCTTCAACTTTTGGGAATCTCGAAGATGCAATCTATAGATTTTGGCCTATATTTTAGCTCTTCACAAAAATCTAGATTTGAATATGCAAAATTTTACTTGTGGGTGATCTACAAGCTTCTTTTAGGGTTTTGTTAACTTTGAATTATGTTGAAACCTTTTAACACCTTTCTCTTTGAAAAATCTACATACAATACCTACAAAACACACATGCAAAGAGTGAAAAAAGGTTAAGGTTTAGAGAATAGGGATTTTCCTATGTCAAACCCTAGTTTGGTAATCAATACCTTGAAAATGAAATGAAATGGAAAGAGAATGATGAATGAACAACATGAAATGATACAACTCACCAAAAACTCAATGTAGAAATCTGAAGATATGCAAGTAGATGCTCCAATGGATGAATGCTTGATAATGCCTAAAATGCTTGATAATTGCTTGAATGCTTGGACGCTTGAAGAATGAATTTTTGGGCAGGGATGACCATGAGAGGAAAACCCTTTATTTATACATGATTGTGCCCTAATTCCTGAAAATAGCTCATCACAGGCTGACGGTAAGGTCTAGAAAATAATATCCTGCTAGAAATATAAAATAATTTTGATTTTTAAGACAAATGGGATTAAGTTTCCCCAGGTAGTGACTTGGTCCCACAAGGGAAATTTTACTAGGTGTCAAAAATTAAAGTGAATTTAATGATGTTTAACAAGATTAACATCCAAAGCATACGTATGTAAGGCCTGTAAGTGCATAAAGGGGTCATTTAAAAATAAGAAAGGGTCAAGTTATTAATGAAAAGCCTAGAAAAGTGTGAGATTTTGTTACAAATCCTTACAAAACTTTGAAATAAGGCTTGTTAAGTGATAAAATGAGGTTATTTATATGAGATACATTATAAAGGTCCTAGAAAAGTGTGAAAGTTTGTTACAACACTTCACAACACTTTTTCAAGACATCACAAGGTTTTTATTGATTTACAAGAGTTCAATACCTAATGTGAATGTGTTGGCCATATTACAACATTAAATCTAGGAAAAATCAGGATATAATCCATAGGAAAGACCAAAATGAGCATGAAATGTCCAAGAATACATTTTTCTGCGTTACATTTACCCCCCACTTTAGTTCGAGAATGAACTTGCTTCAAACAGACACTAAAGTAGCCAAACATGCACATCAAGAAGGATCCCAAATATAATCATGCTGGAACGATAAGATGAAAATCAAGAGAGTCAATCAAGCCTCCAGGATCAAAATCCCATTGAAAACCAAACATTAGCACAAATGAACACACAAGAAAGTGATGTGAAAGAATGAAAGGAAAGGGAATGAAAAAGTTGGATCAACCTTTGATCATTTGTCCAACTCGTTGTGGATTAAATCTTTGCTATTTTTCTTGGAGATGTATACTCACTCTGAGGTGATGGAACTTATGGCTATTTGTTGGGTGAGAAGGCCTAAAAGGTGAGTAACATACACTCATGGCTAGTATGCACTCACACACACGCATGTGGCTATGGGGAAATTCATGCTGCTAAATGGGATTCCTGCTCAGCCATACCAAAGCTATATCTCTTGATAACTTTAATAAAATGAATTTTTGAGCTTCACGAGGCAAGAAAAACTTCATATTCTTGGAGCTCATGAACAAACGAGATGGAACCATAGGCATGCCATCTGTGTTATGCAAGGTGGCCATATATGAAATACAAAATGTAGCATGTAAAATAATTTTAAAGGATTTTTTCTTAGTTCACATTAGGTCTTTAACTTAGGGAACATTGTACCTAATGTCTCCAAGAGAGGACCGATCAAAGGATGCAAAATTCATAACTTAGGGGATGTAGTGTGTCACATCAAGCCACCAAGAGGAATGTAATATGCTAAGATAGATCACATTCATTAAGAAAATCAAATCCGATATCATCTACAAAGTGAAAACAACATTGTATGAAGTAAGGAGGCTACACCAAGGACCATGAAAAAGGAAAAATGCAAAAGAATAAGTCCAATTTATTCCCCACTTTAAAGAAATTGCTAAACACCATAATGTGATAAATTACTTTAGAGTAGAAAAATGAAAAATTTAAAAAGAAAGAAAGACATGGGATCCAACTTGGAAAGCCCCTATTCCGATTCATATGTTTCCAAGTAAAGTTACATCATGCAAAGGAAAATAAAGAGAAAGTAAAAGGGAAGGGGTTTCCCCCAAAATGGAAACACCAATCAAATAAGTGGTCTAAGGATTTGGGGTTAGTATGTTCATTGCTACAATGATTTTAGAGAGCTCGAAAATGTCATTGAATCCCCCAAATACACATAGAATTGGAAGAATGACAAAAAGAAAGCGAAAAAAGAAAAGAAAAAAGGAAAGATTATTTCTAGTCAACATGGAGGAGACTTAGGGTGTCTCAACTCTTTTCATCATCCCCAAAAGGAAGACAAAATCTAGAACAAAAAAGGAAAAGGAAAAGGAAAAGGAAAAAGAAATGAAAAGATTTTTGGTTAACATGAAAGAGACATGGAATGTATCAATTCCTTGCATCATCCCCGAAAGGAAAACACAAAAAAAAGAAAAAGGAAAAGGGGGGAAACCTTTTGGGTCAACATGAAAGAGACATTTTGTTTGCAATTCCTTGTCTCATCCACAAAATCAAGGTAGAACAAAAGTGAAAAGAGAAAAATCGAAAGAAATGCATGACATATAGAAGAATGAAGATACAAATAGAGGAATTTTATGATGAGATAGATACATAAAACAAAAAAGTATAGGATGACATGTTATGCACATGCAAACAAAAATAAGAAAATGCAAAATACTAGTAAGGAAAACAATTCAACCGTCGAGCAAGTCATCCACCTCCCAATCTTGTTCAATGTATAGTGAGGGTGAGTGACTAGCTAGACGAACAACAAAAATTGTAGGACTAGTATCAAAGTCAATATTCATCTTAGTAGAGTTGTCATGCAAGCTCAAGGAAGAGGAAATTATTTTTTTCAAATAATTATGCACCTCTTCGTCGATTTTGTAAACCTCGTCATTGTCATCTAGCTTAAATAAAAAAGGATGACGAATGATAATGTATGTTGAAGAATTTAACTCTGGTTGTGATTGTTGTATAGGATTAGTTTGTTGTGTTTGAGGAGGATAATCAACATGCATTGCTTCTATCAAGTGTAGATTATGATTTTCTTGATTTTCTTCTTCATGTAACTTGTGAGCAAGGGCACAACATCTATGCCTACACTCCCTAGATCCTCTATTTCATTTGATTTTGTTATCAAGTTGGGTTTGTGAAGGAGCAGGTTGATCAACCATAGGTTTCTTTCCTCCCCTAAGGGGAGGAACACAATGAACCAAGGAATTTTGTTCATCCACTTTCTTCTTTTCTTTGAAAACTTGTTTTATTTGACGAGGCATGATGAAGTTACTTTCACAGTCTCATGGTCACTTGAACGATTTCAAGGAAGTGTCATTTGTTGGTTGAGCTTGGTTGTGTGATTTTTGTTTAGTTTGAAGCATGGTTTCATCTAGGATAGGAATGTCTAAAGTGGATGGAGACATGTTGCAGAGCTCGACAATTTGGATAGTTTCTTTGCTTTAAATTTTTCATAAGCAATGAAGAAGAAATCTTTTTGATGCATTATGGATTCCATGAGCTCACTCCAAAAGGAAATATTCTAATGAAAATATTCCTTTGGAATACAAGGAGTTAAAGTCGCTATGGTGGAAAGTGAATATTTCATTGTTAAACATAAAATATAAGCATTTGTGAATAAATGAAGGGACAAATTTCATTGAGTGAAGTCATGGATGGCCTAGCCTCAAACAAAACTAGTCTGACTACAGGATGATGGAAAATGTGGCATCCAATGTTTTTGGTCCTATTTGTAATGGAAAGATGATTGATCCTATCATAGGGAAAGAAAAACCATTGTTTTTTTTTATCCATGTTTTTGTTTTATCATAGTCATCTTGATAAAGATCATGTAATATCAAATTTTTCTCAATGATCACATTCTCTCCATAGGCGAGATCTATTAATATCCCATTATTGGACTTTTTATAGATATGATTGGCTATGTAAAGAGAACTATCGGGGAAATTTTTTAGTATGTCCTGAGAGGAGAAAGTAATATCAAGAGATTACTTTTGTTGGCCCTTATGAGGGACAAAATCTATCACACCTACCATTTCATCCATAGGATTAACATTGGTCACATGCAAGATAGGATTAGTATGTTCATCATTTGTAGCAACATTCATCACATCATTCTTTGTAGCTTCACTAGCTATGACAAATGAAATATTATGTTTAGGCATTGGATCAGCAAAAATTTGCAAGTTTGGATTCAAAGGTGAAATAGACTTATTGACTTGATCATTAACACCTACAATGGATAGATGGTTAGAATAAATGAGGTTATATACAAGATGTTTAAGACGATTGTATTATTCCATGTCTTGTCCATTTTGTCTATGAAAATGGCAATAAGTATTGGATTTGAAGTTTGGAGGTAACGACTTAGTAAAATTAGGTGCTTTGATTGTAGGTAAGGTAATAATTTTTTGTTGTAAAATTTGAGACATTATGTTATAAAGAGTTTCTAGTAAACGTGTGAAGTGTCTTTTCAGATCTCCATAACCAAAAGGCATAGCAATTTTAATGGCTTCTACTTGGTTCTTGAGAGGGGTTAAATTTTAAGAACCCTTTGGTTTGCTTTCTAAATGGTTGGGAATTATTTTTGTTGGCATGTTTAGATTTCTCAATTTGACTAGAAGTGGACCTTATATCTTGACTACTAATCAAATTTTGATAATCAAAAAGGGCCATGCATAAATGCATGAAAGAGGGGAATTTCATCATAGTGAGTTTTTCTTGAAGTTTAGTTTGCAAGTTTTCTATAAATATCTTTTGAAGATGTGGGCTAGGGATCTTGAAATCAATTTGGGAATAAAGTGATTGATATCAAGAGATAAAATCAGTTATCTTTTCATCATTATTTTTCTTATATCACATCGAATCAGCCAAGGTATTATTGGGAGTCATATGCATTTGGAAATGATTGATAAATGCATCAAAAATTTTATTAAATGAACGAATTGAATTGTTTGCTAAAGAAGAAAACCATTCCAATGTAGTGTCCTTTAAATTCACGGCAAAAACTTTTTCTAATAGTTTATCATCAAGGACAAAGTCACTAAATAAAGTAATGTAGGCATTAACATAGTTAGAAGGATCCCCCCTCCCTTCATATTTCTCAAATCTAGGCATCTCTATTCCTTGTGGCATTGGTGTTTGCAATATTTCCAAGGAAAATGGGTTGTTGTGAACATAATATGTGGGTGGGCCATTCTAATTTTGGTTGATGGTACATATTTTTTGTTGCATGGATGAGACAGTTTGAAAAATTTATGTTATGAGAGGGTCCGAGGAAGTGGTATGAGGTGGAAGGGAAAGTGGTGATCGAGTGTAGGTAGTGGTAGGGAAAGTGAATGGAATGTTGATTGGTGGTATGGTAGAATAGGATAGAAAATGTAATGCCACATAGGAATGAGGGATGCTAGCAGGAATAGTCGAGGAAGGAATCTCATTACTAACTTGATGCATTGTGGTGGTGACATTAGGAGTTGTATAGGTGAGTATAGAGGTTACTATTGAGAGAGGAGTGTGAGGTCCTCCTTAGCTAACCACAATGTTTTCTGGTTGAGAGTTACTAGACATGGAAGGAATATGTGTTTGATATATCTCAACTATTTGTTTCAAAATTTCTAAGACTTTTTCAGTTTTTAAGCATGCGATGGACATTTTCTATAGTTGAAAATGTGGTACTTGATATGTTTTCAAGGATCACTTGATGTTGTAAGTTTACTAATTCCTCATGAGTGTGAACAAGCTTGTCTTTTGTGATACCATCAGGCCTATGTTCAATATGCATGCTAGCTACATGAAAAGAGTTACTAAGGGTATTTTTCATATCTATTGTACTATTATGAATAATAGGAGTGGAAGCTCTAGACAACCCAAGAGCTACAATGAGTGTGTTATCAAGAGATTCCATGAGTCTCTAACTTCTTCTCACTAAGGTATTAGCAATAGAACACCAAACACTCATGCAAAGGCTTATAAATTTGGGGCGGATGCAAATAAAATGCAAACAAAGAGCACTAAAATTTAATTAATACATCCAGTAACTTTCATCCCCTTACCTAGGAATTTCTTTAACCCTAGGGATATTGAATTAATCTATCTAAAATAATTTAATTGAAAAGGTTCAGTGTAAGCTAGAAACTTGGAAAGACATTCTCCTGAGTAATATTGATAAGCTCCAACTTCTAAAAGCTTCTATTCAAAGTACTTCTATATATTTATTCTCTCTTTTTAGTATCCCTAAATCTATGAAAGACAGACAAGAGAAAATTCAAAGAATATTCTTATGTATAGGGATACTATTTATTCTCACTATAGCATAGGAAAATGTATCCCTCTAAATTTTCACACTCTTTTGGGCCCTCCCTACTAAAACTGGGCTTCTTTATGCCTTATTTGGCCTTAATTAAAGCATCTTTCCAAGGATAATCTTGATAGAGATCAATTGACCAATAATAATTTAATGATTTTTGATTGTATGGCCTATATTTAGTGATTTGGGACTCATATGCCACCTTGGGCATATGGGTCCCATCTATTTTTTTGGTCCTAGATCTGAATTATGCATTAAACAAAGAGTTTCTTGAAAATTGTGTCCCAACCTTACCCTAAGAGGACTCAGAAGCCCCAACTAGTGTATGAGTCTCGCTTAGCTTAAACCTAATTTAAATTCAAATTATCGATGGGTTTTTATTCTCCTAGATCTAATGTCAGCTTATCATGTTGTAATTTTGGAAAATTTGGCATAAATAAGTATAAATACAAGATTATTCCATGTATTTTCACCTAGAAATTTTATGTGATCTTAGGAGAATTCAAGTGAGAGAATTATAGTATTATTTAGAATTCAAGAGTGATTATCAAGAATTTTGAAGCATTATTCAAGTATCAAAGATCATGTCAAATTCATCATGCATCATGTTTGTTTTTGAGCTATAATTTAGGATGTAGGGTTTTATATATCAAGTAAGAATTCATGTCTAAATCCATAACATTCAAGAAATAGTCAAGATCCACATTCATGCTAGCCATTATATATACAAGATTTAATCTTTTTTTTAAGAGTTTGATGAGTTACAACATTGGATATTTTTTAATTCATGATTCCTTCATTACAATTCTGTTCATTTCAAGGTTTGATTACCAAAATGGGGTTTGACCAAGGTAAACTCCTATCCAATTACAAAAAAAAAAAAATTCCCTCTCTTTGATGTGTGAATTTCAGATTTAGGTTGAAGATTCATTGAAGCGAAATATTGGATAAAATTTCTCAAGGTTGGAAAGCTTTCAAAGTTGTCACCTTACTTGCAAGATCATGAAAAGTCACTTATAGATTAGAATTCAGTGATTTAGAACTAGAGATTTGGTAGGAGGGTTCAAGCTATAGGAAAGAATTAGAGGATATCATCACTTTGAAGAAACCTTGATACTTGGACTAAATTTCCACTTGTGGCATATGAATTCCAATATACCTTTTTTCATAATTTTTCTATAGATTCTGATTCAATAGTTCTAGATTCTCATTTCGGCCTGACACCCTAAACGGGGACTAAATCGCCCCTACTAGCATATGAGTCCTAGTGTGCATCAAAAAGAGAGTATTTCTAGGATTTTATACCCTCACTCAAGCCTCTACAATTTCCAGGTGCACCGTTGTACTTCTCTTGTATGTTGTCTTGATTTGAATTTATTTATTGGTCATTTATTCAAATTTTGCATATCTTTTACATTCTTAGTCTTTCCAAGCCCTATCTTGGTGGTGAACCCTCTTATTTTCATAAATCACACCCTAGGATATCCTATTGTGGATCTGTTTCCCTAATTTCATCCTTGCATTGATATCTATAGGGTTTCCTTGAGTGAAACTTATAGAAAATTGGTTATCCTATCTCCCAAAATATTAGAGAATATCCCATTTTTCTAGGTTTTTTTTTATGAGCCTTGCCTTTATAACACATTATTTATAATTTGGAGTGCATCATAGTTCTAGATCTAGCTTGTATTAACTTTGCATTAGGTCTTGCATTTTTTTAGTTTGCATCCAAGGTTTCTAAATCATGCTTAAGTGAAAGTATATATAGGTTACATTCTTGCATCTTGCATCATTCAAATTCACTTAAAATCTATAATTATACTTATTCTAAACATCATTCAAACCAAAAAACACAACATTCACTTAGAATTTTCTAAAATTTGTGCAAAAACCCTAATTTGGGACCCATACGCCCCTCTGGGTGATTTAGTCTGAGTACATGCAGTTTTTCTTAATTTTTGGGTATTTTTTGTTGAATCTTTATCATCATTTGATCTTAAACTATATTTTAGAGCATTAAAATCTATGTTTCTATGCACAGTTTCTATTACATTAATTTTATCTCATCTATCTTAATTTTATTTGAATCAAAATTAGAGAATAACATTTATCTTGTGTTGATAGCATCTTACATTTAATTGATTGTACCCTACATGAACTTTAAAACTTGGTGGCCTATTGCTAATACTATAGTGAGATGAATTTTGAGACTCATGTGATCTCATGATAGACAAATCATTGTGGATCATTGGTTATCTAGCTCTTTCACTACTAGTGTTGACACTAGTTCACTAGGTATGGACCATACCCTTAAAAACTCTTTTCCTTCAAGTAGTGTGACAAGTGTTGAAACAAGGGTTGCTATAATTCCACAAGAAAATATAATCCAAATTCATGACGACTTAGAAAACCTAAAAATAAAAAACTAAATACGGAAAAAATTTCAACCACTGCTATCCCTACTATATGTTAGAGTAAAGGTTTTAGCTTAATTATGTTGATTAACTTATCTCTCATTCTCTCTGATATATACATTTTCACTTTTCAAAGAACCCTTGCTTGTTTGTTTCCATCTTTTCTTTTGTGACAGGTTATTTGCATGCAGGTGATCTTTGAAGTTTTGTGAAGCTGTATTTTCTCAACTTCTACATGGTATCAGAGCTCCAAACCTGCTGCTTCCTGTTCTTGTTTTGAAGATTTTTGGAGCTTCAAGGGTTTGGGGTTTGTTTTTTTGATCTAAGGAATACCTACAATTTCAAAGCATTTTCAGCCCAAATGGACCTTGCCATTGCATCCGCAATGGTCCAAAACCCCTAAATCGACTATTCATTCATCCATTTTGGATAAAGTCAAATTTTGGAGCAATTTTGTTTTTGCAAATACGGTCATCCGTCATCTACGTGCGGATCAGAGAAAAAACCCCTGGTAAAAAAAAAAAAAATCATTTTTTTTGTCTGAAATTTTTTAAGGTTTAAAACAAATTTGTAACATTTTATTTTTATTTTTATTTTTTAAAATCGAATTGAAAAAAGCCTTTTAAAGGCATGCTTAGGACTGTCACCCCTGCGTAGGCGGGTACACTCCCTGCGCAAGCTCTGTGCAGGTCTGTACTTGCACAAGTTCGTACCTACGCAGGCCTCCGTAGAGTACCCATGCCCACATAGGGTGTGGTGGGGGTGGGCCCATGTGCCTCCTCCACCACACATGTGTTTTTTTTTAATTTTTTCTTTATGTAATGTTTTTTTATTGTTTTTTTTAAATAAAACATTTTTTTTTTAAATAAGTCCAATTGTGCTTTTACGATGACAGTCATTTGGCCATCAAATTTAGGCCAATATTTTGCTGCAATGGCTATATGACCGTCAAATTTATTGCATTGTTGGTTTTTTTCATCTTTGGAGCTGTTTTCTTCCAGAGGTCGTAACTTGAGCATATGATATCGTATTTTGGCAAATGAGATATCGTCGAAAAGCTGGTTTTCTCATATTTCTAGTGGTGTGGGTTTCATTGCTTCTTTTTTCTGTTGGTGTATTCTACAGTCAGTTTTTTGGCTGTTCTTCATGTATTTCCAGCATTTTGTCCTTTGAGGGCATTTTGAGCATTATTTGTAAGCAATATGTTATGTAAACGCACTGAGATAAAGTGTCACACTATTGTACATACATTGTTTTGGGATTTTGCACATAAGGTTATGCCATATTTTGTACTCACACTGTATTATAAAGTGCCATGGGGGGGTTGTGTAGTTTTCCTTTGTTTTGCCATCACACCCTTGTCTAGTGAGCGTCCCTCCACAACGACAGTGGATCCATATGATTCCAGCCTCATGCATGTGTGCTTTGTTTTGCACACCACTTTTTCAGTTGTAGGTGCTTTCTTGTGCACTTCCATATTTTTTATCTTCTTCTTCATGCACTATAGGGTGTTTCACACCATTTCAGTGGATCTATCAGGCTCTCCCAGTTTAGCATTATGGGGCGGTATTATAATGTTCGTGCTAATTCTTCCTTGGTTTCACCTTGGAAGGAATCTTCCATTCTCAATGGATCAATGTTTTAGACTATTGGTTTTTGTGCCATTTGTATCTTCGTTCCAGGTGTTTGCCTTTGTTTACCATCTGATTCGAGAAGTGGTGTATGGGGCGCTCATGCAAATTGTTGTCTTCTTGATCCAGATCATCCTATCTTTAGCGGAGGTTCTTCTACCAGCTTTCATAGCGATCATCTTTATTGATTGTTTGAAGCTTTACGCTTCGACGATGTTCTTTGGCTACGTATCTTTTGCGATGGCTTTTACGCGAGGTTTTCTCTACTATCCTCTTTACAAATGTTTGGTTGTATTTGGTTTTGATCTAACCCTAGTTAGCCGGGATATTATATTTGGCCTTTCCTTACATTAGTTATCTTTGCATTTTGTATGTCTTTTGTAGTTTACTCGCTTCCTCTGAGAGGTAAAGTTTTAACTTAATTCTGTTGATAGAGTTGCTTTATTATTTCAATAACCAGAATTTCACTTTAGTTACCACGTAAAGTGGCATTTATAAAGTATCAATGAGTAAATATTTTCGCCCAGTTTCTATTGGGTTTCCTATTAAAGTTCTACCCAGGATTACTCTATCTCAACACCATAAGGATTGATCCTCATTGTATTATCCATCGCTCGTTCTGTTCTGGAGCATATACATTTTTAGTTTTCAGAGAACTCTTGCTTGTTTGTCTCCAACTCTTCTTTTGTGATAGGTTATTTGCATGCAGGCGATCTTCGGGGTTTTGTGAAGTTGTATTTTCTCAACTTCTACACTATAGATAGCTACATTGCATGTTTATGAACCGTAGATTTTGGGGGAAAGACTTCTCTCTTGTACTTCTATGGTTTTTCACCTAAAAGGAGAGATATTTTCCACCAATAACTTGGTGTTTCATTCAAGACTAATGCTAATGGGATTGAAATATGCTTAAATTAAATGTCCTAAATGAAATAAATTGATAAAAGAGATTCAATGCAAATGCAAAACTAATGAAATGCAAAATGTTTGAAAACACATTTTGATATGCAAAATGACCTAAGAATGCATACAAACAATAACAAAAATGAAAAGTATAGGAGATGTGCACCTAGAAACTAAAACTTGATGTAGAGAGGTTTTGTAATCCTTTAGAAAGTGTTCTTGAAGCCAACTTGGACACTTACACCAAGTTGGGTTAATTAGTCCTATTTCGAGGAGATTCTACTAGAACAAGTTTCGGGAAACTAGGTATCTAGAACTATAGAAAAAAAATTTTGTTCCCAATAGTTGGAATAATTCACCACTGATGGAAACTTAGTCGACCTTCAGCTTTTGGTCCATATTTCAAATCCTGATAGAAATTTGGATTAGAATCTATAAACTTTTACTTGTGGGTGATCTCCAATATTCTTTAAGAGTTTTGTTAACTTTTAATGATGTTGAAACCTTTTAACACCTTGCTCTTTGACAAATCTACATACAAGACCTACAAAACACACATGCAAAGAGGGAAAAAGGATTAAGGGTTAGAGAATATGGGTTTGCCTAAGTCAAACCTTAGTTTCATAATCAAAACCTTGAAAATGAAATGAAATGGAAAGAGAACGATGAATGAACAAAATGCAATGCTACAAATCACCAAAACCTCGATGTAGAAATGTGAAGATATGCAAGTAGATTCTCTAATGGATGAATGCTTGGTAATGCCTAAAATTCTTAATAATTTCTTGAATGCTTGGATTCTTGAAGAATGAACTGTTGGGGGGGATGAAAATGAGAGGAAAACCCTTTATTTATACATGATTGTGCCCTAATTCCTAAAAATAGCTCATCACAAGCACCTTAAGGTCTATAAAATAATATCCTGCCAGAATTATAAAATAATTTTTAGTTTTAAGCCAGATGAGACTAAGTCGCTCCAGGTGGTGACTTGGTCTCACCAAGGAAATTTTACTAGGTTTTGGAAATTAAAGTGCATTTAATGATGTTTAACGATATTATTATATGAAACATATTTATGTAAGGCCTGTAAGTCCATGAAGGGGTCATTTAAACATAAGAAAGGGTCAAGTTTTTGATGACAAGCCTAATAAAGTGTGAGAGTTTGTTCCAACTCCTTACAACACTTTGAAATAAGGCTTGGTAAGTGATAAAAAGAGTTTATTTAAATGAAATACGTTAGAAAGGTCCTAGAAAAGTGTGAATGTGTGTTACAACACTTCACAACACTTTTACAAGACATCATAAGGTTTTTATTGATTTACAAGAGTTCAAGACCTAATGTGCATGTGTTGGCCACATTACAATATTTAATGTAGGAAAAATTAGGCGAAAATCCATAGGAAAGGCCAAAATGAGCATGGAAATATCGAAGGGTACATTTTTCTAAATTACAAATTGAAAATGAAGAAGGAATAGAACTTTCATGTAACCTAGCTTAATTTTTTGGCAAACTTACTAGTTGTGCTCCACCTTTGAACAATGTCCAAAGTCAAGGACGAACCCAAATTCCTCTCACAACCATCACCTCAATTCCTACCTATACCAGCCCTCAAGTTACAAGAACAATACAAGCTACTAGTAAATTCATTCCTACCTTGTGTATTTTATTTAGCATACCTAGTACTTTTGTGGCATCACACATCATATCTCCTACCACTCTACCTCCCATAAGCATTCCATTCACTAATCCCTCAAATACCCATACACCTCCACCATATTCACCTCCATCTCAAAATAGAAACAATGATTTCATCATTAACCAACTCTTCCAAAATGTTTTATCACTTCAAATTAAAATTTCCACCATAAACAAAAATCAAAATAGCTAGCGTACATACTATATCAAATGAAATCTCTTATATTTGGAGATACTGAGAATGCCAATACCACAAGGTCTAGATATTCCTATATTTGAGAAATATAGGGGGAAAGGAAATCCTTCTAACCATGTTTCCACTTATACTGCCCTATATAGTAATTTTTTCATTGAGGATAAGCTCTTATCTAAGCTTTTCCCTACATTCTTTAAGGATACCTCCTTAGAATGGTTTTCCTCATTAAAAAACTCAATTCATTCATTCAATATTCTTTTTCAGGCCTTTATAAACCATTTCCATGTGCACATGACTCCTAAGATGACCTTAGCTGATTTGATGAGATGTAAGCAAAATGATGACAAAAAATTTGTTGACTTCATTTCACACTATCAATTGCTTTATTCCCAAATTGACGTAAATATTCTCAATCCTCACCTTCAATGGATGTTCATTGAGAACTTGGAAACTAAAATACAAGATAAGCTTACCATGATAAAATTTTCTTCCTTTGTATACTTTTGTACTACCCTTCATGACTATCAAAACTCAGTTAGTAGTCGTGACACAAAATCCACATCTAGCCAACCTGAAAAATCTGAATCCATAAACCAAAACAATTATCAACCTTTTAAGAAATAGAATAAAGGATTCTTGCAAATTAATCCCCCCCAACAAGATCAACATGTAGATACCCAAGTGGGTGCTATAAGGAGGACAAATCCTTTCTCATTTGGGGATCCTACTAGGTAATTCACTCCCTTTCCTAATACCTTACATAGCACAATGTCACAACTTTTAGAATAGAAAATGATCACCTTTCCTCACGTTAAAACTCTCGGTCCTAATAGGACTTTACCTTTGAAATTTAGACCAAATTCCTATTGCCACTATCACCAAGAAAATGGACATGATACTTAACATTGTAAGCATCTTAAACATCTTGTCAAGACCTCGTTGATTCCTGTCAACTTCAAATTGGATGTGTTAATTATCAAGGAAATAAGTTTATTGCCCCTCCTAACAAGAACTTGCATATCTTTACCAACCCTGTGCCCATTCATAAGATTTCATTTGTCAAAGCTAGTGAAACTAAGAAGAATGATATGATGAATGTTGACATTGATGATGACAACCTAGGTACTATTGAAAAAGGTTCTATAAATACTTTTGAAAAAGGTCCTATGGATACTTCTGAACAAGGTCCTATGAATACTATTGAACAAGGTCCTATAGATACTATTTTTAAAAAGTTTTGATTGTGTTGATCAAAGCTCAACCTCATAATGGGAGGACTAAAAATCCTCTTGACATTACTTTCTCATCTAAAGATATAATTAGAATTGCACTTGATGGTCCTCTTTACATATCCAGCTAAATCAATGACAATCCCACTAATGGGATATTAATTGATCTCATCTATGGAGAGAATTTGATCACTAGGGAATTCTTACTTGTGCATGAAGGGTATGTGCAGGATCATGATGCACTAGAAAGTCGTGATATGTAAGTGATATAATGACCCATGTGACTAATGACATTTTTTTAACCCAAAATTGATGAAATGAAAAGGGTTTTTAAAGAATATTCCAAGCTTTTCACCAATATAAATTATGTTTTACTTTGAATTTAATAAATAATTATTATTCATTTTCTATTGGAATTATGAGTAAAATCTCGATGATAGGCTGATTGAAAAATATCTATAGCTTTCAAATGTTATCACATTTTTTGAATCTGAAACATCCATCACATTATATGCTTTGCATACTATAGGATTAAAAAAAAAATTAATTTCATGAATTTTTGACCAAGTTAAGGTGGTCAGACACATGAGTTTTCATATTTTTTAAAATTTGTAATAAAAATTTCATAATTAATTATTTACCTAGAAAAAAATTACAAAAAAACATTCATCACATCGGGACATGAGTCTTCTACTTATATCTAAAATATTATAGCTCTTATATTGACATTTATTGTAGTAAGGGTGAATGAATGAGCCTACCACTTCTTATTTTTTTCCCTAAGAATTTAAATGCTACTATTGAAATTTAAATTTTCATCAAATGGAATTTTTTGTTTGAAATCAAACTTTGAAATGATTTAGAAGCGCATTCAATTTACTTCCCACAATTTTATTCCTCACACCATTTTGAAATAATATAGACTAACATTCAATTTTAAATGGTGCCTCCGGATTTTCCATTGCCGCCAAAAGGCCTTTTCACGATGAGTCCCTACACGCAACACGAACTCTATCGAAGCGCTGTGGCGAAAGCGGCATGGACAAAGCCACAATGAACTTTGATTTCTCGATGGTTCAAATTTACCCACTTCCTTTGAAGTGAACCTGTGTTCGGTGGCTCTGTTCTCATCCTTCTTGACGCGTTCGGTCATCGGTCCTGAATGTGACATTTATCCGTAATTCCGCCGTCTGAATATCCATCGGTCAGTATTGAAACTCTTAGATTTTCCCTTTGAATATTCAGTTTTCATTTATGGCCATTAATTGGTTTTAATCACCAACTGCAGAGTACCGTTTGGTTTTCTTTTTATTGAGCTATTGACCCTATTGGACTGAAGACTTCTTTTTCAAATCCTATTGATTTTCAAGGGAAGAATACATGAAAAAATTTCACCGAAGGCAATGCACTCTATTCTGGATTGGGCCTCTATCCGATGAGTGACCTGGAAATTGGAAATAACCAGTTCTTCAGTGTATCTGGGATCTTTTCTATCACTGAAAGATGAGGATCATTGAAAAAATATCTAAAATGAAATATAAGTTTACAAATAAAGCTGGTGGATGACCAAACCTCCTATCGGTTTTGTTGTTTTGATTCACCTTCACATGGAATAAGAGCCTATCGGTTTGATAACTAGATTACGCACAGGCTAGCTTCTGAATCTAAGAAGAAACAAATCTAGAGAGTGTAGGCATAGACATCGTGCTCTTGCTTGAAGGTTAAATGATGAAAAAGAAAAATCAACATCCAAACTTGACTGAAACACTACACAATGAGTCTACATCTTCACCACAATAAAAATATTCTATATTGCAACCGCAATAAGATCTAAACTCTTCTTTGGATATTATAATTTGAACTCCCATTGAGATTAGCTTGGTGGTAATTAGTTTGCTAAGGACCCCATGAAGGGTGCATAATGAATTAGATACATTTTTTCTCTTTATGAGGCCTAAACCATAAATATGGAAGAGTGTTGAACTTGGTAACACCCCTAGTTCAACATTTTCTATTCTTCCTTTAGCTAGTCTTTCACATTATTTTATTTTTCATTTCTTATGTGTCATTACATGTGCGTAATGTGATCCCCCACATGCCATTATGTTTTATGTCCCTCTCTCTTTGTGATATTCCTCTATTTTTAGCTACATTCTTCTCTATGTTGTAAATATTTTTCATTTTTTTGGTAGTTTTATTTTTGCGATGACCGAGGGTATCGAGACATTCATGTCTCTTCTCTGTTGACACAATATATTTTCCTTTTTATTTTTTTTATTTGTCTTGTGTTTTCCTTTTGGGGATGATGTAGGGAATTGAGAAATTTAGGTCTCTTCCATATTGACCCAAAAACATTCTTTGTTTTCACTCTCTTTGTGTCATTCTTCTTGTTCCATGAGTATTTGGGGAATGATGATAGTTATGATCTTTGTAACAACATTGTAGCAAATACATACTAACCCCAAATCCATATATCCATCATGTGTTTGGAGTTTCATTTTGGGGGAAACCCCTTGTCCTTTTTCATGATGTAGTTTCATTTAGAAACATATGAATTGGCATAGGGATTTCCAAGTAAGCTCGCATATCGTCTTTATTGTTAGCATTGATCATTTTTTACTTTAAAGTAATTTCTCACAACATGGTGTTTAGAAATTTCTTTAAATTGGGGCATACATTGGCATTATTATTTTGCAATTCATGTTTTCATTGTGTAGTCTTCTTACTTCATGCAATTTTTCTTTCACTTTTTGGTGACATTGGGTGTGATGTCCTTCAAGAGAGTTATCTCTCATAGCATATTATATTCCTCTTAGTGGCTTGATGTGACACATTGCATCCCCTAAGTTGTGAATCTTCTATTATTTGATTGGTCCTCTCTTGAAGACATTAGGCACAATGCTCCCTCAATTAAGACCTTACATGAACTAAGAAAAAATCCTTTGAACTTACCTTACACTATTCTACATTTATAATTTATGTTATATGGATACCTTGTGTAACACAATTTTCTTGCATGTGGTGCCATTTTTTTTGTTCATGAGTTTCAAGCATACTAAGTTTTTCTTACCTCATGAAACTCAAAGTTCATTTTTGTGTGGTGCATTATCAAATTTATTAGGAGGTATAGAATTTTTATGGTTGTATGTATGGGCATCAAATTTAGGCATGAATTTCACATAGTCACTTACTTGTCTATGTGAGCACATACCAAAAACATGTAATTGTGTCTCACTCGGGGCTCACCTAGCAGATATATTGAGGTTCCACTAGCCCTTGTGAGAATATTTTTGGTTTGCATAGTATAAATTGTGTTCAACTTGTAAAATTTCTTGGAAAAAAAACCTAGATCTGATCCATAATGTGTAGGACAAAATAGTTGAAACTTGATCCACCCCTTTTGCTATCATTTTTGTTTTTCTTTCTTCTCTTTGTCTTTGGCAGTGTATGCTTGTGCCTTATTGCTACTTATTATATTATATTAAATGTGTTCTCCTTTGTTCCTATTTTTTTTTTCCATAGGATCTTGATCCTAGGGGCTTGCACAATTCTCTTGATCATTGCCGTCCTATCTCACTAGCATTCGTACAGTTAGACCCCTCTTGATGCGAATTTTTTCTACTTTAGTGTGAGTTTGAATAAAATCCCTCCTCTCACTAAAGTGGGGGATAAATTTAGTGTATACAAATGTATACCTATAAATTTTCACACTTTTTTGGGCCCTCCCTACTAAAATTGGGCTTCGTTATGCCTTATTTGGCCTTATTTTGTATCCACAAGCCTTTATTAATGCATCTTTATGAGGATAATACTGAAAGATATAAATTGACCAATTAGAATTTAATGATTTTGGATTATATGGCCCATATTTAGAGATCTAAGAGTCATAATCCACCTTGGGCATATGGTTCCCACCTAATTATTGGGGCCTAGATCTGAATTTGGCATTAAACTAAGCATTTCTTGAAAAATGTGTCTCAAGATTCACCTAATGGGACTCATACAACCCAGCTAGTGTATGAGTACCACTTAGTTTAGACCCATTTTAAATTCAAATTCTTGGTTGGATTTCATTCTCCTAGATCTGATATCGGATTATAGTGTTGTAATTTCAAGAAATCTGACATAAACAAGTATAAATATATGGTTATTTCACATATTTTCTCTTGGCAATTTTAAGTGATCATATGAGAATTTAGGTGAGAGAATTATAGCATTCAATATTATTCAAGAGTCATTATCAATCATTTTGAATAATTATTCAAGTATCAAACATCATTTCAAAGTCATCATGCATCATGTGTGTTTGTGAGCTAACATTTATGATGTGGTGTTTTATGGTTCAAACAAGCATTCAAGTCAAGATCCATAAAATTCAAGAAATATTCAAGATCCACATTCATGTTAGCCATTACATACAATATTGTATCTCTTTTTAAATATTTTTTTGAGTTGCAATATTGCATATTTTTTCATTCATCATTCCTTCATTACATTTCTATTCATTTCAAGGTTTGATTAACAAAACCGGATTTGACCAAGGAAAAACCCTATCCACTAAAAAAACAACATGTTTCCCTCTCTTTTATGTTTGATTTATATATTTAGGTTAGATATACATTGAAGAGAAATATTGGAGAAAAGTTGTGGAGGTTGTTGATGAAACCCTTGAAAATTTTGTTCCATCTCCAAAGTCTTGGTGTGTTTTGGGAGGTTGTGGGTTTTTGTTTCTTGATGATATAAATGGTTTTAGGTTTAATTTGGTCTTATTTGGAAAAAAAACCTTGGATTCTATGTCTTGGCCTTGTTCTATTTTTTTTTTACTCCTTCTGCCGGTCATCGGCCTTTTAAGTCATAACTTATGATGTCAAATCCCTTTGAGTGACCAACCCTCTAGTTTTGTTTTACCTATTGATCATTTTGATTATTATTTAATAGTTATCCTAAGTCAGGCTAAATATTTCCCACTAATTAAGTCTTAATTCCATTTATTTATGTGGTTATGACCTTATCATCCTAGGTTGTGTCCTTTTTAGGGTTAACATTTTTGACATGTGCAGATGTAGGAGCCCCTTAATGTCGTGCAATCAACAAAGAAGATCTTAGCCATTTCCCACCAACCCATTCTATTCTATATTGAGTTATTTTATTCATTCAGGCTCATGGGTGAAGGACATGTGTCCTTGATGATTGGTGGGCTAGACATCTTTGAGGAGGATTGCAGATTGTCGCTAAATATAGATCAACGATTGGAGATCATTGATATGGACGCATCTAGATCATTCCCCACTAACCCGTTTTCTTTTCTTGGTTACTAAGATAACAAGCGGGCTACTAGGTGATTTTCATTTGTCTTCATTATGCTAGGTCATAGGATTCATGTTGTTGATTTCCATATTGGTTGATGGTTGATTGCGGGTGATGTGGAAAAATTTGGATCACTCCCTGCCATCCCATGTGGGCCCCATCCTTCCTTCCAATCTTTGAACGGGAAGGTGGGTATCTTCAGCGTGGAGTAACTTCAAGGTCATGGGAGGTAATGTGTCTATTACTAAAGTGCATATATTACATGTACCTAAAGATATTTTAATTTGGGCCATTGACATTTTATGAAGGATAAAGTTGTACCAACTAAGGAGTGTATATGATGAGGCAATAATAATAAATCTCAACTACTCCCCATCTTCCTGTTGATAAAAATTGCACATGATTTATGAGTCATGGGAATAGGTAAGAAAGACACATGGATCATGGCTGAAAAGATAAAGAGATGGTGGGGCCCACATGCTACAAATGAGTGTCTCCACATGGCCTCCTATAATTTGACAAAAGTTATATTTGTGTATAATCACATCTTTCATAATAAGATGATCAAATCTAGATTATGGATAAATCAACTCACTAGGAAAATCAATGGTTGGTATTCAAAAAAGGTTGATGGCAAGTAGGTCATTCTGGTTTGTGTGAGTGAGCCTTATTAACTGAAAGGACATTGAGCTACCAAAGTAAGGAATTGCATGATTATTAATATTTATCTCAAAAGCATAATTCAGTATTACGAGTACACTCGATAGACTCATGGAGCTCATGTTGTGGTTGCTCAACATCTTCTCGCATTGGAACCAGGGTTGTCAACCTGCAAGAAAACAGTAAGTCAATTATTGTTTTCTTCTTGCATTATTGATAGGTTGTGTTTTCTTAAACCTTATGCCTATTAGTGTTTTTTCCTAGTTTGACTATCAAAGGTTTGGCATTCTAAAAAGGAATTTTATCAATTGTGCATTTGTATAATTTTTGCCAAACCCTTGCAAAATTTGTTAGCTTTGCTCAGTTATACCAAAAGCCCTACCTTGTTGTATTTCTTGAAATATGGCTCCTAAAGTAAAAAATTCTTTGTCTAAAGAGGAGTCTTCTTCTCCCAAAGGACCTCTGAATAAATACCTTGTGGATCAATTAACACCCTCCACTAGCAAAAATCCTAGAGGTCAATTGGTTCCCAGAGGACCACAAATAATAGAAGGCCTGTTTGACAAAAGAGGTTCTATCAAAGATGCCAAGTTACCCTATACTAGATGGGAATTGTTCTATGCCTGGTTTAGGAATAGAAATATGAGTGTCCCAAAAGGAAACCCTTGGAATTTTTATTTGGAAAAGCTAATTTTACCAAATTTTTATATCGATGTCGACTTGCTAAAAGTAATAGCTACTAACTATGACATAGTCACGAGGAACATTAGAACTTATGATGGGAAATAAATGGTTAGGATCACTAAGGAAGAATTGGGTCTTGTTTTCAAACTCATTGAATGGAGTGATGAAATTCATAAAATAAATGAAGAAGCTGTTAGGGAGGAATATGAGAAGACCAAGACTTCATTGAGAGTCTGCATTTTACCAATATTTCTAGAAAAAATTGAAGGAAAAAATATTGTGATAGGTTAACATAAGGAACCTTTCCATGTCAAATATTTTATTTCCTATTTCAAAAGGACTTTCTATTCCATTTTGCAAATAGTTGGTTATGATCCCATGTCTAGAATGCCAATAGCCTAGATGTATATGGCTGCCCATATCCAACATCCCTAGTTTTGTGCAGTATATGATTATGAAGGATTTCTTTCTGAAAAGATGCATGATGGGTTGGTGAGATTAAAGAAAGGAGAATCTAAGGTAGGATGCAACTGGTACTCACTATTGATGCATATGTTCTTATACAAAGATGCAATGTATTTTGGTTAGAATATTGATTTAGAAAGAAAGGAAGGTGACTCGGATCTACCTGTGCAATGTTGGACTATAGTCTTAAACAGGGATGATAGTACATATTATTATGTCACTTTCCATAATATTTTTCTTTTGTGTTGAAGAGAGATTTGATTCTGAAGTTTCCCAGAGTTCCTATTCCCTTACATGATTTCTCGAGACCAAAGGAAAAGAGGCCTGAGATAGGCATTGATCACAACTAGGGATATGTTATTTCACTCATTTATTTTATTATTTTAAGAGCATATGGTTATAAATTAGCACCTCACTTATTTCCTAGGTTTGTGCCGAAAAGAATTGGTTTCCTCGAAGTTATGTGGCAACTTGGAAATGTTGAAAATGAACATATGTTGAATCAAGGAAAGGGAACTTTCTTTCCTTCATACACTTTTTTTTTCTGATTTTATGATGACCAAAGGTGGTTGGAATAGTATCATTGAAGTTCTCAAATCATACTACATGCAAAGCACAATTGAGAGGGTCAGATATGATCCTAAAGTTTTTATGGCCTGGTTAAATGAGAGAAATAAAATCTACAAATATTCCCAAATTTTCCATTATATAGAATATATAATAATGAATGTTTCAAATAGTGTGGAGCATGAAAAGAGGTTGGAATGATGGATTGCATTCAATAAGATGCAAATGAAGATAAAACAATAAGAGCTTGATCTCAAGATCCTCCCTGAGACTGGGGATATAATTCAAAAGTTGGATCATGTAACAAGAAATTTTGATTCAATAGTTAGTCACCTTGAGACTAAAGGGGTAGTCAGTAAAGATAAATGAAAGGCTCCAATTTATGAAGAATAGAGTGGAGAAGGAATCTATGCTATAGGAGAAGAATCTACATCATGAGCCCCTGAGGAGCCAAAAATGATTTTTTTATAAGGAGAAAGAGTAAGGCAAAGAAATATGATGAACCCGATGCTCCCACTCAACATAGGGAACATAGATATCCTTCTCATGTGCCAAAACTATCTCTCTCATCTCCACCAAGGTTGGTAAAGCCTCAAATAGTGAATTTTGATTCTCCACCACCCAATGAAATGTCACCTATGGAGCCACCATTGAAAAGATAGAAAATTGTGACTGTTAGTTTAGTGGATTATGATGATGAAGGTTTTGATGATGATATTTGGGTATCTGAGCAATAAATGTAGGAAGGTGTACCTACTACATCTATAGTAAGGGAAACCGATCAATTGGGAAAAAGATTGAGTAATGTTGATCTCAGAGGGATCAATGGGTGCAATGACATGAGGGTTGAGGCATTTACAAAATTCTTCGATGATGACTCATTTGTTAAAACTCAAGCTTTTTTGGAGTTTGGATATAGGGCTAAAAGGGATGAATATGTAAAAAGTGTAGCTATAAAAAGGAGCCTCCATCCAAAATTTCCTGATGTCGTCATTTAGAAAAAAAGTGCTAAATGAGATGAGGGCCAAGTTTTAAAACATGACTATAAAATAAGGCCGAGAATTAGTGAGAACAAGTGGTATCTTATTGCTACCAGAGTGGGACTTAGCTTTAGCCATAGCTTTTGACACAATCAAGAAATGTGATAGACCACTCTATGATACAAAGGAAGAAGCTCCACTTCCATTACAAGGGTCTACTTACATTGAAGAGTGGGAAGCCTTGGCTATATGGTCTTTAGCCTAAAGCATGAGAAAGCTAGAAATTTTTGAGCCTCCACCTGATTACAAGGTAGGCCTAATAATAAAGAGATTGTTAGAAACATCGTCCTTAGAAGCTACAAATTTATTTGTTCATGCTGCACAATTTACTAGGGCCACTATGGAATCTGTAATTGTTGGGAAGGATAAAATCATAACAAAATTGAACAATTTTTTGGTCAAGTATGGAAATGTTGAGAGAGATAACATGAAATTACATACAAATATGACATTGATGGAAGATATATTGCAAAATTTACAACTTGGAAAGCTCAAACAAGATGATCTTGGCTCTCCCACTACTATACAAGAGGATGTATCCCCTAAATTTATAGCTGATATAAGTACTTCATGGGAAATTGTGCCATATAAAATGGAAAATGCACCCATTTCTATTGTAGGACCTATTGTATTAGAAGGGCCTTGGGTAGAAGGGGATATCAGAAGGGAGGATTTTCTTTAGGAATTCAGTGAATACAAGGAAAAGTGTAAAATTCATAATGAATATTCTTTTAAGAGAAACATGAGGATTGTCACAATAGTATTAGAGAATCTAAATAGAAAAGTCAATAACAAACTAAATAGTATTCACCACAACTATTCATCCATTGTTGATGCCATTAAATTATTTGATATTGACAGGGAAAAATTCATCCCACTCATGGAAATTTGGATCCCTAGGAAGAAAGATTTAATATTGATAGGGATTGGGGTTAAACAGGATCCCAATCCACCTAAAAGGTTTAAACCTATTGTGCTTCTTGTAAACAAGATTAAGGGATAGAGAGGAAATGTTGAGGCATTGGAGAACAAGATAAAGGAATTGGTGAAATCCTTTCATGAGTCTCATCATGTTCTTCTTCCATCTATCTCGAGGGATGATAGCAACATTAGAACTTTGCAGCAATGGAGAAGTGAAGTAAACAATGTTATCTCAAATCAAGCTATAAAAATCTGTCAAAAAATTGATATGTTAGTCCATGTTGAGACTATGTTGCTAGAATTTTATAAAGAAGCTAACCATATTGTCACCAAATATGCACCTTATAGGAAAATGGTTGATGAAGTAATGGGTTTTGATTGGCTTACTAAAGAAGAGTTCATAGCATCCAAAGGAAGCTATTTGGGAGTAGAAGCTTTGCATTAGGAGTGATAGGTTAGTGATTTTAAGGTTTGAGGTATGTAGCTACGCTGAATAATAGATAGGTAGGAATGCACTACATAGCCTAAATTTAGTACAAATTAGTCTTTTGTTGAAGTATGGAGAAATATAGTACATCTTCTTAAAAATTGATTTGATGACAAGGTTGTAGACATGGCCTTACCTTTTGTCTTTTTCTATTTTCTTCATGCTTTTCCTTCTTTTTACTTTTTGTGTGTGGGCACAAGTTTTGAGGTAACTATTCAGTTGAACCCATTTTTTAAGATTGGACCTGATCTCCTGCAATGAATGAGGACTACATTAATTTCTTCATGTCTTCCACCTCTTGGGAGTGTGTTGTAACTGAAGGGGAGAATATTTGATTAAGTGGTCTAATAAGGTTTTGACATGTGTACTTCTCTAGCCTGAGGCTTTTTTTTTTCCTTCGTTTCTATAAGAAGGACTTTAGGGCCAAAAAGTAGGGGTTCGTTGTTTTATGAAATTAATGTTGTGAATTTTAAAAGGAATACTAAGCATGTTTTTATATTTTTTGTCTTATGTTTTAGAGCTCATAATTATGTATGTAGTTTTGATAACAAAATTTCAAAATATATACTGAGAAATACCAATTCCATGGCTATTGTCTCTTCTTGTGCTCACTTTATGAGTTATGAATGAAAGTAATCCAGGATTTCTTTTATTTGTCTCCATTGTTCACAAGTGGATGTTTGATTTCATTATTTCTTATTAATTCCATGAATTAATGTAAACACTTGAATTATATTACTAACTCGTAAGAATCAAGTGCTAGGATATTGATAAGTAGTATTAGTCATGAATGTGATAGGAGAATTTTTTAATGTAGTATCTCCTGAAATTATACGTTGCTATTGTTGAATTTTTATTTGGTTATATAGATTGGTTGTGACTTCATGCTTTTGATGAAGGCATTGGTTCATGTGAAGTGTTCATGATTATGTTTATGTATTGATTCGCCAACTAATCACTTTTAATATTTAAACTTTTATGGATACTATTGTAGTTTTTTTGTGTCAATGTCCTACCTTTTCATGTAATCAAAAATCAAAAGTACACATTGTGGGATAACCCTCCCAAGTTTCACAGAGCCCAAAGTGTAGGAGTAGAAGTTTTACAAATTCCACTCATTCATTGGACAATCCCTTTGGAGTAATGATTATTGGAAATGGTAAAGTCCATAGGTATTTCTAGAGATAATTTTGGTTCTTAAAAAAATAACCAACAGTTGGAAAGTTGTCAAAGTTGGCACCTTAGTTACAAGATCAAATAAAGTCACTTAAAAAGTAGAATTTAGTGATTCAAAACAAGAGATTTGGTAGGAGGGAAGCTACAGGAAAGAATTAGAGGATATAAAAAAATTGGAGAAACCCTAATAATAGGACTAAATCTCCAATTGTGGTGTATGAATCCCATTGACCTATTTTACACTTTTTTTGTAGATCCTAATTCAATAGTTCTAGATTCAAGTTTCGACCTGAAACCCTAAACTGGGACTAAATCACTCCTACTAGCATGTGAGCTCTATTGTGCATTAAAAACTAGTATTTCTAAGATTTCATGCCCTCATTCAATCCTCAATAGTTTCCAATTGCACCTCTGTACTTTTCCAACTTGTTTTTCTGATTTGAATTCATTTCTAGGGCATTTATTCAAGTTTTCCATATCTTTTACATTATTAGTATTTCCAAGACCTAGCTTGGTGGTGAACCCTCTTATTGTCTTAAATAACACCCTAGGACATCCTATTGTGGATATCTATCCCTCATTCCATTCTTGGATTGAGATCTCTAGGGTTTTCTTTAAAAAACTTATAGAAAATTGATTATCCTATCTCCCAAAAGATTAGAGATATACCACATTTTTCTAGGTTTCACTCATAAATAGAATGAGAGTTTGAATATAATAAAAACAATATGTATCAATATCACTCTATAAACTAAAATTAGTTTGTGGCATGTATCAAACTACATTCCAATGGTTTAACATCATGAACTTCATATATTTTAGTGGTAAGGATGGATTCTCCTTTGTTCAAACTCATGACCTTCTCAGAGGATCTAACATTTGGAATAATACTCTTAAAAATGATATATTTATTGAGAATGTGACTGACATGGTAGATTGGAAAAGGTGATGTGATTATATTATACAAAGACCCTTTGATCTTTGATGTTCTTTTGTATTTCCATCCCGTTTTCTCTACAATTCAAATAGACTTGACTAGAAGATTTTGAAGCCTTGTTAAGGACTATTAGAATGTTTCTTTCAATCATCCCTTGTGGAAAATTGATCCTACCTACTATGATCCTCCTTTCATTTTTTTGTTGAAAAAATAAGTATTATAATTGTTTTGAATCATAAATTTTCTAGAATACATATTTTTGATATTTTTTTATGGAAGGACTCTAAGGATGGTAACTTATTTGTTAAGTCTAGCTACAATTTTATTGTTCCTATGTGTCATGCTCATCATAATTTGATGAATCTATTAAAATATGAAACTATTGAAGAAGATAACTAAGAGGGTTGGTTGAATCAGTTGTAACAAATTTAAACCTTTAAATCATTCACCAAAACAAATCCTTAACAATGCTAACATGATTAAACATTAAGTAAAAGTGAAAAAATGAAAATCATCACAAAAACACAACACCAGATCTACGTGGGAAACCCAATCAGGGAAAAACCATAGGTCGGATTAACTCTATTGGCCCACATTGTTATTGCACCAAAAGTTTGACCTATTAATAACCGATACAACTACTAGAGTTAACTGATCCATGGGAGGTAGTTAGTCCATGTCACAAATCCTAAGGGGAGTACTGACCATCTGCCAACAAACTACCCCTAAATGTTACCCAAGGGGATTCAAACCCAAAACCTTTGGCATTGATACCACTTGTTGTCTCATAGTTGCTCCACCAAAATATTGACATGTTAATGCTTGATGCAATTTTTAGAGTTAACGGATCCATGAGAGGCAGTTAGTCCATGTCACAAATCCCAAGGGGAGTGCTAACCATCTACCAAAAAGCTCACACTATCGAGAATATCAAAATTGATTACAAATGCTCACTACATAAGAAACAAGGCTCACTTCCTGAGAAACAAGGCTCACTACAAATACATGGACTTAGTATCCAATAGGGCTAACCACTCGGAGGGCTCCCTACCACAAAAATACAAAGAAGATAAAAGAGATATGTTAGACAGAGAAGATAATCTCAATGCAATAGATATTTCCACCACAATTTTCTCAACCACTTGAAAACATGCATTAATAATAGAGTACACCTTCAGCTCACTGCATCCAAAAACTAAACATTGAGACTTCACAGTGATCTACCATATTTGCATCACACACATGTATTGATTCACATCTATTTCACATCTATCTACTCTATTTATTTTCACTTATCTCTTGTCCCTTTTTACCACTAACTCAGACTATATTTATACCATCTTCACCTTTGAAACATATCCAAAGTCAACCATCCATCAATAAATTCAAATTAGGTCAATGCCAAAACATCCTATGGTGGAATTAGAATGAGTATGACCTAAAAACACACTTGATGAGGACACAAATAGGTCCAACATGCTTCATCAACTTCAAAGATAGTGTTCAACACAAGATTAGTGATACCAGTGTAAAAAACATATAACAATTAAGAACGATCCTTCTAGATACCAAAATTGCATTCAACATGATCATATAAACATAACTCTAGAACCACAAGTCATAAGAATTTACCAATGAGAAATCCAAACCAACATTTCTCTCGGACCTCAACCAAAAACATAGAAAACCATAGTTCACAATTGGTGAACATAACTCACACTATACAATGAATTAGAAGATAAAAATCAAGATATAACAACTTCCAACAAACATGATCAACATATCTATACCACACAAACATATGAGAAAATCCTAGATAAAAAAAAAAGAGCAACCACTTAATGGCTACAACCTTTCTTCAAAACAATTTTCTTAATATTGCCAACATGAACAACCAATAACCTACATCCATGACATTAATTAAAATAGTAACTAGTTGATAATCAATTGACCAGTTTACATTATTGACAACACCTTCATTCTTGCAAAAAAACCATCTTAAAATTTTGATTATTTAGGTAAATTTTTTTCACCATAAGATCCTAACCATTGATAATCTCTAGAAACGAGGTATGTAATTCCTGAATAGATGTTTTCTATGTTAGAAAAAAGAAGATAGTAAGGATCATCTCCTAATCTAATATGATTATGCTTGGAAAACCAAAAAATAATCCTTAGTTACTTCATCCATTAGGTTTGGAAATAAAATATAGGAAGTATAATGTGTTAGAGTGAATAATTTATCTATTCACTATACTTAAGTGTAATTAGGTTGATGAGGTTAAACAATATCTTTTCTAATTGAATGTGGAATCTTTTAGACCTTTAGAGGTTGTCAAGTTGTTTTGTAGACCTCATGTGATGAGCTTGGAATTTAGTCTAATTAGAGGGATAAAATCTCTTTCTATTTCTTATATTACCATAATACTTTGATATTATATTCTAGCATTTTCATATAGCTCTCTTAAGACATATGACATTTGGACTAATTTCACCTTTGCCAATTTTAATGATATATATACCCATTATGTGGACTATCTATATTTATCTTGCATGTGATTGATGAATTTTCTTAAGATAATTATGATTATGTGATTATTATGTATACTAACATTATTCTGTAGACATGATTGATATGCTAAGTTGAGAAATGCAGCCGCCAGCTGGCCAGGTTGAGGAAACACATGAAGGTCAAACTTGGGACACCAGTAGAAGATTTTGCATCAACCATATGTAACTGATCTACACCAACCTTCAATGACATTGAGCATCGAGGGAATTATTGCAGTGGTTGATTCCATGTTTGGGCTTGCATGTCCAATGTATTCCCTTCCATGAGTAACTAGCACTTCCACTTTCTCTCACTTTTCCTCAATGGAATCCTCTCAGTTAGTGGGATTTGATGGCCCTGTTCTAGTTGATAAATAGGGGTCAACCCTTCTTTCGAGAGAGCTAGAGAATGTTGAGTTGATTGCCATATTCTTGTGTAAGCTGATTACCAGCCATGTTTCTATAATTGCATTTTATGATAAATAATATGAGATTTTGAGCTGAGTATCCAAGCTTTATATTAGTTAAGAGGATACTCATCCAAGGGGGCCCACTTGGTGAGTAATCTGTGTTTTAGTTTAGATAGATTAGTGTTAGTCTATGTTAGAGTACTTAGTTAAAATCCTAGCATTGACTATTCCTATAGCTACTAGAGCTCTGTTTTGAGACTTTTCCTATAGCCAAGGTTGACAGAGTAGTTTTATGTTGAATGCTTAGTCTTCACTTCCTGTTATGCATAATCAGTTTAGATTTTCTTGAGTAATGATCAGCATTTCTTTGTTTCCTTTCCTGCAATTTACTTTTAGTTTTAAGTCTCCCTTAGATTGAGAATGAATATGACCACTCTAGAATTCCTAGTGCACATACTATGCTGACCCATTTCAAGTTCACGTCTCTAGGTTGACAATTTCAATGTACCTTTGTGGTGATTAAGATGGATATTCAAGTCAGATGTCCAATCTCTAAATTATGGTAGTAATATTTAAGTTATTGAGATCATTATAGGAGGTCGATATTTTTGGTGCCATTATCAAGGATGGTGTCAAACTAGGAAAACATTTTGGAAGTCATTGGTAGTTTTCTTGCTTTAGTATTTCAGAAGTTTCCTCTTAGTATTAGAAGTATGATCCACTATTTTTCCCCACCCATTCTTTTTGTGAGTTGTTTGATACTGATTTGATACCACATGCATAGAAGAAGAAGAGATTCTTTTGGGATATTTCTTCCTAATAATCATGTATTGAGCCATTTCAGCTAGTATAACTTTCAAATCTTCCCAAAGACGAAGAAAAAGAACCACTACTCTTTGTTGATGTATTCCTTGATTTGACTAACTTTGAATTTTCCCTTGAAGATCAAAATCTTGTTAAAGAACCCTTTGTTCTATAAGTTCATCAAGATATGGCTGATGCAAATGGAGATAGGCCTAATAGGCAAAACCAACCAGCTTTCCCCTTTCCGATTGTTGACCAAAATGAAGTTGACAACCTCAAGAATATCCCTACCTTAGTCTATCCTTAATTTGATGGGATTGTCACAAAATATCTTGATACCTTCCTATTTGATTTTGATATACTTTACAAAAGATATGACTATACCACTGATGTGCACAGACTCAAGATATTTCCTACTACTTTGAAAGAAGTTTCATTAAGATGGTTTATGAGACTTGGAAGAAATATTGTGAAAACTTGGGAAGATATGAAGACAAAGTCTCTTGAAATATACAAAGAATATTGCAGGGGTAGTGATATGAGAGCAGGAGACATTTTTAGAATGCAAAAAAAAGAAATGAGAGCTTGGAAGATTTCATTTCAAGGTGTTTTTTTTCTACGGAAATATCAACATCATACACTTAATTAAGACTCACAAAAAATACTTTTCTTGAGAGGAATTAATGAAAGCTGCACTGATGCCTTGGACTTAATGGTAGGAGGAGATATCACTCAAGTCCCTTGGGATGATATCAAGAAGATATGTCAAAACTATTCTACGGAAGCTTTGAAGAAAGGAAGATCCTATCAATCCTCTATGGGTAAATCATTCAACAATGGAGTCTCAAGGATGGAGATTACTAATTTGTTGGAAGATTTCAAGAAATATATAATTAACAATCTAGCTACTTAGTTGGATATGCTTCAAGCTAAAAAAAACATGAGGAGGTAGAGGAAATATTGATGGAATATTGCCCACAGTGTAGATAGAAGAAGAGAGACTGCAGATGCAAGGTGATAGCCAACATTGATAGTAAGCAGATCACACCTAAGTTCCAACCAATCCAAACCAAGTTTACTTTGTTGCACATAAGAGGTTGTGGGCTTCAAGTCAAGCTATGCCACTAGATCAATTATCTTTTTTTGGACCATATTTTAACTCTTATTCATCTAGTAACTAGTGGCAACCACCTTATCTATCCAACTATGGAGGATACCCACCCCGGTCTTGGAGTAACCCACCTAGTACTTGGTCCAACTATCAAAATATCTCACCTTAGTGGGAGGGACCTCAAGGGAATTGACAATAGTTCCAAGGACATTGGTAACCACCCCTAGCAAACTGCAAGCAAACATCTCAATGGAGAGGTTGCCAAACGTGGCAAAACCAATCCACTAGCTATATGCAACCATATTCTCAAACCAAAAGACCTACTATAATTTCTCCTCCTCTTAATCCTTGTGCCAAGATATCTAAACCTACCCAGTTACTAGCCCAACCCACACCTAACCTAAATAATAAACCATAGCAACAACCTATATATTTTGCTGATCCAAATCAATTCCTTGTATATGCTATGAATTTAAGTGACATGCGTCTACTTTCAGGAAAAACCTTGCTAGCTCCTTCAACCCCCATCATCAATCAATTACCTGTGGAAGAGTAGGAAGAATCCTTGTCTGATCCCATTCAACCTAGTGCACTTAAATCTCTTGACCCAGCTCCAATAAAGAAATCAGCACAAGACCCACTGTTTCCTTAGAGATTAGAAGCTACCAAACAAAAATAATATAAGGAGGAAACTAGATTTGATATCCTAGATTAGCTAAAGCATATATGTGTGCAGATACCTCTGTTTTAAGCTATAAAAGATGACCCTATCTATGGAAAGGAAATCAAGGATTCATGCCTCAAGAAACTAGGTAGGAAAAAGAAGGACCCCACTATAGTCCATGTAGTAGGATAGCTTGTTGACATCATTCCTGGAAAAGTAACTCTTCCCAAGTACATTGATCCAAGTAGTGTTGTGGTTGAAGCTGTTATAAATGGAATGCCCATAAAAAATGCCTTGATTGACTTAGGTGCAACAATCAATGTGATAACTACGGACATCCTATAGTAATTGAATATTGAAAATATGGCATCCAATCCTACATTCCTCTAGCTTCTTGATGGCTCCACTGTGAAGCCAGATGGCATAGTAGAATACCTGGTGGTGATCCTCAACTCCTAGCAGTATCTAACCAGCTTTATGGTTCTCTCACCTAAAGCCACACTAGGAGGATATCCACTTATCCGTGGTCGAGCATGGTTTGCAACTGAAAATGCTTATATTGGATGTCGCTCAAGTGATATGACCATTTTAGATGGCACAAACACTAAAAAATTTGTTTTGTATCCTCCAACTCAACCATCCCAAAATACATAAATATCAGTATGTCTAGATATTGGTGAAGATGTTGAAGAATTCAACTCGGTGGCATAGCTTATGATGCTTGGAAGAAGTCCTTTCTTGTAGCTTCAAGATGATGGTGAGGTATTATCTAGTATCATTCAGAACCAATGTCAAATATAAAAAGAATCATCTGGTTCCATAGATATCGCACTAGCACTTTTGTCCACTCTGCACGATCTTCCTGAAGCAACTCTTCCTACAGGAAGACTTCCTGCAGCAACTCTTCCTGTAGCAACTATTCCCGTAAAGAAAATTCCTATAGCCATAGGTATATTTCACACAATTATTGCACCTAGACTTAAGCTACCTTGTATTAATGAAACAACTATGATAGAGATAGTCACACAAGTACAAGTGTCTGAGGGACGATCTCTAAATATCAATAGTAAATGAAATGAAGGACAATAGTTGATATTAGAAAATTTGTTGAAAGCCCATCAAAAAGAATTTTCTTGGGATTATCATGACATGAAAGGATTAGATCCCAAAATTTGCACTCATAGAATCTATATCAAAGATGAATTTATTCCTGTAAGACAACCACAATGAAGAATCAACCACGTCTTGAGAGAAATTGTCAAAACTGAACTACAAAAGCTACTAGATGCAGGATTTATCTACCCTATTTCAGATAGCTAGTGGGTATCTCCATTGGTAATTGAGACCAAAAAGGGAGGGAGATAGAGAGTTTTTGTTGACTATAGGGAGCTCAATGCTGCCACTAAAAAGGATCACTTTCCCCTACCTTTTGTAGACCAAGTCCTACAATCTCTTGTAAGAAAATAGTATTTCTCCTTTCTTGATGGATTCAGTGGATACAATCAGATTCAAATTGCACTAGAAGACCAAGAAAAGATTACATTTATATGTCCTTGAGGGACATATGCATATTTTGTGCTTCCATTTGGGCTATGCAATGCCCCTGCCACTTTCTAGAGGGAAGTCATTAGTATATTCTCAGATATCTCCCTTTACTGCATGGAGATCTATATGGATGATTTTACTACCTATGGTGCCACCTTTGATGAAGCACTACAGAACATAAAGAATGTACTCCAGAGATGTGAGGATCAAAATATATCCTTAAATAGGGAAAAGTGCTTCATGATGATGCAAGAAGGTGTCATCCTTGGCCACTACATTTCACACCTTGGCATCCAAGTTGATCCAGCAAAAATTGAGGTAATAAATAATTTTCCTATACCTACAAAATAAAAGGATGTTAGGAGTTTTATAGGACATCCAGGCTATTACAAATGTTTCATCAAGTATTTTAGTAAAATAGCTGCCCCACTATATAGTCTTCTAAGAAAATATGTTGAGTTTCAAGATAGCTCTAACTCATTCTCTTGTACTCAAAGGACCAAATTGGGAAATCCCTTTCCATATAAATACTTATGCCTCAGACTATACCATAGGAGCAGTCTTAGGACAAAAAGGAGAAGTTGTTGAAAATGCCATCTAGTTTGTCAATAAAAACTTGTAGGGAGCATAATTCAATTACATGGTCATAAAAAAAGAAATGATGGTAGTAATCTATGCCTTGAATAAATTCAGGTACTATATCACAAGTTACAAAAAAAATTTACACACTGATCATGCAACCATTAAATACCTCATGAACAAACCTCTAATCTTAGGAATATTAGATATATGGTTGCTAATAATGCAATATTTTGACATAACTATTGTGGATAAACTAGGAAAAGGAAACATGGTTGCAGATTTCCTCTCAAGGATGACATCATCAAAAGATACTCAAGCCATAGATGACTCCTTTCTAGATGAGCATATATTATCTATATGTGTGCAAACACCTTGGTATGCAGACATAGCCAATTACCTTGTGACAGGGAGAGTTCCCTCTCACTTCTTAGCCCCAAAGGAGAGAAGAGTTTTGATTGAAAATTCATTCCATTTCTCTTGGATAGTCGAATGCCTATTCTATACTGGACTAGATCATGTTATGATAAGATGTGTAAGGGAAGATGAAACCTATGATATTTTGCATGCATTCCATGATGAACCCTATGGAGGCCACTTTACGGCAAAAAGGACAACAATGAAAATCTTGAACACGTGATACTATTGGCCTACATTGCACAAAGATATAGGAAGATATACAAGAAAATGTGATCAACTCCAAAGGATGGGATAGAAAATAAAGTTAGATAAAATTTCGCTATGTCCACAAGTGGTAGTAACCCCATTTGACAAATCGGGTTTGTATTTTGTGGGACCCATTGATCCTCCATTGAATGGTAAATCCTACATACTAGTGTGCATTGATTACGTTACAAAATGGGTTGAAGGGAATGCTATGAAGCATGCAAGAGAAAATAAGGTTGCACAACTCCTTTATGAAGAAATTTTCACAAGATATGGGGTACCAAGAAAATTAGTAATTGATCAAGCTACTCGGTTTAAATCAACCCTTATTACAACATTGATCAATGAATATAACATCCACCATAGGAAATCCACCCCTTATCCCCTCAAGGAAATGGACAAGTCAAAGTGACAAATAGGTCGATTGAGGCCATCCTCACTAAAACAATGCATATTCATAGAAAAGAATGGACAAATAGATTATCAGAAGTAGTTTGGGCTTATAGGACCACCTCGAAGATAACTACAGGCTTCACCTCATTCAAACTACTATATGGGAAAACAACCATGATTCTTATAGAATTTGAGCACAAGACTCTCAGAACTGATCTTGAATTGGGGATGGATATTTCTATGGAACAAGAATGGATCATGTAGCTCAATGAATTGGATGAGATGAGGAAAAAAAGTTACATCATACCAAACTTGTGCAAAATCAGAGAGTAAAATGACATGACAGATTTATCAAAGCAAAGAAATTTCAAGCAGGTGACTGGGCATTTCTTTCTAGATACAAGGATAATGCATAAAAATTGTAGACAAGATGGTTAGGGCGATATGAAGTCACATAAGTCTTTCCCAATGGATTTTTACAGCTCACAACCATTTATCCTATGAAATTCAAACTACTAGTGAATGGGCATTGTCTCAGATTATATCACTTGCCATCTTCAAAATAAGAGTTTGTGTAGTGATTTTTCCAACACGCAGAGCCCGAGAATGATTCTTGTAGCAATGGAGTTCTTGCAACTGAAGACAGCGAACCTAATGTCCCTCCTTTCGGTTAACTAAGGTAGATATTGTACACATCTAAAAATGGTCACGGTCGATCGAATCTATTAATTAATTAAATATGAATTATTTAATTAATGTTCTTAAGTCTTCTACATATAAATAAATTTAATTATTTATTTATATTGTTCATTTTCCTAATTCTTCTAATTTAATTAAATAAATTTATTTATTTAATTAATGCTACCTTCTTCTCAATTAATTAAATAGATTTTACAATTTATTTACATTAATTATCAAAGTTTAAATTCTAAATTTAAATGATTTTCTTCCCTCCACATTTAATTAAATACTTTTGATATTTAATTCCCACTTCTCTCACAGAAATTAAATATTCTTAATATTTAATTAAAAGGCTTTTTTCCTTTTCTCATAATTAAATATTTACAATATTTAATTAAAGCCTTTTCACATTTCTTTCACACATAATTAAATATTTATTTATTTAATTATGAGAGACACCTTTCAATTTGTCTCTTCATTTTCTGTCTCTCAGAATTCCATCTTTTCGAATTCTCGATCTCTCACCGTTCATTTCAATAGGTTTGAACTCAACCATCAATCTTGGCCAATCGAATTCCTACCTTCAAAAATCTATAAATATAGCCCTTTCATGAGCTAAAAAGAACCTCGAATCTCATACTTTCATGTGTAGTTATTATAGTCACAATCTTAGCAATTCATAGCATTTTTAATTCAATAGTTCAATCTTGTAGAGGCATATGCATTCATAATAATCTCATTCTCTCAAGTGCCATTCTATAAGTTGTGTTTGCACAACTGAGAGCAAACATATTGAAGCAAATCCTTGGAGATAGGGGACAATGGAACGAATTTGAAGAAGCTATTGTCAAGAGTTTGCATTTGCTTTATTTTATTTAGTTTTCTTCAATCTAATGTTTCATTGGTGTATTAGATTAGATTCAATTTAATTTGACACATTCTAATGTACACATTCAAATGGACATAAATTTATCATTATAGCCACTGAGTATTTCACTAAGTGGATTGAAGTTGTTCCTTTAACAACTGTTACAGATAAAAAAATTTCTTCATTGATCTTGAATTATATCATTTGCAGATATGGCATCCCTAGCTCCATTATAACAGATAATGGTAGATCCTTTGAAAATCAAGATGTTGATGAATTATGTGAAAGGTTTCACATCCAACACAAATACTCCACAACTTATTATCCGCAGGGGAATGGTCAAGCTAAAGCTTCAAACAAATTTTTTTTGAAAATTCTGAACAAAACAGTGAATGAAGTAGGTCGTGATTGGCATGTCCAATTAAATCCAGCATTATGGGCCTATCGAACAAGTATTCGCACGCCGATAGGAGCTACTCCTTATGCTTTGGTCTATGGAGCAGAAGCTATTTTTCCACTTGAAGTTGAGATTCCTTCACTTCGAGTATCACTCAAAGGGTTAATCAATGATGAACACTATAGAGTATCAAGATTGCAAGAGTTGGAACTACTTGATGAACGACATCAAATTGTGGTTAATCACTTGAAGGGATATCAACAAATCATGTCCCGCAGCTACAATCACAGAGTCAAACCGTGAAGTTTTCAAGTGGGTGATTTGGTCCTTAGAGAAAACCCTCAAAATCAATAAGATTGGGAAAATAAATGAAAATTCAAACCTAACTGGTTAGGCCCGTTCGTTATCATTGCAGCCTACGGATCGAGGGCATATCATTTGTCAACAGCAAAAGGGGACCTATTTGAAGACCCGATCAACACCATTCATCTGAAAAGGTTCTACACTTGAGAAAAAAACAAAAACAATATAAAAATTCCTAAAAAAAAAAAAAAAAATTGCCTTGATTGTACCGAACTAGAATCATGAGGAAGAAGTATGATTTTTCTTTGATTGTTGTGTGCAAATTAATCATTAGTATGATGCAAATTAGTCGCGGGACATGTTCTACAATGGATCATTGATGACATTTCAAAATTTACATAAGAAATTGATTAACTTTTGTTTGTTTATGCAAGCAATACTCAGGTCATCTTGGTTCAATTATACCATCGATGTTTGTATTAACTTGCTACATTAAACACTATGGAAGCAGTACTCAGGTCATCATTAGTGCTAACATACCCTTTGATGCTTGTACTAACTTTCAACATATCAAAAGGCTTAATGATGAAAACTAAACATAGCGAGAAATGACAACAAGGAGAATGATTCATTATTTCATTTGAGGGTTGCATTAATTCATTTAGGACTGCATAATACATTTGCATTTTGAGGTTCTTTTTTATAGATTTTTGAGGGTGGATCACATTCTTAAATATCTTTTTCAAACAATGGTTGAGTAAGACTAGAAATTTGTTACATCTCATCATCATCATATCATTATCATGCCATTTTCCATCATTGCATCATAGGCATGGTTATCATTCATCATTCATTAACATATACACCTGCATATTTTACACATTCATAAAATAAAAAAATTGCATTTTTCACATCATTACATCATAATCATAAGATCATTACATTAGTACATTTTCATTACATCATTACATCATAATCATCATCATAGAACATTTGCATTTTGCATTCATTGTATACATCATAAGAGAAAAGAAAATTTTTCATATCATCATTTGCATCATCATACACGACATAGCATATAAAAAATCAAAACATCCATAACATGTGCATAATCAAATCGCCACTGCATATCATAGATCTCATCAAAACAAATGTCCGGGAATACAAGGATATCAAATGTTTCAAAAAGATATATCATACAATGGCATCAATATGAATAAACTGCTCATCGCTGAGGGGCATCTGGCCGTGGATCATGGCTACTGCTGCCACTAGAGGTAGTGGGTCTCGTTGGATCTCTACTCCTAGAGGCTCTGATCTCTCATCTAGATGGCTGACCCACACTCCTAGTCACACTCCGAGAGTGACTTTGTGAGTGAGTCCGAGTCCGAGTACCTGACTAAGTGAAGGTTATCCGCCACTCAGGTGGCACTGCCTCAAAGTAGCACATCTTATAATACTCATCCTCCCGAGCAGTCTCTAGTCCCTCTGCCACAACCTCTCCAATAGAGGTGCTCTCCACTGATCTCAGTATCCTTTTGGCTACCCCCGAGGTCTGAACGCATCTCTCTTGGAAGCTGTCCCTCTCGGCCATAAGCTGTGCTATTTGTGGGTCAGGAGGTGGTGGCTACACTATCTATCTCTATAGCTAGCTGATGGTTGCCTGGGCCTATGCTAACTGACTCCTCAGAGTCTGAAGCTCAGTCTACATAAAATCTAACTGTCCCTATGACGAAGCTCTAATGGTGATCCACGGTGTTGAAGTGTTGGCCTGACCCACTGCTCTAGCTGTTCGTGGCCTCGTCTTGAAGGGAATGTCAAAGAATAATCTCTGCCTCCCACCACCTCCATCATCCCCATCACCTGAGTCATCTGACTCCTCATCTATGTCCTCGACCTCAGAGCTCTCATCATCTACCTCCATGGCTACCCCGCCGATATCTGCCATCTACTCTGCCTATACCTACCCCTGATTTTGTGGCTGCCCTGCTACTGGATGTCCCTGTGGTTGTTGTAACCCTATTAGGATAACTGGACCTCCCATCAATGGGGCAGGCTCATCTGTACTAGTAAAATGCAGAAAGGGATATGTGTAGAAATATGTAGTATAATCATTTGTCATCCCTGCATCTGTGACCTCTGGTTGAATAGTCCAATCATTTGGCTGCAGATCCAAGTGCTCCTCTCAGGCGGCCTCAATAGTCAAAACTGGCCCCCACTCTGGTAAATTTCCTCAGTGCCTGGCATAGTGTGTTATCCCCTGGGGCATCATCTGAACCCATCCGTACTGCCTCAGAACTGTCCGACCCAGAAATCTCTCAATGATGAAGGGGGTGCATCCAATCAAGTATCTAGGTCTTGTAACATATGGTAGCTCTATGTCATCTACCTACCATGGGTCGCAATCCACACAAGGTCGCCGGATGACTGTGTCCAAATCATCAAGTACCCATCGCAAGTACTCCAGTTTGCCCAGTCTCGGCTGGACAAGGGGCCCTGTATATGCATAAGCATAGGGGAATCTGATGGGGTGATCCTCCTGACGATCGGGTGGGTAATCGTGAAGTGCTCCCACGTAAATAACTATAAAAGAGTCACCCCATAGGAAAGACTCTTCCCATTTGTATACACGACCTGATGAAGGTCATGGTACAGATGGGCAAGCATGCATGATCCCCATGCATATCTAGTATGGTGGAGAAGCATGTCCTCCAAAATCCTACCCCACCTAACTGATAGTCCCTTTGACCTATGATCAGGACAAAGGAAACCACCGATCATCCCTACTAAAACTAAAGGCAATGGGGCATACATCTCTATCATCTGCTTCTAGGGAATCTCATATCCATAGACATGAGGATCCTGGAAGACCTGTCTCAAAGCATCTGTACCCCTGAACTCCTTGTGATCATAAATCACAAGCTCTCCAACCATAGGAATACCCAAAATCCTATATACATCCTCTGGAGTCACTGTAATCTCTCCTGTTGGTAAGTGGAAGGTGTTGTGCTCACTATGCCACTGCTCTACTAAGGCGGTCAACAGTGCCCTATTGACCTGATACTACGGGATACTCAACAGAGCTCTCAAGCCACATTGGTCTATCACTCCCAAATCATCATGGGATAGTCGTGGAATCATCTCCCATGTCTATGGAAATCTTTCTCTGATCTAAAGGAGGCCAAAACTCTCCTTTACAAAACTGTCAAGCAAGCATGCAAACTAAATCAGCAACTAGATATCATCACTCAATCAGTACATCAGGCAAGTTTACATCACATCTAGTTTGTTTTTCATATCACATGGAAACAAATTTAATAGTCATCATGACTTCATTTGACTTTCAAATAGGAAAGCAAATCTATCATCTATTTTGTTTTTCATATCGCATGGAAACAAATTTAACAGTCATCGTGACTTAATCTATTTGGATTTCAAATCAAGAAAACAAATTATCATCTCTATTTTGTTTTTCATATCGCATGGAAGCAAAATTTATCAAATCTATTTGTTCTTCAAGCACGAAGACAAATTTATCAAATCTATTCATTGATGATATTCAAATGCATAAAATCTATTGTCTAATCTAGTAACAATCATCAAGCATGCATCAATTTTTCTTCAAAAATGGAAATTCGGAAAAAATCCATGGATGCGCTAAAATAGTCAATCAATGTGCTAAAACCATGGATGCACAACTTTATTCCATGGATGTGCTAAAATAGTCTATGGATGCACGATTTCATGGATGCGCTATTTCATCAATCATATGCGCTATAACAGTTCATGGATGTGCTAAATCTTCTATGCACTAATCTATCATCTTTGGGCAGGCGGGTTACATAGATGCGCCATTTTATCTATCCTATGTGCTAAATCACCTATGCGCGATTATTTGGCCTCTATGTGTGACTGTTCTATCCCTATGTGTGACTTTGGATGCGCTAAACTATTTACTGTATGTGCTAAAAGACCTATCGCATGCGCTAAAACAAAATTTTAAAATCTGAAAAAATCCGAAAAAGCATCCAAAAATGCATAAAAATTTCACGTAGAGGTTTGGATCGACTTACTAGAGGTCCATACGCAGGTGGTCTATGATGATGGTGACCTCGCTCGAATTTGTGGTGCTCATATGGGATCGGCATCGCTTTTATCTCTCTCAGAGCTCCAATTTTTTCTCAAAAGTTACTTTTCAAATGAAAGTGACTTCTCACCTTTTTCATCTTTTAAAGGGGTAAAAATAGCATTTATTACTCTGCAAAGTGCTATTTTGAGAGTTAAATCATCAATTTTTCTCTGAAATTATCTGAAATCTTCCAAATCTGTCTCATAATCATCCTCATCATGCGATTTATCTCTCGAGGGGGCATATAGCATCATCAGCATTTTTTTTTCAAAGTCAGGGGCAATTTCTTTGAAGTAATGCGTGAAACACATCATTTCAAAGAAAGGAAAAATGTACACATCTAAAAATGGTCATGGTCAATTGAACCTATTAATTAATTAAATATGAATTATTTAATTAATGTTCTTAAGTCTTCTACATATAAATAAATTTATTTATTTATTTATATTGTTCATTTTCCTAATTCTTCTAATTTAATTAAATAAATTTATTTATTTAATTAATGCTACCTTCTTCTTAATTAATTAAATAGATTTTACAATTTATTTACATTAATTATCAAAGTTTAAATTCTAAATTTAAATGATTTTCTTCCCTCCACATTTAATTAAATACTTTTGATATTTAATTCCCACTTCTCTCACAAAAATTAAATATTCTTAATATTTAATTAAAAGGCTTTTTTCCTTTTCTCATAATTAAATATTTACAATATTTAATTAAAGCCTTTTCACATTTCTTTCACACATAATTAAATATTTATTTATTTAATTATGAGAGACACATTTCAATTTGTCTCTTCATTTTCTATCTCTCAGAATTTCATCTTTTCGAATTCTTGATCTCTCACCGTTCATTTCAATAGGTTTTAACTCGACCGTCAATCTTGGACAATCGAATTCCTACCTTCAAAAATCTATAAATACAGCCTTTTCATGAGCTAAAAAGGACCTCGAATCTCATACTTTCATGCGTAGTTATTATCGTCGCAATCTTAGCAATTCATAGCATTTTTAATTCAATAGTTCAATCTTGTAGATGCATATGCATTCATAATAATCTCATTCTCTCAAGTGCCATTCTATAAGCTATGTTTGCACAACTGAGAGCAAACATATTGAAGTGAATCCTTGGAGATAGAGGACAATGGAACGAATTTGAAGAAGTTGCTGTCAAGAGTTTGCATTTGCTTTATTTAATTTAGTTTTCTTCAATCTAATGTTTCATTGGTGTATTAGATTATATTCAATTTAATTTGACACATTCTAACGTGCACACATATTTATCATAATAAAGATTTTTACTTTTGTAGAAATCCATTTCTTTGTACATCCACCCATTCACCCATTTGTACCACATTTCTCTCTCTTCCATAATTTCACTTCACCTCTCCCCATTCCATCTCTATTAAATGCTTAATTATTGCCTATTAGTGAAAGCAATATTTTCTCTCTAGTTGATGAAATGATTTCTTCACCATGATATTTTCATACACTAAAGTACATGCACATTAATTGCATTCTTAATTATCCTTTTGAATGTTTTATATAATGACTGTATGATAAGATGGGCGTTCACATAATATTATTTCACTCCCCTGTAAAATCAATAGTTCCATTCCACATCTGAGGAAACATGTCCAAATTTAGGTTGGGGGGAGGGGTAAGAAAAATATAGAAATTTTCCCACATGTTGATATATGATTGTTTGCATCAACAAATCTTTCTGAGCTGATTCAAAATTTAAAATGAACGACGACTCACATGTGTGATGTGACTCTAAACTACCACCATCATTCCCTCTCATTATGATTCATTTTATTGTCATTTATTCTCTTCTTAACTCTACCATGATTCCATAATGCAAATTCTAAGTTGTTAAAAATAGGGTAGAAAGGAAATTTAGTCGATAGATTCACCCAGCAAAGCAGCAGGAGAAATTTAAAACATTACAAAGGTAACTTTGCAAGGTGACAAGTTGAACAAAGACAATGGGAGGAAAAGTCATTTGAAATGAGCCCTCAACTCATGATGCATTTTTACAAGATGCAACATGCTTGGCCAAATTTCAGAATTGGGGATGGCTAGACTATTTTCTGAAGTTGGATGGTTTCAATGAGGGTATTGCGTTAGATTTCACTTGGAAATTCTCAAACGGAAAGGCCATGGTGAAAGGACTAGAGATCATAGCAAGTAAGGAACAAATTTCTAAAGTTTCAGGGCTACCAGCTGATGGTGAATCATACCCTGTTTCTAAGGATTCCAAGATAGGCAAAGCCATATTTACAATGCATGGGGACCCTTCGCTCACAATTGACAAGCAGGGTGCCAAGATTCTCTCTCTACATGATCCATGGAAGCAAGTTGTTGTGCATATCATAAATTACATTACTTGTGAAGGTCGATTATTGAACCTACACTCAGTACATTTCAAACTGTTGAGTCATATGAGGCATAGGAGGAAGATGAATGTGCCCAATGTATTATATGACCATCTCTCTATTATGGTAGTAGAAACACAAAAAGGTAGAGAAAAATTTATATCCCACCACTGTTTGATTAAATTGATGGCTATAAGATCTTTGCATGATACAAACCCTAGAATTTCCTAAGATGATTTTGTGAAAATTGGGCAGTCTAGAACTGAGCCGTCTCAACCTAGGGTTTCATCTAAGTCACATAGGTCTAGCAGAAGTTTGAGCATAGCCAAAGGCACCATTGGTGCCTTGACCTTTGGTGTTGGTATGGTTTCCCCCATTGAAGAAAAGGCCATAAATATTAGTTCCTCTAACCATGGGAGTGAAAGAGAAAACTCATCATCAGGTTTTGATGATGATGATGTCCCTATACAAATTTTGATAAAGACAGGAGCAAAAAATAGAGAGGAAAAAGTAAGGAGAAGAAAAATGCAATCTACATAGGAAAAAGTGCCAAGCCCTAGGAAAAGGAAGGCTAGCACTATTCATCCTCCAACCAAAGAGAAATGAAAAATCCCTCTCAAAAAATCAAAGCCAGTTGACCTTGAGCTTGGCAGAACATCGGGTGAAAATACAGATGCTCCAATGGAGCAAGAGAACGGACAAGAAATAGATGTGTTCAAAGAGGTAGCAAAAATGAACCTAGTGGATCTTGCTGCCATCCTTGGAGAAGTTGAAACTCAAGAAAATGAGGAAAATGAGGACTTCCTACAATAAAGTCAGGAAATAGATCAAGAGCCCCTACAACCACCACCAGAAGAGGAACAAGAGGTCCTACAACAGAATGAGGAAAGAGGAAACATACTTCAATAGCCTGAATTGGTAAGACCTCTTGAATCTATGTAGATAGTCCTCTATGGGAAGCAACTATCTATAAAAAATTTGGTAGGAATCCGCAACCCTCCTAATTTTTTAGTTCATGTAGCTATTTTGAATTTATGGAAAAAAATACAAAGAAGAGAGGAGGAGTGGAAAAAAGAAAAGAAAATATTGAAAAAGGAAATTCAGATGAGGGATAAGGGGTGAGATGATTGAAGAAAAGAATGAGGAGATTATTTTTCTAAAGGAAATGTGTCTTGAACTTAAAGGAGAAACACCTTTCTTTTAGAATGTCAAGAATCATCTCAGGCCTAAACCCCTCCATTGAAATCCCTGCTGAGTCTTTCAATGCCTACAAAATTTCTTCCCCTTAAATGAAAACTTTGTTGTGTGAATTCTATCAACATAATTTTTTTGTCCCAAAAGATAAAGATTGGAACCCACTGCCTTATGTTGGAGAAATATAGCTAAGAGAATTTATGTCCTAGGTGCAGAATGAGATTAGTTGGGGTGAGCAATACAATGCTCACAAGAAGAAATCATCTAGTATTCCCCTAGCCATTAGGGCTGAATCTAAGAGCCCCAAAGACATTTATACATATTAGAATATATTTCTCTATAGGCCAAGCTGTGGTGACCGAATTGTGCCTTGGATTGAGGTTGTGTACAATGAATATGAAGTGAAAGTTTCTACAAAAGAGGATTCTATGAGGATATTTATCCCATTGTTGGAACTTGTTGATCGATGAGCTAAAGCAGGCTGAGCCACACTCTGTTCACAATTAAGTTGCCACACTAAAGAGAATTGAAAAATATATCTAGCTTGGAAGGACCAAAGGATATGAATGGCTTCCCCTAAATTTCCAACCACCCATCCTCCTATGACATGTGCCTAACTTTAGATTCTATAGATATGACATTGCAGAAGAGCAACAGCTATGGAGAAGACTTGATAAGCTAGGTGGGTTTTATTGGAATCTTAATTCACCTACTGCAAAAACCGACATTGGATAGCTATCAATTGTAGACTCCAGGGCCTTAAAAAAGCAGAAGCATAACTCTTCCCCTGCTAGAGGACCAACACAACATTGGGTTGGGGGGAGTGATGATCCTAGAATTTAGTCTAATTAGAGGGATAAAATCTCTTTCTATTTCCTAGATTACCATAAGACTTTGATATTATATGCTGAAATTTTGATATAGCTCTCTTAAGACATATGAAATTTGGACTAATTTCACCTCTTCCAATTTTAATGGTATATATACCCATTATGTGGACTATCTATATTTATTTTGCATGTGGTTGATGAATGTTCTTAACATAATTATGATTATGCAATTACTATGTGTAATGATATTATTCTGCAGACATGATTGATATGCTAAGTTGAGAAATGCACCCATCAATTGACTAGGTTGAGGAAACATGTGAAGGTCAAACTTAGGATGCCAACAAAAGATTCCACATCAACCGCATGTACCTCTTTGCACCAATCTTCAATGACATTGAGCATCGAGGGTGTTACTATAGTGGTTGAATCCATTTTGGGGCTTGCATGTCCAACAAATTCCCCTACATGAGTAACCGTTGCTTCCACTTTCTCTCACTTTCCCTAAATGGCATCCTCTTAGTTAGTGGGAGTTGATCCCCCTATTTTATTTGATAAAGAAGGCTCAACCCATCTTTTGAGAGAGCTAGTGAATGTTGATTTGATTGCCATATTCTTGTACAAACTAATTACCAGCCACGTTTCTGTAATTGCATTTTCTAGTAAATAATATGATATTATGAGTTGAGTATCCAAGATTTATATTAGTTTAGAGGATACTCATCCAAGGGGGCCCACTTGGTGAGTAATCTATGTTTTAGTTTAGATAGATTAGTGTTAGTCTCTATTACAGTACTTAGTTAAAATCATGGCATTGACTATTCCTATAGCCACTAGAGCTTTATTTTGTGACTGTTTCTACAACCAAGGCTGAAAGAGTAGTTTTTTGTTGAATGCTTAGTCTTTCCTTCTTGTTATGCATAATTAGTATAGATTTCCTTGAGTAATGTTAAAAAAATTCTTTGTTTCCTTTCCTGCAATTTACTTTCAATTTTAAGTCTCCCTTAGATTGAGAATGAAGATGACCACTCTAGAATTCCTAGTGCACATACTGTGTTGACCCATTTGAATTTCATGTCCCTAGGTTGATAATTTAAATGTACCTTCATGGTGATTAAGATGGATATTCAGATTAGATGTCCAATATTTGAATTATGGTAGTAAGAGCTAAGTTATTGAGATCATTATAGGAGATTGATAGTAAGCCTCATGTACATACCTTTTCAAGTTGGAAGACTTTTCATATCACCTCAAAGGTCATTCAACACTTGGCATAAAGGTTGATGACTAGGTCAAATAGGTTTTTGGTTTACACATTCCAAGTGATCCATAGGTTTACATGGTGCAGTCATTAATGGAGGGTCCAAAAAAGAATTTCCCAACCATGCAACTTAGAGTCGACATAACAAAAATAACACAAGAAATATGTTGCAAATATAGATCATTATTGAATTGGAAATCTTACATGTATCATATTCCTAATGGGTGAATAACCAAGGCTCACAAACCTACCACAAGTGCATTCAACATTACAACTAGCCACAGTCGTTATTTCAATCCCATAATGGGGTAATAAAATTTTGATCTCTAATCATGAAATCCTAAACTAACTACTTTCCTATAAATTAAAAATGATCTTAAATATGATCCTCTAGATCCAATAATGGTTTGTGTCAACCTCAAGGGTTTACAAACTCAATGAGTGATCAAGCAAATAAGTCAACCTTAAAATATGAAAGATAATAATTCACGAAATTAAATTAATTGTGGAACTCTAAGAAAGATCCTCTTGGACCAAAAATTATTGTATGATGTCCCATTAAGGTTTGCATGCTCTAAAATATGTCCACACAAAAAATTTGAACTAGGTCGGCCCTAGATGCTCTGACTAAGAATAATAATGAAATTATGAGAGCAATAAGATTCTTTAGACAAATAAAAATGATCTAAAATTTGGATATGATGTAGATGACCTTATTTAGATGATATATCATACTCCACGAGCTGAGAAATTAAAATATAGTGAAATATGGAATGAAATACACAAACTAATAAAAACTAAAATGAAAGAAAAAAAAAATTTTGGTTGATACGGGATTTCTTTGCAACCAGGGATTCTCTTGTATCAAATAGTTGGGGTTGGATGAAAATTGAATCCCTCACTTTCTAGGGGATATAGGAAAACCAAATTGGTCGAACTTAGCCTAAGATATCCATTATGAATCCCCCGCTGGTCTTCCTTTCTACTTCACTACATAATCCTTCTATATATTTTTCCTCGTAATCCTTTTAGCTCTGGTATCCAAAATATTCTCAATCTCCTTTGGTGTTTGATGTGGTAACTACTCCTTCAAATCTACTTCTATGTTGCTGCTACTTGATTGTCCTTTAGGATACTCATATATATATCTACAACATTGAAATAGGTGATATACCTAATGTCTCTATTAACTCTACTTCATATGCATTTCTAGAATCCAAATCCTTGAGAATCTTATATGGTCCAAAATTCCTCAACTTCATCTTATTCTATGTTCCAACTAGAAATCTCTCCTTCTTAGATATACCATCACTTCATATCTAGCAAAAAATCATTTATGTATTCTTTCCACACATTCCTTCTCCTTATACTTATTGTTCATGTCCTCCTGATTCTTTTAGACTTGATTATGCAATGTTCATATGAGTCCTACAAACTCCTATACTTCTACACTCCTATTTTTCTGGATACTGATGTCCCTTATTTTTTCAAACTCCTTTGGAATGTATTTTGGTTACAATCTGAAATTGTTTCTTCCCTGTACTCTAATTTACTAAATTATTGTATGAAAACTCTACTTTTAGTAGAGCTATTTCCCAATTTCCTAATTTATCTCCAACCAAACATCACATGTTACCCAAACTTATATTTACCACTTTTTTTGTTCATTTATTTTTGGGTGATACACCAAACTAAACTTTAGATCCTTCTTCATCCTGTTCCATAATGTCCTCCAAAATTATCCAATGAATTTGGTGTCTCTATATAAAACTATACTCCTAGGTAATCCATGCAATCTCACAATCTCCTGAAAAATAAGTCAATAACATGCACAACATAATTAGTCTTCTTGTAAGGAATGAAATATGTCATTATAGAAAATTTGTCCACTACTACCATTTAGAATCATATCCTCTTTGTGTTCTTGTTAATTTGAATATGAAATCCATGCTAATATCTTCCCTAGGTCTCTTTGATATTGTCAAAGGTTTGTACAATCTAGTATTTTGACTTCTACCTTTTGCTACTTAACAATTTTCACAATTCTAAGAATACTTCCTAATATCCTTGTATATTTATAGCCAAAAATAATGTGTACTCTCCAAACCTACTATCTTATCAACTCCAAAATATACTACTAGTCCTCCACTATGATTTTCCTTGACCAAATTATCCCTCATTGAAGTCCTCACAATACACAACCGATTTCCCTTGAACAACATATATTCTTAAATGAAATAGTCCAAATATTTATCATGAAAGCTTGTGCTTCTCTTGAACACCCTTATAGGAAATTTCATGAATGGGGGGACCTACTTGAACTTCACTTAATAACCTATGGTATTTTTAGAGAAGTTTACTATTTTTTAATGTTTGGGAGAAAGGGAGAAGGAAATGTAGAAAGGAAACTTGATTGAGGCAATGCGCCAAAGCTTTTACAACATTTCAAAAACCCCAACAAGATCCTATTTCTAATAAAGTGAACATATAATATCATAGACCCTTCATTGTTGGAAGGAGAATGAGAAATTAAGGCCTATGTGGGCATAGATTAGTCATTCAAATCCTCATGTAGGAAGCAGCCATTAGGGTTCAAACAAAATCAAGAAATCGTAATTCAAACAAGATATTTTGGATCCGTAAAGAGATATTCCACTTGAGAACATAAAATTAAAATCAACAAAAATTCAATAGGACAAAGAAAGAGTATCATAATATGATTCAATTCTTGAAATTTTAGGCTAGAAGATCATAAAATCTAGAAATTGAAAATTGAATATTAATACTTTTATGTGAAAGTAAAGAGACATAGAGAATTCAATATGTATGAGATACAAAATAAAGCATAAAACAAAGACTGCATGTACAAAATGTGAAAAACTTCCTTCTTTTATTACTTGAAATTGCAAACTAATGAAAATGCTAAAGTCAAATAATAAAACTGAATAATTTTCTTGAAATTGATCACAAAAGAGTGTTCAAAGCTTTGTAATTAATCCTTTATACCCTATTCTACTACTATCACTTCTACTAATGATAATATATCACCTATTTATCCATCTATCATGATGAGATGTTGTAGGAAGGTTCCATTTTATAAGACAAGGGAAGCATAAAAGCACCGAGCACTCTTTTCTGCCAATAATAAAAACCTAATAGTTGCCATCACTAGACAACCTCAAAATCTGATAAAAAATCAGATCTGATATGATAATAATAATTGAGTTGGTTCAAAAATGTTGATAGGTGTAACAACTAGATAAAATAGATACTATAAGAGCTTCATGTAGATCTTCCCTTTAGAAAGAAGATATGGGTTGAAAATTCTAGACTAAATCCAATCCAATCTGCTACAAATGATAATGGCATTGTCAAAAAGGAGGTTGACCCTTGAAGCTATGAATTAACAAAAATAATTTCCACCTAACAACATTTGTAAAGGTACTACTCTGATCGCAAAGAAACCTAACCAAAAAAGGGTGGTCGGCATGGCATGCTAGCAAGATTTATTCAAAAATTGAGAGAGCGGCTCGAAGAAGATCCCCACAAGGTAGCTACGTGTCCAACTTTAGGTTTGAAAGGAAGGAAATATCTGAAAAGGTAGTGTAGCCACTACATGGTGTAATTGTGCACCTTTTCACCAAAATTGTCCCATGACCAAAAAGATGCATCGATATGACATGTGGCAAGGAAGAAACAAAATCCACAAAAGTGAGGGCCTTGGGGAAAAAAGCACAAAGTGAAGGAAACAAACATACTTAAAGAGAAAAAATGCGCCATGATTTCTAGAGACTCATAGGGTTGCTTCACCTATGGAGGCATGAATGTAGAGAAATAAAATAGAATACAAGATAAAAGAAATCTTTGATCCCTTAGAGTTTGAGGAATGCAAAATGTAGATACTCCTAATTTGCATCAGAAGGTAGAACTAATCTATGTACAATCATAGAATCTTGATCGAGGTCAATTATATCCTTGAATGATACTACTCCCCATTGTTCTTGTTCCACTCCAATGAGGTAGTAGAGCTAGACGAAGGGGAGAAGCACATCTTCGATCTCTTTTACCATAAACGATGAGCTCAATTTCTGGAGTTTAGATTGGTCCTACTACTTGGCCTCTAAGGCCTGCCTAAGTTTTTCCTCAATGATTAATGCTCCATAAAGTGAAAATGGAGAGGGAAAACCCAACTGAACTAAATCATCTCTCATTTCACTGACCTTCTTGGTTAGTTCTAGCTAAGAGTTCTTGCTCATTTGGGTAGCTTTGTTGCACATGATGAATTTTCTTTCCTTCTTGGAGGTTGCTCTTTAGTCTGGGATCCCAATGCTTTCCAAAGTCTCCTCAGTCACCTTATACAACCTCGTTATTAAATTACCAAACTAAGAAGATCGAGGGTGAATGTCTTCAAGATTTGGTTGACTATTGGGCCAACCTTTCTGTTTAACTTTTGTGCATAAGCTATAAATCTTAGAGGTAATCACAGGGCCATCGTTGCAACCTTTGTACCACTAGGAGGTGTTTGGATGTTCTTTCCACAATCAGTTCCTATTGGAATGATGACTTCTTAACCTTTATTTCCTCCTTTAATTGATCAGCCTTTTTTCTAATCCCATTGAAGCTCCTTTGTTGCTTGAGACTGGGCACTAGTTAGTGATGCAAAGGCTAGGTGGGGATCACTCACAAAACAAAAACTTCAACTCTCTACCAAGAACCCAACTCTAATCTCATGGACATCAACTCACCCTCAAGGATTTTAATCCCCCAAGTTTGTAAAACACTCAAGACCTCCACACAGACTCTACAAGACCTCTCAACATGAATACAATGGAAATTTGACCATTCAACCTTAATCTCAATGACTGATCACTCCAAAGTCACCATTTAGCAACTCTCACAATGGTTACACCTTGTAGTACTCAAAAACCAGTTTAGGCTAGTTTACTCACAACCTTCCCAAAGAACTTGGAATTTAAATAATATATTGAGATACCCTTTTTAGGGTTAGACAACATATAGAAAGATCAGGGGTCATTCTTTTGGATCAACATGGACTTTCAGTACACACACCCCGGTTCTAGGCCTCACAATTAGCCCTCTTTTTCAAAGGAACCCCTCTACAAAGTGACTTCCAACCCAAGTTAACTTGAAAAAATCTTAGGAAAGGTATTAAAACTCCTGATTCTCCAAGTTATAAGACCCTAAAGGCTCATCTTCATCACCAATTCCAAAACCCTCTCTAAAAGCTTATAAACATAAGGTTTTAGGGACCCCTTATTGAAAATACATTCTCCAAAATATCCCAGGACACATCAAGTGCTCAAACACATTTATTTTGACCCCCTCAATATTTTCAAAGCATAATACTGACCACTCCTACCTTCACTTGACCATATGCACGACTGTCCTAACCAAATCACACATTCTTCCAATGGTTTCCACCCTACAAACACCCCACAACTGGAACAGTCATCTTCCCTATACAAATAAAGGTACTAAAATATCTAATGAGCCTATCTAATCCTTTCCACTAAGTCATGGGTCTTCACAGCAAGTGGAGGGCTTAGTTCATTATTTTGACTTCTCTTAAACCCTTGGTTCAGGGAAAACAGGCAGTTTTAGAAAAACAATGATTTCTCCCTCAATATGAATGCTCAAACCCTCAAATAAAATGAATTTGAAAGATAAATCATATATCTGCACATTAAAAATTATTTTAGAGCCAAACTATACCGTATGGATCCATACCAAGCCTGCAAAGTTTAGGAAAACAGGGAAAACATGGGGTTTGAGACCACCCAGTAGTAAAATCAGGATATCTCACTCAATTCTCAATGAAATAACACCATTCCAATTCCAAAAGAAATTTTATTCAATTATCTATCCACAAATTATATTCTTGTAGTGTGGAACAATCCGTATAGGTCATACAATGCACAGGATCAGAAATTTCTTATTGAAAACCCAAAAAAACAATAAACTTCTTATTAGAAACACATTCCAAACTTGTTCAACATCCTTCTCATGAGGAATTACATTTTTTTGTAAGGTTTAAACATCCAACTACCTCCTATAACCAACCAAGTACTTTAACCAACTTTAGTTAGACTCTAAAATGGCAATTTTGTCAATTTTGCTCCCAAACACCATCCCTTTTACAATGTGAGTTTATAAATCCCTCTTAACTGATCCTCTAAGCTTTTAAATACAATATAAAATGGTCATTGAGACCTTATTTAACATAAATGAACTCAAAATACACTTATACCAACTTATACTCCACAAGGTGTAGGTTCCCTTGCACCATACACCCCCCCATAAAAAGGACTCTTGCCCCAAGAGTGGAACTTGTTATGTGCCTCCCCATTGGTGCTTCAAGCATCTTCAGACTTTGCACTAATATCTTTAGTCCTAGATCAAAATTTGGTGTTGTTCTAGGCCTTAGACCTACAGAAAAACAAAAATTAGTATCACATAAACTTGCTCGCTTCCTTGCTCCACCCTTACATGGATGGCCCCTCACAATTTCTTGCACATTCTGCCTTACTAGCTCTGTGATCAAACTTGTATACCTTTGCTTGATGTGTTATTTTTGTACTGTTCCTAGACCTTTCATGACACCATTCTCTTCTACCCCTGCATTAACAACCTTATCCTCCCTTATACTACCAAGATTCACTTCAGCAATCCTCCTAGTGATAGGACACACCATGGTCCCAACAACAATTTTACCCTGTCCTTCATACTCCTTTGCACACTTAGTATTTGCCTTGATCAAATCAGACTTAGGCATAAGTTCCTTCCCTACCTCTTGCAAAAACAAACTTCCTACTACCTTAACACCATTTGTAGGTGTTCTCCTTGCTGTCATAACTCCACCAACCTGCTCTATGCCTACAATCAGATCAAACCTATTGTCCTTAGGCCTCAAAGGCTCCTTATACCCAAACAATACTACCTTATCCTTCCCTTTATCCCTTATATCTGTCTTTAAGGGAAGTAACTTAAAAGTTTTGTCCTCCTTCTCAATGGTGTATGTGTTCTCCTAACCATCATACATAGACCTCCTATCAAATTGCCAAGGCCTCCCCAAGAGCACATGGCAACAATCCATTGGCAAGATATCACATAGGACCCTATCATTATATTCCCTAATTTGAAAATTAACATATGCTTGCTCTTTTACTACCAAGGTTTGATTATCATTTACCCAAGAGACTCTATAAGGTGCTTTATGAGGTAATTTTTGCAAACACAACTTGTCCACCATTTTCCTAGACACTAGATTATCTTGAGAACTAGAATCAATGACAACTTGACACACTTTACCTTTGATTTTGCATGTAGTTATTAATAGGCTTCTTCTTTGGCTTGAATCTTCCTCTTTGGATGTTTGCAACATAGTCCTTCTTATCATGAGTGCCTCTCCTTCTTCTAATGTAAGGTTCACTATAGGTGTAGTCACACTCTCTTCATCCTAATGCGCTAATTGATTCCTCCTTTCTCCACCATGAGAGCTTGAGCCTTGTTTTACTGGGCACTTAAAGGCTGGGTGTCTAGGTTGGTTACAATTGTAGCATCTTCCTAAGAACTGATATGATCCTCTTCCTCCACTAAATCCGCCTCTTGAACCTCTCCATCCACCTCTTGAATCAGATTGCTCTTGATCCTTTTTGTCATCTCCTTGGCCTTCATTGTTTTTCCTTGAACTAGGATTGAATCCCCTTCCTCTAGAAGTGTTACCTCTTCCTCTTGCTACCTTCTCTTGTCTCCTCTTTAGCTTTTCTTCTGCCCTCATTACCATTTGAAAGCATTTCTCTATTGATTTTGGTGCCATCATGCTGATTTCATCCTAAATGTTGAAACTCAAACCATTCAAGTACCTTGCAATCATCTCTTCCTCATCTTCTTCATGTTTAGCCCTTATGCTTAGCCTGTAAAACTCTTTAGTATATGATTGTACATCTAACTCTTTCTATCTAAGATTCTACAATTTCTTAAGCAATTGGATATTGTAATCAAAAGGAAGAAATTTACCTTTTATCTTTGCTTTCATCTTCTCCCAAGAAATGATCTTGCTTTTGCCTTTCTCCCCCCTGTCTTCTTGCATAAAATTCCACCATACCAAAGCGTATCCTTTATCAACAACCAAACTCCTCAACACCATCATTTATTCAAGGGTTTTCAATTTCCACATAGAATAAGGAGAAGAGAAATTTAGCAAACAATTTCTTTTCTAAACTTTTCATTTGACCAAAATCCATTAATTTCATAAGGCTATCAATTAGACACTCACCTTATCAGTTTTCACACCTACACCAGATCCAACACAACTTAGAAAATATCAAAAGAACATTAAACCTGCTTATTGTCACTTGAACAATTCATCCTTTCATTTATTCACCAAGGCACCCTTCAACTCGGCCTATTCACTCACCTTAGAAACTTGCTTTACAAGGAAAACTAATAAAAAACCAATCCTTCTTGCTACCAATTAGTGAATAGTCCTTCAAGACACCAGATTCATCATGTTTCGAAAGAAAACAATTCATTACATTAGTAAATAAACAATAGATATGCTTATCCTATAGTCAAGACACCATACCTGCCCCTTTAAGAGATCCTTGCTCAAATCATCAAGTCCATCTAATCTTGTCAACCAACTTATCCAAAGACACAGAGACATTAATAGTATCATTAGTTTTTTTGTTACCAAACACTTAATGCAACTCATTTTACTATTTTGAAGAAACCACTGTTTTAGCAGTCAGTTCAACGAGTCCCTTTGTAAGTTTACAAAACCTTAATGGGGTGAATCCCACAACATAGATGTAAATACCAAGAGCCAAATACAATTTTTGAGACTTTTTAATGTCCACATTAACATAATAAAGACTTTCAATGATTTACCTTGAAGAAACTATCAGATTCCTAGACTATATGCATGAAAAGGCTACTAAATTAGGCCTTATTTACAAAGGAAGTCACCTTTAGATAGTCTGCTAACCCTCAATAACCCCAAATAGTCAAAGCATAAGTTACAAAACTCAAAATTTATCCACCTTAAGGGATTGCAAGATCCATTTTGACAACATATTAACAAACCCTTGTTTGTAGGTAGAAGATCACCAAAAATAGTGAGGGTTTCAGGGTTAAGACACTTGCAAACCTCAAACACACCGGCCACCACTTGAAACATGTCTCAATATATCTGCAAAATCCTTTGAATTCATTTCCAATTCCATGCACATATTGATTCTTCCATTCCCTGCTTGTAACCTCCGTTCTTGAATGGAAAACTCAGATTTTGGCTTGAAACAACAATACATTTCCAAGCTCTTGTTACCCCTGCACTCAAACACTTAACCAAAATTGAAAAATACAAAAATAAAATCCATTCCACCGATCATACAACCTTACATCGATGGAATGGCTATTAGTGCCTTAATAGACTCTCAAAACCACTTTGAAAGAACTCTGCCTAGGCACTGAAAGTTTCCTTTTATTCTTTTGTTTCTTAAAACTGACCTCTCAATTGTTTGAAATAAAGACTAACACCTTCCTCAATATTATCAAACCAGAATTTTCTTCTTGAAATTCTTAAACCAATCAAGATAAAGGCAAAAACAAAGGAAAGATTACTACTAACACAGAAAATAGGTATTTATTTTACATTTTTTATTACAAGAATCAAGATGTGTCTTTCCTTGCCTTTTTCATTCTTTTTTATAGCTTTCCCCTCTTTATAACTGTCTCCTCAACTTCCCCATTGGTGTGAACTACCTTTTAACTCTTAACATCCCTAATTTCCCTATTTTGATCAATTTAGTAACTTGACAACATGGCATTATTACAAGTTTTACATTATTTTTCCACTTTGACTCCCTAGGACTTACCCAAGACCTTGAACACCTTCAAATAAGACCTTTTACAACATTTTTCCATTAAATTTTTGATTGACTCATGAACTCATGACCTTTACAATGCAATTCATCTTTTTAAAAATTTGAAAAGTATTTGATGACCAAGGTGCTTTTGCACCATATAACCAACCAACAAAGTTCCAAGTCCCTTGGAAACATGCTGCATGATCTTCACTTGTACAAATAAAGGTACTAACATATATAATGAGCCTATCTAATCTTTTACATTGAGTCACAAGTATTCACAGTAGGTGGAGGGCTTAGTTCATCATTTTGACCTCTCTCAAACCCTTGGTTCAGGGAAAACAGGCAGTTTCAGAAAAACAATGATTTCGCCCTCAATATGAATGCTCAAACCCTCAAATAAAATGAATTTGAAAGATAACTCATATATCTACACATTAAAAATTATTTTAGAGCCAAACTATACCGTACGGATCTGTACCAAGCCTGCAAAGTTCAAGAAAACAGGGAAAACATAGGGTTTGAGACCACCCAGTAGTAAAATGAGGATATCTCACTCGATTCTCAATGAAATAACACCATTCCAACACCAAAAGAAATCCTATTCAATTATCTATCCAACCATTATATTCTTGTAGTGTGGAACAATATGTACAGGTCGTATAATGCACGAGATCAGCAATTTCTTAGTGAAAACCCAAAAAACAGAAAACTTCTTATTAGAAACCCATTCCAAACTTGTTCAACATCCTTCTCACAAGGAATTACATTGTTTTGTAAGGTTTAAACATCCAACTACCTCCTATAGCCGACTAAGTACTTTAACCAACTTTAGTTAGACTCTAAAATGGCAATTTTGTCAATTTTGCTCCCAAACACCATCCCTTTTACAATGTGAGTTTATAAATCCCTCTTAATTGATCCTCTAAGCTTTTAAATACAATATAAAATGGTCACTGAGACCTTATTTAACATAAATTAACTCAAGAGACACTTATACCAACTTATACTCCACAAGGTGTAGGTGCCCTTGCACCAGTTAGCTCACCTTTCATCTCATTCTTCCCCTTTTTGAATGGCTTGCTTAGTTTCTTAACTTGGTCTACTGCTTCGGACCATTTTTCTATATTTCCTGCAGCTCTTTCTATAATTCTGCACTTTTTTTCTCTTTTTGGCCAGAATTATCAAATAAATCCTTGTGATTTTGTTTCCATTCCTCTATAGCCTTTTTCATTTGGTCCTTTATATCTTATTTTAGTTTGCACTTGGCCTTGACCTTGTTCATCATCTTTTCCACCTTGACTAAAAGTCGGTCACTTTCATTTTGAGCATCCCAAAGTGATATCTCTTCTTCTACTTACATATTTTTTGCCTACCTAAAGTGGACTATCTCCATATCCTTTTCTTTTATCTCCACTTGATGCCTATTAATTATGGCTTTTACATTGACCAACTCTACCTCCCACTTCTTCAATTTCTTCTCCAGCCTCATATAATCAACATATACCACCTTCTATGTAGCTTTTGGCAAGGTCTATCTTATCATGGGGGAGCACCTCACTCAAGTTCAAACCTACAATGTAGATCTCATAATATTCATACTGCATCTCCCCCTTTGGATTGGAGACTAGTGGCTTCGTAGTTGAAATAATCAAGCATCTTTGCTCTTCATCGAAACATGTCTCCAACTTTTATGTAGCCAAATCCACCATGACCTTCACCAATTACTTATATTTCCCCCCCCTTTGAGCCTATCTGGTTAGCTCTATTTTGAGTCCTAAGAACTTGTGGGGATTTAATACTTTTTTTAGCAATGGGGACTCGAGCGACGAGGCCATGAAGGGTGGTGCGGGGTGTGCTTATGGACACTTAGGTTGGGGGAGAGGCAAACCCAAAATATATCGATGAGAAGGGTGAGATGCCTCACAAATATTGTGTGGAATGTACAATAATCATTAGGGTAAGGGGTGTAGTAGTTGAAAATAGGGGCATAGGCCTAGAAGCAAGCAATGGTGATGAAACTTGTAATAGGGGTGGCCTCAAAAATGAAACCTAGGCCTCAAATAGAGGAATTGAAATTTCTATTATAGCTATGATGGAAGACGCATGTTTGACATGTTAGAATTCCACATAAGACTCATCAGCAAACATGGTAGGGTGTGTGTCAATAATGAGTAGGTACAAATCAATCGATGTAGGATTTTACTCTATGGATGGGGGGTTTATAGATACCAATGATGCAATGGAAGAAAGAACACCAAGTGTAAAGCTTACCTAAACTATAGGAGCCAAAGATAATTGTAAAGAAAAGTCCACCTCTTCACCTTCCTTGTTTGAGGATCCTTGTCCAACAAACCTTGGGTTCCATGAGATACTGAAGACTTCCTTTAAGATCATCACATCCACTTTTCTTTTATATAAATATTGGTAGAAGAGGATACATATGAATCCTTCTGCTATGATACATCTTTATCCTTCCCCTTTCCAATGTCAGTCACTCAGGGCAATTGTGAGTCAGAACCTTAGACATTTTCTTGTTCATGGTCCTGATCAAATTTTTGATCTAAATCAGACCCAACCTCTCTATCATAAATATATTCAAATTATTCATTCACATGAATGACTCTACACAAGGGGCCAATTTTATCAATCTCTTGTTGATATCTCCATAAGTCAACCACTTGCCTTTCAAACCATTCCTTCTTCCTCAACTATCATTTGAAGGATGTATCCATCAGAATACTTGGGTTGAACTCCACCATGACTTAGTATAAAGCGATCCATGGAGACCACAAAAATGGTATAGTGTCCAAGTCTATATAGACACCTTTGTTGCCTCAGGTAGATTTCATATGTCTTCCCAATATGGTCATGGATCATGTCAAAAAGATAGGTTCCCTTCCAAATTATAGTTCCACTTGTTACAGATAAGCTTGAGGTTGAGATAGGCCAATTTTATGGTCAATACAAGTTGTGCTTCTCTCTTCATGAGAATCACTTTTATCTTGCCAACTATGAGAGGGATTTCAAAAAGCTTCAATTTTTTCTTATTAGTGCCATAGTCATAATCCATAATTGATAATTGTGAATATATTTCCAAGGAAAGTGTCCCAGTCATTACAAATCTTGGTAGCCTAAAAGGGTAACCTATAAACCCATGGCAACTAATGAAATTAAAATTAAAACCAATGAACTAGTCAAGTGGGGTCATGTGTGTCCTCATCGACTCTAGATATTTAGGAGGAAACTTTCACAAAGGCGGCTAGGATAAATCTTGAAGCATTGGGTTCAAAAAATATTTGGAAAATGTATAATAGTCACATGTGCTTGAAAGCACATGGATCCATAACAAAATTAGTTTAAAAGACCTTGATCCACTCCATATACTGAGTGAAAATCCCAAACGATTGAAAAATGTAGGGTTTTGGTATAAAATTAAATGTACCGAGAAATAAAAATAAATGAACTTGAAAAAATGGTGGTACTCCTTTAACTGATTGAGCATCTTATCTATAATCATTTTGGAAAATTCATACTAGCGTCTTCCCTATTCTTTCTTGAGCTTAAAGGCTAGACCCATCTGATATTCGTGGACCTCATCATCACAATCCATGCCATATACAAAAGCCAACATTGAAAACAAATCCTTAAAGTCTAAATTGAATAGAATAAACACCATAGGGAATGTGAGATCTTCATTGTTAGCTCCTTGAATTGTTTCATCCCTCTAGAATGCTAACTTATCTCTCCTTGACCTCTAAAATTTTTTCTTTCTCATGAGAAAATATCAGCCTCCATGTTAGCAGGGATATATAACATGTCCTTGATGGCTATGAAATTGATGGTCATTTTTAGCTCTCCACCCCTGATGATCCCATTTTCCTTATGCAACTTCTCAACATAGATATCAACCAACTCTGGGAATGAATTTGTTAAAGGTAACATACATTATGGTAAACCACAATACCAAAGTCTTACCCCAAGGATCTTGACATTTCCCATTTGAAACTTGGTGACCTTTCTCGGAGAGGCCCCTTCTCATAAATGTTTTGGGTTGGTGTGTAGGTTTGGGTTGAAGATATCATCTAAGAAATGCTTGGATACTTTTGGTTTGATGTGGGTTCTAGGTGCTATGCTTTTGATATTAGGAAAGATTCATTCCTCTGGCATTTGTGTGTTAACAAAAAAGATATCTCTAAATATGTCGACCTAAACCAGCTGAGAGAAGGGACAGTACCCCTAACAAAGGATGATTCTTTAGTAGCCATTATCGTATCCTTCAAAATATTTCTACAAAATTTTCTTCTAAACATATATAATTTCACTTTTTCCAAGGGCTTATGCTCAAAAATGGTTCTTCTTTGGGTATATTTTCAATCATGCTTCATAGCATAAATGCATGGTCGTTAGTGCTAGCCTCTTTAGTGTTTCCAACAAGAGGTGATACGAGAGGAATAAACATTATCATTCTTGAGAAACATAACCTTCAGTTTAGGAAGGGAATTTAGTACATTCCTTGCATAATTTTTAGTGAAGCATAGCCTTGAGAAATAGGAGACATAATTGGAAAATAAGTCTACATTAATTAAGCAAGAAGTAGCCTTTAAAGATGGTCTTTTCAAATGACAGAGTTGGTTGATGATCACAAAGGTGACAAATGCATGGTGATAAGTCATATATCTAGTTATTAATACCAACACCTACATTAAATTTTTAGAGCCTCGCAAAATCCCATACATACAATTCTCCTTTAGTTCTACTTGTCAACTTGCATTTCCTTTTGTCATTCCAATAGGGAAAATATTTTCCATTTACATACTTTCTAGCTCACTTTTTTCTCTAAATAGAGTGTTACTTTCACAAAAATATTAATTAAGTATGTGGTTTCTTTATTCTACATTCTGGAAAGCATGGGCACTCCAATCAGACTCCTGAGTTGGAAGAACCAGATTGATTTCATGGGAGAGATGAGCAATGATATAATTAAGAGGATGTTGAGGATGAAGTGTGACCTAACCATCACTATGTTTAAATGGGAGCTAGGAAGAGACTTCATCATAGATAAAAACCATTACTGAACTAATAAAGACATCATCTCTTAGTTTGTTTCTTCTCTCCTAGACTTGAACATTATGAAGTCATGGATAGTACAATTTTATCTGAGAATGTGTTGCAAGAATGAAAAATAAACCATACGATATGTTTTCATTGATGCCATCATTTTTTGGTGATAGTTTTGTCTAATTTAGTAAAAAACATTTGTGTTGCACAAATCTAGTAATTTGGTTTAGAATTTCTCATAGTAGAATATCCTCTATGTAATTTAAATATGTTTTTTGGGACTATTTAATGCATCTGTGAACAATTTCTCAGCAATTTTGGTTGAATGGTATGAAATATACAAATGACAAAAGTTTGACATATATTTTTATGATCAAGCCTTCTTCTGGATGACATGAATAAAGTGGTATGAATTTTAATATATTGTGCAAATGTTAAAGTCATCCTTTTAGGTCTTTTCTTACCCAATTTATGTCTTGGACATTTTGATTTAAGTATGAAATGAATTTTGTTTCAATTCAACAAGCTATTTTTTTACCAAGCATGTGTACATAAAATTAGGCCAACCTAATTAATGTGTAAGAATGTAATAGCATATATATCTGAAACATTTTTGTATTAAAGAGGAGACATATATGTGAAGCATGCAACATGTGATAAGAAGTGATGTTTGATAGTGTGATTTTATGTGAGCTTATATGTATATGAGTTCTATATCAAGGTATAATTCCAATGTATGTTGTATTATTGAAAAGTAGTATAGGATTTTGCATCCTTGAGCTTAATTAGAACTAAATTCAACAAAAGAAAGGTTCATTCCATCAGTTCAAATTTTGGTAGTGAGCCACACTCCATTTTGTAATCAATTCAAGTTGTGAGTGTTTCAAGGATAGTGTGTTGTGGCAGTGTTCCCCTGTAATATCTTATAATTGGTTATAATATATTGTGAGCTAAGCCTCACCGTGGTTTTTCCCATTTTAGGTTTTCCACATAAAAATATTGGTGTTTATGTGTTTTGTGGTGTTATGATCTCTTTCATATCTTTACTTACAATTACAATTAGATATTCTTTAATATTTGGATAGTTTATAGCTAAATTGTTTAGTAGAATACTAATTCAACCCCCCCTCTTAGTATTTTGGGTGTTTAAAAATTGGTATTAGAGCTTGGTTCCTCTAGGAAATCCTAATAGCTTGATGAAGATCTTGAAGTCTGAACACATGGCTAGAAAAAGGCATCTTATTCCTCTGAAATAAATCTTGGTAATTGAATACACTCGAGATGACTACATAATTGCCAAAGAAGAACTTAATATTGCTCTTGAAGCTCTTGATAGAATTGAAAGCAAGAAAGAAATTTTGAAGGTGAACTTGAAAGAAGCAAATGAATGCATCAAAAATTTAAGAGAGAAAATAAAGAAGTTTAAAGAAAGGGACATAGAAGTCAGTGATAAGTTGAATAAAGAAAATGTGGAAATTTCTAAATTAAAATTGCAAGTGGAAGAAAAGAAGAGAATTGAGGACTGTCATAAAGTTGAAATTTAGAGCAATACTAATGAATGTACAAATCTTGAACAAGAAGTGGTAACCCTAAGGTCTGACCTAGAGAAAGAAAGAGCTCATAAGAAAACATTCAAAATAAGTACTATAATGCTTGATGAGTTGATTACATTTTAGAAACCTTCTAAGGATAAAAGTGGTTTAGGGCTTGAAGAAGGAAAAATTTCAAAGAAAAATTAAACTCCTAACAAGGTTGAAAATCAAAGGAAGACTCAAGGCAATGGTAGATAAACCAAGAATCAAAGAAAAAACACTATAAAGTATCCTATCAGACAACCTAATGCTCAAAGGTACCCATCTTTCAATGGAATTTGTTTTTCATGCAATAAATTTGGTCATAGATCAACAAAATGTAGAAGTAGAATGAATCAAAATTTTGGATTCTTCTCTGGACAATGCTTTGCATGCAACAAATTTGGACATAGAGCTACTGAGTGTAAAAGTTAGACAATGATGATGAATAGATCCAATACTAGTTTTGATGGTGTTTCTTGCACAACAAAAACTTAGAAAGAATATGATATCCTATCTCTCTTGAAAGGTAAATCTCTATCAACAAGCCTCGAGAGATAACCCCAAGGTCTCTAATGTTAGGTCTTGACAATGCAAATAAAATAAACTAGAGATAATGTGAAAATTTTGGTAATCACAAAGGGACCTTACTACAAGAAAATGTTGGACTCCAATTTATCAAATATAGCAATATGATAACACCTCATATCTCAAATATAATCCAAGTAATCAAAGAGATAACAAAAGAGATAAGGTTTTAGAGATAATAATAAGACTATTTATAACCCTAAGATTAATAATACAGATGATGAAATGCTCAAAATGGACCAATCCCTCATAAACTAATTCCCATTTGACCCAGGTAAACCTGCAATCTTACAAAAACAATGCAATCTTCTAAGGTGTTAAATATTTTCAAACTATGAATATTCATTCAAGAAAACCCTATTGTGATTGAAATGAACAAGCATTCATAATTGAACTAAGAACGGTTTTTATTCCAAGATAACTTTGCAAAGCAGCTAACAATCAAATAACTACAAAAAGTATGGACTAGAGATCACTGCAAACACTTCAAGCATAAAACCCTAGACATCAGAATATCACCTAACATCAACTAAACTTAAGAAATTTCAAAGATAGAACACACAAAACCATGCCGGATAAAATTCAACAAAATAAAGGCACCAAATCAGAATTTCTTTACTTGTATTAAAGCATCTAAAGTAGAAAAAATTAGAGTATTTTGTTACAACACTTGCTTGAAAAGATAAACTAAACTCTAACTCCAATTCTTGCTCTTACAATTCGCTCTAATGTAAACTTTTTCTAACTTAACTTAACCCTTCACAAACGAGGCATAATGCCCAACTTATAGAAACCTCCCAAGATATGTCAGCCCAATTAGGGTTTACAATAATAAAAGGCCATACAATAGGTCAGCCAAGAGACATTCAAAATAATCATGAAATATGCATTAAATGCACCAATTTCATCCATATCGGCCTAGGATCTCCAACAAAGTTTGACCCAATGCATGTGAAGAAGGAGGAGAAATAATGGGAAGCACAAATTCTAATGTAGCATTGAATTAATTGCTTCCCCCCTTTATCTTTAGCATGCTCCATCCTATCCTGCACCATCAAAAATACCCTATCCAAGTTGGCAATAAGTGGCATAGTAAAAACCCTAATTCTCCTCTCAAGAGACTTGATGTCATCTCTTGAATATTTCACTACTTTATCCCAATCCACCTTACTTGTTTGATATCGATCAATGACTGCAATATTGGTGGCCATAACATCCAGTTGATGTTTGGTAACAGGGCCCTCATTGAATGGAGAATATACATCTTGCCACCATTCCCTCAAATTCTCTAAGCTAAGATGCTTTGGAGAAAACTTCTTTCTCCCTATCATCACTTCAAAAAAAGAGATACACTTATTGCATATTTTAGTTAAGGTGCCTTTAGTCTGCCTCCCTTGTTTGTATATCTTCTTCAAAGCCTTTTTCCTTATTTGCAGGATTTCAAACCATTCCCAAGGCTCTGCGATCTTTAAGGATAGAAGAATTTCCTCACTTATCAACTTTTCTTCGATGTATTCCATGATATGTCTTGTCTTTTGCAACAAAAGATCTACACCTTCCTTATCCTGAGCCAACACATTCTTCAGCCAATCCAGTAACCTCATTGCATCTCCTCCAGTCAAAAGGATTCCCTTGATAGCGTCATCCCCATTGGTTTTCACCCCCTGCAACCAACCGACTGTAGCATGTGTGGTGTTCTTCATTCTTTCCAACTCTGATATGGTCTCTTGAGGTAAGCAGCCTGCAATAGATGAGGAAGCACTGATGGATTGCAAGGGTTTCATCAACTCCTGCAAATATCTCTTAAGTTTATCATTTCTATTTCTCCAATTTTGTCTTAGCTTGTACCTCCTTCCTCAATCTACCAAGGATCACAACATTGGAGCCTTCATATTCTTCAATGTCCTGCTCAATGGAAGCATGCCGTAGATTGATTATCTACACACTATAATCCCTTCCTGTCACATCATCCCTATCCCTATCAAGAGGAGGGGTAGCAATGTGGAATACCTTGTTATTTGATTCATCCCTTTCAATCTTAGAAATGACTCTAGATTTCTTCTTTGTCTTTCCCTTTCCAATTTTTTCTAGAAGTACATCCCATTTGGGAGGAGTATCATCCACCACAATCTATTTACTCTTCAATTCTTTATCCAACTAGCCTAAAATAGTAGACCCTAATTGTACTTTATTTTTTCTATCTTCTTCCTATTGAACATTTTGCATACTCTCCTCCATACGTGGCTTCTCAAGAGCTTTCTTAGTTGTATCCTCTTTTCCCTTAATGTGCTCCTCTACCTTGTGCATTGGTGAAGGATTCCTAGCTGGAACTTCCTTCTCTCAAGAAGGTCTATCTTCTTCACCTCTTGTAGGTGAATCCTCACAAGCTACTAGGGGAGACTACAGAACCTTATCTATCTCTACCTTAGCATTGTAGAAATCACCCTCCTAGAATTCTTCCTCTCCAAGGTCCTTAGGATCTTCAACATATTTTGGTTCATCAGGCGTATTACTAGTCTCATGAAGTGGAGGGATGTCTTCACGCTTAGTGATAGGAGCAGTCGTGGGAGCATTTCCTTTTGGTGCAACATCTTTGGGAGAAGGAGTCCTAGATGTCCTGGTGTATACTTGTGTCTTTTCTCCCAAGTTCTGTACTTCTACCACAAATGTATCACCTTCCTTATCTTCCTTAGAAGCCTCCTTCTCCTTTTGTGATAACCTCACGATTCTCCTTCTCTTCAGTGAGGGAAAATTGATCTCTTCCTTTTCTTGCTCACCTCTTTCAGCCTTCTTTCTCCTCAAGACATGCTTCCTTTTCTTGGAAATAGGCTTCCTTTGTTTCTCTGCCTCTCCTACCCCCTATGAATGAACATTCTTAATATTTATCCTGAAAGGAGAGACCACCTTGGTTTCGCCCTTGGGGTCATATTTAGGTGACTCCTCAGATACAAAGTGAGACTTCAAGTCTCCCATGAGATCATAGATGCATTGCACACCTCACTCTCCAACTCCGTTGTCTTATGCTTGAGCCTGAGATTGGTATATTTGATTACTAGGTTCATCACTTGTTCTATCTCTGTCTTCTCTTCCTCCAGCCAATCAACTTCTCCAATAGGCTTATCCTTTGTAGCCTCAAAGTTATGGCCCTAGATTAAATTTCCATCCTCCTCAACTTGATCAAGAAAAACCCTTATGTTGTACAAACAAACCAAGCTGACTGGTAACCTATTAAACTTCTTATTTTTGACCTCAAATTCATCACCAATTTTGGCCCAGTAGTCCTCTAGGTCATCCTTGTGGCTGTATTCTTTGTTAGCCTTCTTTTGGGATTCACTAGTTATATCAAACCTTGGCCTCTTCGAATGGAACAAGAGACCAAGAGTGATCATCTCCTTTTCAAAATAATGGGCTGAGTTAATAGAAGGGTAGGCTTCATCACTGCCTATCCTCAAAGGAAAATCACCACCAAACCTAGTCTTGTGTTTCTGCCTCTTCACAATTATATCAAAGTCACATATCTATCTTGTGACCTCCATGAGTACAACATGATCAATAGGGTACCTTGGGAGTCTATATGGAGCCCTTTGAAAAACATCAATTCTTATGTATGAAAGGGTGGGGAACTAGATAAACCAAGCTCCAAACCTTTTGATCAACTCCTTGGCTTTATCTGAAATTTGAACATGATCTACACCTTGGAGTAGCCTGGTGATATACATGGTGAATGTATCATTCACCCTTTTATAGCTCGAGTTATCCAGGTGTAGCTATGGGTAAACTTCATTATTTATATCTTGTGTGAGCACACCCCTTGTACTCAATCTCTTGTATGGGTGGAACCTAGCCAAAGCATAGAACAAGTAAGAGGTCATTTTGAAACTCTTCATCTACAAGACATTGCACATCTGTTCATGAATCATGGTGCTTATTATGTTTTCCCAGTGGTAATTTCTACCCTGTTCCATCCTAGCAATAACATGGAACATCCAATTTTTGAACATTCTTGCACTCTTTAATCCTACCACCCTACTAAGAAGGGTGATGACATCATAATAATCCTTCTTGAATTTAAGTCTGACAAACTGCTTGGGTAACTTGGAGAAATGGGACTTAGGTTTTTCCAACCAAGAATTAATGCCCTACTGAGATTTGATGGTATCCTCCTCATAGAATTTATTTTCCACATCCATGTCAAAAGCCACCACATGAAACCTATCAGGCATGTCAAAGGTTTGGGCAATAGACACAGGATTCAAATTTTCCACAATCCTCCCTTGGGGACCAACTATCCTTTGAGTACTTTTTTCATAGTGTCGTGCACATTTAAGCACCAATTCATAACACTGCACTATAGGAGGGAATCCAACTACATGTGCCAATCCTGATTCTAATGTTCTCTTAGCCAACAGAGGAAGGCCCTACGCTACCATCCTTGTCTTGAAATCTTCATATTCCCACAATCCAACATTGTTATCAATTACTCTTGACAAGATGGAAGTAAGCTTGCTCTCTAGAATTCTTCTCTTAATATCTATCTTGATCATTTCTTCTTCAAAAATGGAAGACCCCTCTGCACTTGGATCCACTACCTTACCCTTGGTTCCACTTGGCATTTCCTTACTTGATTCGGCCTGCATTCAACAAAAAACATAGTAAAGATCACATGGAACACAAGTTAATCAATCAAAAAGATAAGTTCATCCTGAATACAAGTCCCATGATAAGAAAAATGCTCAAAACCTCATAAAAATTAGTCTTTCCAATGTTCAGGTTTTCAGCCCTTCCGCGGAATCCAGGCCAGAGAGGAGTTCTAGGAAATTCCTAGCTAGGTGAATTTTGGCAAAACAAGCACACAAGAATCCAATAATCATTCAATCAACTATTAATAACTAAAAAAAATAGCATGAAGCATCTTCAAATAAGTCCAAGTTTACTATCAAATGCATAATCATCAAGAAGACTTCATGCAATTCCTCAATTCTCCATTTTCAACAAAATCTCGAAAAAATCCACTAGGGACAAAAATCCGCGAGAATAGAAATAATTCACGAACTCTAGGAAAATGAAGGAACCAAAAACTTTCAGGGAAATCCCAAAGGCACATATTTTAGTGAAACTAATGCAATTTTCATAATTTAAGCCCAGTTTCGAGAAAATGACAAGGCGAGGGACAAACTGGGAAAATCTGAAGGTAGAGGAAATCTGCGAGGTAGGCAAAAATTTGGATCATAGCACACTTTGGGAAGACAAAATTAAAATGGAAACTCAGAGAATTTTGATACTTAAGGAATTCCGTGAAGACTTTTAAAACCTGAATATCCACATTATGCTTCGACTTCACTCAAATTGATCGAACGAACACATTTTTGAGGATCTAGAGCCTAAAACCAACTCGATTTGAACCTCCTAAAAACATCCCTAAATTCAAATTTCATCCCAAGGTAAATCAAGAGGGACATGTTATTCGCTAGGCATGAAAAACCTAAAATTTCGCTATGAGAGCGTAAGACAAGCTTGGGCTCAATTAATTGGTTTGTAAGGGTTTACAGAAGGCATGTCCCGACCCACACAAGTGAGCCATCTCATGATGAAATCAAAAGGAAAGATCAAAGACTCACTTAGAATCAACATTTGAACAAAATGGGAAAACCCTCAGCTTCAAAATACATAATGCCAAAATAGGCAGGACCTCAAACCCCAAGCATACCCAAAACGTCAAAGAAGCACACGCATTCAACTAACAAAATCATAGCAATGCGAACAACATGAAAGGGCACCAAACGAAAACCAGAAACCCAAGAATCAATCACAAAACCCAACCATACCAACATTCTAACTCACAACATGTATTCACAAATCATAAAGTAATTCATTTCAATCATCAAAACAAATAAAGCGTCATGTACATACCATGAGGATAGAGAAGATCGAAATAGAAGAAGCTATCAAGAAACCTCAAAGTCCAAACAAAATGTAAATGGATTTCAGAAAATCCAACTGCAACAATCAACCACAATCCTAATCGCACAATCCAACAACAACACCCAGGTCCAAGCACTCCAGATCAAAAGAATGAAAATGATAAAACCTTATTGGCACAAAACTCCCAAAAGTCGACTTAATACCCACCAAAAACATTGCATAATAAATGCATTCAAGAGGGGTCAACCCCAAATCCGAGAATTCGATGAGGTGACGGACATTTAGAGAAATCCGGTCCTGATGGAATTCCGTGAAGGACTAGAATCTTTGGATTTTCAACAAAACACAGCCGTCATCGGATTTTGAAAGGAAATCAGGGAATTCAGCCAGGAGCAGATTTTCCCAAGAGCAGTGAAAAACCCGGAATGAGTTCAAAACTTAAGGTTTTCAATGTATATCATAGATGCACTATTCCAGCAAGCAAGATAAACACCCAAGCACATGACCAAGCAAGCAAAACATTAAAATATAAAGGGCCAAAAAGACCAAGAGCAAAAGCAAAAGAGAGCAAAAAAATGAGGGTCTCCACTTTTAGTGGGGCGTGTGTGAAAAAAGTGCACAACAACTGTTAGAATGATTCAATCTTTTCAATGTTATTGCTACACATGTAATGCATTTTTCCATAAGACTAACCAGTTAGATCAAGGATGAATTCAAATCAGTTTGGTTTGAGAAATGTTGTGTGCCACAATTGCAACAAGCCTAGAAACATTTCAAGATTCTATAAAAGCAAAAGTGGAAGTGGAAGGAAATATAATCCAAAAAAAAGAAAAAAACTTGAGAATAAAGTGGACCCTATTGAATTAAAGAAGAAAATGGAGAAGATTTTGAAGACAAGAATGAACCTAAGATATGTGTACCTTCATTTGGTGTAGATAATTCTTCTAAAAGATAAACCCAATAGTGGATTTAGGGTGAGCAATTAGAAACAAAATATAACTAACCCCTGATAGATGAGGTATCAAGCAAAGACAAAAAATGTGATGTAAAATGACATTCTGAAGGTGTTGAAAAATATTCTAGCAAAAAATATGCAAATTTGAAGATTTGTATAACTTTTTAGGATTTTCAGAGTATTCATAAGGTGTATATTAGATTTTTAAAGATCGAGTGCAATACATTTGAAATTATAAGTCAACTTAAATCACTTTTATGCATTTGGAGAAGAGTAGAGTGATTTGAAGGAGTGTTAAAGGTGATTCAAAGCATCTAGCATCAGACCCTAGTTTTCATCGAAGCATGAAAACGTTATTTACAACTAGATCTATACTTTGTGGATTTGCATTATAAGTAATTTTCATTAGAATCTATAAGTGAATTGAGGGAGAAATGGCCACACCGACCATGGTTGAGACTTCTAAGAGACCTAGATTGAAATTCAAAAGGTTTTCATGGAAGGTTTTTGAAATTGACCTTGTCGATGCATTCTAACAATTTCCTAATCATTTATTGCCCATCAAGGACACTAGAACCTACATTCATGGGAAACTCGAAGAATTTGACCACAAGTACTCAAGGATTTTATGGATAATAGAGTTCATTGGAGAAAATAACTTAGTCAAGTCTAAGTATGAAAACCTAGTATAGAAGAAGTTAGATGTGTAGAATCAGTTCTCCAACTTTCCTAGTGAAATGGATGCAAAGTATGTGAGAATAGACCTAAGTAGAGGGTATGTGTAGGATCATCATGGACAAAATAGGCCCTTAAGTGGCAATAAAAAATTAGAAAATCAGAGTTAGGCAACTTGACATAAAAAATTGAATAAGTTATCTATATTATTTCAAAAATATGTAAGAATAGCATCTGTAGCAAATTGAATGTAGTTTATAAAATACTAGGTTTATTTTAAAAAAGAAAATATCTATTTGGTGATTGAAATTTCAATGCACTAGTACTTAAATTTCAAGGAAAAAAATAAGAAATAGGTGTTTGTCTGACCAACCTAACTACAATAAAATGACAATATTTTTTTATAAGATTTTAGATACAAGTAGAGGACTCATGTCTCAATGTGATGTATATTTTTTTTGTAATTTTTTTCGAAGTAAATAATTCATTAGGAATTTTTTATTACAAATTTTGAAAAATATAAAAACTTGTATGTCTGACCACCTTAACTTGGTCACAACTTCATGAAATTCAATTATTTTGTTTTATCCTATATTATGCAAAGCATAGAATGTGATGCATGTTTTGGATTCAAAAAATGTGATAAAGTTTGAAATTTATAGATGTTTTTCAATTAGCCTATCAATCAGTACTTTAGTCGTAATTCAAATATAAAAAAAATAATTATTATTTATTAAATTCAAAGTAAAGGATAATTTATATTGGTGGAAAGTTGAGAATCTCCTTTAAAAACCATTTCCGTTTCAACAATTTTGGGTAAAAAAAGTCACCAGCCACATGGGCCATCATATCACTTACATATCACCACTTTTTGGCCCATCATGATCCTGCACATACCCTAGAGTGCAAGATAAATTTGTATGGAAAAGTGCTCTTGGACTAATTTCTAAAGAGGTGATCAAAGTTGTGACTAGACTCTGTGATATTGGACCCGTACTAGTGTTAAAATCTATGAAAAATGATGTGGTTATGAAGTTAATTGGTGTCACATATGATAGAAGAGCATTGAATGTAAAACCTATTATCAACTCTACTATGAGGTATGTGGAAATCATGATAGGTCACAAGATTTACTTCACAAATAGAGTAAATTTTATGTTTGCAACTACAATTTATGTTAAAAATGACATGGTGGTGAATGGAAAAGACTATGATTTATGTGAATTGTTATGGCAACAACTTATGGATAACTTGAGCTAGACCAAGATAAAGAAATATACATTCAAGTTTGGAACATTGATAGTATAATTTCTATTTTACTTTATGAGAGAGATACCTAGCAAGAAAAACATGATATGGGATACTAGCATACTAGTAGCACATGAAATATTTGATTATCGGATTAGCATTGGATACTTCAAGGAAAAAGGTAATGCTCTAGCTGCATTTTTCACAATTTTCCATATTGACATGCATGAAAGAGAGAATTCCAAAGATTTTGGTAGCCAAACATGAAAATAATATAACTTTCTTGGTATCCACTGATGAGTGTATTATAACGGTAGTAGAACCTAGAAAACTATGGATAGATCCTCTAGGATATGAGATAAATGAATGGGTGGTTGAGGGTCTCATTGAGATATTGCTAAACAACCCTGAGGATCCTGGTGGAGCTTTTAATTTTTCCCCCTTGTAGGTTTATTTCGTCCTTGGCTCTAATTGGTTGGGTTTTGGGTTCTACAAACGAGTATGGGTCATGGGTTTTCTTTTTGAGCGTTGAATTGTTATTAACAGTGGTCGGTTCGCTTAAGTGATGTTTTATCCCTTTTTTATCATGACTTTACTGGACCCTTTTACCCATCCTTTCGATCTTTTGCCTCTTGACCGTATTATATTTTCATAGTGTCAGGCTGATGAATTATTGTATATTAACCTCTAAATAATCTTTTCCACCTCAAGGGTCATTTCCTTGTCCACCTAGTCGGTCCCCTTCTTTATAAATAACCTTTTTGCATGTGCAGATTATGTGACCGTCCGATGAAGTAATTTTCATCTGGACCGTTCCTCGTAGACCTCACAAGGTTTTTTCTAACGTCATAAAAGTGGTGTGAGGTGTGCAAGATGTTGTTACCTACCACATTTGATGGTGGGGGGCAGTTTTTCTCACTGGTCGATGATGGATGTTGATGTTGACAACTGTTTCTTTACCGACGCATCATAGTCATCCATCATTGACCTCACACAATTAAAACTTCAGTTTTAATAATGTTGCGAGGTATGCAATTTGTTGACGTGTGGATGTTGATGTTGTACGATGGATGACCAAGGTGGGGGCCGTTCCGTGCTGATGTGGTGCTCGATAGGTGAATTTATTGTCTGTTTGATGACTAGAGAATGGACGTTTCATTTTCAAACTGCTTTGACTTAATTGGAGCCATTCTCTTGGCCAACATTGCTTTTGATCAACGGTTCATATTTGAAATAAACTAGTGTTGTACTATAGTCACTTTATCTCACACAAGTGAATAGTAATAGTCGAGTTCGACTCTACTCCTATAATTAAATGCCAAAAGATCAGCGAATTGCTATTTTCGTGTTGTATCTCTACACTGAGGAAGAATTGTTTGGTATCAAGTGAAGCAAGTCATTGTTGTGATTTTCCAATATCACTACTCCTGATGTTCTACGAATGAAACCATAAATATCACGTATGCCATTTCTTGTAATTTCAGAATATTTTATGGTTTCTTACTGAAAAATTAGTGATTGTTTCTTGTTTCGTTCCTGAAGAATTGTTTGAATAGATTTTATTTTAGAGCTTGTCTAGATAATTGTTGGGGATTCTAGAATCATGAGGTATTTTTTTTGTTTAAGGCTATAGGGAGAAAATTGTAATTTCTTTCCATTTGAAAATAAGAAAACCCTAGCTTGAGGTATCATCTGTCTAATATAAATGGCACCAAAGGCCCAAAGTTTTGGTTCTGAAACCACTACCAGGTATTTCTCCCAAGATGTTATTGATTTGTTAAAGCCCTCTACTAACAAGAAGCAGGAGGGAAAGGTTTTTTTCTATGGACCACTACTCTTAGAAGGGCTAAAAAACAAGCAGTGTGCAATTTGATATGTTGAGTTACCATATATCGGGTGGCAATTGTTCTCCAATTGGTTTGGGAACAGGAATTTGTCAGTCCCTTTGTGTAACCCGTGGAGGTTAGACTTGGGTAAGTTGGTCATGCCTAATGTCTACTTGGATGTAGATATTTTAAAGGATTTTTCTGCGAGATATGACCCTGTGACCCGAGTTGTTAGAACTCACGCTGGTGTACAAATGATTAAGATAACCACAAAGAAATCACAGAGATTTTCAGTTTGTACAAATGGAGTTGAGATATGGTTCCTGTCAACCTTGAGGTTTTCAAATGAGAATATAGAAATACTAAGGGTTCTTTTAGAACATCCCTTTTGATACCTCATTTGGCTGTCTCAGGAAGAGGAAAAAATTAGAAGAAGGTAGTGATCGGCAGGAATGAGCCTAAACCTTTTTCCTATGGACTATTTCTCCAGTTATTTCAAGAAGACTGTTTGTGCTTTATGCCAAGTTCTAGGATTCAATTTAAAGACAACCCTTCCTACCGATATTATGTATATGGTTGTAAATCTCTAGCACCCAGGTTTCAACGTGGTGTATGATTGTGCCACTTACCTAGTGGAGAAAATTCACATGGGTTTGGTGGCTTGGATTCAGGTGGTTTACCCTTTTAATCCACATGTTTATGTATAGGGGTCAGGTTGTGTTTGAAAAAGATATGGAATTAAAGAAGAAGGAGGGTAGTATTGAAATGCCTGTCCAATACTGGACTAGGATTCTTGACATGCATGATCACAAGTTTGATTATGTAACATTCCATAAGGTTTTTGGATCCAAATTAAGGAAGGCTCTGGTTCATGGCCCCCCAAGGATTCCAAAGGAAATTCATGATTTCTTGAGGCTGATGGAGAGGAGACCTGAATTGAACTTAATGCACAATTGGGGAGACATTATCCCCTATAATAATACAATAGTTTTCAGCACCAATATCAATCCAATGGTTCTGCCAAGGAAGGTGCCCTTGAGAATTGGATTTTTGGAAATCATGAGGTAGTTGGGAGGAGCTCAAGAACTACACTTTCCAGTTGAAAAAAAGAAAGGTTCTTTCTTCCTTGAATATACAACATTTGCTGATTTTGTTATGGCAAAGGGAGGATGGAAGGAGTTACACATATTACTTGGGCCTTATAGGATAAAGATTGTGTGCCCCAAGAATCATGATCCTAAGGGTTTTATCTCTCAAATGAAGGCAAAGCATCGGACAAGAACCTTTTTCCACAATTTCTACTTTCCTGAGGACATCATCAGGAATATTTTTTATTTGGAATTACAAGAGAGAAAGGCAATTTATATTTCCTACTCTAAAAAGGTAAAAAGTAAGCAGGAGAGAATACCTGGTTTCAATCCCATACCTAATTCCAAAGATGAATTAAGTAGGGAAATATACGCCATTGATAATTTTGAGTGTTTGGTGGGAGTTTTGAAAGATGAAAGGGTTGTGGAAGAAAGTGAAAAATCACAAACTATTAAGGAGTACCCTAAAGTAAGATTGGAGGAGAGGCCTACTTATCAGCCCCAAAAGAAGATAAAGGTCTTTTCTAGAAGAAGGGGAAGTAGAGTTGAAGATGTTGCTAAAAATATTGTACCATCCTCTTTAGGGTAGTCAGTGCTAAATATTGTTGATCTAGATTCTCCTCCAAGGTTTTCAGAGAAGTCTTGCCCACCATCACCAATGAAGCAGAAGGTTGAAAGAGAAAGGATGGTTGATTGTGATGGTGATGAGGATGATGAAATTATTGTGACTCTAGATGAAATGCATCAAGAGATGCCATCAAACCTAGTTGACACTGCATCAAGTTCAAGGGTAGTTAATTTGAGGTTAGGAAAAGATGAATCAAAGGAATAACAAGTAATGATGATTTGAGGATATAAGCTTGCAAAGAGTTCATGATGGATGACTCTTTTATTAAAACTAACTCTTTTAAATATTTTGTGTGGAGAGCACATGTTGCATTATATGTTGAGAAAGTGGCACAAGAAAAATGTTTGCACCCTGAGCTTCCAGAGAACGTAATTCAATCTAAGGTCAGAGAATAGATGAAAGAAAAATTCAGAGAAATAACACTAGAGCAGGGTCAAGCATTGGTACAAAAAATTGGAGTATTGCTACTTCTTGAATGGGATATCATTGATGTTGTGGTGTTTGACACAATAAGAAGGGCCAATAGGCCACTTCTTGCAACTAATGAGGAGACTACATTAACACTCAAAAGATCAGCCTTTAGTGAGGAATGAGATGCTTTGGCAATCTAGTCTCTATCCATTGGGTCTAAAAAACCAATTGTTGTAGAACCATCTGACTTCAGTGGTCACTTGGTTGTGAGGAGAGTTGTTGAAACTCCAACATTGGAAGCCGTTGATATGGTCGTGAATGTTTCCAAATTCACCAGGGCAACTGTTGAAGATTTGACCAAGGACTGGGATACTTTGAGAGGCCAATATAATGACATTATTATTGAATATACTAAGAGTCAAAAAAAGGTAGCAAAGTTAGAAATTGAATTAGCTTTATTGAAGCAAAAAATGGATACCATGAGGTCTCAAAAGCAAGCTAGTTCTAGCCACACTGTTTCTGACCCACCAGTAGAGCAGTCTCAACCTTCCGCACAAGCATAGTCTTTGGCTATTGTTCCATATGATATGGGACAAGTGCCTATTGCAATTGAGAGGGCTACTAGCCCTGGAGGGGGCTCTCTAGGGAGAAATTGATTCATCAGGTTGGGAGTATAAGGAGATGGTAAGGAAAATCTGGGATGCAACAAGGAGAAGCAATTCAGTGATAGTGGACACGGTTTTGAAACATTTAAATAGAAGGGTCCAAAGTAAGCTAAACAATGTTCATGAAAATTATATCCTAATGTTGCAAGCACTGAAAATGTTTCCAAGGGATAGGGAATTGGCCATCCCATTGTTGAATAGATGGAGCCCCATAATGGAGAAGTTGAAATTCATGGTAGTAGGGCCAAAATAGCATGGGGATAAATATCCTACTGTTATATCAATATATTAATTGGTCAAGGGAATTGTTGAGAAGAATTTTCTAGGATTTTCTGCCCCTATGGAGTCCAAGATTAAGTTGTTAATAGATGTATATGATGGAAATTACTTGACCCCATTGCCGCATATTTTGCACAGTCAAGATGAAGTCAAACCCCTATAGTTTTGGAAGGATTGGATGAAAAATATAATGATGGCTCAAACACATGAGATATGTAAAAATGCTAACATCCGCATGCTAGAGAATACATTGGAAAAGTTGTTCGTTGTCATTAGTTTCCTAGAAAACTTTGATAAAAGGCCACATCGATAATGGAGAAGTATGCACCCTATCGAAACAAGGTTGATCAAGTTGTGGCTTTCAAGTGGCCCTCCGAGGAGGATTTTGAATTATGGAAAAAGGTGTTCACTGATGAGCTTGAATTATGAATTTTATAATTGAGAATTACAACTTGGTCATGTATAATACAAGTTTGGCCTTAGATATTATATTTTAAAAATGCATTCTCCTTTTGAATTCAAGTATAGGGTGCTAAGGTGGAATAATTACTATAACACTTAAGCATGCCTTTGATGTAAAGAGAGTGGCCTTTGGAGCGATTTTTTCTTTCCTCCATATCAACTAATGTCGATTCGTGTCTTATTCTCTCCACTTGCATAATAGAATTGTAACTGAATTAGGAATTAGTGGTGCAATTAAAAATGGACATGTGTACTCTCTAGCCTGAAGCTTGTTGGCTCCCTTTTTTCATAAAAGGGAATTCTAGGTCGAGAGAGAGGTTTGTTGAAATATTCGAAATATGAGAAATAAGAGTCTAGTGATACATAGAGTATAAATTGTAAGTCCAGGTTTTAAAGTTTTGAGTCAGATTGGAGAACTTATTTAATCATGGGGTTCTTGAGCATGTTTATATCAAGCTCATGAATATTTGAAGTTTATTTTCTCTCCTATTGTGTTATTTTGCATGGATTATTAATGAAATATTGATCCAAGATGATTTCATTAATATTCATTTGTTCTTTACAATTAATTATGTTTAACTATAGCTCTGGTTCAAAGGATGAGTTAAATTCTTCAGTTAACTAATAAGTTCATGCAATATAACAAATAGGATTCATAAAGAAGTAATAAACTCAGGTATAGATTTATGGATTGTAATGCAATTCATAATAGATCATAAGTGTTCAAGATGAAATTTACCTTGTAGTTTCATTTTCTCTTTTGACTCCATGTGTTGGGATATGGCATTGAAATTTTGATCACGTTTTATTCTCGCATGTTTTGTGTTATGGCCTCAGGTTATTTTATTCAATCATTTCCTATCAGTTTACTTTAATTGTATTTGTGATTCTTTGGTAATTGGACCCAAGCCTTTTCAAGGAATAGCCAATTTCTTGAAGGATTTCATCCTTTTAGCATTATGGGGAATCTATGTGTAGCTTATCCAAGTGCAAATGAGTCATTTAATGTTGTATGGTAGGAGCATATTTTAGGGAATACCCTCCTAGATTTTACAGAGTCCGAAGTGTAGGAGAATTAGCCTTATTGTTGTTCTTGTCAAGTTGGCCATATGTATCCTAGGATTTTATTATTGGATGTGGCAAGTTCATAAGAGTTTTTGGGAAATACGTGTGGGTTGCAATAAAAAAGGCCAATAGATCCCACTATACCTCAACATGGTACATATGAAGAGAAGTTTACTAAAGTTTTTTTAGAAACTTTAACACCTCAAACAACTAAGAGGGTAAATAATAATGTTGAGACATATTTCCAATGCATACAATTTATAAGGATGATCTTGAAAGGTTAAGGGAAGTTGTAGTAGAGAAGAGGTCCAAAGAAGTTGAGGTGCCCTTTAGACCTAGAAAATCAGGAAGATCATCTTCCACTACTATTTTTTGCATTATCAACAATACATGGTCCAACTGCAGTAGTAAAAGGAATGAAGGTAGAAAATGCTACTTTAGCAATAGTAAATGTAACTGCTTCCATATAACCCAACACCAGAGCTTCTAAGAGAAAGAATATAACCCTATTGCACCCTCTTCTACCTTTGAAAAAAGGATAAAATAAAAGGCTAGTAGAAAAAGGAACATGAGTGATGTGGTACAAGAGGAGATTTACCTTGTATTGCAAGAAGAAAGAAATTTGAAAGGGAATAGAAGAAGCAGTGCCTCCACTAGCAATGAAGATATCTTAGAAGCGACTGAAACATAAAATGTTATGGACTCTTTTGGTGAAGAGGAGCTAGAGGAAGGAAATTCTTTCACAATTCTATGTGCATGAGAAGAAGGGTAAATTTCAGAAACTTTTGAACTTTTGGAGGAAAATCCCGAATCTCCTCCAGTAAAGGACCACTCTCCTTTAAGATTGGAGCCTTTAGTAAATAATATTATACAATCAAAAGATTTTATACCTATTGCTAAATTGTTTGATGAATTTAACGAAGAAGATAAGGGAACAATTGTAAATTATTTTATTGAGTACATGGTTATGTTTGATAGCATTGTGGAAGATATAAGAAAGAAGGTGACTAAAAATGTATGGGAAGCTCTAATACAAATAAGGCATGAAGATGTAAATATTGATGACAAGATCAAGTCATATGCCTTGAACACAAACAAATCCTCCTTGTCTGAGGATGATACTGCTACCCTATTAGAAAAATATTCCAAGAGTTTTAGATTTAAACAAAGAGTCGCCATTCTCATCAAAAGGGAAAAAGGAAATGTGGAAAGGTTGAAGCTAGAGAATTTTCCCATAGTGAAATACATGGAAGAGAAAACTGGGATGATTTTGTTAGAAATATGGAGCCTTGCAACATGAGCATGAAGTGTATGTGGATTGATTTTGTTGTTGCTATGTTTTCATTGATGTCAACCTAGTGATAACTATACAAGAAGCTTACTTAGTTTGCCGTAAGTTGTTCTCTAGTAGAATTATTCTTTTTTGATGAACCACTGAGTTGGTTTTTGATTATGGAAATCATCGGAAGAAAATATATGACTCTAATTTCTTAATTGTGTTATCATGTCTCATTTAAACAGTTATATCCTGGATCTTGAGAAGTTTTGTATTATGAGAAGAAATCTATCGTTGATAGAGTTTAGCTCTATACTCTACAAGTGTTTCTCTTCTCTACATATCAATGTGAGAGACTCCACATTTTCTTAAGGAGAGCATTCTAATGTTGCATTGCTAATGGTAGTCTCTATGATGGTAGTGTGATGGGAAATTGATGTAATAGAAAATTTGGAAGGTGTTTTCTTTGAGGATTGTAATTTGGTTTGGATTTTTTGTAGATAATTCCAAGTCTTGGTTGACCTAGCATATGACACACATTAAGAATACTAGATATGCTTTGTGGATTTTTTCTATAGATATATGGAAAGCTAATTGATGAATGAGATATACTTGTATATATATAATTCTTTAAATAAAAAGGTATGGTGGTATATGATGTAAGAAGTGAAAATGTATGGAAGGTGAAGGAAGAGAGGTGTGGTGAAGTGTGAAGAGGATCAATGGATATGTGAAGATCCGAGCCTAAATGCTTTATCATTTGAGGATCAAAACAAAATTAATGAGTGACTACTATGAGAGGCAGTACTTCTTATTTAGAGCTTCATTGGAATTGAACCCTACACATAGAAGGTGTATTCTATTAGTTCATACTCTTGGTAGTGAGACATAACTTTTGCATCTTGGTGGTTAGCTATCTTTTGTATTCAAGCTATGAGACTTTCAAGGATAGTGAATCCTGGAAATGATCCCTATAATATTTTTCATCTGGATATAATATATTGTGAGCTAATCCTTGACATAGTTTTTTCCCTTTTTGGGTTTTCCAAATAAAAATCCTAGTGTACATGCGTGTCGATGCATTGTCATGTTTCCATGTTCTCTCTAGTTGATTTAGTCAGAATTGTGATAATGTTTAGATGGATTTTATTTGACAGGTTTTATGGAATATAGATTCACCCCCACTCTCAGTATTCTATATATTCAATAATTGGTATCAAAGCTTGGTTCCTTTAAAGGAGCCTAACAACTTGAGGAAGGTCCCATAATTTGAATATGAGAATTTTTTTCCTCCAAAAGTGATCTCTAGTGAATATTAAGAAGAAATTAAATATTTGAAGAATAAGTTGAAGGAAGCGAACAATTGCATCAAGGATCTAAGGAGTAGATATGAATATTTTTGTGATTAATTGAGAAGAGAACATGATAATATCACTGAAATACTGCACAATCTAGAAGAAAAAAAAATAATTGAAGTCTATCAGTAATTTGAAATTCAAGAGAATGTGGATGAATGTGTTAAGCTCAAGCAAGAAACAAAAATTTTAAGATCTGATCTAGAAAAGGAAAAGATATTTGAGGATAACTTTAAGGAAATCTCTGCAAAACTTGATGAGTTTATTATTTCTTAGAGATCAGCAATGGACAAAAGTGATTTAGTATTTGAAGAAGGTTAGGGTTCAAAAATGAATCAATCTCCTAACAAGAAGACTTAGTGCAAAGATGGAAAAATCAAGAACTTAAGAAGTAATACTAAAATAATTCCCATTAGACAACCTAATGCTCAAAGGTACTTTTCTTTCTATGGTGCTTGTCATTCCTGCAATAAATTTTTTCATAAGGCAAAGGACTACAAAATTACATTGAATGATACTCCATCAGTCTCTAGAAAAAAATTGAAGTGCAAGAAGTTTGGACACAAGGCTAATTAGTGCAAATATAGATTGAATAAAAGAAAGTATGGAAGAAAGAATTTTTTTTTCTATAATTGCAAAAATCTAGAATGATTTGTTAATAAATGAAAAAGGAGAAAAAACAACTATCCAACAAAGAAGCATGAACCAGTAATTGATCCAAAAGAAGCAAGAAAAGAGATGAAAATAATCTAGAGGAAGGAAGGAGAACTCAAGCCGGTTGAATCAGAATCATCAGTCTTATCTATCTAGACTTTTGGTCCAGAAATGCCTATTAATTTTTGAAGTCTAAAAATGACTATGGGGGAGAAACTATTAGAAAATCTAATAAACCCCCTCATCGATACTTATGTCACATAATTATAGAAGTATATTTGATTCAGTAATGAATTCAAAATGATTTTTTTAGTTGTATGTGCGAAGAATGAAGGTTGTACAATTTGAAAGGATGGAAGTGCACATGAATTTTGAGGTGATCTACCTACAATTTGAAACTTTTATTACAAAATCATATGAAATGAAAGATATAAATTTAGATGTATCAAGGAAATCATATTCAAAAGAAATATGTATTTTAGGAGAAGCGTGCAAAGGAATTTTGGAGACACCAGAGAAAATCAGAGTTCCAGGGTTTGAAGGAAGAAGTGATTGAAGTGGATTCAAAGTGTGTCGCGGAAGTTGGAAATCTATCCTATTATTATTTGGAAATTATAGAGGTATTTTTCTTACACAATCATTCACCTTTTATGTAATGGATAATTTGATGGTTATGAATATTTCAAATAGATTGCAAGTCAAATTAAGGAAATATTTGAAAACTTTGTCAAAAGAATCAATTTGTGCCTTCTCTTGTATTCCTCCTAGAGTATTTCCCTTTAAATATATATATGGATACTTCTATAGTAAGATTGAGGAAATGTCACTAGTTCAGTTAAGTATCCTAAGGAAGAATGAATTGGAAGAAAATAATTATGCTTACAAAATCTTAGTTGAGAAGATGTTGGATGCATGGTAGAAAGCCCCTCTATTTGAATTCAATAGAAAGTATATTCAAATGGTTTTATGTAGAATTAATGATGAATCAATATGGATTAATGAAGCACATTTGATTACCACAAAACTAATCAAAGATGTAACTGCTTTGTGTTCCTCTAAACCAATTCCCAAATAAAAGTCTATGAATGAACAAGAGATAATTGAGGTGACTGGTGTGACCATTGAAGGAAAATAACTTGTTTTGAGAATAATTGAAGATCTAGTCATTAGGTATGTTGTGATGGTTATTGGTCACAAAGTTTTCTTACCTAGGAATGACCTCACAATTTCTAATGTTTTTGTTCAAACTGCTATTGATATGGTTAGAAGAGGTATGGATTATGACCTATGTGAGATATTGAATACATCTTTTGAATAATTTTGAATAAATCGAGAAGAGAAAGAAAAATTCATTTTAGTATGAGATTTGATTGTCTGCTTACTCTTTTACTTCTTCAAAGAGTTATCAGTAATAGGAAGGATAGAATGGAAAAATGTAGAACCTATTGCCCATCAGATCAAGAATTTTATGATAAAACTTGGTGGTTCAGATGCTCAAGAGAGTACTCTTTCTACATAATTTGGAACATTTCAAATGAGGATGAAAAAAAGATCAAGGATTTTAGGAAGTGTAATTGAAAGGTACTCTAGAAATATTAAATTCCTAGTTTCTATAGATTTTTGTTATATGGAAGCAATTGAATCATGATTGGTGTGGATATCTGAGCTAGATCATTAAGTGATTGAGGCTAAGATTGATCATTATGAAAGAAATATTTTGGAGATCCCTAAGAATCCCAATAAAGAAGAAGCCCTCATTAGTGCAACCAAAATAGGGAAGAAGAGAAAAAGTGTTGTCAAACAAGAAGTCGTAGAAGGAAGTAAATCAAAGAGAGCTCAACATGAGCATGAAAGAATAAAAATTCAAGTAGAAATTAAAAATAAATGTAGAAGGTAATTCTTGGTCTTAACTTTGATTCATCTATATCAATTTTGGAAAACCTTAGAAACATGATTAATTCTTTGAAATTCTACGTCTTCAGACTAGAATTTCATTCTAGAATGAGGTTTGAAGAAGAAAATCTAGAAGATATCAAGAAGAAATGTGAAAATACACACCATAGAGTGGTGAAGGAATTAGAGAGTGTACAGTTTTGTGAGGAAGAGGCTCAACAACCGCTTTCTTTTTTCCTGAATTGGTCTAGCAGTACACTCAACATAAGAGATGAGATAAGGAAGAGTGAAACTTAGATAAGTACTCAAGCAGATATGTACAAATTGTTAGATGATAGAAACAATCACAAATGTTCCTACATTGTGCAACTTCATGATAAATTATTTTCCCTACAGGATCATAGAATAGAAGTGATTAGGAAGTTTGTGGAAATCAAAGATATTGTAAAACTCAAGCACAATCATATATCTAGTGCTCTTGATAGTATTGGTAATCTATCAGAGATTAATATTAGTCCCAATACTTTAGCAGACGATATAGAGTCCTTGAATATGCTTGAAATTTTTCACAAGACTCTTGTATGTGTGAAATATGCATGGGAAGATGGAAAAGCTTCATGGTAGGATATCTTGAATAATCTCAAAGGTTCCTCATCTTCAAGTTAATACAATTCTCTTTGTGTTCATATCCTTTTGGTTAATTCTTGATGCATACATATATATACCAGATCCCATCCTTTTCCATTGGTGTCAATGGGGGGGAGAGAGAGAGATAGAGGAATTTTTTTTTTTTTGTAAAATAGTTTTGAAAGGGGGATTATTTCAGTTGCATTATATCAAAAAAAAAAAATTGACATGCATGTTGCCATCAATTCCAAGGGGGAGATTATTGGAAACATGGAGCCTTGCAACATGAGCATGAAACTTGTATGTGGATTGGTATTTTTGTTCTTATGTTGTCATTGATGTCAACATGGTGACAAATATATTAGAATCTTACCTAGTTTTCTGGAAGTTGTTCTCTAATACAAGTGTTCTTTTTTTGATTAACCAGTGAGTTTATTTTTGTGTCCAGAAATCACTGCAAGAAAAGATATGACTCTTGTTGGCAAGATACACTGCAAATTTTTTCTAGTGTTTTCATTGATGGCAACTCTAGTTAGTGATTGGGTCCGCATGTTGTCACTTGATCATACCAACAATCAGATTGAAGGTAGTCAAGGAAGAATAAAGCATCAGGCAGTTCTGTGTTCAATGATTCATATGCAAATTTTTTATTATCATTTAAAGTTGCGTATCTCAGAGAATATTTTTTGTTATATGATATTTTTTTCTATTCAAAATTAGTGGCTCGTATCGATTCATGTGTGAGTTAGAAGATCCAATTGATTTATTCTTTGTTCATCAGTGTAGAAGCTGACTTGGTGAATGTAACATGTCGTAGATGTTTGTGTAATAATTGTTTAAGTATTTTTTTGTTCGTGCATATTGATGTTGATCATTGATATTCTATAGCCGACTTTGGTTGGTGCACATCTAGAATTAATTATGGATTGATCTGATAGTTTGAATGTTTTCATATCTTTTTGAAGCCGACAGATGGGCAATTAATCTTTAGTCACAAATATATATAAGTGATTGATTATATCATTTTGATATAGATGCAAAGTGTGTTGGTGTGAATTGTGAATATTAGAAAAGTATAAGAGTGATAATGCATAGTTGCACTTGTGCATAAAGGATTTTTGTTTCAACTCAGAGCAGAGCAGAAGAGAAGAATCAAACAAAAGGTCTAGAATTTTATTTTTGAGCCTAATTGGAATTTTAATCAAGAATTTGTACATGCTCATATCTTAGTTCAATTTCTCAAATGGATTTAATCTGATTATCTGTGTAAGACAGTGAGTCTTCTTTGAGTAGTGAGCTCTAGGCAGTGTCCCTTAATGAAAGTGCATTCCCATATTGTAAACTTATTTTTGAGTATACTCAAATCATATTATGGATTGAACATCCATCGTAGTTTTTAACTTAACAAGGTTTCCATGTAAAAATCCTTGTGTTATGGTGTTATGATTGTTTACTTCATGTTCATGCATTTTTTTTTAATGTTACAAGTGCTTTGAACATAAATATTAATAATGTTAATTTGTGCACAACACTGATTCACTATTGGAAAAACAAGGATAGACAACTGGGAGGGGGTGTGAATCAATTGTTACCAAAATCAAACTTATTCAACATTAATCAACCTTTAATCTTAGATTTGATAATGAACACTGCAAGAATAAATCAATAACACATCAGAGACACGTGAACATGAAGATTTTATACATGGAAACCCTGTTAGGGGAAAAACCACGATGGATGTTAGTCCACAAGATTATACCCTATTAAAAGTATAATGAAGAATAAATAAAGAATGAATTTGCATTCAAGAACACTACCTAGAGCTCAGTTATCAAAGGGAAGGGTCATTTACTTACATAAGATAATCATATTAAATCCATCTGATGAAAATGAACTAGGAAATTAGCTTCTTCACAAGCCTGATTATAGTTCTTGTTAGGCACAAATAGACTTCGCTCAACCTTCTTCACACTTTTCTCTACATTTAGATGATCTGATCTTTATTTGCAAATACACACACTCACACCAAGCATACACACACTTAAACACTCATTACAATAAAGATACAATCACTCTTATATATTCACTATAGGGATTTTAATCAACAACTCTGTCAACCACAGAATATATGAATTACAACTTGTCGACCTCAATATATGAACAATTCTTAATGTGCACCAACCTAAATCAGTCATAACATAGCAAAGACCTAAATCAAAATCCTTGAGCACACTAAAAAATAAAATATTAATCCATAATGATCCACAATACACTATCACCATCATGTCGGCCAAGAATATGAAAAACATGATTACACAAAGAAAAATCTTCAATCACGAACATGTCGATAAATGCGGACATACTAAACTGATAGAGAAGGATCTAGAAACATTACTGAACATCTCAAACACATACGATGTTGGACTCAAGGGAACACTGAGAGGGGGGGGGTGAATTAGTGTTCAACAATATTTAAACTCCATCAATCCAAAACTTGAAACCATTTCATCATTGCATTAAAACAAGATGTATGCCTTCAAAGTAAACATTCATAACACCATGACACACAATTTTTTTGTGTGGAAACCCTGTTAGGGGAAAAACCATGATGGAGGTTAATCCACAATTTGAGTATTCAAAATATAATTGTTTACAAAGGGGAATGCACTTGCATTTAGGCACACTACCTAGAGCTCACTGCTCAAGAGAAAGGCTTACGACCATACAAAATTCAAATTAAAACCATTTGAAGGGTGAACTAAGATAGTAGCATCAACTTATGCTAGGTGACAGTTTTGGTGAAGCTCATAGATTTTATTTTGAATCTTCTTTCTGGCTGTGCACTTTGCTCTACCCTATTCTAAGCTCTTTTCTATTCTTTGCATCACTTATGATCAAATTCGCCTTACTACACTGCTAGATCTCACAATTCACACTTCTAAATGCACACCCTTATGTTCACATCCCTTGAATGATAAAAACCAACCTCTTATATATATATGCAATCAAGGATTCATTCATCCATCAATTGGCTTTATAAAATATTAAGTTACTTTTAACTTGTCAGCTAGATCTACCACTAAATCTTTGTGTGCATCCTCCAAAGTTAGTTAGCACAAAGAGAGGACCCAAATAACACTTAATAAAAAATGAAGACTTATAATTAATTACATCTTATACATATGCAATTTCTATCCTTGTTGGGTCAGCCTTCTAGCATAGATAATCAAACATTTTGTGCATGGTATCTTCTAGATCACGTATCAGTGAGTGTGTATCAAAACAAAGATACTAAAAACATCAACAAACCTTCCCCAGAGATCCACAACCAAAAATATATGTTTGGTAAGGTGTTTAGATCAAATTTTATGCATGTTAACTGAATTCCATGTTCTTTATTATGTTATACCAGTGGGAACCAGAATTATACTACACATTCATATGCAAGACTTAAGTTGCATGACATGGGTTGCCATCAATGACAACACTTACAATCCATATGCCAACATTATCCCTAGCCATATGCCAAAAATATTCTTGTTTGGAATTGATGGAAACACTTAGTGAAAAATGAATGTCAGATTTATTATAGGTACATTGCCAAACATTTTACTGCACTTTATCCCCTTGAGATTTATAAGGCATTCTTCCCTTCTATTTTTCTTTTTTTTCCTTCTCTATGGAGCATTTTTCATTGCATTGTCTCCCCCTCTGAAATCAAAGGAAAAGCATGGATTCCATAATCCAAAAAGACCAAAAGAGACAAAACATGTGCTCAAAATCCTCAAGGCTTCAAAAATTTAACACATATATGCTTATAGTTCTCCTTCTTTCATCAAAATTGCAAAACACCTGAAGACAATTAACTGCTAACTTTAGAAGATTATCTTCTTCTTTTTTCTTCACTTCCAGAAGGAACTTATTCCAACCATCAATTGTAATTGCAATAATAATGATCAAACTATTATTCTTGGAAGTCTTGTTAATAATATCAATGAGAGATTCAGGAATTGTAATTGTTTCTTCCAGTTTCTCACCATTCTTCAGTATTCCCACCATCATCTTCAACTTGCATTCAATTAGATTCTTTACCTTCCAAAAATTATCCACAAGAATATTCTTGGAGAGTTAATTTTTTGTTTTTTCAGACTATAGCTCCTAGATTCTTTTCCTAATGATGCCATCTAGATCTTGAGATATGTCAAAGCTTTTGCCAATTTCATTCAATTATGCTTCAATCTGATCCAACTTCTCCTTGTAATTGTTGACTACATGGGCCCAATGGATGCAATAGTTGTAGATGTTTGTTGCTAAGTTAATGCATAGCCTCAACTCATTCATTTTCTTCTTCAACTTGGAAAGGGATAGTCTAAATTTTTCCTTCAGGTGAGAGACAACTTCACCTTCTTCTTTTCCTTTGTCCTCAGATCACATTTATTATTTGTTGCACTCAATCATTTCTTTAGGCTGAATGTCCTTCAAAATTTCCAATCTTATCTTATAGTGCTCAACATGAGCATTTAGTACTTCCAAAATTAATTTTTGATTGTATGATTGTCTGAATGACCATAACCTTGCAATTTTTTGCATGCCACCTACACCTTGAATAAGCAATTGTTGCTTTTCTTTTATTAGATCTTCTTCTTCCTCACTACCCTTTTCTTGACCGGATTCATTTTCTAGTGGATTCTCAGGATCTTCATTAGATTCTTCATCCATAATTTCCACAATTTCCTTTCCTTTTCCCTCAATCCTAGGAACTTTTCTTTTTTGAGGGTTATATTCAATAAATGGCTATCTTCTTTTTTGTCCTCTATCTGTACTACTGGAAGACGAACCAACTTCCATTGATCTTACCAAAGGGGAAATATTGACTGATCCACACTTTTTAAGAACATTCTTACAAAAAAAATGAAATTCCAAATCCCAGTTAGTTAAGCTCTTAGAATAAGAGTATATCTGATTGCATATCAATTTATCTGATTTACATACTACATTGTCAATTTTGGCAACCAATTCAAGAAATAAATTACCAGACATATAATTAAAGTGTCAAACCTGAATAGATAACCTGACTCCTTTGTTAGTTGAACATTCTCCATGATTTGATCCTTTAACAACCCACATAGGTCAAAGTCTTAACTTTCAATTATCATTTTGTGAGAAATGTACACTGTGCCAACTGATGTAGCTCCCTGATTTTTGTAGAAGATTTTATATGTTATTACATGTGAGATGTACTTTGTAATAGGATTCTTGATTGTTGCAATCATCAAGGATCTCTGATCTCTGATTATTTTAGTTAGGGTTTTGACCTTTTTGTTCTGAATAGATTTCTTCCTAGGAACATCTCCGACTTTGCAAAAGCTAGTTAATTTATCAATTGCCTCTTTTGAAATGATGTATGGTTTTTCCAAAGTTAAAGCGTCGCCATGTAATCTGCTTAATATGAATTTCATGAATTTTTCATTCTCAAAGTACGGAAACTCACTCCACATATCCAAATTTCCATGCTTGGCTTCACTCAATTTATTTAATTCATCAAGGAGCAACAAATTCCTCATAGACCTAATCTTTGCACTGTTATATTCATCTAGAGTGATTGAGCCTTTGATTTGTTCCATTTTTCCTTTTTCATGTTTAGGGTTCACAACCACACTAAATTGTATGAAGAATTTGAGAACAATGTGAAATACCTGATAGATTTCAAGATTTGGTGATGAAATCAATTTTAATACTTCGTAATCCACCATTCGAGTGCTCTCCTTATTTTCTTGAATTGAAAGTGATAAATGATGTCTCCAACTTGACTTTTATAGCTTGCACATGTGCAATAAATGCATTTTCCCTAAGTTTTCTAGAGACTCTATTTTCCCAAATGACAACAAAAAATCCTTTTGTGGACCTATGAATTGACTGAGTTATTTTTGCTAAAGTTATCCAAAAATTATGTATACCATGAGTACACCTTCTTGACTATTCTTTGTGTTTTGGTACCATCCATAAATAGGGGAGAAAATATTTTCTTGTAAAACTCACCCTAGGCAAGTGGCCTGAAATCAATTGTTGGAAGAGTTACCAGAAGCAGGTTCTGGTACAGAACCATTTCCAACATCAAAATCATTTTTCCTTACACATGTATTTTTCATCTGATCTATGATTTCATCTATAGTTACCTTTTCTTTCCCTTTATCATTTTTCTCTATATTTTTGCCTATGTATACTTTTGTATCTCATGTTTTAGGTTTGTATTATCTCTAGAATTATTTTCACATTCTTCAGTTATCTCCTTCAGGGTTTGATTTTAGTGAGTATCATCCATGTCTTCATTCTCCTTTTGATGTATTTGATCACAAAGATCTTCCCTCTTTACCCTAGATTTAACTATTTGATCCTTCAATGACTGGATGAATTTCTCAACATCTCTAAGATTTGCTTTCAATCCTTGAACTTCTAATTTAGACTGATCAAGGTCATCAAGTGCCACTAGAAGTTGTTGTTGAAGACTACCTGAGTCCATCACATTCCAATATCCACCTCAAGCTACAAAATTTATTCAGAGGAACTAGCTTCAATACCAATTTTTGGACTCAAGGGAACACTAAGAGGGCAGGTGAATGAGTGTTCAATAATATTTAAACTCCATCAATCCAAAACTTGAAAAAAATTCATCATTGCATTAAGAAAATATTTATGCATTCAAATTAAACATTCATAACATCATGAAACACAAATATTTTACATGGAAACCTTGTTAAGGGAAAAACCACGGTGGACGTTAATCCATAATTTGAGTACTCAAAATATAATTGTTTACAAAGGGCAATGAACTTGCATTCAGGCACATTGCCTAGAGCTCACTGCTCAAGAGACAGGCTTATTGCCATACAAATTTTAGATTAAAACCATCTAAAGGGTGAACTGAGATAGTAGCATCAACTTATGCTAGGTGACAGTTTTGGTGAAGCTCATAGATCTGATTCTGGATCTGCTTTTTGACTATGCACTTCGCTCTACCCTATTATGCTCTTTTCTATTCTTTGCATCATTTATGATCAAATTCTCACTACTGCACTACTGGATCTCACAATTCACACATCTACACACACACCCTTATGTTCACATCCCTTGAATGATAAAAACCAACCTCTTATATATATCCACAATCAAGGATTCATTCATCCATTAGTCAGCTTTATAAAATATTAAGTTAAATTTAACTTGTCAGCCAGATCCACCACTAAATCTTAATGTGCACCCTCCAAATTTGGTTAGGAAAAAGAGAGGACCCAAATAACACTTAATAAAACATGAATACTGTAATTAATTACATCTTATACATCTGTGATTTCTATCCTTGTCGAGTCGGCCTTCTATAATAGATAACCAACAATTTAGTGCACTGTATCTTCTAGATCACGTATCAGTGAGTGCACATGAAAACCAAGATACTACAAACATCAAAAGACCTTCCTTAGAGATCCAAAACCCAAAATATATATTTGATAATTTTTTTAGATCAACTTGTATGCTTGTTAACTGGATGCCCTATTCTTTATTTTGTTCTACCGGTGGAAACCAAAATTATATTGCACATTCATATGCAAGAATTAAGTTGCATGACTTGGGTTTACATCAATTAAAAAATTTACAAGCCATATTCTAGCAATATCCCTAGCCATATACCAACATACACAACAACCAAATTCACCAGAATTGTAATCTCATCTTCCAGAAACACTTGCTATAATAATTGAATAATTGTAGGAACACAAATCTTCATAACTTTCTCAATTCTTGATGTGTACCACTCGAAATTTTAGAAAATCTAATAGATTATCTTAGAAACAAACCCTTTAGTGTGTGTCACCTGATCATATATGAACACAACTGTCCATCACTCTGACCTTCTTAGCTTCACTGGTTTCCTACAATATATTTATTACAATTTTCTCAATATCCTCGACATATACAACCTTCAGAATCACCAATTCTAATAGTGTTGATAGAAATGACAACCACATATCATAAATACAAATTCAACATCTAACATTCACCCCCCCCCTCTTAGTGTAGCTTGTTTCCAACAATTGGTATCAGAGCTAGTTCCTCAGAATAAGTCTAACAACTTGGGGAGATCTTGGAAATGGATTCAAGTAGTCTTCAACAACAAATTTTTGTGGCATTAGACGATCTTGACCAATCAAAATTTGAGAACTAAGAATCGCAATAAATTCTTGAGAATATTGAGAAATTCACTCAATCATTAAAATACAAAATCAATAAGTCTAGGGAGAAGAGAAAGGGAAATTTGTGATTAGATTAAGTAGAATGATGGTAAAAGCATTGGAGATGAGCAACTGAGTCAAGCCCTGAAGGAAAATATAGAAGAATGTGAAAAACTTACCAGAGATAATATAGTCCTAAAGCATGAGATAGAATCTACCATGATGAGGATGATCAAGGAGATTGAAGACAAAAATAAGAATGAAGAGAAGCTTGCACAATCCTTGAAGGAAAAATATGAAGAATGTAGCCAATTGGACAATGAATTGGAACAATCTAAAAAAAACAAGGAAGTGCTTGAAAAACAAACTGATGATATCAGAGATGAACTTGCTACTACAAATGAGTACAAGGAGAAGTTCAAAAATATCTCAACCAAGCTTGATGAACTTATTAAAATTCAGAGGACTGATGGTGACAAGCAAGGTCTTGGTTATGAAGAAGGAGAAAGTTCTAGATCCAAACAAAGGATATTTATGCAAGGAAATCAAACAAATAGAGTTGGAAGGAATCATGGTAAGACAACCTAATGCTCAAAGATTCAATGGTTATTTTTTACTTCCAATAAGTTTGGTCATATTGCTTCTCAGTGTACAAGTAGGATGAATCCAAGTGGTCCATCATTCTTAGGTCAGTTCTTTAGTTGCAATAAGTTTCGTCATGTCAAATGAATGCAGAAATGTGATGAACAACTTTCATAGAGATTTCATATGTTATACATGCAATAGATTTGGCCATATTTCTAACCACTGTAGATCAAGAGAAAATCAGTGGAACAACTGGTGTGGATAGAGAAATGTTGTGTGCTATAATTGCAAAAAATTTAGTCACATTGCTAGATTCTATTGTAATAGAAAAGGTTTGGTAAATAAAAATATGCAAAAAGATGTTAAGGGAAAAGAAAAAGTCACTAAAGATGTGATCAGGAAGAAAATGTAGAAGAAATGGGTCAAGAAAAGTCCCTCTAGGGAAGGAAATGTGCTAGGACTAGAATCTCCTTCTATAATTCCTCCAAGAATTAGTTTTAGGCCTTTGGCCTAGGGGAGCTGTCAAGAAAATCTCTTAACCCCCTGTCGATAATTATCACTAGGATATGGATAAGTTCAGTAAATGCATAGATTCTCTACATATGTTGATTAATCTATTGAAGAGAGTATTATGTAGTATTGGAGGTTTGTTGAAGAATTACCTTTCTCAGTGCATGGAAATAGGGTAACCAGATGAGTTAGGGTAAAAACATTTATTGTGACCAAAAAGGGTTAAGTGTGCGAGTGATAAAAGGTCATTTTTATCTTTCATTTATCACTTTGAATTTTGAATAAAAGAATTTTGGAAAGCTCTAAGGAAAAATTTGGTGAATTGAGGTGAGATTCAAGTGTGAAGGAGTTTTCAACAACCTAACTCTGATTCGATGAAAAGGTATTTATCGAAAAAACCTATGATAGTCAGAAGAGTAAGAAAAGAAGTTGAAATCATTGTAGAAAGAATGGGTATATCTACAAAAAAAAAAAAAAAGAAGCTATAAGGAAGAGAGGAGAATATGAAGTAGAAAAAGAGCTAGCAAAAACTGAATCTGCTAAACCAGCAACAACATCTACCCGAGCTAGGTCAATAAGGATCTTTGCATCCCTATCTACCTCTACAGCAAAGCCTACTCCTGTGCAAACTCAATCCAAGGCATCTGATAAGAGGAAGAAGAATAACAACACAAGATTCTATGAAGTTGTCTCAGAATATGAAGAGACTAAATCTGATGAAGATTTGAGAGAAATAAAGCATATGGGCACCCAAGAAATAAAGGTGTCTAAAAGCAAGCACTCTGGTGAAGAAGTCCAAGCAAAGAAGAAGGTAAAAATTGACAAACTTGGTATGTCAGTAGAAGAGGTTGAGAAATATATGGTTAAAGATGGTAATCTTAATCCGCTTTGTAAATGGTATGAAACCTTTCATAAATTTGGCCAAAGAACTCTTAAGGATGGTACAATAAAGCATTTGAATATTTTCAATAAGGTTCTTGTTGAAATAATGTCTAGTTTACCTAAAATCTTGTATGATATTTTGGAAATGAGAAGAGTAAATACTAGAGCAAAAGAAGAGAAAATGAGAGAGATAATTCTTTTAGAGTTATGTCCAGTGATGTCTATGGAAGAAATGAAGGAAATATTGAATAAAGCTAAAAAGGAATTCAAGAGAAAGACAAGGGTGAACAAACTCATGATCGGTGAAACTAAAGAAGTTGCAAAAGAAACTAAACAAATTTTGAGATTTTTTTTGTTAAGTAACACAATTGATGTTGTAGCTGAAGAAGTGAATCTTGAAGGTACTGCATCTGATCCGATGAATGAAAAGATAAGTGATGATATAGTTGAGGACAATCGGATTCCTCTTGATATGGATAATTGAAAAGTACCTATGAATATTGAAGCACCTAAAATGGTATTAGTAGAGAAAGTTGAGATTCTTGGAGATAAGAAAGAACCTACAACTGAGGAAATAGTGTTTGAGGAAAAGAAAGTTGATGTAAAGGAACTTTTAGCTGAAGCAAGAGACATTGCAGAAGCAGTGAAGAAATTTCTAGTAGAGCAATAGGAAGAATTTGAACTTGAATTTATTGAAGGTCCTATCGACCTATCCACTTTGTCCCCAATTCATACAAAAAAAGGTTACATCGTTCACCTAGGCAAAGGCTAGAGAAGAATTGTTGAAGTCTCACATTGAGGATAGCAAACTCATAAATATTGCATCTAGAGTTTTGGAGAAAATAATGCCTACTCAAATCAAGGATTTTTATGGCTCCTCCTCCAGTGAATTGGAGAAGCTCATTAACTTTGTAAGTACTCATTTCAAGTCACTTGAGAAGTCAACCATGGTTAAAGTTCAAAAGGATTTTGATGCTAACAGATTCAGGAGGTTGAAAGAAATGATAGCTAATGATAAAACTATGTTAGCCACCTATGTGAAGAATATTCAAATTTCTTTATTTGAAGGTGGAAAGATATATAAATTCATTTTTCTATTTGTCTAAATTTACTAAGGTCAATGAGAAGAAGGTTAAGGATCTTGAACAATAGTTACCTGTTATTTCTAAAGATTTTGATTGTTTAGCTAGTGGTGTTGGAAAGAAAGAAGTTCAGGTGATATATTTTCTTGAAAATATAAGGATCTTGAAGTATGACAATGAAAAAATTGTGGAAAGAGCATGTGAGCTTAGAGGCCTAATTGGTTCTAAGATGGAAATAAGTTGAGCACATTAAAGGAAACTGGAGATGCTATGGAAATTAGTGATTCAGTGAACCTTGAGTCTGAAGAGACACAATATTACTTAGTTTGTGGTGACATAATAATTTTGGAGAGTCTCAAAAGGGTTTGGGATAGAAATTTGAGCAAGTTGAAGAAATATTTTGTATATTTTTTAAAGTTTGTGTAAGTTATAGAATCATGCTTGTACAATCGGAAAATTTTATTTGATTTTTGGTATGCGGTTTCCCCAAATTTTTCTATTGATGTAAAAGGGGGAGAGTAGTAGAATGAAACATGTATATTCATCTTAGGGGGAGTTGTATTCCTGAGCTATTACTGAATATGTTTTTGAAGATTTGAAATTGGCAGTGTAATTTGTGTTGCTATTGATCTAACAATTAGTTATTTTTCACTAAGTGTTGGTGTCAATGCCAAAGTGGGAGATTGTTGGAAAGAGACACTATGAATATTTTTTGGTGTTATCATTTATGGAAAACCTAGTTGGTGATTGGGTCTACACATCGTCACTTGATCTTACTAGCAGTAAGATTGAAGGCGGTCAAGGAAGAACAAAGCATCAGGTAGTTTTGTGTTCAATGATTCATATGTGAATTTTTAGTTATCATTTTAGGTGTTGTATCTCATAGAATTTTTTTTGGCATATGATCTATGTTTCTATTGAATCTTAGTGGGTCATATCAATTCATGTGTGAGTTAGAAGATCTAGTTGATTTATTCTCTATTTATCAGTACAGAAGTCAACTTGGTGAATGTAACATGTCACAAATATTTGGGAAATAATTGTTTAAGTATTTTTGTGTTCATGCATGTTGATGTTGTTCATGTCTATGCTATAGCCAACTTTGGTTGGTGTGCATCAAAATTAATTATGGATTGAGCCAACAATTTGAATATGGTTTCATATCTTTTTGAATTCAATAGATGGGAAATTAATCTTTAGTCACGGATATATATAAGTGATCAATTATATCATTTTTATATAGATGTGAAGTGTGTTGGTGTGAATTATGAATATAAGAAGAGTGATAATGAACAATTTCACTTGTGCATAAAGGATTTTTGTTGCGAATCAGAGCAAAGAAGAGTAGAAGAGAAAAATTAGATAGAAGGTGTATAATTCGATTGTTGAGCCTTATTGGAACTATAATCAAGAATTTGTAGATGGTAATCTCTCAATTCAATTTCCTAAATGGATTTAATTTTATTATCTTTGTAAGATAGTGAGTCTTCTTTGAGCAGTGAGCTCTAGGTAGTGTGCCTGAATGCAAGTGCATTCCCATATTGTAAACTTCATTTTGAGTATACTTAGATCATATTATGGATTGGCCATCCATCATGGTTTTTCCCCTAACAGGGTTTCCATGTAAAAATCCTTGTGTTATGGTGTTGTGATTGTTTGCTTCATTTTCATGTATTTTGGTTGAATGTTACAAGTGCTTTGAATATAAATATTAATAAACTTAATTTTTGCACAAAACTAATTCACCCCCCCCTTAGTGTAGCTTTTTTCCAAAAACTCTAATCTATTAACCATATTATTATGTCCCATTCCGACAACTATATCCTAGATCTTGAGAAGTTTTTTGTTGTGAGAAGAAAGTTAACATTGAATGAGTTTAGCTCTGTAATCTACATGTTTTTCTCTACTCTACATATTACTGTGGGAGACTCTGTATTTTCTTAAGGAGAAAATTATAATCTTGTGGTTCTAATGGTATTTTTTATGATGGTATTGTGATGATAAATTGATGTAATATCAAGTCTGGAAGGTTTTTACTTTGAGGATTGTATGTTGGTTTGGATTTTTTGTGGATAAGTCCTAGTCTTGGTTGACCTAACATATGACACGCATTATGAAGACTAGATGTACTTTATGGATGATTTATATAAATCTATGCCAACCTAATTGATGAATGAGATATACTTGTATGCATATAATATTACTTGAATAAAAAATGTATTGTGGTATGTGATGTAATAAGTGAAAAGGTATGGAAGGAGAAGGAAGAGAGGTGTAGTGAAGTGTGACGAGGTTCAAGGGATATGTGAAGATCTAAGACTAATTTTTTTATCATTTGAGGATCAAAATAGAATTTTTGAGTGACTACTATGAGAGGAAGTATTTCTTATTCAGAGATTCATTGGAACTAAACCTTGCACAGAGAAGGTACATTCTATTAGTTCATACTCTTGGTAGTGATCCATAAATTTTGTATCTTGGTAGTTATCCATATTTTGTATTTAGGGTGTGAGCCTTTCAAGGAAAGTGAGTCCTAGCAGTGAGCCCTATAATATCTTGTATCTGTATATAATATATTATGAGCTAATTCATGGTTATCTAAGAGTCGGTATAGAATTCTCTATACCATACAAGATTTGGCTGAATATTATAGCCACCCAAGACCTAGGAAATTTTGTTAAATCACATGAGATATCAAATATGAGAAAATAATGGTATTCTATCAAAGGATGCAAATGATATAGATTACAATAGATTTAGATTACAGTGAAATCCCCTTGGTTATATTGATAAAGGTGAGACAAATGAATGCATAATATTATGAAATGTAGCTTAATCATACAGTTTGATACATAAATTCATAACTATCCTATGTGAACCATAAGTAAATTTAACTAACTATTATGAATAGGACCTAGGTGATGAACTAGCTAGGTGAAAAACCACTTTCACACCAATCATTTCTAACATTAGAGTATTATAAAATCATAAGATAAACTCAGGTTGATATGCTAGCAACTATGAAGAACAAAAGAACACAAAACATGCATGAATATACATACAAACTAGAGCATAGATTGTAATGTGTGGTTAAGGATCAAGAAATTAATAGGGCCAACTAAATCATGTATATTTCTTAGATCATTTATGACTAGAGGGAAAATAAATAATTAGGAAAAATAAGGGGACATGAGTTTTGTAGTTTTGGGAATAAGAAAATAAAACAACATCACACTACATGGCCTACTGGTGTTATTTACAAAATTATATTTTAATTTTATAGGTATCATAATTATATTTTCCCTAGATACATAATAATTTGTAATGCAAAAATATTAATACTCTAGTACGTTAAAATAATGGTTGGTGTCCAATTTTATGCATGACAACTATTAGTAAATTTATTATTTTCTTATGTATAATATTTCCTATGCTTGGTATGATTGTAGGGAGATTTTTTTTTGGTGTTAAGTCATCAATGTAAATCAAATAATATTCTTGCAGAATTATTGAGACAACTCACAATAGTTTAAAGGAAGAGTAGGTGGAAAGTACAACCAATAAAAAGGTTAGAAGGATCATACAACTCATATCACACTATCTTATAGTTTATGAATTTGATAAAATGAGGTATGTGAAGTGACAAGTTTTTTTTAGTTGACGAGCTATGATGGATAATATATTTTTAAATATTTTACCATTTAAGGTATTCTACATGTAATTGAGGTAATTTAAATACCCTTCACTTTAGTCCTTGATCAACGTCATATCACAATAGGTTTTATACACACCAAATATCAATGACTAGATGTGTCCTAGGATTAAAATTTTAAATGAGAAAGCATAACAACTATACCGTGTGTGCTTCTATTTCTCATATTTCTCTTTTCCTTGGCCTATAAAGTTGGAGAACCACTTGATACTTTGTTCCTTAACCATTATCTTGATGCAATATAATTCAAATAAGCTAAATCATGACCAAGTGAATATGTACATTTTAATCAAAGTTAATTAATATGATATAAACATGATTAATAATTATTAATAAACTATTTTAAATTCACAGTCATGGGAAGTCATTGATTAATTTATTTATTTTTAAGAAAATAATGATTAAATAAAATAATTTATGTCACATGGTTTATTTTGATTCATTGTAGCCTACTAAATGGATTTTTGTCTCCCAAATAACCTTCACTTTATTCCTTGACCAATTTCATGTCACTCTAGATCTTGAAAAACTCAAATCCAAATCATAAGGTATCCTCTCAATTTAACAAGTTTCTATGAGAAATATTAACAAGTATATTGTTAAGCTTTCTATGTGTCATATTTCATTTCTCTTAATGTAATGAATTGGATAATCACCCCCTATATATTTGAAATAAGATTAATTATGACCTTGAATATGTCAATTTTTTAAAAATTTAAGTTATATTATTTAAATTTGAATATTGCATTATAATTAGTCATTGAACATCATAATTCTAAGATAATACATCTTTAGCCGAGTCCTTAATGAATCAAAATAATAAATAAAACATCGACCAAGGGAAATAAGTAACTTGATGTGCTAATATTGATTAGTTTTAGTCAACCATGTGTCATGGTTCTATTTGAATTTGTCAACCAATTAGAAGAAACACACTATATTTTATGCCTCAACTATTATACCAGTAATATAGATTCAGTATAACATAAACCATGACCATTGCACATGTCAATATTTAATGAAGTTAAATGATATGATATAAATGTTAGTATAACTTTATAATAGACTATTTTAATTACATAATTGTGGGATAATACATCTTCAACTCCACTAAATATAAAATATTATTATTTAATCATAGAATAATAAATCATCATTTATTTGTTTTTTATCAACTTAAATGTCAAAAAAAATCTTATCATACTTTTAACTTGAGAAAATAATAAAACCTAAGAACCAATCACAACTTAAAACACTCATTCTTTTTAAATACTACACACTTCTCTTTATATAATAGACTCTTTAGAGAATTTAAACAATCATGTCAACCACCAAAAATTTAAACGAAACTACAACAATAATAAAAGTCATGCCTAATGTCTAATGTTGTCACTAAATAATTCCTTGAAGAGGCCCAAATAAGTGTAGTAGGGAATGTTGTGTGTGCACTCCAAGCACTTTCGAATGAAGATATTCCTCTCTAAAGAGGCCAAAATAATTTCAATAGGAAATCTTGCACATGCACTCCAAGCACTTTGGAATGAATATATCCTTTGATTTTCTGATTATCCACTAGTACAATGCTATTTAATGTATAAAAACATAAAATAGGAAGAAAAAAATATTTTAAAAATATTGAAATTTCATGCCCCCCTTTGATATCCCATCATTGATAATTGATCTAAGAGATTCCCCATGGGCCATCTTGCATGTTTTCTCCTTGAAAGTTCCTAAAATTGGCTAAGTCCCAAAATTTTGGGTTTTTGGGTTGTGTCTTATTCGCTTACCTTGCATGATTTCTTCATCGCTCTTTCTCCTTCTCTTCCTTCCCCTTTTTTCTTCCAAGTATTTTAGGTGTCAGCCTTCAACCTTACCCTTTACCCTTTACTGATTCTCTCTCCTCTTCCATTTTATTTCTTTCTTCATCGGCCTTTTTATTTTTCCCTTCCCTCTTGCATCTTAACTCTTACCATCAAAGGTAAGAGGTAAGTCTTCCCTTCGATCTCCAAAGGTCGATCTTCCTCAATTTTTCACCATTCTTCATTTTACCTTTTGGGTGTTAGCCATCAACCTTCCCCTTTAATGTCTTCTTCTCTCCCTGATAGATTCCTTTCGAAAAAAGACTAAGTGTCTTTTTTTCTAGCTTCGAGGGTAGGGCTTCAACCTTACCTCTGACTTTCAGAGGTAAGCCTTCCCTCTTACCCCCAATCTTTCCTTCCTCTTCACAATGTATTTATTTCCTTATTTCTTCTATGTGCTTGGTAAGTAGTAAGCCCAATGCCTAACCCCCAACAGTGTTCTTTGTTCAGGCTCCTAGACCATTTAACTCATATGTGCTTGCAGAGGTGCTTTTTGAGGCTCAATGCCCCAATATTCTTATGGATTTTGATGTGTATTTCTAGGCGACATTTTTTATGCTCGATTTGACTTTTGAGAGCCCAAATCTGATTCTTGATATTCAAGGACAACATTAAATTCATTCCATGCCATCTATAGGTGGATTTCATGGGTTCCCATGCCCATTTATTTCTCTTTGTTGACCTTCTTCATGGATCTATTCCCTAATCATGATTTTCATGAATGACTCCATTATTGCATGCACAGGCTTCATTGCCAACCCTACTTAGGGTTAGGGTTCGATTTGTGTTTCTCAGTAGTGCACGATCAATAAAGGAGAAAAATTTATTCATTTTTTTTTCTTCTTGAGTAGGTTGTTCTTATTCTTCTAGCTTCTCTGGGATTTTTCTTTTGTAGATTATATTTCACACTTTTCCATTGTAAAGATTAGCTTTTTGCCTCTACATTAATGAAATTGATTAAGTTTTTCTCTTCTCAGATTTTTTGTGTTTGAGTAAGTTATTACCTTCATATTTGAGTGTTTGTTTGAATTTTTATGTATACATATTGTGTTAAATTGTTTGCAACTATTGTGTTGAGAAATTATCCTTCTTTCCAACCCTCTATCAAACCCTAACCTCCATGTTTACCTCTGAAATCAACCAAATAGAGAGTTGTGTGAATCATTTGGTCTCCTTCTTTGATGTACTATGTAATCTTGGCTAGGAAGAAACAACCTTTACATCTTGGTGTATCACCTCCATATTTTGTTTCTTGTTCTCCTTCCCCACTTTTCTTTGTGAGCTATTAGTGGTAGGATTTCATGTGTTGCGGTTGGCCAACATATTGCACTAGGATTGAAAAAATAAAGCTAGCCCTATCAAAAGATTCAACCTCATACATGCAAAGGTACCACAGCTTGAGGTCATTTCCATTGTGTCATTGGAATGCTGAACTTTGTGCTCAGGAGGGTGCAATTTTATGTGACATCAAAAAATTCTTCAATATAAATATAACCGGATCGAACAGAGAAAAAGTTAGAGAAAACAAATATGCTCAATCATTTGGTGAAATTTTGTTATAATACATTAAATTAGAAACATGGACAAGCATCTTGTATTAAAAAAAATTGAGAAAACAATTCTACAAACATATATTAAGAGGACTGACAAGATGCATCTCAATCCTAAAATGGGTTGTTTTCCATTACATAAATCAGCAGTGTGGCTCACCAACACACTGATATGTTTTATTATTTTAAACTACACATGAGATTCTAGCTTAAGGTATGATTGGAAGGTGAGAGAAAAGTTTAGATCTTTATTCCAACACTATGGCTATTGGAATTCTCTTTCTTATCCCTCAACTTCTTATCCCTGGAGATTCGTTCAGCCATTCTACCATGTTGAAATAATACAGTAAGAGATATTATGGCGAGACGAAATCCTACAAAAATAGACTATGGAAACACAAGGAAAGGTTAGGGTAGTATGAGATACTTATTCAATGCCATCCTATTTGTGTAGTCATTCTCAGGACACCCAATCTCTAAATCCAAATGTCTAATAGGTTTATCCAACAACACCCCTAAACCTACATATGCACAAAGGAAATCAAACATTGTTAGTGTCAGTTCAAATATGCATGTAACAAAGAGGGATTCCCCATAAAATCCATCTATCTAAAACTTAAACTAGGAAATTAAGAACACAATAAAATTTTAACATTTAAATCCTAATTAAGCAAATAGCATTATGATCCTATGGGGGAATTGGTGCCAATGGTATGTTGCAATTGGCCCTTTCCCAATTCCTAAGTTGCAAATGTTGATTGATTGGAGAAATGGTCAAATCTCCAAAGAGATTTGAGCATAACTTTGGTGCAAATGTGAAATTGATAGGAATGGTGAAGGAAGATTGCAAAATCAGTTCTCACTTAAAGAGAGTAACTTTGCATATGAGTTGTGGATGAAGATTGAGGAGAAGAGTCTCCAATTTATAGATTTGAATCTTGGAAGAATGATGAAAACAAGAAATGTTGGATAAAAGATAGTTCAATGGCCTTGTGCCACTTGTCCAAATGTGATTGGATGAGGAATGTGCAAGTTTTGGCCAATGTGCCAATAAATGCAATTAGGTGGCATTTGAAACTTGAGAAATGACATGTTGAAGAGGGAAAAGAAATGAATTTAATGTCACTTGGCTCAAGGTCAAGGACATGTAAGAGGCTTTTAATGCCTTGTTGGAAGGACCAAGTCCACTTGGACTTTTTGAATTCAAAAGAGGAATATTCCCTTTTTGATGCTTTGTGAGGGAAAATAGGTGAATTAATAAATCAAAGTAATTGATTTATTGTGCAAGTTACATTCTCTAGAGGATTTTAGTGAGAAGGATTAAGTTAATCATGGATTTGATTAATTTAATGAGGAATTAGGTGATGTGACAATTTAGACTTAGATTTATGAATTGATTTAAGTCAGAAATTAAGAGGAAATGATTCATTAAATAAATGATTTTATTTATTTGATAATGTGTTAGATTAAATCAAATAAGGTTTAATTTATTTAATTTAATAGGAGGACTTTAGAGATTTAATTTAAATAAAATTAATTATTTAAATGAACATAGAAAGATGAGTAATTAAATTAAATTGATTAATTTAATCACCAGAGGAAAAAGACCTAGTTAAATAAATAATGATTTATTTAATTAAGGGATGAAAGGTGTTGATAAGCTGAGAGTATGATCTTAGAGGAAATGTTGTTAGTAATCGGGATCAGGTGTGCCAAAATGAACTTGTAGATTTTCCATGTCTACATTTTGCCCCTCTTTGAAGCAATGTACTTGTTACATTGATTCAAAGAATAACTGTTGTAATCAAAGTTCAAAATTTTATCAATCTTCAGGTGCCCCATTGCTGCCCCAGTGGAAGGATATTGCTGGATATCGCCCCCTCGAGAGATCAGATGAAAATTTTGAATTTTTGGATGGTCTCGCGAAAAAAGATGACAAGGTGCCTGACAAGCCAGAAATGCCCTAGAATGCTAGAAAATTACTTTAAAAAGTTAGGAGGGATGTAAAACAACTCTCAGTTGGATGAAAATGGGCTCAGGGGACCAAAACCGAAGCTGGAAGGTCAAATTAGGTCAAAAAACCCTAATTTTTAGGCTTAAATAGACCGCAAGGGGTCATTTTCAATTCATTTTGCAATCTTAGCCTTTAGAAAATTTCAAATTTTAGCTCTGAGTTTGAGTGGAAATGGCACAACGACAGCTTCCCAAGCACGTGACGGAGAGGGTTCGGACACATCAGCGGCCAATCGGTGCAGGACCCATGGTATGTACCCCTATCCATTTTTTAATTTTATCATTTTACGTGCATTAAATAGGGTTTAGAGTTTGTTCAAACTGTGCAGTGCCATATGGCACCACAGAAAGTCTTTTATCACAACCCTGCGGTCTTGTATTGTACCACATATGTGAACTGCACTACACGAGGCAATTTGCAATTTGTCATTTAGTTGGCCAAAAGTCCCCCGCCTTCCATTCTTCACCACACGGGTCAATTAAAAAATTAGGGTTTGTATTAAATAGGACCGCATATGAAAAGTGCACCGTGTGGGTTTCTTTGCAACTAGTAAAATGGCAAACTCCACCATAGCAGTGCAGTTTGGAACTTTCCAAACTACACCGCACCCACAAACAGCGCTGCGCTTGCTAGTTTGAGGCAGATTTCGACTTTTAAACTTTTTTTTTTTCCAATGTAACAACCTTCCTTGTGCAGGAGGAGCCTAGCGTACTCTATTCACGGGAGCATTGATGGCTAGTACTTAGTAGATTAGGGGCTATGCCCGAGCTGGTCTAGGAGCATCTTGGTGCCATTAGCCTTTGGTACATTGCGTATGCCCCTACTGTTTAGGCTCATCTAGGCATGCTTATGGCTTTGGCAGAGCGATGGCACAATGAGACCTCCTCCTTCCATCTTCCTACTGGTGAGGCCACCATCACACTTGAGGACGTATGGCACATCCTCTGATTACCCATTCACGGGACCCGAGTCATCTATGATCCAGATGCTGGTAGAGAGGCCTGTTACAGAGTGATGTAGACATATGTTATTGAGTTTTGCGATGGTCAGATTGACCTGGAGCTGTATCGTGACCGAGTGCATACCTACCGACTGATCATTACTGTTATTATCTCAGGCCTTATGGTACTTGATCGACAAGGCCGATATTTTAGTCTAGGATGGGGACTTGCATGGGATCGGATGGTCCATCAAAGGGAGTGTTTTGCTTGGGGACCGGTACTATTGGCGTCCCTTTATAGGGATCTTCATGAGTTTTTCTATTTAGAGAGCAGGTCTATTGGGGTAGGAGGCACCTTACTGCATGTGTTGGGATGGGAGAGGATCCCAGTGCTTCATCTAGACATCACACCAGTTCCTTTGGAGATAGATTATCCCCTTGTTTGGTGATACGGCGGGGCTTTGATGCATTTTTCATTTACTAGCGTGAGTGGTATTCTGCACTAGCGGTGAGTTCTCGATGAGATGAGAGAGTTTGTCTGGAGATCATGGATGGATATTGGTCCGTGGGGAGATGATGTCCAACAGCTTTTCTTCGCTCGATAGGATAGACTGATGCAGGGTTGAGAGCATACTATGATTGAGAGGTACCTTCCAGATAGGGTTGCTCACCAGTTTGGGGAGGTTCAAGACAGGCCTGATGACTAGTATGTGGCCATCTTTGCACGTACTACCAGGGAGACATCATGGGGCCAGCCCATCCCAGCAGCCGAGGTGGTGACCTCATTTAGGGATTTGGTGGCCCGGCCATGGCCATATGATCAGGGGCTGACAGATATTGGAGTTATTGTAGCCTACAAGGCATGGTTTAGACCTCCCCCCAGGTTGACAGTTCCAGGTGTGGTTGTCGCGCGGCGCAGACGCAGGGGTTAGGCAGGTGGTAGGGGGTGAGGCAGAGGATGAGGTGAGGCACCTCCTTATCAGATACCTCCTAGGAACAGGGCCCAGTAGTCACTTGTTCGAGTAGGAGATTAGGATGATCAGCCGAGGGTAGATCCTCAACAGCAACCAGCAGGGCAGCCGGTAGGGCAGCCAGCAGGACAGCCAGAAGGACAGCTTGATCATTGAGATGTGATGATTCAGCAGCTACAGGGGCAGATACAAGTTCTGACTATGGAGAGATACTAGGCATGATCCAAGAGGGATTAGGAGATAGGATGGCGGTGGTAGTTAGAGAGTGTAGCATCCTCATCCTGGGCTCGATCGATTGATATTCGAGATTACAAAGAGGCTATCAGAGAGGCCGAGCACTATCGATATCATTATCAGTAGGTAGTGCCACCAGACCACAGAGTGTGAGACTTCTCATAGCAGATAGGGAAGCACCCAACAGAGGCATATGGTGAGAGACAGGATGGGGAGGGCAGCAGCCAGCAGAGCCCGCCCGCCTTTTGATCACTTACAGTTTTGCTTCATTTTTGATATACGAGCTGCAATATTTTGACCTTATTGTATTATGTATCCGATGGACACCTGATCCGATTTTGTATTATAACAGTGACTTTTGATGATATATATGAGATGATTCACCCCTTTTATGATGTACATGTAAATATGTGAATGCAAATATGTGATGTTTATGAGATGTTTTTATCTTTATGGTTCATGTGATGCAGTGTATGTAATGAATGCATTCCTTTTTGTATTTTATGTGCTAAAAATGATGTAATGCATATTAATGATGGTAATGGATGCAAATGATAATGGTAATGGTTGCAGATGATAATGTATGATGTAATGATGTCTTAAGATGCTTAGAATAACAAATTTATATTATTCCTCATAACTTAAGATATTGATATGATGCAATGCTTTTATGATGTTAACTATCTAGTGGATGCAGGATGTATGCATAGGCAATGTTTTGATTATTGTTATAATACCATTTTAGTGTGGAAAGAAGGTAGAAGAAACGTAGAATTAATGAGTTAGTGAGGATGATAATGGTGATTTTACATTTGCATATAGGAATTGAGATTTTAAAGGGTCAATTGCGTTATGTTTGATAACACACCTAGGTATGATGCATCGAGGTATCAAGAACCAGGATGGCATGGTACCTAGTGTGATGGACTTTGACTTGAAAATCAGATAGGAGTATTCTTGTTCACACTTAGCATCCATAATTATTCAAGATGTAGTTCAGACATTCTAAACATCTCAGACCAAAACACAGAAAAGCAAGCTTTCCTATGTGGTCAACAAGATATTTTAAAATATCCTCCCTACAAACCAAACAAGACATGCATAACTAGGTTATTTTACAAGCGTATCCCACAAGCATGGTAGATAAAATATAATGATCATTACCCCATTCCTTTCTCTCTAAACATGTTTTGTTTAGGCATCATCAAGAGGTCCTTGGGATGAGTGCAAACTAAGATAAGTCAACAAAGACCAAAATAAAGCAAACAAACAAGCTAATGTTCTTCACATCACTAGCCAAGACTAACTACTGTGAGGGTTACTTGATGCCTATGTCCATCATAGGAAAGCTTCATCCTAGGACATATAGTGATCAGGGTTTTGATGGGACTGATTGGGTGATAAGCTATTGATACTCTGAGGTGACTAACTTGATTGCTTATTGACTTAGGCTTAAGACTTTGACAATTAGGCGTTCACTTTGGAACCTGCTAAAATTGCTTCTAATCGACTCACCAAAGGGTGAAAGTGACGATTGACTTTATTATAAATGAGACGTTCATGGGTGAAAGCGAGATGAAAAGGATGCACCATTTTGGATTTTCAGATATTTTGAGGCTGTTTTTTGGTATTTTCACATTTTTCAATGTTTTTGGATTTTCAAGATTTACGACGAATAAACTAACCTAAAGACCTATCCTAGGGGTGTCGGGAGCTGATCCGTAGATGAGCCTTGCCTATGTTATACACATAGAGACCATGTAGTTCAAATGATGACACATTTGACTTAATGAAAAGATGGATGGGCAAACAGATTGCCTCCCTTTTTATTGCTTAAAAAACTGACTTAAGATGTAGACTAGATGGGCAAACGGATTGCCAATGCGATGGATGCCTAAGGACTAACTCTAACTATCTTGGGGGATGATCAAAGATCAACCTTACCTACATTCAAGCTCAGAGATGACGTAGTTTGACAAGGTGGAAGACTGACAAGACTAAATGAGGAATTTTTTGAAGATTCTCTGATATTTCGACATGTTTTTTTATTTTCTGATGAATTTTGAAAAAGATCATGAGAATGTACACGAATCTGATCCGATGTTGTGAGAACGTTCCCCTAGTGTGGTGCGATAGACTATTTCGATAAAGGCAGGATAGACTGACCTTAGAAATGCCAAGTAGTTCCATGGTGTAGACACCAATGCATGCTATGGTATGGATGTGAGCGGATGGGTGGATGAATGAGTGATGGAATGATTCATGCAGATCATAGTAGATAGGGAAGGTGCTTTATTTACACTTGGCGCCTACTTGCCAGGTTTTCACTAAGGTACTTGCCCAAAGTGCCACTGAAGTGGTTTTCACCAAAGGACGATTTTTATTTTTTTATTGTTTTCAATCCTTTCTATATTATTTTTTTGGATTTTTTTATTTTTTGATTTTTTTTGTTGTCACCAAGACGCCTGTTTGCTAGGTTTTCATCAAGGTGACCATTTTTTCAAGACTTTTTCTGATTGTTTTTTTTTTTTGTAATTTTGGTTCTATACCTTGCAAGATTTAGGCATAAAATTTTTTGAAGTGCGAACTATTCATGGGCTCTTGTAGGGGCTCACCTTCTGGTGTTAACAACTGATATGCCCCCGATTTGTAGCTTGTAGTGATTATAAAGGGTCCCAGCCAGTTGGGCTCAAACATTCCCTTTGTATCCGGATTTGGCACATTCTTTTGGTTTTCTTTCAGCACAAGGTCACCAACTTGGAAAGTGCGTTGTCTGATCTTCTTATTGTAGCTCCTTTTTAGGTGATTCTGGTACACTTGTAGATGATTAAGGGCATCCATGCACCTTTCATCTAGTAATTCTAGCTCATTGAGTCTTGTGACCCTGTATTCCTCATCTGTGATGAGGTTTTGCAGTGATATCCTCAACGACAGGAGCTCGATCTCAATAGGGAGGATGGCTTTTGATCCATAGACCAGAGAGAATGGGGTGGCACTTGTTGGCATGCGGATGCTAGTGTGGTAGGCCCATAAGGTAGGATTTAGTTGTAGATGCCAGTCATGATCAGATTCATTGACTGTTTTCTTGAGGATTTTCAAAATGGTTTTATTTGTAGCTTTTGCTTGGCCATTGCCTTATGGATATTATGGAGTGGAAAAACAGTGTTGGATTTTGAATTTTTCACACAAATCACGAACATCCCGATTTTTGAAGGGCGTCCCATTATTAGAGATAATGGATTAGGGAACACCATATCAGTAAATGAGGTAATTCAGGATGAACTTGGATATTTGTTTTCCCATGATGTAGGTCATGGGAATTGCTTCGACCCACTTTGTGAAATATTCGGTGGCGGTGATGATGAACTTGTGGCCATTGGATGAGATGGGTGATATTTTACCAATGAGATCGAGCCCCCATTGTGAAAAGGGCCAAGGTGTGACAATGGGATGCAATTCTTGAGCTGGTGCATGAATAAGGTCTCCATGTTGTTGATATTGTAGGCATTTCCTGACAAAGTTGTGTGCCTCTCTTTCCATCATCGGCCAGTAGTACCCTGTTCTCAACAACTTTTTAGCCAAGGTCATACCACTTGAGTGTGACCCGCATGTGCCATTGTGTACCTTAGTTAGAGCAGTCAAGGCTTCCTTAGGTTTTAAAAAACATAACAAGGTTCCATCGGTACTTCTTCGGAAGAGGGTCTCTCCTAAGGTGACGAATCGTGAATTCCTTTTGAGAAAAGTGTGCTTTAGGTTCGAGGTGATTTCAGTCGGGAGGATTCCTAACTTTAGGTAGGTGTATATATCATGATACCAAATATCACTGGGACCAACGAGGTCACACACGTATTCTGACTCTGGTACCTCGAATGTGGGTATGAGAAGTTGTTCTATGAGGAATTCATGTTTTGAGACATTGCGAGGGATGTCCAGTAAGGATCCAATTGTCGCCATTGCATCGACCGCTCTATTGTTTGTCCATGGTATCTGCTCAAAGGTAATGTCAATGAAAGATTCCTTGAGACTTTCTACGACCTTCTTGTATGGTGCCAGCTTATCATCATTTGTTTGGTATTCACCATTGACTTGGTTGATGATAAGTTGTGAGTCCCCATAGACTTTTAATGCCATGATTCGCCATCGTGCTACAATTTTGAGGCCTATGGTCAAAGCCTTGTATTCTGCAATATTGTTAGTACAAAGGAATGCCAACCTGTATGATCTAGGTATGCAGTCTCCTCGTGGTGTGATGAAGAACACACCAGCTCCTAATCCATGCTGTGTATGAGAGCCATCAAAGTATAACTTCCAGTGGTCTGTTGCACCAAGGATAAAAAGGGACTCATCTGGGAATTCTGATATGAGTGGGTTATCTGTGTAGAGGGGAGCTTCTGCCAGCTAATCCACAATGACTTGTCCTTTTATGGCTTTTCATTCTACATACTCAATATAATGTTAAGATAATATCATTACCCACTTAGCCATTCTACCTATAAGCACTGCTTTTGACAATAGGTATTTTAGAGGGTCTATTTTGGAAATCAACTTGATTTGGTGTGCTAGCATGTAGTGTCTAAATTTCTGAGCCGCAAATACTAGTGCTAGGAAAGCTTTTTCTATTGCAGTGTAATTGAGCTCATGTCCCACCATTGTTTTTCTAATGTAGTAGATAGCCCGCTCGATTCCCTTTTCATCATGTTGGGCTAAAAGGGCCCTCAGGGCAGCTATTGTTGCAGAGATATATAGGATTAATGATTTCCCCATAATTGGTGGCATCAACACAGGTGGTGTAAGTAGATATTCTTTTATTTTGTTGAATGCTTACTCGCATTTGTCATCCCATCTAAAAGCTACTCCCTTGTGAAGTGGGTGTGAATAGGCAATCTGTTTATCTGCCAATTGTGCTATGAATCTCCAGATGGACTGGAGTCTACCTTGCAATCCTCTTAGTTATTTTAATGTCTTTGGTGCTTCCATTTCAAGGATTGATTTTACCTTTGTAGGGTCCACCTATATTCCTCTCATTGAAACTATGTATCCTAGCAGCTTTCCTGATTGTACTCCAAAGACACACTTCTTCAGGTTGAGTCTAACCTTATATTGTTCGAGCCTGTCAAAGATAGCACTTAGAGTTGCTATATGGTCTTGTCTCTTCTTTGATTTAGCCAGTATGTCATCTACATAATCTTCGACTATTTTATGGATCATGTCATGGAAGATTAATGTCAAGGCTCTTTGGTATGTAGCTCTTGCATTTTTCAACCCAAATGGCATTACGTTCCAGTAGTAGGTGCCCCAAGGACTTGTGAATGTTGTCTTGTGTTGGTCTTCTTTTGTGATCATTATCTGATTGTACCCCAAGAATCCATCCATTAGGGAGAGCATCTCATGTCCGGCCATCATATCCACTATCATGTTAATGTTGGGTAGTGGAAATTCATCCTTGGGACATGCTTTGTTTAGGTCTCTGAAATCAGTGCAGATGTCGATGCCCCCTTTCGGTTTTGAGACTGACACAAGATTAGATACCCATTCTAGATAGTCAATCGGGCGTATGAAGCCAACATCCAGAAGTTTTTGCAGCTCAATCTTTACAAGCAAGGCTATTTGTGGGTGCATTTTCCTTAGCTTTTGTTTGACTAGTTTTGCTCTGGGGTAAACAGCCAAATGGTGAAATAATACTCTAGGGTCCAAGCCTGGCATGTCTGCATAGGTCCACACAAAATTCACCTTTCTTTCCTTTAGGAATGTTGCCAATAGTTCTTGTTCTTCTTCTAGGAGGGATTCTGCATAGAAGGTGATTTGTGGCTCTGTTTCCATTCCCAGGTTGACAGGGTTGCACTGTTCTGCCAATACTGTTGACTTCTCTTGGTGTAGAGCAGTAGGGGGGAGATTGAATCCTTCATCCTCTAGTGCCTTGGGGAGGTTTTCACCATCATATGCGTCCTTTATTTTTACTATTTTATGGTTAGAGAGTGCCACAGTGTGGTTTTCACTCAATAACTCCGAGCTTATTCTCGATCTTTTTTTTTTGCGACTGAAGGACTCAATCGTCTCCCCATAGTATGCTTGTGTATCTAGTGTGATGTTGAATCCAGCCTTGTCATCTCTGTATGGGATTGTATCCCTTAGCCCCATGAATTCCGAGAGAGCCTCATCATTTTCGAATGAGTCTAGAATTGGCAGTCCCCGTTGGTCATGATCGATGAGTTGGGGGTACACTAAGTGGATTTGGTGGGCTCATTGGATTGGCTCAGCGAGTGAGGCATTAATCATTAACAAGGTGGACTCCTCGAAAATCCTAGGGAGACTTGCTATGGTATTCTCATCATCACTACTAGCACACACATCGGTAACGTTAAAGGTGTAATTGTCAAGTGGGACCCCTAAGCAAATGGGTGGTCTAGGGACTGTTGTTACCTGAGGGGAGGCCCAGACTGCTCTTCTAGGTGTACCCCTACCATGTACAGTTATACTCGAAGGAATATAGCTAAGCCCAATGTTTCACATCCTTCTTTCCACCATGATGGGCTCCAACCGTCCATCACTGTTTCTTCCTAGGCTTTCATTCCTGTTATAGCCCATACCGAACATCATTTGTAATCCTCTATTTGTTTCCTCCATGGGTAGGGTGGGAGTGGGTCCTTCATCTTGGTACAAAGTGTTTCTGATGTCCTCCTCATCTACATTCCCTTGACTAAGATCCCCCCAATGGTGGAATCCAACAGGTTCCCTTCTAGTGCGAACAGGTGTTTGAATCAATTGTGGTTGCCCATGTGACCTAGGATATTGTGGTAACTCTCCTACAACAAAAGCATTTCTCTTCATTCTATAATCACCGCATCCATTGTCCTGTATCATGTTTCTAATCTTGGATATATCGAGGATGGAAGGTGTCTCTATCGTAGAAGTGGAGGTGAGATTAGCTGGGTCTATGTATGAAGTGGATGGTCCTTCATCATTTTTAGGTACTTGAGGGATCTTGTAAAACTTGGCTTCCAAGTTTTTGCAGTAGGCGAAAGGTTTGGGATCCCCATGTATAGCAACCTCTTCATTTTGATATGAGAACTTAATGCATTGGTGATAGGTTGAGGCCACTTCCTTTATTCCATGTATCCAAGGGCATCCCAGGAGGATATTGTACGGTAAATCAAGGTCAAGAACTTGGCAGGTTGTTTCCATGGTTGCTGGCCCCACTTGGATGGGGATCTTGATAGTGCCTTGAGACACTCTTTCCTGGTCATCATATGCTCTTATCATGATGCTTTTATTCTTATTGATGGAATCCTCGATGAATCCCAATTTTTTTATGAGTTTCAACGAACAAATATTTAAACCTACACCACCATCTACCAAGACTCTTTTGACTTTCTTTTTATATATTAAGACTTGGAGGTGGAGTGCGTGGTTATGAGATGGCTGCGGGGGGAAATCTTGGTCAGAAAATGTGATGAGATTTGGGGTAACGATGTTACCCACCATAGCTTGAAACTGTTCTGTGTCAAGGGTCATAGCAACAGTAGATGCAGCTAGTGCTTCATCAAGGATCTATCTATGGGCGATGAAGATTTTTAGTAATTCCATGATGGAAATTTATGCTGGCATTCTTTTCAACTAGTCAATTACATTGTAGTCATAAGGGATGGCCTTTGTGTTGGTAATGGGGGTCTTAGCAGGTGCCCCAGTAATGGTAACCTTTCCGCCTCATGTGGTGACTCCACAGTCATTGTTGGCTCCCTTGATATTTATGACAGTAACCATCTCGTCGACACATCCAACTATCTCCTCATACACTAGATTAGCGCTAGCATACTTTTGCTTACCCTTATTATTCCCTTGGTTATTTCCCTTATTGTTCCCTTGGTTATGATTCAGCATCAGATTCATGTAGATTTTCAAGTCTTGGTTTCCGACCGGCTGCTTGATGTTAATGACCTTATCCTCGATGAGGTCTTGGATGATATTCTTGAGTCTCATGCAGTTGGCGATGGTGTGTCCTTTGACTTTGTGAAAGTCACATAGGAGATTCTCATTGTACCACGGCGGTTTAGTCATGGGCTCCGTGTATTGTTCGGAATTAGAGATCTTGATTAAGTTCTCTTTGACCAATTTCTTCATGAGAGACTCAATCGATTCACCAAGGGCTGTGAACTTCCTTTTGGGGGGAAACTTGTTGTAGGGAGGTGGTCCTCCTTGATTACCCACATTGTTGACTTGGCTAGTGGAAGGTGGTTGTGACACTACCACATTAGTCTACACATTATTGTGATTATGATTTTGCGGTTGATGATGGTTTTGGGTATTTTGCTTAGGAGCACTGATGACTACCTTAGTGTCGACCACATCATCATTCATGATATTTTTGTTCCTCGACCATCTTCAAGGTTTATCATTGTAGTTGTTAGATGGGCGATTATCCTATTGTGGATTGAATGTTGGTGTGCCTTCTTGCACCGTAAGGGCTCTTTCAATGTTGAGCGCCTTTGGAATTAGTTGGTCGTATGATGTTATGCACTGCATTTTTAAGTAAAACACCAAGTTTTTATCAAGGTTGGCTATAATGGTGCAGACTTTTTGTTCTTTTGGCATAGTCCATTTGCTCTTATTGGCCTTGGATCACCATCTTTACAAGAAGGATGTGAATAACTCTCCTTTCTCTTGTTTGAGTGTAGATAGTTCTTCTAAACTGACATCCACACCCGTATTAAAAGCATAATTTTTAAGGAAAGCCTCCACTATTTCCTCGAATGTTTTAATGCCCATGGGTAGGCGACAAAACCATTCCATAGCTGGACCAGTCAGGCTTTAGGGGAAGAGCCGCATTAGATATGTGTCATCATATGCGACTTCCATGTAGTGCACCTGAAATTCCCTGACGTGGTTTTTAGGGTTGCCCGTTCCATTGTATTTATCGAATTTGGGGATCTCGAATCCCTTTCGAAATGGTACCATGGTGAGATTTCTATCGAATGGATAAGGGCACAAGTTGTCTGGTGTCCTTGTGGTTTTTCCTACTTGCAAGTCCAACACCTATTGTGAGAGCAGTTTGATTTGTGTTGCGACATCTTTGCTTGGATCGGGGGGTGGGATGAATGAGTTATAAGGCATTTGGGGAGTGCACGTGGTGGGAGGAGTACTGGTGGGCATTTTCTGCAAGCTTGGTTGTGTGTTTAAGGCTTGTTGGTAAGCTTGCATTTGTGCCAACAACGCCTGTTGTTGATCTTGTTGTTGGTCCATCTGTTGTTGTTCCCATGAAGCCTATTGTTGGTCAAGTTGCTATTGAGCTAGTAACACTTTTTGTTGGTCTAGCTACTATTGCACCAACAATGCTTGTTGTTGGTCGAGCTATTGTTGTGTCAATAAAGCTTGTTGTTTAGCTTGATGCTATGCTTGAAATTCTTGCAGGGCTTGTTGTTAAGCTTGCAGGTGGATTGCTTACAATTGCACTTGGTATTGAGCTTGTGCTTGTTGTTGGGCTTGGGCTTGAGCTTGTGCTTGGGCTTGAGCTTGAGCTTGCACTTGTGCTTACACTTGAGCTTGCACTTGGGCTTGAGCTTGAGCTTGCGCTTGGGCTTGAACTTGTGCTTGCTGCTTTTACTGGAGTACTCTTTGTTGGTTTTCCTTTTGGAAGGTTTGGATTAGAGTGGTGAATGAATTTGTTGTGTTGGCTTTTGGTGGGATTGGTGGTGGAGCAGGAATCATGCCAATTGTCATGGTGGGTGGAGGGGTTGTGGTGGTGATTAGGATTTGGGTTGTTGGAGGGGTGTTTGAGACAATTGGTCCTTGAGGAGTCATGCTTTGGGACACTTGAGGGCCAGTAGATGCATTAACCATGGTGATGGGAATAGTTGCAATTTGTTGTGAGGATATGGGCAAAAGAAGTGGGTTCAAAATGGTGGTCGGATTGCTTGGATTGGAAAATTTTTTGATGGGTAAAGGTGGAAAACCTATTCCAAGAGGTGGTGCAGATGCAAAAGGAAGCGGGGGAAGGGATGATGCACCACTTTGGAATGAGAAAGGATTTATAGCTTCTGTCATTCCAAACAAGCCATCTTCCTCATGCGGTGGGGCAGTTGGTATGTTCAATTGATAGGTTGGTGTGGCGTGAAATGCGGATGAACCAGTGGGGTTATGAATTGTGAGTGGGACGTATGGGTGAGATGGGTTTTTTGGAATAAATGTAGCTAGTGTGGGGGTGATGATTGCTTCTTTATTAGCCACAAGGTGGTGTTTTTGCAATTCCTGGAAGATGGCACTCCCCTTGTTCACATTTGGGGAGGTTGGTGTGATGATTGATGTGGTGCAAGGAACTTCTTGATTGATGTTTGACGATGGGGATGTATCTGTACTAGTGCTTATGTTAAGGTTGAGAGGGGGCATGACTCCTCCTCTTGCTATCATATTTAGGTATTTGAACATAGCACTAACAACTTTGTAGTTCTCTGGATTTTGAACCATTTCCATGATTTCATTTGGTGTCATCCCCATGTCTTCATTTGTGCTATCCTCTTGATGACTCTCCTCTTCAGGATTTTGTGATGATAAGGTAAAGTTGCTTGGGGGATTACTTGATTCTGCTAGGTTCACTTTGGTGTTTAGATGACTCGTGTCCATAGAAGCTTATATTTCTTTGATATTCTCCATGTCCTTGTATTGAGATCTTGTTTGGACCATAAAAATAGGGATTTGTTCGATTCTAATCCTTTAGGTCCAAAAGAGAAGAACTAAGGAAGCTAAAAGATCAAAGATGGTGATAATGGTGATGGGTTAAATGGATGGGATGAGTGAGTGAAACCTTTGGAGAACTTTTGAAGGTATGTGCTAAACTTGTAAGGGATTTTGATTTGATTGATTGTGATAATTTGACTAGATGCATTAAGTCAAACAAGATTGTTTGTGAAGTTGTTTTCCCTAGGAAGTTGTGTTATCCTAAGGGAACTTGCACAATGGATGAATCGACAAGGTGTGTTATGCCAATGTGATTGAGAACCAATAGACTTTAAGAAGTTGTGTTATCTCAAAGAAAATTTGTCCACTATTTTAAGACTACATTGGCTAAGTGTGTTAAGCCAAGGTATGATGATGTTGATTTAGCCCTCTAAGTTTAGCATGATGATTGATTCTAGAGTTCTCAAAAGGTTTGATGATGAAATGAGATTTGGTTGATGGAGGAATGGATGAGAATGACAACTTTGATCTTGAACCTTAACCTAGATGTAACTCTCTCTACAAAACCTCGGTATTGAAGAACATGCTAGACTTCCTATGGGAGAAATGCAAACCTTTGAAAAAGTTTAGGATTTTGTTGACAATAAAATGCATACAATGTGGGGTTGTTCCTTGAGGCCTTTTTGTAGAAATTGTATACAAGTCTCTCCCTTACTTCAAGGAGCATCTCAAGGCGTTGCTCACGGATTTTTAGACTCACTTTCTTGAACTTTGGCTTTGGGATTTTAATCTTGCGGGAAATCATTGGAAACAACACATGTGAAATTCAATTTGTCTCTTTATCTTGGTTAAATGAGGTTCTTTTTATCCAATACACTTGGTTGCTTATGTTATCAAACTATATGTCTAGTGTCCCATTTTCTTTCTCATCCCACAAGGTCCTTTGTGTGGAAATCGACGAAAAAAGGGAAAAAGTTCCCTATGTTTATCCCTATTGGAAACAAATGATGGTAGAACTCGTACACTTAGAAACCTCTAGGAATGTGATTCCTATGGAAAGCAAGAGTGGGCAAGTTCATCAATAGGTATTTTTTTCCCACAAGGTGTTTGAAATTTTAAGGTTTTTTTGTGTATGTTTTTCAAAATATTTTCAAGATCAAGCAATGTGTTTTTCCCAAGCACTTTTACACTCCTAGGTTGATGAGGCAATACCTTGTTGGGTTCTCACTTGGATAAATCTAGCTGCGCATATCTTGTGTGAATGGCTAAATTCTTGACCACACTGGCTCCCCTCCACGACACTCACTTATTCGGGTCAGCCAAGCATTAGTACCCATGAATCTCCCATGGCATACCTTCCATTTCCACAACAAGACCGCATGTTACGTGGGGCAGCTTCAAAGGACATAACCTTTTGCACCAACAAGATAGACAAGGTTTTGGCCTTTTTCTAAACAAGGGGTTCTAATTCGGGCATTCCATTCATGGGGGATTATCCAACATTGGTGAGAGTCTATTGTTGTCCATCTCGTCAGAATAATCCTCATGATATTGGCCTTTGTTCCAATATCCACACTTATATCCCAGGTGGAAGTCACTTGGCTTTAGCATGTTCCCAGTTGGGTCGTTCCCTTGGGTGATTACTTTTTCCCACAGGGCAGGCCCTTTAAGTTAATAAAAGTGAGCAAACATATCCCGTCGTTCATACAACCCTTGTTGAAAAACAAAGGGGAGAACCTCTGCAATATATCGTGCTCACACTCACATGTTTTGTTCAATTTTAAGTGCCCAAATAAAATGTGGAGGCAATCTTTTCGACAAGTTAATATCACTAAAATGCGTTTGATTCTCAAGATCACTATAAAGCGTGAGAGAAGGGCATATGCATTTTAATGATGTTAGTTTGTTAAAAAATTTGCAAAACATAAAAGACACATGTTCAATTTTATCCTTCAAAGTAATGATAAGTTCATTTTAGAAGCACCAAAATGAAATGTGAAGTTTTCCTTGTCCAATTTTAAATCCAAATTGAAAACTAGTAAGTGTCTAAAATTCTTTTTAGCCCCTTGGCAACTTTAAAAAAAACAAAGCTTGTTTGTTCTTTTTAGATCCCAATGAAAAATTAGTAGCCTAAGGTCAAAGATTTTAACAAATTTTCAAGAAGTGTTGAAGAACACTTTGCACAAGATGAACATGAAAATTTAAACATTTTTTAAAGCCCAAAGTAAAGTTTTTTTTTTTTTCTAAGGCCAAAGACTTAAAAAAATTTCTCAAGAAGTGTTAAAGAACACTTTTAGTGTTTAGAAACACTTTGGGTTTGTGAAGATAACATGATTATGAAATTCTCCTTTTGCCTCCATCCTGCCAAATAACAAAAAAAATAGAGAGTGAAAAAAAGGAAAAAAAATAGTAAATCAGGTTAATATTAAAAAAAATATTCAAATTTTTAAAAAACCAGACTGATCCCGCATCGGAGTTTAGCAAATGCGGTGCTCCTTAACAGGTGCGGTGTTGTTTAGAAAACACAGGCAGTGCTATAAAACGTCGCGTGATCGACTGTATGTGGTGCTCTGTAGAAATAGAGACCGTGGGTGTGGTGGAGTTTTACACGCAGTGGAGTTTGGCAGTGGTGATGTTTCACAAAATTTCAAATTTGATGCACGGGAAGCAATTGCGGTGCTATATGGTGCCGCAGGCTTCGAAAGGTGCGGTGCAATATAGCGCCGCATATGAGGCTGCGGTGCAATACAGTGCCACGTGTCTAGTACATGGTGCAATTTCTTGTGTATGAAGAAAAACGTCAAGAAAACCACAAAAATTTGAGAAAAAATGTGTCAAAAAGCTTCGAGCCCTCCTTCTAGCACCAAAATGTGAACCCCTAAACCTGCATATGCATAAAGGAAGTCAAACGTTGTTAGTGTTAGTTCAAATATGCATGTAACAAAGAGGGATTCCCCATAAAATCCATCTATCTAAAACTTAAACTGGGAAATGAAGAACACAATGAAATTTTAACATTTAAATCCTAATTAAGCAAATAGCATTATGGTCCTATGGGGAAATTGGTGCCAATGGTATGTTGCAATTGGCCCTTTCCCAATTCCTAAGTTGCAAATGTTGATTGATTGGTGTAATGGTCAAATCTCCAAAGAGATATGAGCATAACTTTGGTGCAAATGTGAAATTGATAGGAATGGTGAAGGAAGATTGCAAAATCAGTTCACTTGAAGAGAGTAACTTTGCATATGAGTTGTGGATGAAGATTGAGGAGAAGAGTCTCCAATTTATAGATTTGAATCTTGGAAGAATGAGTGAAAACAAGAAATGTGGGATAAAAGATAGTTCAATGGCCTTGTGCCACTTGTCCAAATGTGATTGGATGAGAAATGTGCAAGTTTTGGCCAATGTGCCAATAAATGCAATTAGGTGGCATTTGAAACTTGAGAAATGACATGTTGAAGAGGGAAAAGAAATGAATTTAATGTCACTTGGCTCAAGGTCAAGGACATGTAAGAGGCTTTTAATGCCTTGTTGGAAGGACCAAGTCCACTTGGACTTTTTGAATTCAAAAGAGGAATATTCCCTTTTTGATGCTTTGTGAGGGAAAATAGGAGAATTAATAAATCAAAGTAATTTATTTATTGTGCAAGTTGATTTCTCTAGAGGATTTTAGTGAGAAGGATTAAGTTAATCATGGATTTGATTAATTTAATGAGGAATTAGGTGATGTGACAATTTAGACTTAGATTTATGAATTGATTTAAGTCAGAAATTGAGAGGAAATGATTCATTAAATAAATGATTTGATTTATTTGATAAAGAAGGAATGTGTTAGATTAAATCAAACAAGGTTTAATTTATTTAATTTAATAGGAGGACTTTAGAGATTTAATTTAAATAAAATTAATTATTTAAATGAACATAGAAAGATGATTAATTTAATCACCAGAGGAAAAAGACCTAGTTAAATAAATAATGATTTATTTAATTAAGGGATGAAAGGTGTTGATAAGCTGAGAGTATGATCTTAGAGGAAATGTTGTTAGTAATCGGGATCAAGTGTGCCAAAATGAACTTGTACATTTTCCATGTCTACACTTATCCCTCAACTTCTTATCCATGGAGATTCGTTCAGCCATTGTACCATGTTGAAATAATACAGTAAGAGATCTTATGGCAAGAAGAAATCCTACAAAAATAGACTATGGAAACACAAGGAAAGGTTAGGGTAGTATGAGATACTTAGTCAATGCCATCCTATTTGTGTAGTCATTCTCAGGACACCCAATCTCTAAATCCAAATGTCTAACAGGTTTATCCAACAAATCTTGTCCTTTCTTCACAAGATTTTGTAGGTTTTCATCTGTACTGAGGTCCATTTTTGCTTCGGCTCCTTTTAATTTCCATTCCTACATTATGAATGACCATATCTTAACCATGCAGAAAATAAAGGGGAAATAGGATTTGTAAAATTATAAATCTTGACACTTTTTTATTTCAAAAAAAATATTGGAAACCATAAGATAAACCTAGATTCTAAGATAATTTTCTTTGCAATGATGAAGCATCAAAGTCGTATGAATGTTGACCATGTTTGAACTTGTATTCATGATATATTATATTAGAGGTGTCCTTCCATCATTAGTAATCCACTTCAAACTCCCCCATGTGGTAGCCTTTTTCATGTCGCGTGCAATATCGTCTTCTAGTCCCGTTCCAAGCGAAAGCACAATCAAGTGGTCAATGTGTACCTGTAAATAGATAAAAATCTGGTTACATGTTCACAATTAATACTTCCCATCATTGAAAATTCATTTTATATGAGCTCTACAGATGAGATGTTTATTCCAAATTGACAAGAATAAAATACCTTTTTATCTTTGATTCTTGTATCTCGATGAATTGCTTCAGTGACCAAATTCATTGCTATCAACGTCTGCATTATTAGTAAATTGTTATCAGACCCTTAAAATATATCCATGCCAAATATAAATTTAATCAGAACCCCTACTCGTAATACAAGCATTACAGGATTATTAGCTGCTACTCCTCCATCCACCAAATTAATAACTCTACTCTTTCTGTCACTGGACTTTGTAGTAAAATGGTGAGATGGAAAATAGGTAGGAGCTATAGTTGTGGAGAGGCATACACCCATTAGATGTGGATTCTTCAACTGATCTACTTTCGCCTACATATACAGTAAGATATTAAGAATCATCATCTATTCTTCATTTGCATAATTCAAGTATTGAAGATCATTAAATATAATAAATACCTCATGACTTGCAAAAATTGTCAGAAACTCCATCTTGATATCGAAGGTGAGTATAACTAGGTTAGTTATCATTAGGGAAAACTTTAGTGGCGAATCTTTGCCAATTGGTGAATATTTGAAATCGGGACCTTCAAAAATGGTGAATAATACAAGCTAGAAAGGATGTCGAATCACCAGGTTTTTACAAACAAATAAATTTGTCTCAACTAATTCACCAATGCATTATTTTTTAAATGACGCGTCATTGGAACCGATTCGCCAATAGTTTATACTATAAATACAAATATTACTTATTTTCACCAGTAATTTTATATTCTTACAATTATTTTTTGGGAAATATCGCCACTAATAATAGTTTACCATTTCATTTTAGGGATATTTTAGCCTTGAATAGGTTTATTGTTTATTGCCATCGATTATATTTTTAATCGAATGGCTACAAGTGAATTCCATGAATTTATTTGCATGTTCCTTTTAGAAAGGTTGTTGAGGCCCGAAATTTGTTTTGGGCCACACGATTAGATTTGATCATGTGGCCCAAAACAAATTTCAGGACTCAACAACCTTTTTAAAAGGCACATGCATATAAAGTCACAAAATTCACTAAGTCATAGAATTCACTAAGTGCATATAAAATCATTGTATCGGCAGGACATCCCTAACTATCCCACCGATGATGTTCACTCACGTCGATAGTCACTCAGGGAATGAACTTGCAACCATTTGATTTAAAAGCTAATCGATGGTGAGAATTTCAATTTTCATTTAGTCTTACTTTTCAAGTGATATTTTTTAAAAATGCTTCATCCGCGAGGGGGCATTTCCCCCTCGACCCCCGCAAGGGGTACTGCCCCTTGACCCCACTGGTGGCTACTGCCCTCAGGCCCCTACTTCAATATTAAAAATATATATATATATATATATATGGGGGAACTACGCCGACCAACTATGCAAAATTTTAAAGGAGAGATTCACCATTGTAATTAATCATTTTAGTGATTATTCACTAGGATTCGCCAGTGTGATTATTTTTTTTTTCCAATTATTCATTAAGATTGGCCAAGATTTTACAAAATTTTCAATAATGTGCATAAGATTTGCCAAGGAAAATTAATAATTTTTTCAAATAAAAGGAAATATTCGCCAGGATTTTACACCTTTACTAAGGAGGGGGGGGGGGGGGTTTCTTAAAATTATCCTTGGTTATCGTGTCACACAAACGTATTTTGTGAAATTTCTCTTGTTTTTGTTGGTGACGTGGGCTTTTGGCTGCTCAACATTTAATCTCCCCTGCCTCTGTAGCTCTTCCTCACCTACTGCATTTAATCCTTCCCTCCTCCTTCTATCTTATTCTATTCTCTTCTTCATTCTTCCATGTTTTTCTAGACTCTTCTTTTGTCTTGGCATATTCTAGAAGCTTCCAGTGAATAACTTTGTTTTGTAAAAAGGAATATGATACCCTTTTATTGTAGAATGAAAAATACTATGTTTTGGAGATAAACGAATGAAGGCAAAAGAGCACTGACAACTCTATGTACAGAAAATGTATTAATACAAAAACTAATTTGGCTAAATCCTCCTTTTTATTTATGTTTTTTTGTTTATTTTCTTTATCTCGTATGTAATTTTTTGTTCTTGATTTATTTTATTTTCTTCAACATGCTATCAGAGCAGACCGATATGCAGTTTGTTGTTCTTGCTTTCTTCTATTTTCTTCAACATGGTATCAGAGCATACCGATTCAGGGAGATTGCAGAACTGGGAAGTTAATCACTGAAGCTACAGAAAACAAATGAAGGCAAGTTTGTGGTGAAAAATTTTGATGGCAGAGTTGAAAAGAGGATTTTAGGAGTTAGCTGGAATAGGCACCAGATTAAGAGAAAGGTAAAAATATCAGACCAGCCTGAAAACTAGAAATTTGCAGCCAACACCCAATTAAAGGAAATTTTTTGCCAGATTGATGAAATTTGAAAATATTGAAAGAAAAAAGCAAGATTGAAGAAAATAGGAAAAGGGTTTTATTGCAGAGGTAATTTTTATTTTGAAAATCATGGCAAGAACAAGTGGAAGCATTGCTTAACCTCAAATTCCAGTCTTTAATGGTAAAAATTATGAATATTGGAGCATAAAAATGAAAACTATGTTTTTCTCCCAAGATGTTTGGGACTTGGTTGAAAATGGGTTTCCTAAACTAGCAAACCAGCAAGCATATCAGGCACTTTCATAGGCTGAGAAGGATATTTTAAAGGAAAATAAGAAGAAGGATGCTAAAGCATTGTTTATCATTCAACAAGCAATGGAGGAGTCAAAATTTCCAAAAGTTTCAGCTGCCACAAGATCAAAATAGGCATGGAAAAGTTTACAAACAACTTACCAAGGCATAGACAAAGTGAAAATGGAAAAATTACAAATTCTTAGAAGAGATTTTGAAAACTTGCAAATGAAAGATTCAAAATCAATAGACTCATTCTTCACTCATCCAATGGTAAAAGTAAATTAGATCAGATCCTATGGAGACACCATTGAAAATCAAAAGGTTGTAGAGAAAATACTTAGAAGCTGATCTATAAAGTTTTATCCAGTTGTAGTAGTTATTTTGGAGGCCAAAGATCTTACTCAGTTATCAGTAGAATAATTAATGGGATCACTCTTAGTACATGAGAAAAGATTAAATCAATCAGGGTCATCATCATTGGAGAATGCATTTAAGACTCAACTCTCATTTGGTAGAACAAGAGGAAGATCAAATTACAGCAGAGGCAAAGGATGTTTTACACCAAGTGGAGGAAGATAAAATACACAATTTGAGAGAAAAAGACCAGCATCAAGCTCACATGCACATTCTTCACCAACAAGATGAAGAGGGATCATCCATACTCATATCCATCATCAAGGAGAAAGGTATGATAAATCCAACATCCAATTCCATTACTACAGAAAATCTAGGAATTAAGCATCAAAATGTAGGAAAAGACAATATGACATGAATAAACAGAAGACACATTTCACAAATGAAAACAAGCCCAACTCTAGTGAAGAAAACACCATATTGATAACATGCAATGTAGCACAAGAGAGATCCAAAGAAGTGCGGTTCTTAGAAAGTGGTTGTAGTAATCATATGAGTGGGAGTAAGGAGATTTTTGCAACAATGGAGAACTTAGTAAAATCAAAAGTAAAATTGGGGAATGATCAACGAGTTTCAGTCATGGGGGGAGGGTCAATTGACATAAAAATTAAGCAAGGTGAGGAGAAACATATTTTTTATGTATACTATGTTCCTCGATTGCAACACAATCTCATAAGCATTGGGAAACTAGTGCAAAAAGGATATAGGATATAATTTGAAAATGGTGAATGTCTGATTTTAGACAAGAAACCAAGCAATAGGCTGATTGCAAAAGTTGAGATGACAAAAGATAGGATGTTTCCACGTAGAATTCAAAGTGAACTATTTTTGCAGCCACAAGGATTGGAAAAAGTTTCTGAATTAGCTTTCAAAGCTTCATACAAAAATGAATCTTGGCTATGGCATTTAAGACTTGGGAATTTGAACTTCCAAGGATTACAAGTGTTATACAAGAAAAGAATGGTACATGGATTGCCACCAATAGAGCCACTTAAGACAAAATGTGAGAGCTACATATTGGCAAAGCAACACAGTAAAACATTTCCAGTTGGCGAGTCTTATAGGGAAAACCATCCACTTGAGATAGTGCATCCAAACCTTTGTGGACCTATGCAAACACCATCCATAAGTGGAAAACTTTATTTCTTAACATTTACTGATGATTTCAGCAGGAAAGTATGGGTTTATTTATTGAAATAAAAATCAGATGCATTTGTTGTTTTTAAAGAGTTCAAGGCAAAATTTGAGAAAGAAAGTGGATACTATACGAACACATTAAGAACCGATCAAGGTGGAGAGTACATATCAAATGATTTTCAAAAAATTTGTAAAGAGAATGGCATAAGGAAACAATTTACAGGAAGGTATACTCCTCAACAAAATGGAGTAGCTGAGAGGAAGAATAGAGCAATCATGGAAATGGCACGAAGTATGTAAAAGAAAAAAATCTACTAAATGAGTATTGGGCTGAAGCGGTTGCATGTTGGGTATACATATTGAATAGATGTCCAACAAAGGAAATGATAAATAAAACACCAGAAGAATCTTGGAGAAAAAGAAATCATAACATAGCACATTTTAGAGTCTTTGGATGTGTGGCATACTCATTGATACCTCAAGAGTTGAGAAATAAATTGGATGATAGAAGAGATAAGTGCATATTTGTGAGATATAGTGAGCAATCCAAGGCATATGAGATTTAAAATCCTATCACAAAGAAGCTGATAATAAGTCATGATGTTGAAGAAGAAGCATGGGATGGCAGCATAGATAAAACAACTACAGTTGCAACTAGTGTTCCACAAGAGAATGAAGAGAATGAAACTCAAGTTGTGAATCCAACCACACAAGCAAATGTTCCAACAACACCTTAAAGGGAACCTACCACTCCAAATCCAACTACCCCAGCAAGTAATAACAAAAGTGAGTCATCTAATCCAACACTTGCATCACTAAGGTCAAGGTCCATAAACACTTCAAATAAGACATGTAGTTTAAGAGACACTTATAATGAAATACAAGAGGCTGAAAATGATGATCTATGCACTAATTTTGCATTCTTAGCACAAGTTGATCCAATTTATTTTGAAGATGCAATTAAAGAAGACAAATGGATTGCAGCCATGGATGATGAAATTCAATCAATTGAAAAGAATCAAACTTGGGATCTAGTAGAGATTCCTAAAGGAAAGGATGTGATTGTTGTTAAGTGGATTTACAAGACAAAGTATAATGTTGATGGAAAAGTAGAGAAACACAAGGCAATACTAGTAGCTAAAGGCTTCACACAATAGTTGGGCATATACTACAATGAAACGTTTGATCTTGTGGCAAGATTGGATACCATTAGAACGGTCTTATCTATTGCAGCTAAAAAAAATTGGAGGGTTTATCAAATGGATGTTAAATCAGCAGTTTTGAATGGAATTTTAGAAGAAGTGTATATAAAACATCCACTTGGTTGTGAATTTTTGGGGGAAGAACATAAGGTATACGATCTAAAAAAGGCACTATATGGTTTGAAGCAAGCTCCTAGAGCTTGGTACAATGGGATAGATTCTTATTTTGGGAACAATGGGTTTAAAAAGTGTGGAAATGAACCAAATTTGTAAGTCAAATTGAATGATGAAGGAGAAATCTTGATAGTGTGCTTTTATGTAGATGATTTGATATTCATAGGTAATATGCCAACTGATTCATTCAAGGCAGCCATGGAAAGAGAATTTGATATGACTAATTTGGGGCTCATGAAATATTTTCTTAGTATAGAGGTGAGTCAAAAATGATCAAGGCATCTTTATATGTCAAAGTAAGTATGCTAATGACTTGTTGAAGAGATTTAAGATGGAAAATGTGAATCCAACACCTACACACACTGCATTGGGTTTAAAACTTAGCAAGGATGACAAAAGCTCTAGTGTTGATGCAACTTTGTTCAAAAGATTAGTTGGCAGCCTCATGTATCTAACTGCCACAAGACCAGATATCATGCATGGGGTTAGTCTCATTTCTAGATTCATGGACAATCCAAAGGAATCACATTGAAAAATTGGAAAAAGAATTTTAAGGTATATAGCTGGAGCAAAGAATTTTGGGATCTTGTATACACCTTCAAATGACTACAAGCTGATTGGATATACTGATAGTGATAGGGAGGTAGCATGGATGACAGAAAAATCACATCAGGGTATATCTTTCATCTTTGTTTGGGTGCTATCTCTTGGGCATCAAAGAAATAGCCAATTGTGATACTCTCATCAGCCGAAGTAGAATATGTTGTGGCCACATCAGAATCTTTCCAGGTAGTAGGGATGAGAAGATTACTTTCATATTTGATGCATCCACAAGAAGAACCTCTAGAATTTTTTTGTGATAATAATTCAGCAATTTCTCTATCTAAAAATCATGATTTTCATAAACGAAGAAAGCATATTGATACACGATATCATTTCATTCAAGAATTGGTGAACAATGGTGACATGCATCTTCAATTTTGCAGGTCTGAAGAACAACTAGCAGACATCTTCACGAAGCCGCTTGCTAGGAATATTTTTTGAGCATCTCCGAGAAGGAATTGGAATTGCAAACCTACATGGTAGTGAAGATTAAGGGGGAGTGTTGCTGATGTGGACTTCTGGCTGCTCAAAATTTAATCTTCCCTACCTCCGTAGCTCTTCCTCACCTACCACATTTAATTCTTCCCTCCTCCTTCTATCTTCTTTTATTCTCTTCTTCATTCTTCCATGTTTTTCTAGACTCTTCTTTTGCCTTGGCGTATTCTAGAAACTTCCGGTGAATAGCTTTATTTTGTAAAAAGGCATATGATACCCTGTTTTTGTAGAATAAAAATAACTATGTTTTGGAGATAAACGAATGAACGCAAAATAGCACTAGCAGCTCTCTGTACAGAAAATGCATTAATACAAAAACTAATTTGGCTAAATCCTCCTTTTTATTTATGTTTTTGTATTTAGTTTCTTTATCTCTTATGCAGTTTCTTGTTATTGATTTCCTCTATTTTCTTCAACAGTTGTAAGATATCAACTAAATGTTTTCCATTGAATTTGAGACTAAATATGCTGTGAAAAAAATTCCATTTGCTACAAGTCCAACAAGAAGACAATTTTTGCATAAACATAACAAGTATTGGGATCACTTCCTATGAAATATAAGCTTAATACAATACTTAGAATAGCATAATAATATTAGCACTACTAACCTTGCCTGAGGAAAAATCGACCTCGCATTCTTCAAATAAAATTCTTCAATTTTAAGGGTACTATAAGGACGATTGTTACGGTGATCATTTGGGTCTGCAGTGGCTAACATTATGGCGATATGACCTCCACTACTTGTACCCACCATTATATTGAAATAATCTACTAGTCTTACATCTTCCCCATTCAGTTTTTGAGAAATATGAAGCAGAAAGCTACATTTCAATGATATATTTGTGTGAATAAAACTATGTTTCACTCGACTAATTTTTCAAAGAATCTATACTAATATGTCAGAAGAAAATACCTATAGCTCTTGCTCTAAGAATTTTAGCAATTGCACAGCGATAAGGCCCCAAACACCTCCTCCATCGACACTCGGGATTCTAATATCGACGTCCGACGAGACATCAATTGGACAAAGTTGCTCAATAGCCATTGGAAGAATTAGAAGAATGTATGGAGAAACAGCCTTTAATAGGTGCTTCAACTTATGAGGAAGTAGTGCAAAATAACTAAGTAGAAGGCTTATTTATATAGATGAAGCTCATGAGCTGATGTTATTTGTAAAAGTTATATACACACATGTTAAATAATTCTTATTCATGACTTAATAAGATGGTTAGTGAGGAGAGGGGAAAATGCCATAAACAGAGCTATCAAACCATGTGTCTACCTCGTCACCTCCGTTATTACGAAGATGCACAAATATTTTTTATTGCGTTCATGTTTCATGTGCCAATACACTATTCCGAACGGTTTTTGTTGATTAGCTGGCAACGTACTAAATGTTTTGCCAAATAAACCTCTACTGATTTTTTATTGGAAACACTTGCACATATTTATTAATTAAAAGGTATAAATATAAAGTAATTCTCAATGTAATTGGTTAAGGCATGTTAACCAATTTTTAGATTTACTAAATGTATAGAGGGGGTTTATATTCAAGGTAAATATGTAAGTTAATTTAAAAAGAAATAAAAATATATGTGGTATTTTGTTTTATGATTAAAAATGATTGTGAAATGAAAACAATTCCAAAATTAAATTGTGCATTTTAAAAAAAATCCTTTCAATGAATGATGTGATGTAAAACTTGTATTATTTTTTTCCAAACTCAAATAGCAAGATGAGACACCCTAAAGTGTTAAGTAATATTTTGTTTTCTACTTTAAAGGACCATAGAATGTGCATATGACATTGATTTTATTTGTGTATAAGAATATGATGTATAAATTAGTTGGATCAACTAGAAGATCTCAAAATTTTAATTCCTTCAAATATGTTTTAACATATAATGATCCATAATAATTGTTTGTGGCAGATGTTTCTTATCTCTAGCCTATGATTGTAGTCATGTGATACACACTGTAACCACATGATCCGCCGATTTCTTGGAATTCCTCTAAACTCAACTCTTTCTTGCCATGATAACATGTTAGCTACAATTAGGATCAATATACACAAACCCCTAGTATGTTTGTTTACTACTAGAGTACCTTAAATTTTGAATCTTTTATTGTTGGTCTAGTAAGGTGCTTCAAAGATTGGTATTCTTTCTAGTCTCTATATCATCACTATGCCAGCTATAGATGCTTATTCATAGTAGGGCATTCCAAAGAACCCTCGATGATGAATATTTGTAAATATTTGACACTTATTTGTCATAAACTATGATTACTTCCTCTTTAAGAAAATAAGTTTATAGTTGAATCCTCTATACACTTATCCTCCATCAATAGGCCAACCTATCTTTACAAGATCTCCCCATCTTAGAAAGAAATTAGTGGACTCATCAAATGAGAATAATATATAGCATTAGACTCAATTTTCATCAATTTAGAATACTATTGTTAGCGAGTAAAATTGGAGAGTTTTCATTTGCATTCCCTTTAACCTTGACTATGTGATGAGCACATGCTTATACTAAGAAGGGGGTGGGGCAGAGAATCAATATAAGAGTATCATTAACTTATTCAAATTAATAACCACTATAAATTAAAATACATTGAATCAACAAATAAGAACACAAATTCAAACACATTGCATCAATAAATAAGAACAAAATAATAATGCAAGATTTAAATGGAAACCATTTTGGGATAAAACCATAGAATAAAGACTGCTTAGATCTACTATCTAAATCCAACTACCAAAATAAATAATCTTTAAAAATAATTTGTTGGAACCAACCCATTGGAGACACCAATCCATATCATTAAGTGCACCAACTTAGTAAAAGACACCAACCACTTTTTATATGAGGCACCAAACTCTCTAGTATGGGGCACTATCCTCTAAATTAACAAAATATTTTTCTTCTTGATAATATTTCTTCAAAAATCTTCCTTTGAATTTAATTTTCTGCAATATTCTCTTCACACAAATATCATAGTGTATATATGATATAACTCTTTATCTTCCACCCTCCTCCTTCTCCATATAGTAGAAACTATTTTTATATGTTAACCAAGATAGGAAACCTTCTAGAGGGATACATTGCTTCACAAAAATGATATTACTCTTTATAATTTTATAACCTTCCAATGCACCTTTTATTAGAAAATTGGGGCTCTTCATAAGGGGTTAGCCCCTATATAAATATAAATTTATTTAAAATTAATTTCAAAATGGGGTACCATAATAAGGGGTTTCAACCCATTAAATTAATCAAATATAATATAATTTCATTATTTTTAATTTTCAATGAGTGTGTCAAAATGGGGGAATCAACCAACATTAATGAATCAGATTTAGTGGCTTTGTACCATTGTAATTTATTCTTCTTGGATGAAAAAATTTCATCATGGCATGCATGACATATCTTTCTTGATATAAATGATAATTAACATGCAAACCATCACTCATAAACCTTTGAAATCAATGAAAATAATTCTAGCAATCTTCCCCTTTGTCATTGCTAGAAGCCCTTCATAAAAATTATATGTGAATGTAGTAAGAACATAATACTCCCCCTATCTCTATTGCTCCCCCTTTGGTATCAATAGAAAGGGAATTCTCAAAGATATAAGGTAGTTGAGTGATGATCTCCCATTGAATAATGCATCTCATCAGTGACTAGATGGAGAGGATATCACCCTCGACTTTTATCTAAGATACTCAAAAGTCTTTATTTGAAGAGTCTTTGTAAATATGTTTAAAATTTGTTCCTATGTAAATATGTACTCTAAATTCACCTCGTGGTCTACCCCTTTCTCCCTTAAGAAATGATTCCTGATTGGAATGTTTTTGGTTAAAGAGTGCATCACAATATTATTGGATATATTGATTGCACATGTGTTATCATAGAATATGGATACTGGATGACTATATTCTACCTAGATGTCTCTTAATGATTACTTCATCTAAAGAGTTCTTGTTTTCAATAAGAGGTTGCTACTATATACTCTCCCTTTGTTGTGAATAAGGAAACTAAAGATTGTTTCTTAATCAACCATGATACAAGTGTATTTCCTATAAATAATGCACATCTACTTGTACAAGCTTTATATTATCAATGCTAACATCCCAACCCACACATATTTCTAAGGTGAAATATTCACCTCTTGGATAAAATAAATCGAAAGCCAAAGTTTTCCAAAGATATTTCAAGATTCATTTAACTATATGTGCATGTGTTTCTTTTGGTGCATCTTGAAACCTTACCACCATACCTATTGTTTATGTAATCTCAAGTCTCGAATCTATCACATATAAATAAACTCTCAATCATTAAATTGGAAATATTTTGATTAGCCTCAAGATATTCATTATCCTTACTCACTTTTCATCATGTGACCATGGGTGTACTCACTGGTTTGCAATCCCCCATCAATTTATTCAACATATCCTTAATATAATTGATCTATGAAATATATATGAACCTTTATTTGATTGAGAGATTTGCAACCCAAGGAAGAAATAAAATTCACCAAGCATGGAAATTTCAAACTCTATGTGCACGTTCATGTAAAACCCTTGGAAATTTTTATCACTCCAACCTCAAAAATAATAGCATCCACACGAAATACAAAAATCAACTAATGATCACCTTTGGTTTTAATGTATACATTATTGCTAGCAATACCTCTTTTGAGGCCTAGTTATTTTAGATACTAATCTGATCTTTAGTATGAGGCCTTATGGGCTTGTTTTAATTTATAAAGTGTTGTCTTTAACTTACATACATAGTCCTCATTTTTTGATAATATGAACCCTTTAGGTTGTTCAATATACACCTCGTCTTATAAGCTTCCACTAAGATAGGTCGATTTGACATCCATCTAGTAGAATTTGAAATTTTAAAAATTAACAAATGTTTAAATATCCTTATAGCCTCTAAATGAGAAATAGGGGCAAATGTGACTATAAAACCACTTCATTTGAATTGAGAATATCTCTTGCATATGAACAATTTTATTTGTTCCTCACAACTTGGCCATCCTCATTCAATTTTTTTTTGAATACTCACTTAATGCCAATTGCATTTTTATCCTTAGGTCTTGTGATAAGTTCCCAAGTTTCTTTCTTTCTAATTTGATTCAACTCCTCTTCCATAACATTTACCCACTACTTATCTTCTTGAGTTTTTATAAACTTCTTGGGCTCTACTTTAGAGAGAAAAGAGAAGTTTGCATGTTCTAATGTACTAGATAATATCCTTGTATAAATTTTGATATCTTTGTCACCAATAATTAGATCTTCTAAATGATTCCTTTGAGAAAATATAGATGGTTAATTTCATGGTTTCTTTGTGTCTCTTCACTCAACTTCCTCATTTTTTAATTTTTTCCTTTACTTCCTCTTCTTTCCAACTTTCTTCATTTTGAAAACCAATTTCTTATGCCTTTTCTCTTTAATTTCTTTTCTCATCCACTCTAACACTTTCACTTTTAATAAATTTTGGAAATCTCTTGTTATAACACTTGTAGGATTTATTCCTTCAAAGTACCTTCATCAACATAGAGTCATTTTTTCCCATATGTTCCTCATTTCTTATATAACATTTTCTCCCAAATACCTTGAAATAATTAATTATTACAAGCCTACCCTTCCATAATCTATATACTGATTCTCTATTGTTGTGAACTCTTATTTATCACCAGTTTAGAATGCATAATATCATATGAACCTCTTATCTCTATAAAGTTTGTGATATCTATGACTCATTTAACATAGTTCTTGTAAATTTTGTGTAGTGTCATAAATTGTCACCCTTGACAATTTCACACTATGTTTTTCTCCCCCTTAAGTTCTTTTTCCCAATTATTCTTAGTGATCATTTGGATTTTTCCATTTTAGGGTGATTGAATAAAATCTAGATAATTAAATTAAAAATTAATTTAACAAACACCTAATATTCAAAATAGGGCTATACTAGGGTGTCATCGCCCTTTTCTCCCCTATTTTGGCACAAAATCTGAAAAAATATTTTTCATCCTTAATATGTTCCTAGATTCAAAATATTTTTTTGGCTTATCAAAATGTCTAATGTGAAATATGTTGAAACATAGATAAATATAATTATTTCTCTTGATTCAATCTATAAGAAACTTTTGGAATGTCTCTCAAGAAATTTCAAGAGAAAAATAAGTCGAATATCTACAACACTTGAGCAATGATTTCATGTTTATGACACATCAGCAAATACATGCTATGAATAATAATAATTTTCATGTTTCATATTGTTTATTTTTATGAACATTGACATTCGCACTATCCTCAAGAAATTTTCAATTTCTCCTTGTATGATATGAGCTAATTGACCTTAGTCCAACAAGATATGTTGAATTCAATGGTAAATTTCAACATTGTCATTTAGCATTAATTTTTAACCAGTTTTGTCTACTCAACCTATGGTAAGCACTCTATCATTATCATCATAGGCATTTATAGAGGTGTAAATAATAAAATAGGGTTTGATCAAGGCACACCCCTATATATCACAACCTTTCTTCCATTTCCCTTCTTGTAGCTTATATATCTAAAGTATATTGGTGAAACATAAAAAAAGAGGTTCACCCAAAAGGGCATTCACCAAATGGATGAACCTAATCTTGACTATAATTTTTTAGTCAATTATGAGATGAAAATACCTAAATAACAATCAAAAATCAATCTCAACTATTATAGTTCAATAATAAGGAATCTTTTTAGATGCTAAAACAATATATACCTTGTTGAAAAGGTGTTGTTTCAAGGGTCACTAAGGACTCATTCACCCAGTGGTGAATGGGTCCCTATTAGAGTTCTAGAAAATCACTTTCGGGGTCTTGTTCCTTGATGTTTACACTCTCAAATCCCAGGTGTTCAACTCCTAAAAGTTAGAAATCAATTTTGTAGCTTAATTTTTGTGATCTTGCAAGATAGATGACTACTTTTACAATTTTTCAACTTTGAATATTTTTGACAACTTTCAATATCCACTTGATCTTCAACCTATAAACCTGCAACCACACATCAAGGGAGAAGAAAATTTCTTGATTGTTAGGGAATAGAGGTTTTCCTTGGTCAAACCCCATTTAGGTAATTAAACCTTATGATGAAAAAATAAAACATGAAATATGAAAAAATGATACCTTGGATGAAGTCTTGGAATGTAAATAAGAAATCTCACATGAAGTGGCTATGAAGAATGTAGATCTTGATCTTGAATAAAAATTCTTGTAAATGGATCTTCAATGCTACATCAACACATAAGATCAACTACATGCATGATGCAATAAATTTTTGACATGATGATATGACTTTTAATATTTGTAATAAGACCTTGATAATCTACCCTTGAATGCCTTTGAAATTCTCTTGAAATTCTCTCTTGATCATAAATTTTCTATAATGCTTGAATACTTGAATGCTTATATGAAATGATGTGAATTAAGCTTATATTTATACTTAACTTAAGATTTAATCTTGAAATTCAAATAAAACAAGCTGAAATCAGATCTAGGATTCAAAATTGTTAAAATCCCACCACAAAAAGTTCAAAAATGGTTGTCCTTAGTTAAGGAGGACCCATTCATCACCTTGGGTGAATGGGTCCTAGCATAGTTAACTAGGACCAATTTTAGGAATTATGAAATATTATGCAAAAGTGAGGTCCTAGGGCATAGTGAGGACCCATTCACCAGGTGGTGAATGGGTCCCAAGTCACTATCCTATAACTTAAAAATTATTAAATTAATTGTTATGCAACATTATTAATGAGTGTCAAGATATATCCTTCGAAAATTACAATAAATTAGGCTTGGATTTGGATTTAAGGGACCAATTAAGCTCTCATTAACCTCAATTAATTAATTAATCCCTAAATTAGTATGAAATTATAAGGAAACACTTTACAAAACCCTAAATAAAACACAATTAAGTCTATTTTCTCATTAATTATTCATTCCAAAAGTAAGTATGAAAAAGGGTTACTTTTTTTCAATGCTACATTTTTCTCTCACTTTAGTGAGATTATTCCCCCATGTCAAACTCACACTAAACTATAAATTCAAGACACTTATGTATGAAACAATAAAAAAGATACATAATCATACCCTATCAAAGACTAAAAAGAAAAAAGAAAAGGATCAAGCTTCGATCATTCAAACATGATGTGGAACATGACTATTTTTCTAAAACAAGGATCAAGCCTCAATATTTTGTCCAACACAATGTGCACCAAATCTATGTTGTTTGTCTATAACATGCACACTCACTCTAGGGTAGTGAACCTCAGGTTGTCCACTAAGTGAGTTAACCCAAAAAGGTGGAAAATGAAATAATCATATTAGCCTCCCATTCCATATCAAAATTATCCTCCTGATAACTTTAATAAGGCACCATAATGTTATGCTTTTGAATTTCTTGTCTATTGGTTTTTGTTAAAGGGGATGTTTCTTAATGTAAGGTCTTATTCTTAGGGAACAACATGTGTAATGTATCCAAGAGAAGACAAGTCAAGAATATCATATCACCACTAAGGGAAATCATACACTTAGAAATATCACACTCTTGGAGAACATCAAACCCAATTACACCACAAATAAAAGGACATGTCACAAGAAAACATAAAATCACACTATGAAATATGCAAAATGTCAAAATACGTCATCAATGTATTCCCCCACTTTAAAGTGATTGCTAACACCATTACTATGAGCAACTGCTTTAAAGTAGCCAATTTTTTCTCCTAAGACATGATAGTTTTCCTCAAAAACCCTATGCCAAGTCATATGTTTCCAAAATAAAGCTATGTCATGAAAAACAAAGGATGGGTTTCCCCAAAAATGTAATGCTATACATAGAAATAAAATTACATCACATACGAGTCAATTTAAGACATTTTGTCCACATCCCATGCTTGCTCTTATATATACATGGAAGGCAGTCAAATAGTTAAAAGAGACAACAATAGGTGGCATATGAGGACACAACTATCTAATCCCTTTCCCCCACTTAGTGCAAGAGAAGGATGAGACAAGAATGGATGATGATATGTCACTCCTTGTAATTAGGAAATGATTTGCAATGAAGGTAAAACATGCAATAGTGAATATGCTATAAGACTACAACTATTACATGGAAAGGAGCAACAATTAATTCTATTGATTATAATGTGTGGAAAAAGTATCAACTTGATTCCTATCTAATGAAATGTTTGCACATGCAGTATCTATTAGTTCAAGATGCACCAAAGTTAAAGGTATCTTAGAAGAATATTTTATAAGAGTGTTGATGTTAAGGGGTAAGTGCAAGAAGTTGGGTCCATGAAGAGGGGAAGTTTCATCCCAAAACATAAATCTCACATGAAACACATGCACATTATGGATCGGGTACCCAAGCCTAAATCCATTATGCATATGCATTATGATTTAGGTACACAAACCTAAAATATGTATGCATTATGAAATGTGTACGCGTTCATAATGTGTACATGTTTTGAAATAAGTAAGTGTTTTGTAGAACTATATATTTTTTAAATAAGTGACTGTGAAAATCATTTTCATTGTCAATTCCAATGCGCCAAAAGGATTAGATCATGTACGTATTTCAGAGGGCAAGATTCATTCAAATTTTCACTACCACCTCCTCCTATCGATGCAACTAACCTCGGCGACCTCCAGTCTGGTTGAATTCTGCCATATTTTTGCATTATATCTTTCATTTTTCTTTTTATAATTGTGATTTAGTTTTTTTATTGTTTAGTTGGTTTTAGTTTAATATTTTATAGTTTTTAAATTGCATTTAATTAACTAAAAACATCAACAAAACAAACAACATAAAATTCTAAATCGAAAACCATAAAAAATAAACCTAAGTTCGACACATTTAATTTAGATTTATTTCAAAACCCTAAACCCTAGGTTTTAAAAAACATTGGTCCTAAAAAACTAATTTACCTAGACCATTAATCCTTGGACCTAAACCCTAAAACATAAACTAGAACCCTATTTGTAGGTTAAAGTTAGGTTAAAGCTAGGGTGCAATTAGGGTTTGGGTTGAAATTTAATATATATTATAGTTAGAGTTTAATTACAATTAGGTTTATGATTAGGTTTACTTGTTTAATATTAGAATTCAATTACCTAGTTAGGGTTAAACTAAAGTTGGAGTTCAATTAGGGTTAAAATTCATTAGGGTTAGGGTTCTAAGATAAATATTCGGGTAAGGGTTGAGGTTAGGGTTTGTATTCAACTAGGTTTAGAGTTAGGGTTATATTTCTATTAGGGTTAGGGTTAGGATTAAAATTGTGAATTAAAATTTAAGATCAAGGTTAGGGTTGGAGTTAGAATTAGGGTTCAATTGGTGTAGGGTTAGGGTTGGGATCAAAATTAAATTAGGATTAGGGTTATGATTGTAATTTTGGTGAGATTTAAACATTCAATCAATATTTAATCAGGTTTATGATTAAGGTTTATATGCATTTAGGGTTACTGTCCAACTAAGGTTATGATAGGATTTAATTACAATTAGAGCTTAGGGTTCGAGTTAAAGTTAGAATAAATTAGGGCTCAAGTTATAATGAGGGTCTATGGTTCAAGTTAGAATTAGTATGAGTGTTAGGGTAAGGTTTAGAGATAGAATTCAAGGGTTGCAATTAGAAATTTTGATATTTATTTTAATAATCAAGTTGGGTTTATGTATATTGTTTAAACTTTATATTTTATATTTGATCTCATGGATCAAAGTTTTTTGGATCGATTAATTACAAAAATATTTTAAAAATTCTAATATATAATAAAATACTATTATAAACCCTAAAACATTCCATACTTTCACACATCTATAAATATGATTTCATTGTACAACTAAATTTAAATTTAGTGAACTCTTTGTGCACTTACAGAATCCATTTTCAATATGTCAATAGAGGTCAATCTCTCATATTTGTTTATTTTGTATGTATTACAATTACCGAGTTAAAGAATATATATGTGTCCCTTTGAATGTATTTTATTAATTTTTTATTCTTATCTAAATAGTATGCTTTGAAGATAATGAATGATATTATAAATTAATGTTAGTGTTAAACTTATAATTTATTCTTAACTACTTTGTCCCAATATAGAGAACTTATGTCTCTTATCATGAAATTTTAAATTTTAGATAAATCAATTTATGTCCTCGCATTTAATTAAATTCTATGTCATACTTGATATTTATACACATGTAAAATCAGAATCGATATACCTTACCTCTATAGATATTCTCTTGTTGGGAAACAACCACACCTATGAGTAAATGTCCAATTTCCCCAAAAGATAAAGCTCTAGAGACCCATAAAAACTTAAAAGAATAAATTACTTATTGATGAATTAGTTAATTAATGATAGGCTTGATATTTATGAGCTCCATTGAACACCCTTGTCTAACAATTTAATCCTTTAATATAAATAGAATTTAGTATAATTTTTACTTGAATTAAACTACATGGTTTTCATCATTTACCCATGTTCACACTCATTCTTGAGTTGTTCATAACCAAAATTATCTTGGGAACCTTTCAGGTTCTCTTTTTCCACCTTTATATATGTAATAGAAGACACTCTAAACAACCCCTAACCTCATATTAACACCCAATTTGAGAAATCAAAGCTATATATCTAGACATGTGTCTTATTTTTCATTCTTTAGTCTTTTACCTATAGAAATTAAATGGTTCCTCACCTCATGTTCAAAGTCTCTATTTCTAATATTCTTATTTAATTTTTCCAATAATGATTCAAAGAAGCCTCATTGTTGATATCATAGCCTTAAATGTGAGCTCTCAATTCAAGTGATACATTTTATCCAACTCCTAGTTTAAATGTTGATGGTGATTTATTTAAATAAATCTTAAGTCAAGTTACATTAATCTGTTCGGTTTTATTTATTTTAAATAAATCAATTAATGCATGTATCATCAAATTTAGCTATAGTTTAATTATCAATTTATGGATTCAATTTAATGTGTACATGCTATGGATTTTTAATGTTATGGATTTTTTAATGTTATAAATCGAATAGTCTTCAAATGAATTGTATTTTGAATTTGTGCACGTTAAATGTGATTTTTAAATAACTTTCAAATTGTGTGCATTATTTAATTAGTTTTTTGATATAAATTTTTTTGTTTTTTAACATATGGAGTTTCCATTTGGTTACATTCATGTATTTAACAAAGAGGATTTTATGTCTGAACAAAAACATCTTATCAATCCCATAGATCCAAACCCACCACCACAAGAAAACTCCACACCTCCAAAATCTCCACCTCCTAAGCCCCCACCCCCGATAGTAGATTAGGATCAGTTGAGAGAGAGAATTAGGTAAAATCTTATGGTGATTCAAGGAAATATAGATTTGATAAAAAGTGAGCCTAGAATCCCCCCCCATCTCGCATGGTTTCCATCTACAATGAAAACTATTGTCGATTTTGTTCGATCTATTGATGTGGACCTAGATAGGTTCCACAAATGGAGAGAAGAGAGGAGACAACTCTATGCAGATGGATTGTCTTATAAAGAAATTAATGACCTTAAAATTACCAAACAAGCCATGTGCCAGTATTTTTTTAACCCCCAAACTAACCAACCAGTTCTACCCATGAAAAAATGAATTTCGATTTTATGGTGTAGGCACCCCCAAATAGCTACACATTTTTGGGATAGATGGTGGATGATGTTTGATAGTCCACCACATGGAAATTCTAAGGTGCCCCTATACCTTTTGAGAAATTTATGGGGTGAGTTTGAGTTGGGTTTAAAACCCAACTAACCCAACTATTTTGATATGAGGTCATTTTAGCGAGTTGGGTGTGGTATGTCCCAACATAGATTAGGAGAACATGTTGATCCAAAATGACGTGCTCTAATTTCTCCTATAGTTCCTCTTCCTTCTCCTAGTTTTCTCACTACATTTTAGAAAAAGACCATGTTATCGACATTAGGAGCATTGAGTTCACTTTCAGGACATCTCACTCATCAGACTACACACGCGGTGGTTGAAGTGGTCAATAGAGAGCATGGAGGCTTGGTAAATAGGAATACTCAAGCATCCACTTCAGGTAACCCACATGAGTCTGAGACAGAGTCATATATGGATTTACTACATTCTGAGAATCATCCTACACAGGTATGTTCATCTTTTGAACTTAATTTTTTTAATTTTGAAATGTGAAAAATTCATGTAAATAATAAAATCAAGTTATATATGATAAAATATTAAGTCAATAAGTGTTCAGTGTAGATGCATGATTAGACAATTCCTAAAACTTAAAAATGGTCATGTCTATATGTCAAGTTTTGTAGATATGGGCTCACCTTTTGGTCTGGTACTTAAACCAATATATATTAAATTTAGTTTGTGTGGATATATCTAATTTATTTTGAATGTGTACACATGATGTGTGAATTGATATATTATATCTAGATGCAAGGAGGTTATACGATACGTAGTGCTGACCAACCACAAGTTGTGGTGAGCGCTCCTAAGCCACCATCAAATCAGGTGTGTGCTTTCAAAAGTTTGTTAAGTGTGAATTAAATACACATCATAGATCTAATTTAATTTTTGAATTTTCATACACATGTGTGAATGATCTATACAAACTGTTGTACACCTATATGAAAGGATTTCATGAGATATCCATCACAGGTGCACCTAAGACATCGTTAACATTTATGCATGGGAAATCTCAAGTGCATGATCATGAGGTCATATCATTCGAGGTTGTAAAATTTACTAAATATCCTAAATAATTTTTATGGATCTTTTAAATATGTATATTGAAGGTTTTAACATATTGATTGCTTTATAATATGAATATGCAAGATATAGTAGATTAGGCATTTGGATCTTCTCAAGGGACATTTATGCTACCCATTGAACAAAATGTGCTAGTAGATTCACATGATCATATGGTAATTTATGCATACTAAAAATCATTTTTATTGTATTTACTAGATATTTAATTAAATTTATATTTTTTAATCTAAAAGTTTATATTTTCAAGTTTAAATATGTTTAATTATATCGGAATTTCTAAATAACTTTAAATCTATTTTCAAGTTTCTTGTACTCTTTTACAACATGACGCGGGTATGTCTAATCAACATGGAACAAAGAGGAGACTTGATTTGACCAATTGGCATAATAGTTAGATGGTTTTAAATTTTAAATAGACTATAGATTTCTAGTTTTATTTAAATATATGTGTTGGACTTGACATATACATTTTTGTGTTTATTTATATCAGTTGACTTTAATGTGATGATTATATATGTAGTCAATTATGATTTTTCTATGTTCATTTTGATGATTATATGCACTCATGTATGTAGATCTAGATATTTTACCTAATTTTAAAGTAATACATGCACTATATAAATTCTTATCTCTACAATCAAATTTTATATATAATATTTATCACATGGTTAGGTGAAAAATTAAAACATTCCTTAAATAGTTTAGATTATATTCATAATAAATTAAGGGTGGGTAATTTTAACTATTTTCCAATTCTAGCAAATATTTGAATCAATAAACAAAAATCTATCTTCTTGTATGTATAAAATGTATAATCTACACAATTGAACAATTATATAAAATATGGTAAATAAAAGACATGAAATGTATAATCTATTAAATTGGAATGAGATATTTAAAAAGTTACTAATAAGTTCATTGAATTTCATACATAGAACAAACATATATATTGTATATTGATGTTTAATACAACTATACAACATGATGAAACATATATGTGCACATGTATATACAATTATTTATCTTATCAACTTTTATGTGAAGACCGAAATTTGATATTTATATAGTCTCTTGATAAAATAATTTTCCAGTGACAATCACATGGTAGCTTGACTTGATGAGAACCTACAAAAATAATTAATGTAAGTAAAGTAACTATAATTTTTATGACTCATTTAAGTAAATAATTCATGGGAGAAAATAATTCAAGGGATGCAAGAGGGTGGATTAAGGATAGTTGATAGAATGACTTCAAGGGATTCAAGAGGGTGGATTAAGGGGAGTTGATAGAATGAGTTTAAAGGGTGTATGAGGGTGGATTAATGGGACCTAAGAGGATATAGCTTAAGGGGGTTCCTAAGAGAATACCTTAAGGGGAGTTAAGAGGATGGTTTAATGGGATGCAAGAGGGTGGATTAAGGGGAGTTGATAGAATGACGTCAAGGGATGCAAGAGGGTGGATTAAGGGGACCTAAGAGGATATAGCTTAAGGGGGGTCCTAAGAGAATTCCTTAAGGGGAGTTAAGAGGATGGCTTAAGGGGATGCAAGAGGGTGGATTAAGGGGAGTTGATAGAATGAATTCAAGGGATGCAAGAGGGTGGATTAAGAGGAGTTGATGGAATGAATTGAAGGTATGCAAGAGGGTGGATTAAGGGGGGTTGATAGAATGAGTTTAAAGGGTGTAAGAGGGTGGATTAAGGGGATGCATGTCATGAACCCTAGGATATGGCTTAATGGGTCCTAAGAGGGTGGCTTAAGGGGAATTATGTGAGTGACTTAAGGGATGCAAGATTGTGGATTAAGGGTATGTAAGAGGATATGACTTAAGGGTCCTTTAAGAGTATGGCTTAAGGGGATGCAAGAGGGTGGATTAAGGGGAGTTCATAGAATGACTTCAAGGGATGCAAGAGGGTGGATTAAGGGGAGTTGATAGAATGAATTAAAGGGTGTAAGAGGGTGGATTAATTGGATGCATGTCAAGAACCCTAGGATATGGCTTAATGGGTCCTAAGATGATGGCTTAAGGGTAATTATGTGAGTGACTTAATAAATACAAGATTACTGATTAAGGGTATGTAAGAGGATTTTATTTGACTAATGATAGAACCCTAAGGGTCATAGAACGATTTAACCTAAGGGGAGTTGATAGAACCCTAAGGTTCATAGAATAATATGACTTAAGGGGAGTTGACAGAATGAACCCTACAAACCCTACAAACCATAGGACCCTAAACCTTAAACTATATGACCTAAATACTAGGAGATGAACCATAAACCATTAAAACCCATATAGATTTATTATTCTAAGAATCTCATGAACCTTAGAAACCCTAAACCCTTAACCCTAAACCATGTGACCTAAATCCTAGGAGATGAACCCTAAACCCAAAAAACCCATATAGATTTGTTATTCTAAGCATCTCATGAACCCTAGAAACCCTAAACCCTAAACCATGTGACCTAAATCCTAGGAGATGAACCATAAATTGTTAAAACCCATATAGATTTGTTATTCTAAGAATCTCATGAACCCTACAAACCCTAAACCCTAATACCTAAACCCTAAACCCTAAACCCTAAACCATGTGACCTAAATCCTAGGAGATGAACCCTAAACCCTTAAAACCCATATAGATTTTTTATTCTAAGCATCTCATGAACCTTAGAAACCCTAAACCCTAAACCATGTGACCTAAATCCTAGGAGATGAACCCTAAACCCATATAGATTTTTTTTTCTTATAATCTCATGAACCCTCCAAATCCTAAACCCTAAACCCTAAACATGTGACCTAAGTCCTAGGAGATGAACCCTAAACCCTTAAAACCCATTTAAATTTATTATTCTAAGCATCTCATGAACCCTAGAAACCCTAAACCCTAAACCATGTGACCTAAATCATAGGAGATGAACCCTAAACCCTTAAAATCCATATAGATTTGTTATTCTAAGCATCTCATGAACCCTAGAAACCCTAAACCATGTGACCTAAATCCTAGGAGATGAACCATAAACCCTTAAAACCCATATAGATTTGTTATTCTAACTCTCATGAACCCTACAAACCCTAAACCCTAAACCCTAAACCATGTTACCTAAATCCTAGGAGATGAACTTGTTATGACTTGCATAACCACCCCATCTTTTGCCTTAGTCAAAATGGGTCCCCCTTTATGTTTTTGTGCTTGGTTGTTTTTCAAACAAAGTTTGGAGTCTTGTTTTCCAACACTTTTTTTTTCTTTGATTTCTTTTGTCAAAACCGGAATTGAAACCAAATCGGGTTTTTAAAGATCTTTCAAAACTCGTTTCGATCCCCATCCCGACGGGCTTTTTTTTTGGCCTTTTTGTTTTGTCTTTCTTAGAGCTGGAGCCAAAATGGAAGTTAAGTCAGTTTTCATTAGAAGTTTCAAAATCAAATACAGTTCCGCCTCTGCTTCCGCTTTTGGTCTTTCGTTTTAAGCTAGGTTTTTATGTAAAGTTTTCTCTCTTCGGGCTTCTTGTTTTATTTTGTCATTTTGTTTCACTTTTATCTTTGTTGGTGAAACCGGACCCAGAACGGGAACCAAGCTGGGAAATTACTTAAGTTTCCAAAATAGTTTTCATTCTGATTCCACTCCTATCAGTTTTTATCATTGACTTTACTGAAGTCGCACAACAATAATGTGCCAGTTCCTTCTTCAGTTTCGACTCCACTCTACCATAATGATGGAATTAATTGCTAGTGCCATACATATGTGAAACTCCAAGTTTTTTTACCTTAATTAGGGATTAATGCATAGTTATCGTTATTATTGTTAAAGAGATCGAAGAGTGAACCAGAGTTGTAGTGAAGCTTATGTGCGATTGAATCGATTGAAAGAGTGACATTTGCGTGCAGATACCTTCAAGAAGTTAACCTATTTATTTGTGTTCGAGGTAGGGTTTCCTATTCTTTTCTTTCATTTGTATTTTCACGTTTTTGTTTATGTTTGTCTTAGATTGTTTGGGTTTCGTGTGAGTTTCTTTGTAATTTTGTATGTTGTGTTTATTTCTCCATTGGTTTGTTTGCTTGTTTTCATTTTTATTTTATAGTTTTTGTTTCTTGTTTATTTCTTGTTTTCACATGGTCATTTTCACATTTTATGCATGACTATATTGTGTGCCATAATTTTTAGAGTGTATAGGTTAAATGTTGTTTTATAATGAGTAGGGTTTTGTAGATGGTCATTTTTACTTGGAATTCTATTGCACATTCAGTCTATTTAATTTAAATTAGGTTAAATTCGTGCCCTAGTTGTTATATATCTAGGGTTTTTTAGTTTAGGGCTTTCATCACAATTCTGGTTTAAATATGATGCCCTAAATAGTACGGTCATCTCTCGGTCATATGGGGTGGTTTTATTAGATTATGTTTAAAGCCCCTTTCATTTTCATATAGCCCAATCCTTAAATCATGAAGTTATTTTTCAAAATCTTAAAATCATTTATGATGTCATGGTTATTATAGGCAGAAGCGAGATCGAAATTGATTTAGACTTTGGATATGTTTTATAATTAGTGTCAATTCCCTTTTTCATCCCGTCTCCGACTCCGCTTATAGTTAGAAGCAAGCTTTGAAAATAACAATAACCCAGGCAAAAGTAGAACCAAAATCGAATTTGAAATTAGAAAATCTTCATGAAACCAAATCTATTTCCATCCCAGTTCCAATTCCAGTTACCATTCCAATTCTAACTCCAGTCCCACTTGTTATTATTGTAAGCTCAATGCTTGTTTTGACACCGATCCCAACAGTGTGTTAAAAAGAGAGACTGTTTAGAATATTTTATACCTGATTCCGCCTCTGATATGTATATAAAAGGTAAAGTTTTAAAGCATGTTTTGTGATGTTCATTCAAGGATTTAAGTAAAGGTTTTGTTGTAGGAAAACTAAAGAATTTCGGGAGTATCAGGAGAAGCTTCCCAAAGGAATCGACCAGCAGAAACTTCGAAGGCTGTCGCCAAACCAAAGAAGATCAAGCCAGAGCAGTTACCTTATACCTTGAGATATAACCACAAGATGCCTGTTGCCATTGCAAGCAAGGTAGAATGAGATTGGTTTGACATAACTGATACCAATCTAGGCCAATACAGTTTTGAGGAGTCATATGCTGAAACATTCACTGAGAATGTGACAAGTAGAACTTTGAGAATAGTTCAATCCATCTTAGCTCAGATCACTTTATTTTATCTCTATCCAATGCCCAAAGTTGATTATAACAGTAGCAGGAGCCTACAATCTAGCTACTAGACAATGCATGGATTCACAGAATAATGTCATTATTGATCTAACTCCCCAAATGTTTCAACACATGTTTGGTGTCCCGAATCCAAAAAATTTGGTGCAGTTAAATGAAGCAGATGCCTTGGAGAAATATAGTAAATACAAGGAAGCCAACAAGGCTCATTTGAACAAAAGGTGGTTGAGGACAAAGAAGAAGTCTCTGACCAAGCTTCATGATCAACCAAAGAGAATAGAATTTTACAAGGAAGTATCGGATTTGATCATGATGTTTTCAAGGGTTTTTGGAAAGAGGGATGCATTTTAGTTCAAGGAGTGGATGTTTCCCTTTTATTCAGATAATCTTGAATGGCACCCAACAGTTTGATTGGCCGATGATTTTTTCAGATGCCATTCATGATCAATTACCTAGGATTAAGGAAACTAAAATCTTTTTTATGACTTCCTATGTTGTATATGCAGCAGCAAGAATTGGTATCTTTCTAGGGCTTAACAAGGTAGGAATACTGGAAGAGGTTGATGAATAGAATAAAGTGTGGAATCACTATGATCAGCTATCCCTATAGGTTGTTGAGACATAGTTCAGAAGGGTTAATGATGCATTCCTATATGTAGTCATTAACCAACTAAATGGAGATGTTGGATATAGGCTGAGTCAAGAGGCCATGGATTTTATTACAGAATGGGGATCTTGGTACATTCAATACCTGAGGTTCACATAATTCAGACTGGCCGGATTTGAGGGTCATCCCCACTTATTGCCAAGGTGTTGCAGCAATAGAGTTGTGTTAATGGAATTTGTTTATCAAACTCTGGGAGTTAATGCCCGATTCGGGTTAAAACATAAAACTTGTTGTCATAAGTTTTCCATCCAATTGGGAGAATATAGTTGCCCACACCTTGTGGGAGCTAAGGTAGTTTGCAGTGAGTTAATACATTTGAAGTTAGGTTTATACACTGCTCAGAAGTACTTTGATCCCAAGAATAAAATGAATAATTTATTGGCTTTGGTTTTTGATAAGGATTTCAACTTATTAGGGGATTTCTAGAGCGATTTATAGGATGAGTATGACCTTAGAAAAATAAATTATGAAAGGTTACCTATTTAACTTATGGTATAATTTGGAATCAAGGATGATATTCTAGATACCTTGGTGGATGATGGAGTTGTATTAGATCCATCATATGAAGCCTTGAACATTAGAGCTAAAATTTTGGATCCAATATAGTGAGGAGACTATTGACATCAATCAGATAGGGCGAGCAGTCCTGGGTAGGAGCATTCAATGGGCTGTTCTGAGAACCAAACTCCTCAGAGACTAGCTCCTAAGAAGGGGAAAGGATATAAAATAATCAAAAGAAAGTTTCCATGCAAGGAGCCTTTGGAGTTCTTCCCACCAGACATTGAAGAGATTGAGCTTGAGGCATCTGCTCAAGATGAACCAGAGCCACAGGAGGAAGGGTTTCAAACAGGACCTATAGTTCCAACATCAGCAATAGGTGAGTCCTCTACTCAAGTCCCACTTGCAAAGAAGAAAAGTGAGGAGTTTCCTAAGGGAAATATTTATGACACAGATGAATCAATAAAGGTAAAAGGAGTGGAGGTTGAGATTCATGATATCAGAATAGACTCAGATGAGACTCTGTCAGAGGAGGTACAAGAAAATATGATTTTAGAGGAGGATATTGATCACATATTGATAGAAGAAGATCAGTGGGCATTATTTGAGGAGGCAAAGAGGACTACAGATGCACATGCACATGCTACAACAATGGAGAAACAAAAAGTAGTTGATGCTCAAGCATAAGTTGATGCCTTATTTCAGCAACAACAAATAGAAGCTAAGTTGAAAAGCTTGCACAAGAAAGTGTGGAGCAAGAAAAACTAGAGGTACCTAGGGTTAATTCTCAACCTAGAGTAGATATGCCACAACCCTCTACTATTGCTACTTCTTCTTCAACTATAATGACTATTACTCCAATTGCTCCCACTTGGTTAAAATTAGATCTTCAGAAGAGATCGGTGACACCTTCACAACCTCTTAATTGGAAGGACATGATGAAGCAAATTGAGAACGAAAGGCCAAAGAAGAAGACCAAGATCCTACATTCCACCAGGCTCATCGACAAGGGACAAATTTTTGTTGAATGTGCCATACCAATGATAGACAAGGATGTAGGAGACATGCAATTGACAAATTATTAGTTGGGCACTATTAATTTGGGGAGACCTACTAGAGATCAACAAAATAATTTAATTGATGTGGTAGCATCATCAACCAAGTCAAGAATGGTGAAGGATAAACAAAGGAAAGATGAGCTTAAGGTTTAGTTAGATCAGTTGCATAATTTCTTGAAAAGTACTTCTGCTCTGAGGTGACAAGTTTTCTCCATTGAGACCCCAATCTTGCTTAGTAAGAAAGAGGTGGATGATTTGGTGTAGGTAAGGGGAAAGGTGGAGATGTTGGATTGGTGGATTGATAAGTTGAATCAAGAAATAGGTGAAGTACTGGTTAATAGTTTTGAGGTTCATAAAATGACAAGAATTAATAGAGGAAATGAATCAATATGTTAAAACATTGGAAGGACAAGAGGAGGAGTACAAAGGATACAGCCAGAAATCGAAAGAGGTTATAAATTGTCTGAGTCCACTCTTCTAGAGCAATTGTTACTAGAAGAAGATAACAAGGATTTCTTGGAAAATACTTCCCGTATACTCTAATTTAGATCAGATTTTCTATACAAGCATAAAAATGAGGTTCAAGATTCTGTTAAGGATCTAAATGAACAGTTTGAGGAGTTAGAGGTGGTAATTATTGTTATAGTGGATGTAAATATACCAATGAAGGAAGGTGGTGCAGGAGCACCCCATAGTTCATCTAGGAAGGTTGTCTAGAAGGTTGTTAATTGAAAATTTGATTTAGATCAAAGGTAGCATTCTCTTTCTAATTCTTGAGTTTATGCCTTAGAGGCATTTGAGAATATGTAATGTGTTAGTGAAGGTCATGTTGACCATCTGTTAGATTGAGGTTTGGCTCCAAGGATGGTTGAATACCTTTGTAGACCTTTCTAGGTGTTATTTTTTCTTAAAAGTTGCAAATAAGGCCTATTTGAAAGCCACAAGCGGCCATGGAGCATTTAGGTTTGATCTTAACTGATTTAGAAACCTATATAGGTGTGTCTCGACCTGGAAGGAAGGTTGGAAGATTTTGTATTGTTACAAATTCATGAATACCAGTGAAGACAATGTTAAGATTATATAAGTTTCTATGTTTTGCTTTGAATGTGTGTGATTAGGAGAGATCATGGCATTGTGAAACATTGTAGAATGTAGTGTAGTTGTGTTTTAGTCTTTTTGTGGTAGTATTTAGATAGTGTGTTCAATTTTCAGGCGTTGTTTTGTAATTCGTTTGTTTCTTTTAAGTTGCTGACCTGACAGTCAGTCTACAAAGAATGGATTTTTAGTTACATTCCCTTTGTACCTTGTGTACGAGCCCTTGGGAATTTTGACTAGGCTCCATTTCCATAAATAGGATAGGGTTAGGAGTGGTTAAGAGTCAGGGAATCAATGTGAAAGTCTTCTCCTAGGTGAGTTTGACAGTGCTTGGCTAGGAAAGACAAGAAGTGCAGAGCACTTGACTTGCAGGGGTGTCCATTTCCTTGAAAAGCACGGTGTGGAGAGGGTAGGTGTATGCCTTTCCAAGGAATAGCAAGAAGGAAGGAGCTCCATCAATTCATTTGGTGAGAGGAAACCTCAACAGTCTACAAAGAAGACAGGGAAAAGACCTTCAATAACCTAGGTTTTCCACATTTCCAATTTGAGGAACTGTACGGACAGTCGAGACTTAAGATTCCAAAAATCTTTCAGAGGTGGGCATAGGTATTAAGAACCTAAAATAAAGAATGGGTGTTCATTGGAGAGCTTGGAAGAACAAGCCTATTTTCTCGAAGTTGGAGACCTAATTGGGGCTCTTGGGCTAGTAGCCTTTTTAACCCTAGATGAGGGTTTGGAGGAAGCGATGGCCAAAGGAAGTAAGGTGGGCTCCCTAGAACCAAGTTGTGATGGTGTGAACTAGGTGGAAGCATCCCCATACCCTTGCAAAGATCAAATTGAGTGTTGAGATTAGGTTAGCCTTTAGGGAAGATTAAGGGCCAAGGAAGAGTTAGAGGCATTGCACCAAGATTGACTCGGTAGATTGATTTGTTATAATAGTGGGTTTGGAAAAGTGAACTAAGGGAACCTAAAAAAGCATTAGGTCTTGTGGGTTAAGGTGAAGGTGGAGTGTGACACCAAAGGGATATTCCAAGTGAGACCTAGAGCATGGGACAGTGATTGTTCCATCCAACTCTACCTTATCAGATTGGTATCAGAGCAAGTTAAAGATTTGGGATAGAATCCTATATGTTAGACCTTGAATCTAGTGGCCCCACAACCATGGTGACAAACATTGAGTTGGAAAAGAAGGTTGAAGATCAGGAGGAAGATAATAGGAGGTTGAGAGAAAGACTAGCTCAACTTGAGCAAGCATTGAGCAATGTTTAAATCAAGGCCGATGAGGTCAATGATAGATTGGAGGGCAGGGTACCAAAGAGTGAAGAGGTTGCAGAGGAAGACAAGACCCCTAAACCTGACCCTATTCTACAAGAGGATCCTTTCTTGAAGGAATTAAAAGCTTTGAGTTGGAAAGCACTTGAAGGCATACCACTATTTAGTGGCAAATTGGAAGCTGATCTAGTCCTGGATTGGATAGAAGGCATGGAGAATCATTCTGAATGTGATGGAGTTACTGAAGCATAGAAGATGAAGGTGGCCAAGTCTAGATTGAGAGGATCTGCCTTGACATGGTGGAAATTCATTTAGAAAGAGAGGGAAAAGGAAGGCAATAAGCCTATTTCAACTTGGAAGGGTATGGTGGAAAAAGTGAGAGAAGCATACATACCAGAGGATTATGAGATTCAGTTACACAAGAAGAGACAAAGTTTGAGGCAAAGAGACCAAGATGTGAACACTTACATTGAGGAGTTTCAAAAACCTTGTATAAGGTCTAATGTTTCAGAAGATGAAAGTCTCAAGGTGGCTAGGTATTTGAACAACTTGAAGTGGAACATTCAAGAGGAGATGACTTTTCTAAGTCCTAAGACAGTACACCAATGTTACCAATTAGCAATTAAGATTGAGGAAAGAAGCAAGAGGAAACATGATCGGGCTTCTAAGAGTAGAGGCAAAGGCAGAGATCAAAGAGATGAAAGAGGACATAGAGGTGGCTACCAAGGTAGAGGAACCGAGCAAAGAAACCAAGGAGAATCTAAACTCGTAGAACATGGAAGTGAAACACCTTCTAGAGGAGGTTATGGAAGAGGTAGAGGATCTCAAGAAGGATCAAATAAAGGAAGAGGAGTAGGCAGGAGCAATTCATACTTTTCTAATATGAAGTGTTACCATTGTGGTCAAGTAGGCCATCCAGCTTATAGGTGCCTAGAGAAAGCATCTTCATCAAATACTAAGAAGAGAGTTGCATATGCTCAAGAGGACACCATGAGTACTAAATCACCAGAGGTCAGTCACATCGAATCTGAAATGGGGGAGAATCTAATGTTTAGGAGAGTTTTGATCAGACAACCAGTCAAGGAAGAGCCAAAAAAAAGAAGAGCTTTATTTAGAGCTAGATGCAAAATACATGGGAAAGTATGTAAGGTTATTGTGGATTCATGTTCAAGACATAAAATCATCTCAGAAGAGGCAGTAAGGAAGTTGAAATTGGAGAAGGTACCCCAGACTAACCCCTACAAAGTAACATGGTTGAACAAAGGGAAGAGTGTTCTTGTCAATGAGAAAGTAACGGTGGAGTTTTCCATTGGAGGATACAAGGATAAATTGATTTTTGATGTGTTACCCATGGATGCATGCCATCTACTATTGGACAGACCATGGCAGTATGACAAAAGTGCCATGTATGATGGGAAAGAGAACACCATTTCTTTCAAAAAGGATGGGAAGACATTTAAATTGCAATCACTGTCAAAAGAGGAAGAAGGACAGTCAAAGACAACTAGTATCTTGTTAAGAAGTGGGAAAGAGTTCCTTAACAACCTACATCAAGGGGGTGAAGGATATGTGATCATGTTGCAATCCAAAGAAGAAGACAAGATTGAGAAAATAGTCATACCTGGAGCTGTCCAGAAGTTGCTTGAGAAGTATAAGAACATAGTGAGTGATGGTGCACCTGCAACTTTACCTCCAAAAAGAGCCATTAGTCATCAGATTGATTTCATACCTAGAGCTTCATTTCCTGACAAAGCAGCTTATAAGCTTACACCGGATCAAAATCTAGAGGTAGCTAGACAAGTGTAGGAGTTATTGGATCAAGGATTGATTAGGAAGAGCATCAGCCCATGTGCAATACCAGTGGTCTTAGCAACCAAGAAATGAGGCAAGTGGAGATTATGCACTGATTCTAGAGCAATAAATAGAATCACAATCAGGTATAGGTTCCCTATTCCTAGGATTGAAGACTTGATGGATTGTCTTGGAGGAGCTCAATACTTCACCATGTTGGATCTCAAGAGTGGATACCATAAGATCAAAATCAAGGATGGAGATGAGTGGAAGATAGCATTTAAGACAATAGATGGGTTGTATGAGTGGAGAGTTATGCCATTTGGCCTCTCTAATGCCCCTAGTACATTCATGAGGCTCATGAATGAAGTGATCAAGGACTTTACAGGGATATTTGTGGTGGTATATCTTGATGATATGCTCATCTTTAGCAAGATAGCAAAAGAACACCTAAAACATGTGGATTTGGTTCTTAGAAGATTGCAAGAAGACAAGTTAGCCATCAAGCTAGAGAAGTGTGATTTCTTTAAATAGGAGCTTGCATATTTGGGTTTTGAAGTGTCCCAAAGATCATTGAAGATGGATCCAAGCAAGGTGGAAGCTATCCTAAATAGGTCTACACCAACCACAGGGACAAAGGTAAGAAGTTTCGACGGATTAGCTCAATTTTATAGAAAATTCATAAGGAACTTTAGTGGCATATGTGCACCAGTCCTAGATACAATAAAATGTGGTTTAAAGAATAAGTTTAAGTGGACCCAAGAAGCTAAGAAAGGTTTTGAGAAACTGAAACAAGAAGTGTCAACTCAACCTATTATCTTATTGCCTAGCTTTGACAAGTTTTTTACTATGGAATGTGATGCTAGTGGAGTTGCAATAGGAGTGTTAGGTCAAGAAGGTAGGCCCATAACTTTCTTCAGTGAAAATATTAATGAAGCTAAGAATAAGTATTCTACCTATGACCTAGAACTTTATGCTTTAGTTCAGTCACTTAGGAAGTGGAGGCATTACCTTCTACCTAGGGAGTTTGTGGTCTTTACTGACAATCAGGAACTTAGTTATATCAACACCCAAGAGAAGTTGAGCAATAGAAATTTGAAATGGATGGATTACATCCAAGCTTTTAATTTCACCATCAAGCACAAGAAGGGACAAATGAACAAGGTAGCAAATGCACTGAGTTGAAGATTGATGACAGTACAAGAGATACAGATCAAGAGCATTAGAATAGAGAGATTCAAAGATCTCTATGGGGAAGATGAAGACTTTTCAGAGGCCTAGAAGGTATGTTATGATTTTGAGAACCATTTTCATAGCCAATACTCAGAATATACATTGCAAATTGCATTGTTGTTTAAAGGGAATTACTTATGTGTTCCAAAAGGGTCAATGAGAGGAAACCTCATCCAGGAAAAGCATAATGGTAGTCTTAGTGGAAATTTTGGCATTAACAAAACATTGGAACTAGTGCAAAGGTTCTACTATTGGCCTAAGTTGTCAAGGGATGTCAGGAGGTATGTGGAGAAATGTGTAGTGTGTATGAAAGCTAAGGGAGGATCTAGTAATTCTGGTCTATATCAACCCCTAACCATTCCTAACAGACCGTGGGAGTCTGTTAGCATGGACTTTGTGGCATGACTCCCTAAGACTAAGATAGGATTTGATAGTGTCTATGTGGTGGTAGATAGATTTAGTAAGATGAGTCACTTTATCCCTTGCAAAACCACTCATGATGCTAGCTATACAGCTCACCTTTTCTTCAAGGAAATTGTAAGGATCCATGGATTTCCTTTAAGCATTGTTTCAAAGAGGGATGTGAAGTTCTTGAGTCACTTTTGGAAGAATCTATGGATTAGATTAGGTAACCTTCTAAGGTGCCTAACCAAAGAGTATGGACAGACATGGGACATGGTTATCTCATAGGTTGAGTATGCTTATAATGACAATGTGAACCAGACCACAGGGAAGAGTCCTTTTGAAATTGTATATGGAATGCACAAGAGGCATATGTGAGCTCAGGGATCTAGGAGCTATGGAACATAGGAGTGGACATGTAGAGGACTTCACTCAAACCATGAAAGAGATTTAGGAGCAGGTAAAGAAGAAAGTCTCCGAGGCTACACAAAAGTTGAAGGATAAGGTAGATTTGTCAAGAAAACATTTACAATTTGTAGTAGGAGACTATGTCATGGTCCACCTTAACAAATATAGGTTGCAGAAGGGTACATCAACCAAATTGTAGATGAAAAGAGTGGGACCATGTAAGGTGTTAGCCAAATATGGTAAAAATGCATACAAGGTGGAGTTACCTACAGATTTAGGGATTTCACCAGTGTTCAATGTAGTTGTTTTGATTAGGTATAAGGGATCAATCAATGACATGGATCATAATAGTAGGGAGATCTTCTAGGATGTAAGTAACGTAACCTTACCTACTCTAGATAAGCTACAAGCAGAGAGGATCTTGGAGTCAAGAGTAAAGAAATCTACAAGGCATAGAGTGTATATGGAGCACCTCATCAAGTGGAAGAACAAACATGAATCTGAGGCTACATGGGTGGATGAAGCTCAGTTCAAGAAGTAAGGAATTGACCCATCTCTAATCTCTCCCCACACTCCTTAATGTCTATGCAGAGGGGGAGAATGTTGCAAGAGCACCCCATACTTCATCTAGGAAGGTTGTCTAGAAGGTTGTTAATTGGCAATTTGTTTTAGATCAAAGTTAGCATTCTCTTTCTAATTCTTGAGTTTGTGCCTTAGAGGCATTTTAGAATATGTAATGTTTTATTGAAGGTCATGTTGACCATTTGTTAGATTGAGGTTTGGCTACAAGGATGGTTGAATACCTTTGTATACCTTTCTAGGTGTTAGTTTTTCTTAAAAGTTGCAAATAAGGCCTATTTGAAAGCCACAAGCGGCCATGGAGTAGTTAGGCTCAATCTTAACTAATTTAGAAACCTATATAAGGTGTGTCTCAACCTAGAAGGAAGGTTGGAATTTTTTGTATTGTTACAAATTCATGAATACCAGTGAAGACAGTGTTAAGATTATATAAGTTTTTGTGTTTTTCTTTGAATTTGTGTGATCAGGAGCGATCATGGCACTGTGAAATGTTGTAGAATATAGTGTAGCTATGTTTTAGGCTTTGTGTGGTAGTATTTAGTTAGTGTGTTCAATTTTTAGGCATTGTTTTGTAATTAGTTTGTTTCTTTTAAGTTGCTGACCTAACAGTCAGTCTACAAAGAATGGAGTTTTAGTTACATTTGGGGAGACCTACTAGAGATCAAAAAATTAATTTAATTGATGTGGTAGCATCATCAACCAAGTCAAGAATGGTGAAGGATAAAAAAAGGAAAGATGAGCTTAAGGTTCAGTTAGATCAGTTGCATACTTTCTTGAAAAGTATTTATGCTTCGAGGTGACAACAAGTTGTCACCATTGAGACCCCAATCTTGCTTAGTAAGAAAGAGATGGATGATTTGGTGTAGGTAAGGGGCAAGGCGGAGATGTTGGATCGGTGGATTGATAAGTTGAATCAGGAAATAGGTGAATTACTGGTTAATAGTTTTGAGGTTCATAAAATGATAGAAGAATTAATAGAGGAAATGAATCAATATGTTAAAACATTGGAAAGATAGGAGGAGTACAAAGGATACAACCAGAAATTGAAAGAGGTTAATAAATTGTTTGAGTCCACTCTTCTAGAACAATCGATACTAGAAGAAGATAATAAGGATTTCTTGGAAAATACTTCCCGTATACTCTGATTTAGATCATATTTTCTATACAAGAATAAAAATGAGTTTCAAGATTCTGTTAAGGATCCGAATGAACAATTTGAGGAGTTAGAGATGGTCATTACTGTTATAGTGGGTGTAAATATACAAGTGAAGGAAAGTGGTGCAGGAGCACCCCATAGTTCATCTAGGAAGCTTGTCTAGAACGTTGTTAATTTGCAATTTGTTTTAGATCAAAGGTAGCATTCTCTTTCTAATTCTTAAGTTTGTGCCTTAGAGGCAATTGAGAATATGTAATGTGTTAGTGAAGGTCATGTTGACCATTAGTTAGATTGAGGTTTGGCTGAAAGGATGGTTGAATACCTTTGTAGACCTTTCTAGGTGTTAGTTTTTCTTAAAAGTTGCAAATAAGGCCTATTTGAAAGCGACAAGTGGCCATGGAGCAGTTAGGCTCGATCTTAACTGATTTAGAAACCTATATAAGATGTGTCTCAACCTGGAAGGAAGGTTGGAAGTTTTTGTATTGTTACAAATTCATGAATACCAGTGAAGACAATGTTAAGATTATATAAATTTCTATGTTTTTCTTTGAATTTGTGTGATCAAGAGAGATCATGGCACTGTGAAATGTTGTAGAATGTAGTGTAGCTATGTTTTAGGCTTTGCGTGGTAGTATTTAGTTAGTGTGTTCAATTTTCAAGCGTTTTGTAATTCGTTTGTTTCTTTTAAGTTGCTGACCTGACAGTCAGTCTATAAAGAATGGAGTTTATTTTACATTCCCACTATACCTTGTGTACGGGCCCTTGGGAATTATGACTAGGCTCCATGTCTGTAAATAGGATAGGGTTATGAGTGGTTAGGAGTTAAGGAATTAATGTGAAAGTCTTCGCCTAGGTGAGTTTGACAGTGCATGGCTAGGAAAGATAAGAAGTGCAGAGCACTTGAATTGTAGGGGTGTCCATCTCCTAGCAAAGCATGGTGTGGAGAGGGCAGGTGTATGCCTTCCCAACGCATAGCAAGAAGGAAGGAGCTCCATCAATTCATTTGGTGAGAGGAAACCTCAGCAGTCTACAAAGAAGACAAGGAAAAGACCTTCAATAACTTAGGTTTTGCACATTTCCAGTTTGAGGAACTGTACGAACAATGGAGACTTAAGATTCCAAAAATATTTGAGAGGTGGGCATAGGTATTAAGAACCTAAAAGAAATAATGGGTGTTATTTGGAGAGCTTGGAAGAACAAGCCTATTTTCTCGGAGTTGGAGACTTAATTGGTGCTCTTGGGCTAGTAGCCTTTTTAACGCTAGATGAGGGTTTAGAGGAAGCGATGGCCAAAGGAAGTAAGGTGGGCTCCCTAGAACCAAGTTGTGATGGTGTGAACTAGGTGGAAGCATCCCCATACCCCTGCAAAGATAAAATTGAGTGTTGAGATTAGGTTAGCCTTTAGGGAAGATTAAGGGCTAAGGAAGAGTTAGAGGCATTACACCAAGATTGACTTGGTAGATTGATTTGTGATAGTAGTGGGGTTGGAAAATTGAACCAGGGGAACCTAAACAAGCATTAGGTCCTATAGATTAAAGTGAAGGTGGAGTGTGACACCCTAGGGATCTTCTGAGTGAGACCCAGAGCATGGGACAGTGATTGTTCCATCCAACCCTACCCTATCAGAAGGCCTACCTTTGAGCCAGATAAAGGAGAAATGGGATGATAGGTTTAAAGGCGTCATGCTAAAAGGAGATGATGGAGAGGATTTACTGATAGATCGACTAATGGAAATTAAAGGAGAAATAAGAGCAGCTAAGAGGGAATTAACAAAGCTGAAAGATATGAGAGGGTTTGTTGTTGCAGAGTTAGAAAGGATTAAATTTGAAGACAACTAGGTTGATGGGCCAGAATTGGACATGCTACAACAAGTCTTCTCAAGTTATGATGAGTACATTGCAAAAAAAAATTCGCATGCATAAATCTCATGCATGCATGACTTTCTTCTCTTCTTCATGCAGGACTAGCATTTTTTGAGGCACATGGCTTTTTGTTTCTCTTCTATTTTATGTTCTCCAGTTTAACTAAATGTATTAATGTAGGAACTCGAGATCAAATTGATCTGAGTTTCCAAGAAGATTTTAATTCCTAAAGAGGTGGATTTAGCTTAAGATTGAAAGTTTTGGTATGTGGCGACTGATCATTCTATACTATACACTCTTCATGTATCCTACTTTTTCGTGGCATTGTCGCAAAAGGGAAAAATCACCAAAAAGGGGGAAATCCCCACTTTGTATTACCCTAATCCCGAAGTTTCTAAAAAGGTTGGTTATAAGGGGTTTGATATAGAGTTACAGTATGATAAGAAAAAGGTGATTATTCCTGTTATTGTAATAGGGTTTTACACTGGTTAATAAAATCATTGGATGGCTGCAGTTTGGTGGATGTAGCCCATATTGGTTGAACTACGTTAAATTCTCTGTGTGTGTTTTTATTTCCTGATTTATCTTATAAAATCTGCATTTAGCTTTTAGATATTTGCCTTCAAAACCTAACAAGTGGTATGAGAGCAGGTTGTTTTCAATTATCGTCTGCAAGAAATTCTCATGGTTGAGTGGGAGTCTCATGGTTAAGTGGGAGCAATGGAAGACGAGGGTAAGTTAAAGGTTGATAAGTTCAATGGGCAGAACTATCAGTTATGGAAGATGCAGATGGAGGAGTACCTCTATCAGAAGGATTTATGGCGGCCATTGGAAGGGAAAACCAAGAAACCCACAACAATGTTAGATGAGGATTGGGATATTTTGGATAGAAAGGCACTTGGCAGTATTCGTTTATGCCTGGAACAATCGATGGCGTTCAATATTACAACAACAAAGACAACTCTAGAGTTGATGTAAACCCTAGCAAAGTTATATGAAAAGCCTTCCGCTTTGAATAAGGTATTTCTTATGAAGCGTTTATTTAATATGAAAATAGTAGAAGGTGAGTCAGTTACTGATCATTTAAATGAGTTTAATATAGTTACCAGTCAATTAACTTCTGTAAAAGTAAACTTTGATGATGAAGTTAGGGCTCTTTTGATTCTATGTTCTTTGCCTGAAAGCTAGAATAGCTTGGTAATGGCTGTTAGCAATTCTATTTCTGGTTTGAATACATTGAATTTTGATGATGTTGTTGGTGTTATTTTGAGCAAGGAAATTTGTAGGAAAAGCTCAGGTGGAACATCCACATCAGGCAGTGTTTTGAATGCAAAAAGCAGGGGTAGAGCAAAGGAGAGAAGAAACAATTTTGGAAGCTATGGGAAGTCACAAGGAAAATCAAGTTACAGAAGGTCCCAATATAAAGACAAGAGGGATTGTTGGTACTATGGTAAGCCAGGTAATTTAAAGAAAGATTGTTGGTCTCAAAAAGATAAAGAAGGAGATGAAAATGAAGGAACTAAAGAGGAAAATGTGGTAAGTAATAAATCTGATGAGGATGCTTTCATTCTTTCTCTTGACAATGTTGATGATTCTTGGGTGTTAGATTTAGGGGCTTCATTTCATGCTACACCCCATAGAAATTATTTTCTTGATTATGTCCAAGGGGATTTTGGGCTGGTTTATTTGGGAGATAATGAACCCTGTCAGATTGTTGGAAAGGGAAGAATCAAAATTAAGTTGCAGAATGGGAATCATTGGCTACTACATGAGGTAAGGCACGTTCCAAAGTTAAAAAGAAATTTAATTTCTATAAGGCAAGTAGATGATGAAGGTTGTGTTGTTAAATTTAGTGATAAAAATTGGAAGGTTACAAAAGGTGCCTTTGTGGTAGCAAAAGGTGTGAAAGTAGGCACCTTATATCTTTGTATAGGTCATATTGTTCCTACTACTTTAGCTATTGCAGACAAAAATCAATGTTCAGAAACAGATGCTGCTGTTCACCAGGAAGAAAATCAGATAGTTGTTGCAAATTCTAAATCAGTACTATGGCTTAACAGACTTGGGCATATGAGTGCAAAAGGTATGAAAGTATTTCATTCACAGAATATTTTACCAGGTCTAAAATGTGTTAATATGGATTTCTGTGAAAGTTGTGTGTATGGAAAACAAAAGAGAGTTAGTTTTCTCAAAGATGGGAAACAAAAGAAAGATGAGAAATTGGAGCTTGTGCATACGGATGTATGGGGACCAACTTAGGTATCTTCTCTTTGTGGCTTTCATTATTATGTCACATTCATTGATGATGCAACTAGGAAGGTATGGATTTATTTCATTAGGTAGAAATCTGATGTATTTGAAACTTTTTAAAAATGGAGAAGCTTGGTTGAGAATGAGACAGGTAAAAAGCTGAAATGTCTTAGATCTGATAATGGTGTTGAGTATTGCAGCAAAGAGTTTGAAGATTATTGTTCCTCTAATGGTATTCATAGGCAGAAAATAGTTCCAAGGACTCCACAGGAAAATGGAGTGGCTGAGCGTATGAATAGAACAATAATGGAGCGTGCACGAACTATGAGATTGCATGTTGGGTTGCCTTTAAACATGTGAGCAGAGGCTGTAAACACTGCTATTTATTTAATTAATAGAGTTCCCTCTAATCCTTTGGGTTGCGGTATTCCAAAGGAAGTGTGGATAGGTAAGAAGGTAAGTTATTCTTTTTTGAAAACCTTCGGTTGTGAAGCATTTGCACATATAGATTCTGAAAATAGAACCAAGCTTGATGCAAAATCAAGGAAATGTATATTTGTTGGATATGGCATTAATGAATTTGGTTATAGGCTTTGGGATTTTGAAAATAAGAAAATTGTTAGAAGCAAGGATGTCATATTCAATGAGAAAGTGTTGTACAAAGATCTATTGCAGCAGCATGAGAAGACAAAACAGGATTATGCAGTGTTGGATGATATTACAAACAATAATGTTCCAGTGGTTCCTCATGCTCCACAACAACAACAACAAGAAATACCACAAACTCCAGTGAATGTTAGGCAATCTTCAAGGTTAAGTAGACCTTCAAAAATATTTTCTCCCTCTTTGTACTCTATTTTATTAATTGATGTTGGTGAACCAGAATATTATCATGAAGCTATGTAGGTGGATACCAAGATTTAGTGGGAGCATGGAATGGAAGAAGAAATGGACTCCTTGCTGAAAAATTAGACTTGGGAATTATGCAAGTTGCCTACAGGTAAAAAAACTTTAGCAGAAAAATGGGTTTATAGGATTAAAGAGGAGGATGGAGGTAAGAAAAGATTTAAATCCAGATTAGTTGTAAAGGGATTTGCACAGAAACAGGGTATTGATTTTGATGAAATATTTTCTCCAGTTGTTAAAATGACCTCTATTCGTACTGTTTTAAGTATTGTGGTTGTTGAAGATTTTCATCTAGAACAACTTGATGTTAAAAATTCCTTTCTCCATGGTGATTTGGAAGAGGAAATATATATGGAACAACCACAAGGATTTAAGGTCAAAGGCAAGGAGAAACTAGTGTGCAGATTGAAGAAAAGTTTATATGGCTTGGAGCAAGCACCTTGACAATGGTATCTTAAATTTGATAGTTTTATGGATGAGCAAGGCTACAACAGGTGTAATTCAAACCATTGTGTTTATTTTAAGATGTTAGGTGAAGATAGCTACATTATTTTATGTTTATATGTTTATGATATGCTTGTAGCGAAGTCTAACATGGATGACATAAAGGAGTTAAAACAATCGTTAGAAAATTCATTTGCTATGAAGGATTTGGGGGCAACAAAACAAATCCTTGGTATGAAAATTACAAGAGATAGGAAAAATAGGAAATTGTTTTTATCTCAGGTTGATTATGTTAAAAAGGTGTTGCAGAGATTTCATATGGAGAATGCAAAAGCTGTTAGCACACCTTTGCCCAGTCATGTAAAATTGACTAAGGATATGTGTCCAAAGACACAAGAGGAGGAAGAAAAAATGTCGAAGGTACCAAATGCTTCAGCTATAGGTAGTTTAATGTATGTCATGGTATGCACGAGACCAGATATTGCACATGTTGTAGGAGTTGTTAGCAGGTATATGAGTAATCCCGAAATTGAGCATTGGAATGCAGTGAAATGAATTCTCAGGTATTTGAGAGGTACATCGAATAAATATTTATGTTTTGAGGGCTCTAATACAGATTTAAAGGGCTATGTTGACTTAGATTTGGCAGGGGATATCGATACCAGGTGAAGTACCACAGGTTATGTATTTATTGTTGGTGGGACAGCAGTAAGTTGGATTTATCGGTTGCAAAAGGTGGTTGCTTTATCCACCACGGAGGCAGAGTATGTGGCTGCAACAGAGGCAGCAAAGGAGATGATATGGATGCAACTTTTCATGGAAGAGTTGGGAAAACAATAGGCTGAAAATTACTTGTTCACAGATAGCTAGAGTGTTATACATCTTGCAAAGAATTCTGCCTTGCACTCTAAAACCAAACACATATAGTTGAGGTATCATTTTATTTGGTCACTGTTGGAGGATGGACAGGTAAAGCTGGAAAAGATACATACAGATGTAAATCTAGCGGATATGTTTACTAAGGCAGTGATAAGGGAGAAGTTGAGCTCCTCTTCAACTTCGATT